>CM061752.1:20133607-21333607 GCA_030979885.1 Lolium multiflorum | reverse complement strand
TGGCAACCCCATCCACATCCACATCCATCCACTTGATTTGGCATCCCCATCCACTTGATTTGCCCCAAAAGTGCATGGTTTTGGCCTAAAACCCTATATTTGGGGTGTCTGGGTGCAACTCACCATGGTCTACCCCATATTATTCATGTAGATGCAAAGGGTAGGAGTGTGGGGCATGCAATGGTGCATCCATGTGCCAAATGTGGCCTCACCCTGCCATCCCCAGCCACTTGATTTGCCCCAAAAATGCATGTTTTGGCCTAAAACCCTATACTTGGGGTGTTTGGGTGTAACTCACCATGGTCTATACCCCAGATTATTCATGTAGATTTCAACATTGTTTTGGCATTCTTATTTCAATTTCCACAAAGTAATACATAATTGGGAACGTGGTTTACACGAAGACATAATTAGGAACATGGTTTTCCCCAAACTAATACATAGTTTGAACCATGGTTGACACAAACAAAAAATATTGCAAAAAAACTAAACCTAACTAGGCCGTGCATCGAAGGTTTCATGTGTTCGCTGCCAAGAAAGAACACTCGAGGGCACACCTAGTCACCGAAACTGGAAAATCCAGCTGGTGACGGTGCCCCTGTTGGTTCTTTGCGAGGAAGAACAGACAGAAACCTCGATGCACGTATTCGCTGCGAAGAAACAACACTCTTCATCAGTCGTCCTCCTCGTCGGTGCTGTCGCCGTGGTTGTCGTGCTTGTCCCGGCGGCAGCGCGTCTCGTCGAAGACCTTGACGCTCATGTCCCTGTCGCCAAAATAGGAGAACAGGAGGATGAAGCCGGCTTCGAGGCTGTGGCGGCGCGCGAACTTCTCCCAGCCGATGTGGAGGTACATCTTGCCGCGCGCGTCGTAGATCACATCGACGATCCACCGGTAGAAGCCGGACGAAGCCTCCCGCAGATGCATCGTGCCCGGGCGGTCGTCGCCGGCGACGTAGACGGCGAAGGAGTCAGGCAGCCTCTGGATGCCGCGTGGGTCGCCCTTGAGGACGAGGAGGAACTCGAACAGCACGGGCCCCTCAACGTCCATCTCCGGCGATGAAGCCGACGGTGTGGCAGGCGACGGCGAGCGTGCAGCTCTGCCGCGGCCACGACCACGACCGCGAGCTCGGCCTCCGCCTCTCCCACCCATGGCGTCGACTCTTGTTGAGATGGTGGCGGCTAGGGTTGGGCTAGGGTTTGTGTGTGAGAGGGACGATGACAGGCGGCCCTTTTTATAGGCCAGAGTGAGCCGCGGGAGCGGTGGCGCTCATTAACGCCGGCACGCAGTGCTAGGCGCGATAGTTGGACAATATTCCGAACATTTAATAAGCCTGTTTGTACTAAGCCCATTAACGTAGAGCACGGACGCGGGGAAGGAACACTCATGGCCCATCCAGCAGGGTTCTCTAGTTTTCTTTTGTTTTCTTTTTCAACTCGAATTTAACTGAAATTTAATTGCTTATTTTCACAGAAATTCAAAAATTGAAAAAACCTTCACACTTCGTCTTAGAATGGATACGAGAGTGTGTGCAAAAATTTCTGGAGCGTTTCTCGAAGGTCGAAAAATCCACATTCTTACAAACGGAATCGTTTGGGTTACATCAAACCACTTTTTCTAAGCTAGTCGATTTTTCGACCTTCGAAAAAAAGTCCAGTTTTTTTACCCAATATGTCACACGTTTTTGTGAACATAATCCGTTGGTTAAAACTTTTTTTGAATTTTTTGAATTTAACCAGGTTTGCTGCAGATTTATTGAAATCAAAACTAAAAAACTTATCAGTTAGGCCGAAAGACATGTAACGCGGTTTGTACTAAGCCCATTAACGTGGAGCATGGACGCGGGTAAGGAACACTCATGGCCCATCCATCAGGGTTCTCTAGTTTTCTTCTGTTTTCTTTTGAACTCGAATTTAACTGAAATTTAATAGTTTATTTTCACGGAAATTCAAAAATTGAAAAAACCTTCACACTTCGTCTTACAATGGATACGAGAGTGTGTGCAAAAATTGCTGGAGCGTTTCTCGAAGGTCGAAAAATCCACATTCTTAGAAACGGAGTCGTTTGGGTTACATCAAACCACTTTTTCTAAGCTAGTCAATTTTTCGACCTACGAAATAAAATCCAGTTTTTTTACCCAATATCTCACACGTTTTTGTGAATATAATCCGTTGGTTAAAACGTTTTTTAAATTTTTTGAATTTAACCAGATAATGTGCTGCAGACTTAAAAAAAATTAAAAAACTTTCAGTTAGGCCGTCAGACAGGGCCAATGCACGCGGGGAACACTTCGGGCTGGTAATAGGCCGATTTGTACTAGGCCCAATAACGTGCGACGTTGTGGATATTGGTCGCGGGAGGGAACTCATGGGCCATGGCTTTATCTGTCAACTTTTTTCGCCTGAATTTAACAGAAATTTAAAAGTTTATTATTACAAAAATTCAAATAAATAAAAAAATTCGCAAACGAATAACTTTTACCTATTTTTTTTCTCTTTTTCATTTAAACACAGATGTGAACATTACACAAACGATTACATAGTTTAAAACAAGATTAGAACATTGCAAAATGAGAAAACCTAACTAGTGTTGTCCTCGGGTGTTGCCTGTGTTCGCTGCCAAGAAAGAACACTCCCAGGCACCCAGGCTGGAAACGTACACTAGTGGTTTTATTGGCTCGTGCCCATTTTCGCTGCAAAGAAAGAACACTCGAAAGTCTCTAACTGTCGGCGCTCGAGCTTGACTCACTGATGTGGTAGTGTCTGCGGCAGGATGTGCCGTCGAACACCTTGACGACCATGTCGCCATTCCCCTCGTACAAGAAGGTGAGCAGGCAGCCTGGTTCGAGATCGAGGTAGCGGGCGAACTTGTCCCAGCCGGTGTGCAGGTACATCTTGCCCTGCCCGTCGAACAATACCTCGACACGCCATCGACAAAAGTTGCAGCAGGCCTCCCGTAGCTGCAACTCGGCCGGCTCGACGCCATCGACGAACTCGGCGAACTTGTCCGGAAGCCGCTTGATGCCGAGAGGGTCATCGTCGATGCGTAGGATGAATTCGAAGGACGTCGCCTCCTCCGAAGACGACGACGGCGCTGGCGACGGCGAGCGGCTGGGTGATGCTGCTCCAGTTTGCCGTCCACGGCCACGGCGACCGCGACCGCGCCCGCGGCCTCGATGGCCTCGCCCGCCTCGCCGGCCACCAGAACCAGCCATGGATTCCCTCGCGGGCTTGTGGGTAGCTATGCTGCGCTACGGTGCATGTTGTGCGGCGGCTAGGGTTTGTGCGCGCAGGAGATGATGTAGCCGAGCGAGCGCCCCTATATAAAGCCGCAGGCAACCGTGTGGTGGGCGGCGGCCGCTTGGCACGCGTGGCGTCCCCAATAACTTCATTGGCAGAGGTGGGCGGCGGACGCTGGGCACGCGTGGCGTCCCCAATAACTTCATTGGCAGAGGTGGGCGGCGGCCGCTCGAGAGCCGAGGAATCGCCATTAACGTGGCGGTCGAAGCGACTACAGGCGGGCCCTACAATACCTAGCTCTACCCCGTTGGATGGACGCCATCTATAGGGAGGAGACGTGGTTTGGACCGTTGGGTTGCGTCGGTGCACGGTTTTGTCCGTCGCAAACTTCGCCATGCATGCGCCGCACCATGCAGGCTAGCTCCCGTCGCAGACTTTTCCATGCATGCGCCGCACCACGTCAGATGTGCATGCATATGCGAGCGCTCAGCGAGGCAGACGACGCAGCCAAGCTATTTACGGTCGCCGATTCAGAGCAATAAAGGAAGACTGATTCAGACGCACCGCATTGACACGGATACACAAGCGCAACCCATTACGCGGACAGGGAAACAGCGCGTCGTTGATCGATCTGGCCTATTTATACCCCCGTCTCTTCCTCTCCACTCGCCGCGACACACAGTCCATATAGTATTCTCCACTTGAAGCAAATCCCCACCCAACACCTTGCAACGCACCGGTAAGATGCAGTTCAACGCACCGGTCTTCCGTCGGCCTCCTACCGTGCCCGAGCGGCGCTACCCGGCGGGCGTCGTCGTGGAGAACACACTCCGCGTGTGGGCCATCTCCAGGTGGAGGGGACCGGTCGAGCTCGCCCGCGCGTTCCTCACCGCCGGCTTTGCCCACCTCCCTTCGGACGCGCCGGTGATGTTTCGCCTCGACGAGGCCCGTGACCACACGCGCGCCTTTCTCTTGATCCTCACAGTCACCTTCACCAACCGCTACGACGCGTACGAGCTCCTCGGCAAAGTGTTTTGGTGCGGCTGCGAGTTCATAGCATTCACTACGTTCAACGTCTACACAAACTTTGAGTGCCACTTCCCCACACACAACATGATGCACACCCTTCCCTACAACTTCGACGACGACGAGGAGGAGGAGGAGTGAAGTTGACGATGGGGGTGAAGCTGCCGGGGCTAGTTGTTGAGGATGGTCATGTTTTAGTTTCCATTAGTTTTAACATGTGTTTGTTATGTTTCCCACTATTTCCTATGTCATGTCGTGTGCTACTCGTTTGAATGTGCGAAAGGTTGAATTACTTTTCTATGTCATGTCGTGTGCTACTCGTTTGAATGTGCGAAAGGTTGAAAGTACATGAATAAACAAAGTACTTATCTCACTGTGCCACAAATAACCACAACCCCAAATAAGTTTACCCCCCAAAGTAAAAAAGTTCTACAGGTCTATGAGACCTTCTTCCGGACACAAATCCACCCTTGCATTACAAATAGTGGAAATAATATTTGATACTAAATGTTTTCACGCACGAGCTTTCGCCGCGATATCTAGGACAGCCTTCTTCGTGTTCTCGAGCAGGTTTGATTGTGCCATTATAATTTCGGCAGCAGTCCTATTCCTGTTCTTGTTTATCGTTTCCTGCAACAATTATTATGTAGTTTAGAATTGCGGGAGATAAACATGTTTGTAACAAATATACTACAGATCAGAGGTAACCTGCGAAAATTCGGCCGTCAGTTCATCTCCATCCCAGTGCTCCATACATGCTAACAGGAAGAGTCCACATGAGTTCCTGCATATAGATCAGAGGAAAACTATCAGCAATAGGCATCAATAGTAATGGCATAAGATTAACGGTGTACTCACGTATCTCTTTGCTTTGGTATTGGATAGCTTTTAATTTCCCATTTCGAAACGTCTGGATACTTCTTGCTCATAAACTCATTGTTCGCAAACTCGATGTCCTTATAGATTTCTTCTCTCTGTGAAGCATAAAATTTAAGTACAGTGCACTGAGTACCAAGGTGGTCTTACATTCCGTGATCAAAAGTCATACCAGAATTTCCACAAATCGCTTGCTCTGATCAAGGCTCCATAACGAGTCTAGCACCTGAAATTCCTCCTTGTCACTATGCATGACGACGGTGACCCAGTGGCAACCGGAGATGTTAACCGAGAAATAAGCCTACCAAAAATACAGAGTTAGTAATTAATGCATTAATAGTTAATTTTGAAACCTCTCAGTTAATAATGTACAAGACATCATTACCTTGTTTGTGGCAAAATATTCCAGCTCGCATTTTGCGTAGCAACCTGACATCTCTGTAATATCCTTCGTGTCAAGTTTCTTACTTTTTTTCCAGTGCTTCCTATTAGGTTTACGTTCGACCATAGAATTTGCCCTCCATGCAGGGCAAATTATTCTATCCTTCAATTTTAATCTAAGATCACCCAAGTAACACTCAATGACCTGCATATAATTCAAACAGTTGATCACTCTGGAGCACATATGTATTCAAGCGTAGGAGAAATAAAAGAATGACATCGGTTGTTGGACTTACAGCACCGCACAGCCATCCACTGTCAAGGATAGGTTTAAGAAATTCAGCACTCGCCCTAGCCCCGTCTGCATTCTCGTACACAGTCTTACCAGATCGGCCCTTTTTTGTACTTCTCATTGTTATCCGAATATACTCGACAGCTGCGTCAATTATCTCCGGTGTCAGCTGATTTGATCCATCCGTGGCATATTCGTTGTCGAACAAAGCTTCAGGACCTATAGACAAGCATAGTTAATTATGTGAACATGAATACTTGATATAGTGCAAAATATTTCACAAAATATACCTTTTCTGACTGTACGTCGAATCCGTTTAGGACATTTGGAGGTCATCACAATGCTTGGGGAACTTAATTTGCGAGGAGGTTTGCGTCTGCGCTTCCCACAGACATCATCCTTTTCCTCCTCTTTTTTCCCATATACATCATCCTTTCTCTCCTCTTTTTTCGCACATACATCATCCTTTCTCTCCTCCTTCTTCGCACTTTGTATCGCTTTGCGGCAGATCGTGTTCAAGCTTTCAAATTCTTCTGAAGCATCTGGAAGAGTTAAATCAATAGGTCCCGAGCAGGATGATTCAGGAGTAGCCTTGTCGTCGATGATTATGGGCACTTCAGGAGTATCTCCGTGCTTAGGCGCCGGGGTCGTGTACCCAGCACTAGCAGTCTTCTTCTTGTCGGTGGGTGTCACGAAGTTCGAATCCTCCACCGGCTCACTCTTCTTACTTGCATCTTCCAATTCATCGTCATGTTGATCCTTAACGGAATTCAACCATGATGCACTGCCGTCTGACTTGGTAACGTCCATGTCCATGAAATCTTTAGGCGGAAGGCCGCCATGGCTAGGTGTGGAGGCCACTCCTTCCTTTTTGGCTTCCTCCTCCTGATCTTCGTCATCAGACATGTCAGCCTTGCCTGCTCTGTATGCAACTCCCTTCGAGTTAAGCATTTTTAGGAGTTTCTGCAAAACAAAATTCAGAAGGTAATTAATGACACGTTGTGTAGACATGCATTTCAGCAGATAGAAGCATACAAAAAATAGTCCATGTCACCTGAGCAGATGCGTCTGCACATTTCTCCATATTTTTTTCTATTGTTGTGTCTATGTGTTTGGTCAGTTTAGTCAGAACCTGCTCAAACATGACCTCCATTATTGAATCATCCACTGGACCTGCCGTCTTCATGCTAGAAGCTGCAGCTTTAGCTCTTTTACTTTGCTTCCTCTTTGATTTTGGAACAACGTCAGGTGTGTGGATCACCTCCCTTCTGTGCTTAGCAGATATGTCGTCGTCAATCTAGAAGGCATGCACATGAAATGATGATGTAAGTCCACATGAAATGATGAACATAATAGTACATGAGTAAAAGAAAACTTACCAAGCCTACTCCTCGTCCATCATTGTAATCCACGTTGTCTCTCTTTTTCGCTTCTTCTTCTGTCCAGTTCCTCATCAACGGCCTTGATGACGTTAATGGTGAACCAATTGGGCGCACTTTTTCATAGTAAATATACTGCAAATGTTGGCACAACAGTTATACACCTTTATAAATTGCTGGATTTTTTTAAGACAATGGACGTGGTGAGGAGAAATATACCTGCAGCAGGGCTAGGTTGCCGCATGGCCATCGCACCTTCTCATATTCACCTCCCAGTTTCTTTATATTGGTAATCAAAAAATCACGTGTGAAACGATTGAAGTTTAATTTTTTCAACCGCGACACGTACTTAACGATTGCCCAATACTCCAACGGAACTGTTTCCGTGGACGTTGGTGCAAGAACTGTACCAAGGGCCACAAGAGCAGCTCTCCGAAGGAAGTCATCGTCGGCTAATCCGCTCTTGATGGCGTCCGAGATCAATCCATCAATGCTGAGACTGCCGGTTAACTTGTTCAGAAAACGAGGTGGAATCTGATTTTCTGCAAATCTCCCATCCTCAAAAAGGATGGTGTCAATATCAAGCCCATCTGCAGATTTGTCCTTTAATCCAAAAATCTCCTCCACATCGACTCCTTTTATACTAATCGAGGGTTGATCTAATTGCAAGTTGAACTTCTCTGACTCTGGGTCAAATGCCTTAAACATGAGCCTAAGTATAGACGATCGTGGACTTATAGTCTTCATGTGAATCAAGCTTTCTAAATCTGCCTCGGCGAGTTTACATAGCTGAGCTGGGGTCATTCTTGTGACAAACCCCACCCAACGACCCACATCGCACACACCAATGTTCAACGTACTGTTCATAAAAACGAGTAGATAAATGTCAAAATTTGTGTGCAAGCATAATGCCATGCAACATAATTTTTAAAGTCATATGTATGTTACATATGAAAGGGATCTTTTCTTAGATGATTTGCGTTCAACAAAAAATTTGCACTAACAAGTGTTAAGATCTAAAATTCAAAGAACAATTGACATGGATTACTGCCTATGATCTCATCATAACCACAAAAGCTATGAGGGCATCATACGTAAGAAACATCCCAAACAAAGAACACGTACTGCATACAAGCAATAAGGCAATACCTCGATGTGTGCATGTCTTCTGAGCAGCTAGAGGAGGCTTCCTCGCCGATAAGGGATGGGGAGGGAGGCGGCGGTAGTCAGATCTCACGGCTGGCGGCGGCGTTGGGCGAGAGTGCTCGCGCCTAAAAAATGTGGAATATGAGCTTACCCTGCCAATCTTCGTGATTATCGTGCGTAAGTTATGGTAGTTTCCTTCATCGCACGAAGGACGTGGGGTAATTGCGCGCTCGGTGCGTTGACCATTAACGGATGGGCCATTAGGTTGGATTGCTTAGCCTTTTCTGAACTAATTATGTGCGGCCCAAGCCCACAAGATCAAGACGCTTTATTAGGAACGAACAAAGTAGAAACCCTACAGTTCCCCTTCAACGCCTCCATCTACGACTTCCTCCATCTTAGAACGTCGTGCCGCCGGCAAAGTCATGTCTTCCTCGAGCTCGGCCACTATAATCCGCCACCCAAGTTATGGTCCCCTCCCAATGATCAAGTGCACGAGCTGCCGGTGGCGCGTCGTGGAGAGGAAAACAGCCTCCACAACGTCCAACGCCGGCGATTTCGTCAGGTGCAATAATCACAATGTAAGATGTTTTTAATGTTGTTCAATACCCGTCTATTGTCAACAGGATTTATGCCAAAATTATACGTATCTTTAATGTTCGTTATTTCTAGCCGGTTAGAGGAGGATGCAACTTCTGGTATTGGATTGAAAAGTACGCAGATCTACTCGTGAAGAAGGGTATTGTTCCAGCAAACTCACCTATGCTGATTCCCCTAGAAGGAGAAGTGGTTGAAGAAAACGGAGGAGATGGAGAACTACAGAAGCAAGTAGCACTAAACAAGGACATGAAGCACCTGAAGAAAACAATAGTAATAAAGCTGAACGAAATTGTGTCAATGCTTCAGATTATAGCGATACTTTTGGGTATTGTAATTGTACTCTTGGGTTTTAAGAACTAATAAAGGCTTTAGAAGTTGTGTACTCTTAGCAAGATATATTGCTACAAATTTTCTACTATGTTGTTTGTTTTTTTACTTAGTTTGTGGATCACATGATTAACCATGCATGTTTTCTGCGATTAACTGGCCAACACACTTCATCATTACTTAACAGGACCATGCATGTTTAAAAAAACACATCCCCAACCACGACAGGGACACGATAGCTGCCTTACAAGACTTAGATAATAAAACACACATAAAAACTAGATAAACCCGAGTGACAACGCCGTCATATCATCCTCCTTGCCTCCTCCTTGGAAGGCTCACTCGTCGTCCTCCGGCATGATGTAGGGGAGGCAGTGCATGTTGCCCGCTGTGGGGAAGATGGCGTAGAAGTTGGTGAAGATGTTGTAGTTGGTGAATGCGATGAACTCGCACCCGCACCAAAACACCCGCCCGAGCAGATGGTGAGCGTCCAACCTGTTTGCGAAAGTTACGAAGAGGCCGATGACGTGTCCGGAGTTGCCGTCGTAGTACTTCTCAAGCTCGAACATGCTTGGCGAGCCAGGAGGGAGGTGGCGGTAGCCGGAAGAGAGGAAGAATGAAGCTAGCTCCGTTGGGCCCCTCCACCTCGATATGGCCCACACGCGCAGCTGGTTCTCGCAGACGACTCCGGCAGGGTACTGTCTCTCCGGCATGGTTGCGGGGCGGCGGAACGTAGGGCCGTTGAACTGCATTGTGGCGATCCCCTTGAGATGTGGCGTGTCTTGGATTTGGAGACGGTGAGATGGGAAGGGAGCTGGCTTGGATGAGTGTGAGACAGAGTGAGCACAATGGTGGCGTTAAATAGGCGTGGATGGGTGAGGTGCGGGGGCTTGTGAGCTGCTTTCGTGTTAACCACTAACTGCACACTGAAACGCAGGACGACATCCGAAGCGGCGCACGGTTTTAAGTGTGTCAATTAATTCGGCGCGTGGATATAGAACTGCGCGTGTGAACCCAAACCTTTTTCAGCGTGACGGAAAAATCGGACCAACCGACACGCCCGCGTGGAGCTGTTACCACTGCCATGCGACACATCTGCACGCCTCGTTTCAGCGTTTCAGCGTTTCTGGAGCAGCGCATGCATGGCAGGCCTAGACGGGCTCGTTCGACGATGGCTAGACAGGCCTACACGCGCGAGCCAGCCCATCGGGTATTTCACCGTCTCCTGTCAAACCGCGAGACGCTGAAAGGAAAAACAAACGCCAGCCAATCACGTCGCCAAATCGTCGCTTTCGCGGATAGCCCGCGGATTCCTTCTAGAAGACCGATCCAACGGATGCAATTCAGCACCGTATCGTTAGATGGACGGTCGAAGTTTTTCAGACCTCTCTCATGTTTTAGCAGAGGACTGTGCTAATCAACTAAATGTTTTGTTTTGGTTAAAAAAAACTAATCACCATGGTCTACCCCATATTATTCATGTAGATTCCAAGGGTAGCAGTGTGGGGCATGCAATGGTGCACCCATGTGCCAAGTGTGGCCTCACCCTGGCATCCCCACCTACCTGGTTTGCCCCAAAAGTGCATGTTTAGGCCTAAAACCCTATATTTGGGGTGTCTGTGTGCAACTCACCATGGTCTACCCCATATAATTCATGTAGATTCCAAGGGTATCAGTGTGGGGCATGCAATGGTTCACCCATGTGCCAAGTGTGGCCTCACACTGGCATCCCCACCCACCTGGTTTGCCCCAAAAGTGCATGTTTAGGCCTAAAACCCTGTATTTGGGGTGTCTAGGTGCAACTCACCATGGTCTACCCCATTTTATTCATGTATATTACAAGGGTAGGAGTGTGGGGCCTGCAATGGTGCACCCATGTGCCAAGTGTGGCCTCACCCTGGCATCCCCACCCACTTGGTTTGCCCCAAAAGTGCATGTTTAGGCCTAAAATCCTGTATTTGGGGTGTCTGGGTGCAACTCACCATGGTCTACCCCATATTATTCATGTAGATTACAAGGGTAGCAGTGTGGGGCATGCAATGGTGCACCCATGTGCCAAGTGTGGCCTCACACTGGCATCCCCACCCACCTGGTTTGCCCCAAAAGTGCATGATTTGGCCTAAAACCCTATATTTGGGGTGTCTGGGTGCAACTCACCATGGTCTACCCCATATTATTCATGTAGATTCCAAGGGTAGGAGTGTGGGTCATGCAATGGTGCACCCATGTGCCAAGTGTGGCCTCACCCTGGCATCCCCACCCACCTGGTTTGCCCCAAAAGTGCATGTTTTGGCCTAAAACCCTATATTTGGGGTGTCTAGGTGCAACTCACCATGGTCTACCCCATATTATTCATGTAGATTACAAGGGTAGCAGTGTGGGGCATGCAATGGTGCACCCATGTGCCAAGTGTGGCCTCATCCTGGCATCCCCACCCACCTGATTTTCCCCAAAAGTGCATGTTTAGGCCTAAAACCCTGTATTTGGGGTGTCTGGGTGCAACTCACCATGGTCTACCCCATATTATTCATGTAGATTCCAAGGGTAGCAGTGTGGGCCATGCAATGGTTCACCCATGTGCCAAGTGTGGCCTCACACTGGCATCCCCACCCACCTGGTTTGCCCCAAAAGTGCATGTTTAGGCCTAAAACCCTATATTTGGGGTGTCTGTGTGCAACTCACCATGGTCTACCCCATATAATTCATGTAGATTACAAGGGTAGGAGTGTGGGGCATGCAATGGTGCACCCATGTGCCAAGTGTGGCCTCACACTGGCATCCCCACCCACCTGGTTTGCCCCAAAAGTGCATGATTGGGCCTAAAACCCTATATTTGGGGTGTCTGGGTGGAACTCACCATGGTCTACCCCATATTATTCATGTAGATTCCAAGGGTAGGAGTGTGGGGCATGCAATGGTGCACCCATGTGCCAAGTGTGGCCTCACCCTGGCATCCACACCCACCTGGTTTGCCCCAAAAGTGCATGTTTTGGCCTAAAACCCTATATTTGGGGTGTCTAGGTGCAACTCACCATGGTCTACCCCATATTATTCATGTAGATTACAAGGGTAGCAGTGTGGGGCATGCAATGGTGCACCCATGTGCCAAGTGTGGCCTCACCCTGGCATCCCCACCCACCTGATTTTCCCCAAAAGTGCATGTTTAGGCCTAAAACCCTGTATTTGGGGTGTCTGGTGCAACTCACCATGGTCTACCCCATATTATTCATGTAGATTCCAAGGGTAGCAGTGTGGGGCATGCAATGGTGCACCCATGTGCCAAGTGTGGCCTCACCCTGGCATCCCCACCCACCTGATTTGCCCCAAAAGTGCATGTTTAGGCCTAAAACCCTATATTTGGGGTGTCTGTGTGCAACTCACCATGGTCTACCCCATATAATTCATGTAGATTCCAAGGGTAGCAGTGTGGGGCATGCAATGGTTCACCCATGTGCCAAGTGTGGCCTCACCCTGGCATCCCCACCCACCTGGTTTGCCCCAAAAGTGCATGTTTTGGCCTAAAACCCTATATTTGGGGTGTGTGGGTGCAACTCACCATGGTCTACCCCATATTATTCATGTAGATTCCAAGGGTAGAAGTGTGGGCCATGCAATGGTGCACCCATGTGCCAAGTGTGGCCTCACCCTGGCATCCCCACCCACCTGGTTTGCCCCAAAAGTGCATGATTTGGCCTAAAACCCTATATTTGGGGTGTCTTGGTGCAACTCACCATGGTCTACCCCATATTATTCATGTAGATTCCAAGGGTAGCAGTGTGGGGCATGCAATGGTGCACCCATGTGCCAAGTGTGGCCTCACACTGGCATCCCCACCCACCTGGTTTGCCCCAAAAGTGCATGTTTAGGCCTAAAACCCTATATTTGGGGTGTCTAGGTGCAACTCACCATGGTCTACCCCATATTATTCATGTAGATTCCAAGGGTAGCAGTGTGGGGCATGCAATGGTGCACCCATGTGCCAAGTGTGGCCTCACCCTGGCATCCCCACCTACCTGGTTTGCCCTAAAAGTGCATGTTTAGGCCTAAAACCCTGTATTTGGGGTGTCTGTGTGCAACTCACCATGGTCTACCCCATATTATTCATGTAGATTCCAAGGGTAGAAGTGTGGGGCATGCAATGGTGCACCCATGTGCCAAGTGTGGCCTCACCCTGGCATCCCCACCCACCTGGTTTGCCCTAAAAGTGCATGTTTAGGCCTAAAACCCTATATTTGGGGTGTCTGGGTGCAACTCACCATGGTCTACCCCATATTATTCATGTAGATTCCAAGGGTAGCAGTGTGGGGCATGCAATGGTGCACCCATGTGCCAAGTGTGGCCTCACCCTGGCATCCCCACCCACCTGATTTGCCCCAAAAGTGCATGTTTAGGCCTAAAACCCTATATTTGGGGTGTCTGTGTGCAACTCACCATGGTCTACCCCATATTATTCATGTAGATTCCAAGGGTAGGAGTGTGGGGCATGCAATGGTGCACCCATGTGCCAAGTGTGGCCTCACCCTGGCATCCCTACCTACCTGGTTTGCCCCAAAAGTGCATGTTTAGGCCTAAAACCCTGTATTTGGGGGTGTGGGTGCAACTCACCATGGTCTACCCCATATTATTCATGTAGATTCCAAGGGTAGGAGTGTGGGGCATGCAATGGTTCACCCATGTGCCAAGTGTGGCCTCACCCTGGCATCCCCACCCACCTGGTTTGCCCCAAAAGTGCATGATTTGGCCTAAAACCCTATATTTGGGGTGTATGGGTGCAACTCACCATGGTCTACCCCATATTATTCATGTAGATTCCAAGGGTAGCAGTGTGGGCCATGCAATGGTTCACCCATGTGCCAAGTGTGGCCTCACACTGGCATCCCCACCCACCTGGTTTGCCCCAAAAGTGCATGTTTAGGCCTAAAACCCTATATTTGGGGTGTCTGTGTGCAACTCACCATGGTCTACCCCATATAATTCATGTAGATTACAAGGGTAGCAGTGTGGGGCATGCAATGGTGCACCCATGTGCCAAGTGTGGCCTCACACTGGCATCCCCACCCACCTGGTTTGCCCCAAAAGTGCATGATTGGGCCTAAAACCCTATATTTGGGGTGTCTGGGTGCAACTCACCATGGTCTACCCCATATTATTCATGTAGATTCCAAGGGTAGGAGTGTGGGGCATGCAATGGTGCACCCATGTGCCAAGTGTGGCCTCACCCTGGCATCCCCACCCACCTGGTTTGCCCCAAAAGTGCATGTTTTGGCCTAAAACCCTATATTTGGGGTGTCTAGGTGCAACTCACCATGGTCTACCCCATATTATTCATGTAGATTACAAGGGTAGCAGTGTGGGGCATGCAATGGTGCACCCATGTGCCAAGTGTGGCCTCACCCTGGCATCCCCACCCACCTGATTTTCCCCAAAAGTGCATGTTTAGGCCTAAAACCCTGTATTTGGGGTGTCTGTGTGCAACTCACCATGGTCTACCCCATATTATTCATGTAGATTCCAAGGGTAGCAGTGTGGGGCATGCAATGGTGCACCCATGTTCCAAGTGTGGCCTCACCCTGGCATCCCCACCCACCTGATTTGCCCCAAAAGTGCATGTTTAGGCCTAAAACCCTATATTTGGGGTGTCTGTGTGCAACTCACCATGGTCTACCCCATATAATTCATGTAGATTCCAAGGGTAGCAGTGTGGGGCATGCAATGGTTCACCCATGTGCCAAGTGTGGCCTCACCCTGGCATCCCCACCCACCTGGTTTGCCCCAAAAGTGCATGTTTTGGCCTAAAACCCTATATTTGGGGTGTGTGGGTGCAACTCACCATGGTCTACCCCATATTATTCATGTAGATTCCAAGGGTAGAAGTGTGGGCCATGCAATGGTGCACCCATGTGCCAAGTGTGGCCTCACCCTGGCATCCCCACCCACCTGGTTTGCCCCAAAAGTGCATGATTTGGCCTAAAACCCTATATTTGGGGTGTCTTGGTGCAACTCACCATGGTCTACCCCATATTATTCATGTAGATTCCAAGGGTAGCAGTGTGGGGCATGCAATGGTGCACCCATGTGCCAAGTGTGGCCTCACACTGGCATCCCCACCCACCTGGTTTGCCCCAAAAGTGCATGTTTAGGCCTAAAACCCTATATTTGGGGTGTCTAGGTGCAACTCACCATGGTCTACCCCATATTATTCATGTAGATTCCAAGGGTAGCAGTGTGGGGCATGCAATGGTGCACCCATGTGCCAAGTGTGGCCTCACCCTGGCATCCCCACCTACCTGGTTTGCCCTAAAAGTGCATGTTTAGGCCTAAAACCCTGTATTTGGGGTGTCTGTGTGCAACTCACCATGGTCTACCCCATATTATTCATGTAGATTCCAAGGGTAGAAGTGTGGGGCATGCAATGGTGCACCCATGTGCCAAGTGTGGCCTCACCCTGGCATCCCCACCTACCTGGTTTGCCCTAAAAGTGCATGTTTAGGCCTAAAACCCTATATTTGGGGTGTCTGGTGCAACTCACCATGGTCTACCCCATATTATTCATGTAGATTCCAAGGGTAGCAGTGTGGGGCATGCAATGGTGCACCCATGTGCCAAGTGTGGCCTCACCCTGGCATCCCCACCCACCTGATTTGCCCCAAAAGTGCATGTTTAGGCCTAAAACCCTATATTTGGGGTGTCTGGTGCAACTCACCATGGTCTACCCCATATTATTCATGTAGATTCCAAGGGTAGGAGTGTGGGGCATGCAATGGTGCACCCATGTGCCAAGTGTGGCCTCACCCTGGCCCCACCTACCTGGTTTGCCCCAAAAGTGCATGTTTAGGCCTAAAACCCTGTATTTGGGGTGTGTGGGTGCAACTCACCATGGTCTACCCCATATTATTCATGTAGATTCCAAGGGTAGGAGTGTGGGGCATGCAATGGTTCACCCATGTGCCAAGTGTGGCCTCACCCTGGCATCCCCACCCACCTGGTTTGCCCCAAAAGTGCATGATTTGGCCTAAAACCCTATATTTGGGGTGTATGGGTGCAACTCACCATGGTCTACCCCATATTATTCATGTAGATTCCAAGGGTAGCAGTGTGGGGCATGCAATGGTGCACCCATGTGCCAAGTGTGGCCTCACCCTGGCATCCCCACCTACCTGGTTTGCCCTAAAAGTGCATGTTTAGGCCTAAAACCCAATATTTGGGGTGTCTGTGTGCAACTCACCATGGTCTACCCCATATTATTCATGTAGATTCCAAGGGTAGCAGTGTGGGGCATGCAATGGTGAACCCATGTGCCAAGTGTGGCCTCACCCTGGCATCCCCACCCACCTGGTTTGCCCTAAAAGTGCATGTTTTGGCCTAAAACCCTATATTTGGGGTGTCTGGGTGCAACTCACCATGGTCTACCCCATATTATTCATGTAGATTCCAAGGGTAGCAGTGTGGGCCATGCAATGGTGCACCCATGTGCCAAGTGTGGCCTCACACTGGCATCCCCACCCACCTGGTTTGCCCCAAAAGTGCATGATTTGGCCTAAAACCCTATATTTGGGGTGTCTGGGTGCAACTCACCATGGTCTACCCCATATTATTCATGTAGATACCAAGGGTAGGAGTGTGGGGCATGCAATGGTGCACCCATGTGCCAAGTGTGGCCTCACAGGGGATAAAGTTGCTTTTGGTATAGGACATTTTGGGGTGGGTGGGGCAAAATGGCACCCACTGACGTGTGGGGCCATCTAGCAGTAGATACCACTGGGTTGGGCCATTTCCGGTAATTTTATGTGGATTAGGGGCCAGCAGGTAAAATGGAACCCTCATTCTCTGTTTTTACTAATTTTAATAAATCAGAAATTCACAGACGAAAAACCCTCCTCCGCCTCTCCACTTCTTGACGGTTCCACTCCTCCTCCCACTCGTTTCTCTCCGCTTCTTGCCGGTTACACCCCACTAGACGAAAAACCCTCCTCCTCCGCTTCTGCCTCCTCCGCGCCATGGACGCTTCTTCTTCCTCTTCCTCTGTTCCGCAACCGCTTCCGCCTTCTCCGCCGTCAGCCATGCAGGCCTTTACTCAGATCAGGACCTTCACCGTCCATGGCGGCAAGGAGATCGATGTTGTGTACACAAACGAGGAGGAGACGATGAGCAAGTACCTGAAGATGTACGCGCAGTGGTATGCGGAAGAAGAAGAGAACAAATTTGTAGGATTGGATCTCGAGTACACTCCGGAGGACCCCAACCACGAAGAAGACAACTACCTCGCCGTCGTTCAACTGTCCATGAGGAACCACGTCCTCGTCTGCCACTATTCCTGGTTTGTAGACCTTAATCTTGCTCTGATTTACCTAATCTTGCTCTGATTTTAGTTAATCGCTAGTGCATGAACCAAGTCACCCTCGAGTGCTCTGTTTTAGTTAATCTTGATCTGTTTTAGTTAATCTCGAGTGCTCTGTTTTGGGCTAGGTGCAACAAATTAAACTACAAACCGTGCTAGCTGCAAAACTAGTTTTGTTTCTGTGTTTTGTGTAACAAAAGCCACAAAGCATGGTGTCCTGATCTTGCAGATTGAATCTATCCATATGCTCATCTAGCATGTACTGGATTTCATTATACCAAATTAATTATCACAAAGCAAATTTCCGGAGTCCTGATCTTGCATTTGATAGACTTTTGTTAGTTTCAAAATTAATGATGCAAAATGATATTTCAATGACTAAAAAATTGCACTTACACATTTCATAAAAGTGTTGGTCATGCATTCTTTTAGTATCAAATGGATTATGACTAGATAATTTTCAGACTCTTGATCATGCACTTACTAAACTTATGTCAATTTTATTCAAGTTATGAGATTGCATAGACTAAACATTCGTATTCCCAATTTTTATTCAAGTGTTGATCTCGCAAGTACTAAATTTTTGCATCAAATTGAATCTATCCATATGCTCATCTAGCATGTACTGGATTTCATTATACTAAATTAATTATCACAAGCAAATTTCCGGAGTCTTGATCTTGCATTTAATAGACTTTTGTTAGTTTCAAAATTATATGATGCAAAATGAAATTTCAATGACTAAACAATTGCACTTACACATTTCATAAAAGTGTTGTTCATGCATTCTATTAGGGCTAGATAATTTTCAGACTGTTGATCATGAACTTACTAAACTTATGTAGTTTCAAATTTTATATTCAAGCTATGAGATTGCATATAGACTAGCTTCGTAGTCCCAAATTTTATTCAAGTGTTGATCTCGCAAGTAATAAATTTTTGCTTTCAGGACCAAATGAATTATGACTAGATAATTTTCAGACTGTTGATCATGAACTTACTAAACTTATGTAGTTTCAAATTTTATATTCAAGCTATGAGATTGCATATAGACTAGCTTCGTAGTCCCAAATTTTATTCAAGTGTTGATCTCGCAAGTAATAAATTTTTGCTTTCAGGACCAACGGGGAATGTCCGGCGCTGCGCTCATTCCTTCAAAATCAAGGAATTGTGTTCTGCACCGTTGACAAGAGAGCAGATTTTATGAAGTTATATTACGAGAAGATTATAATTCCTAGGGAGAACTGGATCGATATCCAGGAATTTGTCAACGTCAAAGGTCTCAACGAGAGAGGAAAATTAATGAGGGATGGAATGGCTAGTCTTGCAACTAGCATCATCGACGAGTCGTACAGCCAGATGAAGGACAAATTCCCTCCAGAGAGGCACAATTACTGGGAAGAGCGGCCGTTGTCTGATTTAAACCTGGAGTATGCAGCTAAAGATGCTTACGTGAGCTACCAGCTCTACGTTAAGATATGGTTCTTTCTGCGTTACCTTGTGTTTTGCCCCGGTTGCAAGAAGGAAGACACGCTGAGGGGACATTTGTGTGCCAAATGCAATAAAGCAGAGATCGAAGTTGAACGTGCACAGAAAAATGCTGCAGCTGAAATAGCAAGGTTAAATGCTGAACTTGCAAGCGTGCAGGCTGAACTAGCAAGATTGAAGGCACCAGCTTCCAGCGACAACACCCAGCAGACAAGTCCCCCTCATGGCAAGCGGAGGAAGATGAATGATGAGCAGTGGCTGGAGAGTAGTGATGCGCCGAAGAGTAGTGATTATTGGCAGAACCTGAGGAAGTCGTGGACTGGTGATGAGCAGAAGAGTGATGATCCGTGGACGACGGAGATGAGTGATCAGCAGAGCCCGAAGAGTGATAATCCGTGGCTGACGAAGCCAGGCAATTACTGACGACTTCTCCAAAGATCCATGCCTAGTTAATTATTTGTACGTATTTGCTTGTCAAGAAACTTTGCTTCTATCATCTGTTTGTTTATGATGAAGCATCTATTGTGCTCCTTTCCGGATTTTTTGGCTCGGCTTCCCGCATGCGTCGTGGAAGGGCAATGACAACCACACAATTTACTGCTCCACTTCCGATGTTTAAGGCGACATAAATAATATCGAAGGGTAGTTTTGGAGAAAACGTATACACCGCATCGTGCGCCTTATGCTATGACGAAATTTTGGAAAAATATTTACGCCTTATCCTTTGAGATCGACGGAGGAAGTAACTGTTGTTAATGTGTTTAATTTCTTTATGCAGTACTTTTCGAAGGGATTCACCATGAGCCACGTTATCCCTTAATGGGTTTAGGGATTTAAGGAGGAGAGATTAGTTAGGGGCAATATTGGAAAATAAAAATGGAGCATTTAAATGAGTACTTGCACAGAACAGTAAACATGACCGAACGAACCCAAATTTGGGGAGCGGTTGCACCAAACAGTAAACATCAAAGAGACACACAAAATAAAGTTAAAAACAAGCAACTAGAACGAACCCTAATCTACTGGCCGTCGGTTGGGCCAAATGACGAAACATCAGAGAAACACCCAATTTGCCAGGCCGTCGGTTGGGGCGCTCGATTGGCCTGACTCGTCTTCGTCCTTCCCGTTTGACGCCTGCCTCAGTGCCCGCCTCTCCGCCCTAGCTTCGCGCATCTGCCGGTGGAGCATGGCCGCTGGCGTTGGTGGAGCTTGCCGGCGACGCTGCCCCCTCAGAGACGCAAGCCTCGCTTGCTCGTCCTCCGGCATCATGTAGGGGAGGCAGTGCATGTTGCCCGGGGTGGGGAAGATGGCGTGGAAGTTGGTGAAGATGTTGTAGTTGGTGAATGCGATGAACTCGCACCCGCACCAAAACACCTGCCCGAGCAGATGGTGAGCGTCGAACCTGTTGGCGAAAGTTACGAAGAGGCCGATGACGTAGTTGGGGTTGCCGTCGTAGTACTTCTCAAGCTCGAACATGCGTGGCGAGCCCGGAGGGAGGTGGCGGTAGCCGGAAGAGAGGAAGAATGAAGCTAGCTCCATTGGGTCCCTCCTCCTCGATATGGCCCACACGCGCAGCTGGTTCTCGCAGACGACTCCGGCCGGGTACTGTCTCTCCGGCATGGTTGCGGGGCGGCGGAACGTAGGGCCGTTGAACTGCATTGTGGCGATCCCCTTGAGATGTGGCGTGTCTTGGATTTGGAGACGGTGAGATGGGAAGGGAGATGGCTTGGATGAGTGTGAGACAGAGTGAGCACAATGGTGGCGTTAAATATGCGTGGATGGGTGAGGTGCGGGGGCTTGTGAGCTGCTTTCGCGTTAACCACTAACTGCACATTGAAACGCAGGACGGCATCCGAAGCGGCGCACGGTTTTAAGTGTGTCAATTAATTCGGCGCGTGGATATAGAACTGCGCGTGTGAATCCAAACCTTTTTCAGCGTGACGGAAAAATCGAACCGACCGACACGCCCGCGTGGAGCTGTTACCACTGCCATGCGACACATCTGCACGCCTCGTTTCAGCGTTTCAGCGTTTCTGGAGCAGCGCATGCATGGCAGGCCTAGACGGGCTCGTTCGACGATGGCTAGACAGGCCTACACGCGCGAGCCAGCCCATCGGGTATTTCACCGTCTCCTGTCAAACCGCGAGACGCTGAAAGGAAAAACAAACGCCAGCCAATCACGTCGCCAAATCGTCGCTTTCGCGGATAGCCCGCGAATTCCTTCTAGAAGACCGATCCAACGGATGCAATTCAGCACCGTATCGTTAGATGGACGGTCGAAGTTTTTCAGACCTCTCTCATGTTTTAGCAGAGGACTGTGCTAATCAACTAAATGTTTTGTTTTGGTTAAAAAAAAACTAATCACCATGGTCTACCCCATATTCATGTAGATTCCAAGGGTAGGAGTGTGGGGCATGCAATGGTGCACCCATGCCTCACACTGGCATCCCCACCCACCTGGTTTGCCCCAAAAGTGCATGTTTTCGCCTAAAACCCTATATTTGGGGTGTCTGGGCACCTTGGTCTACCCCATATTATTCATGTAGATTACAAGGGTAGGAGTGTGGGGCATGCAATGGTGCACCCATCTGCCAAGTGTGGCCTCACACTGGCATCCCCACCCACCTGGTTTGCCCCAAAAGTGCATGTTAGGCCTAAAACCCTGTATTTGGGGTGTCTAGGTGCAACTCACCATGGTCTACCCCATTTTATTCATGTATATTACAAGGGTAGGAGTGTGGGGCCTGCAATGGTGCACCCATGTGCCAAGTGTGGCCTCACCCTGGCATCCCCACCCACTTGGTTTGCCCCAAAAGTGCATGTTTAGGCCTAAAACCCTATATTTGGGGTGTCTGGGTGCAACTCACCATGGTCTACCCCATATTATTCATGTAGATTCCAAGGGTAGGAGTGTGGGGCATGCAATGGTGCACCCATGTGCCAAGTGTGGCCTCACACTGGCATCCCCACCCACCTGGTTTGCCCCAAAAGTGCATGTTTAGGCCTAAAACCCTATATTTGGGGTGTCTGTGTGCAACTCACCATGGTCTACCCCATATAATTCATGTAGATTCCAAGGGTAGCAGTGTGGGGCATGCAATGGTTCACCCATGTGCCAAGTGTGGCCTCACCCTGGCATCCCCACCCACCTGGTTTGCCCCAAAAGTGCATGTTTTGGCCTAAAACCCTATATTTGGGGTGTGTGGGTGCAACTCACCATGGTCTACCCCATATTATTCATGTAGATTCCAAGGGTAGCAGTGTGGGGCATGCAATGGTGCACCCATGTGCCAAGTGTGGCCTCACCCTGGCATCCCCACCCACCTGGTTTGCCCCAAAAGTGCATGTTTTGGCCTAAAACCCTCTATTTGGGGTGTCTATGTGCAACTCACCATGGTCTACCCCATATTATTCATGTAGATTCCAAGGGTAGCAGTGTGGGCCATGCAATGGTGCACCCATGTTCCAAGTGTGGCCTCACCCTGGCATCCCCACCAACCTGGTTTGCCCCAAAAGTGCATGTTTTGGCCTAAAACCCTATATTTGGGGTGTCTTGGTGCAACTCACCATGGTCTACCCCATATTATTCATGTAGATTCCAATAGGATCAGTGTGGGGCATGCAATGGTGCACCCATGTGCCAAGTGTGGCCTCACACTGGCATCCCCACCCACCTGGTTTGCCCCAAAAGTGCATGATTTGGCCTAAAACCCTATATTTGGGGTGTATGGGTGCAACTCAACATGGTCTACCCCATATTATTCATGTACATTACAAGGGTAGCAGTGTGGGGCATGCAATGGTGCACCCATGTGCCAAGTGTGGCCTCACCCTGGCATCCCCACCCACCTGGTTTGCCCCAAAAGTGCATGTTTTGGCCTAAAACCCTATATTTGGGGTGTCTAGGTGCAACTCACCATGGTCTACCCCATATTATTCATGTAGATTACAAGGGTAGCAGTGTGGGGCATGCAATGGTGCACCCATGTGCCAAGTGTGGCCTCACCCTGGCATCCCCACCCACCTGATTTTCCCCAAAAGTGCATGTTTAGGCCTAAAACCCTGTATTTGGGGTGTCTGGGTGCAACTCACCATGGTCTACCCCATATTATTCATGTAGATTCCAAGGGTAGCAGTGTGGGCCATGCAATGGTTCACCCATGTGCCAAGTGTGGCCTCACCCTGGCATCCCCACCCACCTGGTTTGCCCCAAAAGTGCATGTTTTGGCCTAAAACCCTATATTTGGGGTGTCTGGGTGCAACTCACCATGGTCTACCCCACATTATTCATGTAGATTCCAAGGGTAGCAGTGTGGGGCATTCAATGGTGCACCCATGTGCCAAGTGTGGCCTCACACTGGCATCCCCACCCACCTGGTTTGCCCCAAAAGTGCATGATTTGGCCTAAAACCCTATATTTGGGGTGTCTGGGTGCAACTCACCATGGTCTACCCCATATTATTCATGTAGATTCCAAGGGTAGGAGTGTGGGGCATGCAATGGTGCACCCATGTGCCAAGTGTGGCCTCACACTGGCATCCCCACCCACCTGGTTTGCCCCAAAAGTGCATGTTTAGGCCTAAAACCCTGTATTTGGGGTGTCTAGGTGCAACTCACCATGGTCTACCCCATATTTTTCATGTAGATTCCAAGGGTAGCAGTGTGGGCCATGCAATGGTTCACCCATGTGCCAAGTGTGGCCTCACCCTGGCATCCCCACCCACCTGGTTTGCCCCAAAAGTGCATGTTTTGGCCTAAAACCCTATATTTGGGGTGTCTGGGTGCAACTCACCATGGTCTACCCCACATTATTCATGTAGATTCCAAGGGTAGCAGTGTGGGGCATTCAATGGTGCACCCATGTGCCAAGTGTGGCCTCACACTGGCATCCCCACCCACCTGGTTTGCCCCAAAAGTGCATGATTTGGCCTAAAACCCTATATTTGGGGTGTCTGGGTGCAACTCACCATGGTCTACCCCATATTATTCATGTAGATTCCAAGGGTAGGAGTGTGGGGCATGCAATGGTGCACCCATGTGCCAAGTGTGGCCTCACCCTGGCATCCCCACCCACCTGGTTTGCCCCAAAAGTGCATGTTTAGGCCTAAAACCCTGTATTTGGGGTGTCTAGGTGCAACTCACCATGGTCTACCCCATTTTATTCATGTATATTACAAGGGTAGGAGTGTGGGGCCTGCAATGGTGCACCCATGTGCCAAGTGTGGCCTCACCCTGGCATCCCCACCCACTTGGTTTGCCCCAAAAGTGCATGTTTAGGCCTAAAACCCTGTATTTGGGGTGTCTGGGTGCAACTCACCATGGTCTACCCCATATTATTCATGTAGATTCCAAGGGTAGGAGTGTGGGGCATGCAATGGTGCACCCATGTGCCAAGTGTGGCCTCACACTGGCATCCCCACCCACCTGGTTTGCCCCAAAAGTGCATGATTTGGCCTAAAACCCTATATTTGGGGTGTCTGGGTGCAACTCACCATGGTCTACCCCATATTATTCATGTAGATTCCAAGGGTAGGAGTGTGGGGCATGCAATGGTGCACCCATGTGCCAAGTGTGGCCTCACCCTGGCATCCCCACCCACCTGGTTTGCCCCAAAAGTGCATGTTTTGGCCTAAAACCCTATATTTGGGGTGTCTAGGTGCAACTCACCATGGTCTACCCCATATTATTCATGTAGATTACAAGGGTAGCAGTGTGGGGCATGCAATGGTGCACCCATGTGCCAAGTGTGGCCTCACCCTGGCATCCCCACCCACCTGATTTTCCCCAAAAGTGCATGTTTAGGCCTAAAACCCTGTATTGGGGTGTCTGGGTGCAACTCACCATGGTCTACCCCATATTATTCATGTAGATTCCAAGGGTAGCAGTGTGGGCCATGCAATGGTTCACCCATGTGCCAAGTGTGGCCTCACCCTGGCATCCCCACCCACCTGGTTTGCCCCAAAAGTGCATGTTTTGGCCTAAAACCCTATATTTGGGGTGTCTGGGTGCAACTCACCATGGTCTACCCCATATTATTCATGTAGATTCCAAGGGTAGGAGTGTGGGGCATGCAATGGTGCACCCATGTGCCAAGTGTGGCCTCACCCTGGCATCCCCACCCACCTGGTTTGCCCCAAAAGTGCATGTTTTGGCCTAAAACCCTATATTTGGGCTGTCTAGGTGCAACTCATCATGGTCTACCCCATATTATTCATGTAGATTACAAGGGTAGCAGTGTGGGGCATGCAATGGTGCACCCATGTGCCAAGTGTGGCCTCACCCTGGCATCCCCACCCACCTGATTTTCCCCAAAAGTGCATGTTTAGGCCTAAAACCCTGTATTTGGGGTGTCTGGGTGCAACTCACCATGGTCTACCCCATATTATTCATGTAGATTCCAAGGGTAGCAGTGTGGGCCATGCAATGGTTCACCCATGTGCCAAGTGTGGCCTCACCCTGGCATCCCCACCCACCTGGTTTGCCCCAAAAGTGCATGTTTTGGCCTAAAACCCTATATTTGGGGTGTCTGGGTGCAACTCACCATGGTCTACCCCACATTATTCATGTAGATTCCAAGGGTAGCAGTGTGGGGCATTCAATGGTGCACCCATGTGCCAAGTGTGGCCTCACACTGGCATCCCCACCCACCTGGTTTGCCCCAAAAGTGCATGATTTGGCCTAAAACCCTATATTTGGGGTGTGGGTGCAACTCACCATGGTCTACCCCATATTATTCATGTAGATTCCAAGGGTAGGAGTGTGGGGCATGCAATGGTGCACCCATGTGCCAAGTGTGGCCACACTGGCATCCCCACCCACCTGGTTTGCCCCAAAAGTGCATGTTTAGGCCTAAAACCCTGTATTTGGGGTGTCTAGGTGCAACTCACCATGGTCTACCCCATATTTTTCATGTAGATTCCAAGGGTAGCAGTGTGGGCCATGCAATGGTTCACCCATGTGCCAAGTGTGGCCTCACCCTGGCATCCCCACCCACCTGGTTTGCCCCAAAAGTGCATGTTTTGGCCTAAAACCCTATATTTGGGGTGTCTGGGTGCAACTCACCATGGTCTACCCCACATTATTCATGTAGATTCCAAGGGTAGCAGTGTGGGGCATTCAATGGTGCACCCATGTGCCAAGTGTGGCCTCACACTGGCATCCCCACCCACCTGGTTTGCCCCAAAAGTGCATGATTTGGCCTAAAACCCTATATTTGGGGTGTCTGGGTGCAACTCACCATGGTCTACCCCATATTATTCATGTAGATTCCAAGGGTAGGAGTGTGGGGCATGCAATGGTGCACCCATGTGCCAATTGTGGCCTCACACTGGCATCCCCACCCACCTGGTTTGCCCCAAAAGTGCATGTTTAGGCCTAAAACCCTGTATTTGGGGTGTCTAGGTGCAACTCACCATGGTCTACCCCATTTTATTCATGTATATTACAAGGGTAGGAGTGTGGGGCCTGCAATGGTGCACCCATGTGCCAAGTGTGGCCTCACCCTGGCATCCCCACCCACTTGGTTTGCCCCAAAAGTGCATGTTTAGGCCTAAAACCCTGTATTTGGGGTGTCTGGGTGCAACTCACCATGGTCTACCCCATATTATTCATGTAGATTCCAAGGGTAGGAGTGTGGGGCATGCAATGGTGCACCCATGTGCCAAGTGTGGCCTCACACTGGCATCCCCACCCACCTGGTTTGCCCCAAAAGTGCATGATTTGGCCTAAAACCCTATATTTGGGGTGTCTGGGTGCAACTCACCATGGTCTACCCCATATTATTCATGTAGATTCCAAGGGTAGGAGTGTGGGGCATGCAATGGTGCACCCATGTGCCAAGTGTGGCCTCACCCTGGCATCCCCACCCACCTGGTTTGCCCCAAAAGTGCATGTTTTGGCCTAAAACCCTATATTTGGGGTGTCTAGGTGCAACTCACCATGGTCTACCCCATATTATTCATGTAGATTACAAGGGTAGCAGTGTGGGGCATGCAATGGTGCACCCATGTGCCAAGTGTGGCCTCACCCTGGCATCCCCACCCACCTGATTTTCCCCAAAAGTGCATGTTTAGGCCTAAAACCCTGTATTTGGGGTGTCTGGGTGCAACTCACCATGGTCTACCCCATATTATTCATGTAGATTCCAAGGGTAGCAGTGTGGGCCATGCAATGGTTCACCCATGTGCCAAGTGTGGCCTCACCCTGGCATCCCCACCCACCTGGTTTGCCCCAAAAGTGCATGTTTTGGCCTAAAACCCTATATTTGGGGTGTCTGGGTGCAACTCACCATGGTCTACCCCATATTATTCATGTAGATTCCAAGGGTAGGAGTGTGGGGCATGCAATGGTGCACCCATGTGCCAAGTGTGGCCTCACCCTGGCATCCCCACCCACCTGGTTTGCCCCAAAAGTGCATGTTTTGGCCTAAAACCCTATATTTGGGCTGTCTAGGTGCAACTCATCATGGTCTACCCCATATTATTCATGTAGATTACAAGGGTAGCAGTGTGGGGCATGCAATGGTGCACCCATGTGCCAAGTGTGGCCTCACCCTGGCATCCCCACCCACCTGGTTTGCCCCAAAAGTGCATGATTTGGCCTAAAACCCTATATTTGTGGTGTCTTGGTGCAACTCACCATGGTCTACCCCATATTATTCATGTAGATTCCAAGGGTAGCAGTGTGGGGCATGCAATGGTGCACCCATGTGCCAAGTGTGGCCTCACCCTGGCATCCCCACCTACCTGGTTTGCCCTAAAAGTGCATGTTTAGGCCTAAAACCCTATATTTGGGGTGTCTGTGCGCAACTCACCATGGTCTACTCCATATTATTCATGTAGATTCCAAGGGTAGCAGTGTGGGGCATGCAATGGTGCACCCATGTGCCAAGTGTGGCCTCACCCTGGCATCCCCACCCACCTGGTTTGCCCCAAAAGTGCATGTTTAGTCCTAAAACCCTATATTTGGGGTGTGTGGGTGCAACTCACCATGGTATACCCCAGATTATTCATGTAGATGACAAGGGTAGAAGTGTGGGGCATGCGATGGTGCACCCAAAAAGTGCATGTTTTAGGCCTAAAACCCTATATTTTCCCTCTTAAATATAAGAAAAGAAAAAATATTAAACAAAGCCTACCTTACCTGGACGATGATCCGGCCCACGAATTGATTTTCCGGCACGAAACGATCAAGCCCACCGACCCAACCTATTAGTTAACAACTTTAATTGTGTAGGGCGTAATTTGCGGCAGCACGTACTACCCATCACGGGTAACCCACACCCCCACGAACTATATCATCGTCGTCTCTTCACACCGTTTCATCTCAGCGACGTCTGGGCGGCCGGCCAAGCAACATCTTTCACGTGTTCATCTGAGAGTAGTAGTGTTGATCATCGACGGCTACCCTTTGCCATGGATCAGGTATGTCAAGACTTTCACCTGTCGTAATATTATTTGACTTGTCCTCGAGATAGATCGCAAATAAGGTATGGGAGGCCGCCATGGGAATCGACCAGATTCAGTAGATCCAAAATCTCATTGGCTAGAGCGCTTCATACTTATTAGTTTATACTTAACAGATTCTAGTTCTCCGAAAACCCCTTTCGGGTAGATCATAAACAGAAGTATAATGTTCTTAGGCCGCCATGTTCTTATTGTGTAATCTACCGCGTACAATAAACTTGGTTAGATCATCCAGGGCAGATTAACGTTTGTGTAAATAATCGATTGTCCCCTTCTTATTTTATCGCAATGATTTGCACTAATCGCCACGAGTTAGGTCTCTATATCCGGGACGCTTGAGTATTCCACACAAGAACTCATCTGTTGTATGTGTTATACACTTTGCTAGGTGGCACAACGTGTTAGCCCACGGCGTTGCGGTGCTGCTGTGAGGAAGAACAAAAAGCATATCGTAAGAGGTATACAAATTTACGACACTATTGTTTTCCAGGGAAATTGTAACATTATGGTTTATGTATATAATTTTGTATGCAGGTCCTAACTGTGAGGAGGGTGAGGATTTTGAAGGTTTCATCAGGTATGCCAATCGCGTAAGAATGGATGATGCACAATTTGCTACATTGAAACAGTTAGTTGACAAGCACATGCCAAGAAAGCCACCGTATGTCTGCACGATCAAAAAATCAAACGTCGTGAAGAATAAAGCAAAAATGGTAAGCGCTGGATTACACACCAAATTTTTCACAATTTCCTAACATAGCTGATTGAATTATCTAATTGATTGTAATCTTATATGCAGTACTTCTCGAGGGGCTTCACACTAAACCACATTGCTAGGCATACACAGCTACCAGCAGAAATAGAAGTTTATTCAATGAATGTTAAAATTGCAACAGTTAAGATAGTGATGAGCAAGTCACAGGTCAATGGAAAAGGAAAAGGAGGTGCCATGATAACAACAAACTGGATGGAGGTTGTGAAGAAGACTAATATGAGAGTTAAAAACGTGTTTGTGTTCTGGTTCCGTGGTAGCCGCGGTGGTGGTCTCAAGCTTCTGGTTGATATTCTTTGAAATCAACAAATGCATTACATTATTTTTACAATTAGCTTATTTGTCCAAGTTGTAAGTCATGCTTAGACATTTTGATGTTTGTTGCAAACTTTATTTGACGTTTATGTCGTACTGTTTTCAAATTATTCATGAATATCAGTAGTGGTTCAAATTTTAAGTTTGATGAAATTATATTCAATTATACTCTAACCACTAAAAAACGCCGTGAAATAACCTTGCTCTCCGTCCCTCGCCTCTCATTCCGACTATCAAACGCCGTCGCTTAGAGAATCTGGTTGAGCTACTTTGATTACTTTGCGCATAAGGTGTGAAAATTAATTTCTATTTGCAGTAGTAGTACGACATGAGTAGTACTAATTAAGGTAACAACATGAATTAGCGTGAAATGCAAAAATGTGTACCTTGATTGTACTAAATTAAGGGGACAACATTTACCTAAAAAAAAGTTAAGGGGACAACATTAATAATCGATCCCCGTAATTGACTACGCCTCCAAACTATCAAATCCCAACCTTCCCCACTAATTACGGTAACGACATTATTTAGGGAAACAAACTTTGTCACGTTGATATCGACCCTCCCACGAATTAAGGTAACAAGATTATGATCGCCTTTTGCACACATCCACCTATATAATCGCCTCATCTAACCTCATATCGTCTCTCATCGAAGCCTGGACGGGAAGAGCGGCGTGTGCGAAGTTACAATGGAAGATGTTGTAAGTCATACGCAACTCATCTCGTGTTGTCTATATTTAATATCAGATCTAATCTAGTCAAGTACAAACTCGTCTCTTCCGATTGCCCGATGCCCTATTTTCTCTGACGGTGATCGATGCCCTAACCATCTTAGAACTCAAATTTGTGTTACATCTTTTCTATATTCAACTAGGTGGCATCGTTTGCTCGTGTTCGTCATGTTCGTGCTGCTCTTAAGTTGCACAAAAAGCTGAATATAAGAGGTCCGAAATTACCTCCCATTTATGTCTTCCATATGCGATTCTATTGTTGGGCCTGATGTATTAATTTAATACTTACGCAGGTCCTAGAATAAAGTGCGAGCATGAGTTCGAGTTGTTTGTTGAGTATGCAAATCGAGTAGCTATGGATGATGGAGAATTTCGTTATCTGAGAGATACAGTTGATTATCTGAGAAGTAAATCTGAGGAAACAAATCTGAAAACACCCATATATGTCTGCACCATAAAAAAATCACACGTCCAGGAGGGTAAATCAAAAATGGTAAACATTACAGTACAAACAAGAGATTTCTATTTATTTTCTACACCGTAACTGTTGTTAATATGTTTGATTTCTTTTATGCAGTACTTTTCGAAGAGATTCACCATGAGCCACATTATCCCTAATGTTGAACTGCCATCAGAAGTAGAAGTCCTATTCGTAGGAAAGGCTAGCCTCAAAGTTAAGATGGTGATGGACAAGTCAAAGGTGAAAGGCAAAGCCAAAGGAGGTGCCATGATAACATCGAACTGGAAGCAACTGGTGAAACTGCACGATATGAGAGTTAGTGACATATTCATCTTCGCTTTTGGTCGAAGCGTCGTCGATGGTGAATTCAAGATGGTAGTAGATAGGCTCTGAAATATGAACACTTAGTTCATACTCCAAATATTTTGTTATGTTTTTCAAGAACCATTGTGTCATCGATTTATTATCTTCATCTTATTTTCTGTTCATGGACTTCCGTGTGTGTTGCTCCATCGTGAGTCCGTAAAGTGTTTTCGTAAGTAAAACGTCCGTATGTATACATTTACTGACCGTCCATTGGGGCAACTGACGACCCAATTTGCTGCACGGCAGCCTAGGCGACGCATTTACCGTGGCTCCTGCGCGTGGATAACCAGTGGCTCCTGCGCGTGGTTTACCGGTGGCGTCCCAACTAGATATGTCGCTTCACAACCGGCGAGCCATTAAACAGGCGGGGAACGGATTCGGTGGCATCATAATAGCGAACACGCGTGGCCTCCCAGTCAACAGGTCGTCAACAGCGAACACGCGTACAAGGCCGCAGCACCACTCACTCGATCGGTTCACCGACAGTCCATTTTATCCCATCCAGTGGAGCACATCAGGCCATCCCGCACCAAACCCTAGCTAGCCCATAACCTAAACCCGCCGCCATCGAGCAGCCGTAGCAAGCGATGGGCCTCAACGACCACGAAGCCGGAGGGAGCAGCGCCCGCGGAGCTAAAATCCGTCGTGCGGCCCCTCGTCCTCAGAGCCTCAACCCCGACGAAGCGACGATCTTGGCCGAGGCGCGGCTGCTCGTTCCGCCGTACTGGCACCTGCCAGCTGGTTGGAGGGTGAGCGCCGCCGGGTACGCCATCCCGCCGGTGCCTGAAAAAGACGAAGATCTGCGCGGCTACATCCGCCGCCGTCGAGCTGCCCTCACGCCGTGGGATCGGGCGAACCCAGACTGGGGGGAGGACAGCGCCTTGTGGAGGCCCCGGTTCGAGATGGAGCGCCTCGACGAGCTCGCCAACCAGTACGGTATGTACGCCGGCGGGAGGTACAATCAACTAGGGCGGCAGAACTTCTGGGCCGGCAAGGACGTGGACACCGTGCTCGCGGCGCACGGCTATGTCCCTCTTCCTCGCGGCGCGCCACGCCGCCTACCACCACCATACGGCGAACCACGGGCACCTCCAGCTCTTCCGCCGCGCCGCCACGAAGGGATCGTCCTTCCACCTCCAGCGACAAGCGAGCCGCGGGACCAAATTTCGATTCGCGGCCCTGCACCTCATCTGCGCGTTCCCAAGCCGGAGCCGCAACCGGATCCGGAGCCCGAGCCGCAGCCGAGGTGGACTGCGTATCTCCATTACCAGTCGGAGATTCGGGCTCCCGACGACCCCGCCGACACACCGGGCCTCACCCAGGCGCTCCAGCAGTCCAAGGCCGAAGTGGAGGACGACAAATGGTGGTCCTCCGACGACGATGAGGACTTGATATTGGGAGATGTGGAACTGAGTTACCAGGCCCAGATGAGGGCTGACGATGACCCAGCCGATACACCGGGCCTCACCCAGGCGCTCCAGCAGTCCAAGGCGCTCCAGGAGTCCAAGGTCGAAGAGGAGGGCGGAAAATGGTGGTCCTCCGACGAAGAGGATTAGCCGGGTTGCATGTCTTGGAGGGACAAGCAAGATGTAGAGGCCGCCGATTTAGTGTTTTTTTCTTCCCTTCGCTGTTCAATCTTGTGTAAGAAACTTAGAAGAAATGAAAATCCCCTGTCGGCCCTATGTTTTAATGCCAGGTGTCTTAACTTTCTTGCATTTTCTAGTTTATTAGTTCAAAAGACGTAGCTTGGTTAAGATCTAGGGTAAAAAATGAGTAAAAAATATTCACATATTGGTAGACTTGTGAACCCAAAACAAATAGTTTGTAAAAAATAGACCTCTTTTTTTTGTTCAAAATGAAATATGCCCTATATATTTTGTTGACTAAAGGTGCATTGGTTTCACAAAGTCTCGTAGGGTTCTCACATGAAATAACCGTGTAGTCAGTTGGAATTAGTCACATGTTGGGCCTTTTGTTTCTGTTGTGCCCGGTTTTTGTTGGCCCATTTTTATAGCCCGAGGCTTTTGTGCGGAGATTGTCTGCGGTTATTGTTGAAGCGGGGACACCGAGCGGCGAGGAGCGACGGCGAACGGCGACGGCGACGGCGAGAGCGAGAGCGGAGGCGCTTCTTCTTTTGGTCGTAGCCCCGGTGGTACTTTTCTGAGCCCCTGCAGTACATCCTGCACGCCCCCCTCCACGACTTGCTGCCGCGCGCCGCCGCTGATGTAGGGTAGCTATCTATTAGGGTTAGTACTTAGTACCCAGAAATCTAGGACATCAGCAGGAGTTTGTAGTTCATTGTGAACATTGATTTAATTCTTTGGATTTCTGTTATTGGAATGTTTCGAATGTGTTTGATATGTTATATTATTTTTGTCAGAGATGGATGAAGAAGCAGGATGTCTTATTTGCGGCCAGCCTGACACTAACTGCTTCCGGTCCAAGCGTCGTGCATTTTCATTTGATGTAGCGATGGTGCATTTGTTTGAAGAACTAATTGTATGTATGTTTTGCATAGTACAAGCTAGATATACATTATTTCCCCGCCGTTAGTACTATTTGCATTTGTTTGTTTGATCTTTTCTAAATAAATTGTTTTTTCTTTTCAATTCTTCAGGCCGTGCCTTGCCATGCTAGGGAGATGCTACATAGTTTAGTAGATAAGTGGGTTGTTGCTGAATGCAATCATGGTTCTGTTTATCATTTCCATGTGGAGAAGACTGAAGCAAGAACTTACCTTTGTGGACCATTCTGGAGTTCTTTTGTAGACGCTTATGTTATGGATGAAAATGACATTGTGGAGTTCACATATGATGAAACTACTTCCAAGTTTGAAGTTGTTGTATTCAATGCTGACCGTGACGAAAAACCATGGGTTCAGTTACCAGGCATGTTTCTTTGTTTCTAATTATTATTGTGATATTGTTTTCACATATTTCTCATTGTTCATTCTGTTTTATTTTTTTGTTTGTTCAGATTGTTGGGAGGTTTTGGAGTGCTGCAGAGTTACTTTTGAGAAAACCATTTTCTCAAATTTGCTAGATATTAACTCCGCAGAGATGAATGCAGTTACATGGGCTATATTCAAAGAGCTAAATAAAGTGGAGGAAAACGAATTCCTCGATTTCTTTGAAGTACCTCAGTTCTTTGTGACGAGGTTGAATGAATCTTCTCTTACTCGTTTGGTTAGTAACTTTTTCACTTGTTTTTAAGTTTCATTCATAACATACTAACAGTGTTAACGTGTTCTTTGTTTATATTTTACTTTTTTGTAGCTCATTCCATTTGATGTTGCACGTGGATACTATAGGCCGAGAGAAGGTGCTGCTATTTTTTATAGCAGATCTATTAATGGACAAATGGTTGGAGCTTATACAATCTACAAGGGGCAGCATATTGAGTTTGTAGATGGATGGAATGCGTTCTGTGTAGCAGCTCATCTTGTGATAGGTTCATTAGTATGTCTGAAGATTGAGTTCAGGGATTTGTGCATCAGGCTTGAGATTGAAGATATCACATTATAAGATATGCATATGGATGAATCCTCATAGAATGAAAGGAGAAATTGTAATTCATCTTTGTACTTTCGTTGTACTATTTTTATTTCAGCAAAAAAATTCGTGCGTTTTTAGTGTCACACGTTTTTTAGGACATAATACGTTGGTTAATTCTGTTTCAACCCTAAATGCACATGTGCTGCTGATATATTCGGTTAACATTCCGGACAGGTAATAATAGGCCGGTTTGTACTAAGCCCATTAACGTGGAGCATGGACGCGGGGAAGGAATACTCATGGCCCATCCAGCAGGGTTCTCTAGTTTTCTTCTGTTTTTTTCAACTCGAATTTAACTGAAATTTAATAGTTTATTTTCACGGAAATTCAAAAATTGAAAAAACCTTCACACTTCGTCTTACAATGGATACGAGAGTGTGTGCAAAAATTTCTGGAGCGTTTCTCGAAGGTCGAAAAATCCACATTCTTAGAAACGGAACCGTTTGGGTTACATCAAACCACTTTTTCTAAGCTAGTCGATTTTTCGACCTTCGAAAAAAAGTCCAGTTTTTTTACCCAATATGTCACACGTTTTTGTGAACATAATCCGTTGGTTAAAACTTTTTTGAATTTTTTGAATTTAACCAGGTTTGCTGCAGATTTATTGAAATCAAAACTAAAAAACTTATCAGTTAGGCCGAAAGGCGGTTTGTACTAAGCCCATTAACGTGGAGCATGGACGCGGGGAAGGAACACTCATGGCCCATCCATCAGGGTTCTCTAGTTTTCTTCTGTTTTTTTTCAACTCGAATTTAACTGAAATTTAATAGTTTATTTTGACGGAAATTCAAAAATTGAAAAAACCTTCACACTTCGTCTTACAATGGATACGAGAGTGTGTGCAAAAATTTCTGGAGCGTTTCTCGAAGGTCGAAAAATCCACATTCTTAGAAACGGAGTCGTTTGGGTTACATCAAACCACTTTTTCTAAGCTAGTCGATTTTTCGACCTTGGAAAAAAATCCAGTTTTTTTTACCCAATATGTCACACGTTTTTGTGAACATAATCCGTTGGTTAAAACTTTTTTTGAATTTTTTGAATTTAACCAGATGTGCTGCAGATTTATTCAAATCGAAACTAAAAAACTTATCAGTTAGGCCGAAAGACATGTAACGCGGTTTGTACTAAGCCCATTAACGTGTAGCATGGACGCGGGGAAGGAACACTCATGGCCCATCCATCAGGGTTCTCCAGTTTTCTTTTGTTTTCTTTTTCAACTCGAATTTAACTCAAATTTAATTGCTTATTTTCACAGAAATTCAAAAATTGAAAAAACCTTCACACTTCGTCTTAGAATGGATACGAGATTGTGTGCTAAAATTTCTGGAGCGTTTCTCGAAGGTCGAAAAATCCACATTCTTAGAAACGGAATCGTTTGGGTTACATCAAACCACTTTTTCTAAGCTAGTCGATTTTTCGACCTTGGAAAAAAAATCCAGTTTTTTTACCCAATATGTCACACGTTTTTGTGAACATAATCCGTTGGTTAAAACTTTTTTGAATTTTGCGAATTTAACCAGATGTGCTGCAGATTTATTCAAATCGAAACTAAAAAACTTATCAGTTAGGCCGAAAGACATGTAACGCGGTTTGTACTAAGCCCATTAACGTGTAGCATGGACGCGGGGAAGGAACACTCATGGCCCATCCATCAGGGTTCTCCAGTTTTCTTTTGTTTTCTTTTTCAACTCGAATTTAACTCAAATTTAATTGCTTATTTTCACAGAAATTCAAAAATTGAAAAAACCTTCACACTTCGTCTTAGAATGGATACGAGATTGTGTGCTAAAATTTCTGGAGCGTTTCTCGAAGGTCGAAAAATCCACATTCTTAGAAACGGAATCGTTTGGGTTACATCAAACCACTTTTTCTAAGCTAGTCGATTTTTCGACCTTGGAAAAAAAATCCAGTTTTTTTACCCAATATGTCACACGTTTTTGTGAACATAATCCGTTGGTTAAAACTTTTTTGAATTTTGCGAATTTAACCAGCTGATGTGCTGCAGATTTATTAAATAAAAATTTAAAAACTTTTCAGTTAGGCCGTCAGACATGTAACGGGCCAATGTGGGCCGCCAGACCTCTAATTGCATGTTCGCCTCCCGCCCCTATATCCGCCCAATACTGTGGCAGTTCCACCATTCTGTCCCAACCCCGGCCGTTCGTCTACCGCATCCCAGTGCTCCCTTCCTCCCACGCTGTCCATGGCATCTGCCTCTTCCTCCGTCGTGGCCGGAGACGAGAAGTCCACGACGGAGAAGTACCGCATCCTTGCGCACGGGAGTACATATATCGACGTCGTCTACACCAATGAGGCGGCGACTGTTGATAGAATTCTTCGTATGTACGAGGGTTGGCTCGACGAGGACGAGGACAGGTTCAAGTTCGTTGGTCTGGATCTCGAGTATGACTCTAGCGGACACAAGTTGGCGGTAATGCAAATCGCCATGAGGGAGCACGTTCTTGTATTCCACTACATTAGGTACAAGGATCATTGATTTTTATGTCCCTACATTGAATCTAAAGCGTCCCTACATTTTCATTACAGTACTTGTTGAATTTATTTGTGCTGCTCTTGACAAAGGTGCAAGGATCATTGTCCGCGCCTACTGACTTTTCTCAAGGACAAGCAATACACTTTTACAAGTGTTGATAAAAGAAATGACACAAAAGTTCTTCGTGCGGCCGGTCTTCCTGTTCCAGAAGAGAGACACATCGACATCCAGGACATTTTCAAGATTAAAGGTCAACCGCAGGCTGGAATGGCTGATCTTGCAGCAAAGCTCATTGATCCCAAGTTTGCCAACATGAAGAAGGACTTCAAGTACAACCGGCTTCGGAAGGAAGGGCATTCTTTCTGGGAATGCAAGCCACTGTCCTGGATGAACCTCGAATACGCAGCTATTGACGGCTATCTCAGTTATGAGATATACAACAAGATCTACACGGTGAACGAGGGACAAGCTCACCTCCAGAGATCAGGCCACATCTGCCCCAGATGCAAAAATCAGGATTAATCTTCATCAATGAACAAGCGTCAGAAGCAAGCCTGGGAGTGATAAGAATCAACGGGGCAAGTACTAGTGTGTTTGTGCAGTCTGTAATTATAGGCGCGGCCGTAATTATATTCGTGATGTGTCCAAGACATAGTTGTGCTCTATGTTATTTGTGAACAAATTCTCCATATTGTTTTGTAAGTATCATACAGTGATCTGTGCAGTCTGTAATCATATTCGCAATGTGTGCAAGACATAAGCTGTGCTCTATGTCATTCGTGAACAAAATTGTCCTTTGTGTTGCAAGTATCAAAATTCGGCCTTTGACAATCAGACCAATGTTTGAACACCAAATAATACACAAGTGCAACAAGTAGTGTAGTTCATAATGTAGACAAGCAATTAATCATCATATGCTTGTCAGAACTTCCGGTGGTTCCTCATACTTCCGATGGTCCCTCATATCTGCATTTCATGAAATAACACACAAGTCAGTGGCACATAAAATATATTAGAAGATTAGTGCAAGCGATTTAAGTAGGGCTGAACCAGACACTCACTCCTTATGTAGCCTGCACTTCATCTTGTTGTTTCTGTTATGACCTGGTTGATTGCAAGCAGTGCACAACCTCTCCTTCTTCCGCTCGTCGTGTGCCAGTATCCTGCCATGTTTTGACGTCTGTTGATTTGTATCCTTGTCCTTATAGTACCTCTTGTTTTGTTTAGGTGCTCCTTTGGTCTCAGCCATATCAGGATCACCCACTACTGGTGCATCTCCTCTGTTTTGTGCGTCCTCATGGTAAGCCGTTGAATGACTGGTCTGGGCGCCTTTTCTCCTGTATATTATGCCTTTCATACATTGCATAAGCTCGCTGAAAGATTCTGGGTCATGCAATGCGGCATCAAAAGCTTCTGCTCCAATCATGGTAAGCTCGCTATGCTTTCTCCGCTCAGCTACCCCTTCCCATCCCCATCCGTACAAATCACTCTCACGTCTCGAGGGCAAACCATACCTTGCATTCTTCGAGAACCTTCGGAGAACACAACAGTTTGGAATTTCAGAGCACCCCACATAATGCAAAACAAACAAGATGTGCTTGCAAGGTAGCCCTTTCCGATACATCCTTCGGCAGCTGCACGTTATTGTTTCCTCTTTGCTTTCAGGTCTGTAATCCACTGAAAACAAATACTTACGGTTATTCATCCATGACACAACGAAGGTTGATACCCCACCAACACATCCAAGTTGATCTACAATCTCTAGGCCCCCAATCTTCTTCAGCTCCTCTTGAACGAGGTAGAAGTTAGCAGCAGTGAATTTATGGGCAGCAGACGTCTCTATATCCTTGTACCTGGTAACTGCAACCGGTAGTGTCTGAGAGTCTATGGCGTCGTGGCGGGCCTCTTCCTCCCGGACACGGCTACTGTTATTCTCGTAGTGCACAACCATATCCACAATTGTCAGTCCAAAGTCAAGGTGGGTGTGTAGGGTGGAGTTCAAACTCTCGCTCCTCTGGTTGCTTTTCATTCCAAGGAAATATCCATTCGCTAGATAAGCGGCTGACCACAACTTCTTCCTAGCATACATCCTCTTCATCCATTCTTTGGTTAATGCCGTCTGGTGCTTCTCGACGAATGCCCTCCATCTCTCCTCGAATACTTGTTCCGAAGTGCTGTAGTACAGCAGCGACCGGAATTCATTGTGAGCCACGGAGTCTAGGTGCTTCTTCATGTTCTTCTCAATATGCCACGTACAAACACGGTACCACACGCCTGGAAAGACTTTACCAACAGCGGCGATCATTGCAGCGTCCCCATCAGTGATGATCCCTTTAGGCTTCTGCTGATACATGGCCTTCAGGAATGTTTCTAACAACCACTTGTATGTTTTTTCCTTCTCGTCCGAGACAATGGCGCATGCAAAAACAGTAGTCTGGCGGTGATTGTTTATTCCCACAAAAGGTATGAACGGCATAGCATACCGATTTGTTTTGTACGTGCTGTCAAACACCAGCACGTCACCGAAGTCGGCATAGTCCTGCCGAGACTGAGAATCACACCAGAACAGGTGTAACAATTCTCCACCTTTACCAAGCTTGTAATCAAAAAAGAATTCAGGATCATCTCTCTTCCTCTTCTCCATAATGCCAATGGTTGTGTTGGCGTCACCCTTTGCAATCATCTTCATCTTTTCACGGCAAGACATGTTGTAAAGATCCTTTCTTACAAATCCTACCGTGCTGTATTTTCCACTGTCACTGATAAATGACCTCATAATGTTGAATAATCTCATCCCAGCAGCTGCCAGTGACATGATCCTAGATTTCTGATGATCCTTCATCTTTCTATGAGACCGAAGAAAAGCGATTTGATCAGCTGTAGCAGGCTTATGGTTATGATTGTCGTCAAATCTCAGAACAGTCCAAAACCCTTTTTTCTGTTATACGACACACTGAAATGGGCACCACAGTTGCAGCGAGACTCAGGTCGGTGCCTATACGTTCGGTTTTCCATTTCTAAGTACTTGCTTTCACGTTGCCCAGCCCTGGAGCAAAGAAACCGCCTATACCGAATGGTGGATGTCCCTAATTCATCAAGGCGTTCCTTTTTCTTCTCGCGTCGAATGCTAAAACCATGTTCTTTGGCATACTTGTTGTAGAAGTAATAGGCAGCCTCTTCGGAAACAAAGATCATGGCCATTACAGCCTCATACTTTCGTTGGTTCATTTCAGTATCAATATCATATGGATCCTTGTAATCTTCGTGCTTAGTATGGTCCAGCTGGGAACTTCCTGTCACCTAAACAAATATGACAAACATGGCGTTATTGTTACTGACATTTTGATTTGTTCTATTATGCATTGCAATGCATCAAAAGAAAATCTTACTTCGCTTTTGCATTCAGATTTTGACAGCTGTGAAACCCCCCCTTCTAATGATTTTGACTGCTCAGGAACATCCTCTTTATAAGCAAAGTCTTCCAAATCAGAATCCCCGTAGTAGGTAAGCTCACTGTTTCTGATTACAACAACCTGCAGTTTGTAGGAAAATAGCAAATTACATGTATATTCATCTTCACCTGGAAGAGGCAAGTAAGATAAAAGAAAACATACATCACTCGTATTTTCAGAAGTGGGTTCATCATGTGTATCACTTATGTTGTCTTCATCATCGATGTCCATCTACAAAATTTGCAACAAGGAGGCAAATATCAAGGACAAGATATTACCATGCATACTGCACTGATAAAATATGAAAATGTGAGTGACTCACATTATCAGACTCAGATACAGGATCACCAAAAATGCTATCATCATCATCAGACGAAGGTACTTCATATTCATCTTCTGAAGATGAAATATCATAACCCTCCCATCTAGAGTCATCAACGTCTGTACTTGCTTTCTCATTGTCAATCCGAGAAGCCATAGAGCCGTCCATCTGTCCAAATAAAACAACATCACTGACCTAATCAACATAAAAACTCGGCTTGGAATTCATTGTGTGATGCAGATTAACAAAAAATATACCAAAAAATTGGTAAAAAATTGAAAAACAAATTAAACACTAAGCAGAAATGCGACGATACATCCTTCAAAGTATACATGGAATAAGAAGAGAATAACAGTGTGGCACGGGGGGCTGACCTCTTCTGGGCTTCGGTGGCAATCTGGGCAGCCACGGGAAGTTAGGCTCGGCGGTGCTCTGCCTTGCAATGGAACGACCTATATGTCGATCGTGGGGAGGCGGAGCCGCGGAGGGTGGATGACTCAGACGTTCGCCGCCGTAACGTTGTCGTGCGCACCGCGGCGACGGCCAACGATCCACCGGATGCGGGAAGGATAGGAGATCGCCGAGGTAACCAGCCACGCCTGCTACGATTGCCCGGGGTACGTGAAAATGGCGGTGGTGAGGGATCGACCGGCTACACAACAAGACGGAGGGATCAAAACCCTAGGTATGAATGGCGGCCGTGGGAGGGGTGGAGTCGGGCCAAGGTTGGATGCCGGATCCTTGCCGCGATCGGCGGACAAGCAGTATTCACCGGAGCAGATCTAGATCGGAGATGGCCGGGCTGGAGGCTGCGACGAGCTGATCAAGGTACGTGAGAATGGAAAGTGACAACCGACGACGACCACCACATCGATCCATCGGACGTATACACCGACACGTACATACACCGAAACGTACATACATTGTATACCCTTTCAACGAGTACAAGGGTATACCGTATACCCCTTCAACGAGTACACGGGTATAATCGATACGGATCTTCGGGGGCTAACCTACCCGACCCGTTAGCGCCGGCGGAAAGATTAGTACTACAACTTTTGTACAGAATTATACTTCAGCAAAGTGTTCTAACCTTTGCTCCCACCACCCTGGGGCTGTGCTGCAGTGTTTACTACTTTCGCTGCGGATGCATCTTGCAACTCAACTGCACATAGGAATTTCAAAAATATATTCAAAATTCACCACCCTGCTGTACTGAAAAAACTAATGTACTCAAATCAACAGTTGTCTGCAAGTACCTGGTTCAACCGGATCTCCTCCTGTGAAGAGAGCATCTGCAAATCTGCTAGCTATTGCATCCCTGTCGCCCTCCACACCTCTGAAGATCTCGTCAACCAACATGTGATTCATCTCTCCAGGGACTGCTAGCTCATTGGCAACCTTGGCAACAGCATTCCGAATGCGAGGAATTACCTCCTCGTCCACCAGGGCTCTAACCTTCGCAACCCCCTGCAATACAGACCCATCCGCAATAAATATTTTTTTTTTCAAAACAATAGTTCAGCCCATATGTGTACATATGATTTTTACACACCTCTGTTTTATTAAGCAGCATGCAACTTTTCTTACTGACTGACGGCACTCCTATCCCGCCATTTTCAATCAGCGGGTGCATCTGCAAGGTTTCTCCTGCCCTTGCATTCACTGCCTTTGTCTGCATCATCAAATGTTTTATTTCCATGGTTAACAACAAATAGATCATCCACTTTGCAAAGAAAACAAAAGTAATCATCGTTGTTTCACCTTGTATTTTACTTCACCGTTGACACCATCCTCCATAAAAAGGGTGACCAATTCTTTTAGCTTGTCCGGGGTCTACACAGCAATTTTTGGACCCATCGTTGTTTCCAACCCAGCAGCTCCAAAATCAACCCATTCGATGCAGAACAACTGATCAAAAAAGGCAACAGTTCAGTGCACATTCAGAAAGCTGCACATCAAAACCAAAAAGGCATGGATGTGGATCAAAGTAAACTAAAGCACAAGTGTCGGAACTCACCGCCGCTGCCAGTGGGCATCCACCGAGGACGTATATGTCTGACCCTGATTCCTTATCCATCTTCAGCCTCGCTGCGGCCGTCTGCATCTGCGCCACCACATACCCAGCCCAGTCGTACTCATGCAGCTTGTCCGGACGAATGACAACCCCCATAACCTCTTCAGGGATGCTTGGGATAGCTTGACGTGGAGCGATGTATGTGCTGCACACAAGTAGTGTGTATGCTACTTGAGCAGCTCGTATCTGGCCAGGAGTCAAGCTGGCCACGTCGCAGCTTTGGAAAACCTTCTTCAGGTCTTCCATGCTAATACCTGCAGATCTGTCAACGGGCATCTGTAGTAGGGCTTGGATTGCCTCGATCTGGTCACCCCTGACCTTCGTGCTTAGCCTAGACTTAAGCCTTTGGATTGTTTTCCCCCCTGACCGTACACCTAGTACCCTAACTATCTCTTCCCTAGTTACACGACGGACCTGGCCGTCCTTGAATGTCATATCCATGGTTTCAGGGTTCAGGCTATCAAGGCAACTGACGTAGAACCTTCTATCTACAATCCCTACCAACCTGGTGGCCAACAGGCTAGCCAAACCAGTTTTCTCGAGGACTGGATAGTAGATTGGCCCTACACCTAGTACTGGAACGACGGAGAAGCCACTGCGCGTCGTCGGCAGCTTCTTCTTCAGTGCGGAAGAAGCGGCAGCTACCATCGGCGTCGACGTGCCCCACGTCCGTGTAGATCTGGATGCAGCCGATGACTGCAGCTCCGCCTGGCTCCTCCATTTTGTTCTGCTCCCCTTCGGCGTCGCCGCCGGCGGTTCCATTGTCCGCAGATCGTCAAAACCTACACAGGCGAAAAAGCGTAAGAAATCTTCTTCACCGCATCTTCCAAACAACCAGTGTCTGCTCTACGAGAAAATATCCTTTTTTTAAGAAGCAGAAATCGAAGAGGGCAGATGAACTCACCAGTATCTCGTCTCTCTTGGCTTCCTCCCTAGACCACTTCTCCAGCTCTTCGCTCGGCTACCAAGGAAAATGAACCACTGTTTGCACCAGGCTGCAGAGGAGGACGACCCTTCCTTGCCTTAAAGAGACCACCTCCCTGCCTCCAACGTCACACGTGGCCTCCCCTTAGATTTTGCATATCTTTTCCACAATTAATATCACCTCCTCTGTAGCTACCAACCCTCAACTTGACGGATTTTGGGCACCGCAATGGCGGGAATTCTCCCGCCCATCGCACATCTCCACATTTCATCCCATTAATTTTATTTTGGTATATTCCATTTTCCCATTTATTTAGTGTGCCACTGAAATCAATCGGTGACCGGGGGCATATGCTCACACTTCGGTTCTTCCAAAAGGGATAATGGCTCAAACTGCCACTTCAGGTCGGTAACCCAACATGAATGGAGCCCACCATGGATTCGGAACATGCTGGGAACACCTGACCGGCTTTACCAAGCTACAGTAATCGTCCTTTTTGCCTAGTTTGGACCAGGAGATTGGTACGTTTTTGTGCACACCTGCTCCAGGTTGCAATCTTAAAAACCACCAGATGACAAGCAGCTAAAAAACAATTGCAGAGGATGTTTTTCTGCCTGCCACAACCGCGTCATGCTACGGCGTGTGGCCCACTTGCATGTGTGATATTCAAAGACCATGCACGCAAGTCAAACATAATTAAAAAGGATATGCAACTGATTACCGAGGTGGTGGCACACATAATTAAAAATGCGACACAAGAGGACAAAGGAGTACAACTAATCACTAACTAAACATCTGGCAAACCTAGCATTACCATCATACTGGTCCATCTACACCCTAATCAGCATCGCCAATAATCTAATCTAGTTAAGTCGGATCCGCTTGGCGCTGCAGACCTCTTCATCCTCCTCGTAGTACCAGATTGGCTCAGTCCAGATGCCTGAGTTGTCTCCCTCCTCAAGCTCAGCTTCCCCTGCAGCGGCATCAATGGCGGGGGAGAATGGATCGTACTCCCCGATCTGCTCCTTCTCCAAGTCAACAGCATCCACCTCCTCCTTCCCCTGGCAGAGACCAATACCAGCCTACAGTTTTGTACAAAATAAATAGTAATCAGTGTCAAAAAATGCAGTATAGCACCTCTGTTTTTTCTTGCACTGATTTATCACCTCATCAGACACCAGTCCATTCAGTCTGAATCCTGCCTCCGTGACTCCCCTTGTTTCAAAAGCATCCACAAGCATCACCGCGCCCTTTGCACCGTTCCCCTCAGATGACTCCTCCTGGCTAATTCCTTTGTTTTCAGTTGCCTGCAAACACAGAATGAAGTATATTAGTTTTGCGCCTACAAGATGTTTCGGACGCCAAGTTATTCAGGAACAGATGTGATACAGCAGATAAAAAGTAATACCTCGACATCCCACAGCCCCTCGGTTGTTATTCCACCAAGGGAACCCTGCATCGCAATGTTGCTGCTGCTGAGCGCTCCTTCCATGACCTCTGCTTCTAAAATGGGGGGATGAGTGCTAACCTGCTAAGCGCTACTGCCTTGGTGTGGTTCTGAACGTCCAACACCCAAGCTCCCATTTATATAGTGCTTATCAGCTTCATTTTCCCTCCAGGTGATTACAACTTTCAAATTTTGAATTTAAAATCCTGAGCCAGTGGCACACTGGATGGCCCACCTCACACAGCCCATTCAATGAGTCTATAGCTATCTATACCTGGAGACAGCTGACCACAATTAATTTGACATGTATGATAGCCAAAAAGAAACTAAAACAGCTTCAGGTTACAGGGAAAATGAAAAATTTCAGCCCTGCTCTATAATGATCACTACTGCAAAACAAAGTTAGATTAATGTATGTTCTAACACTCACATTTATGCAAATAATTTTTATCACAATTGAAAAACAGATTTTGACAAAAGCAGTATGGACAATGCCACAAATTCAACACCATTACAGCATCAATTAAAAATGACACACATTTCCCGTAGTTTGTCCCGTTTGGGTTCCAGCATTTGATAACATACCATCAACTTTGATAAAAAAATAACGAGCAGTACAACCTCCACGTTACAGTAACCAACGAAAAATCTGCAACCGTGCCGCTGCGATCAACATCTTGCTTTACCTCCTCGCCTTGACGAAATCAAAGCATCAGCCTGTTTTGCGCATGTTGTCCTACGGTGTCCAGGCAACCCACATCTGGTGCACTTCGCAACCTTTCGCGGCTGCTTCGGAGCGTCTCCACGCTGGGGGCATGTGGTCCTTTTGTGCCCGCTGCACCTGCAAATTGTGCAGAAACGTGTACGCTTACTAAGGCCACCGGCACCCTCGTAAGGAGCCCTGTCTCTGCTAGTCGTTGGCCTCCCAGCACCGCGGATTTTCAATGGCGCTCCAAGTCCTTGAAGCAGATTAGCTTCATCAGGTATGGTAAACCCCTCTTCCGGCAACACTAGTTCTGCTACTCCTTCATCAGGTTCATCTAACGGTCTGTCCTCAAGACCAAGGCCATCCCGCATATTATCAAAGGGTGCCATGATCAGTAGGTTGCTTTCAAAGAGACTATCAAGCTTCTCATACGCCTCAGCACTTGCATCACCCAGCCTGACCAGTTCCAGGGCTTTCTTGTACAGCAAAGAATGTCTGTAAGTGAAAGAGCGGCTGGAGGCATGGTCATTCTGGTACACCTCGAGGTGCTCTGGCAGCACATCCCTCGCATCCCTTGTCCACCTCTTCAGAATGTGTCTCTTTGGTAACTCCTCAACACCCAAGTAATCCATAACCTATGTGCAAAAGATAGAAGAGGTTTACGAAAATTAGCTTTTCTTTTTACAATACTGACCAACCTGGATCCACTGGACAGCAATTTATTTTTCCTACTTTACCTTGATGCTATGGCTGCAGACAATCCCCATGTGCTCAAAAAGGCCACATTCACACTCAAAAAAATCGCCGTCGTCGACCACCTTCACCTGAAATTCAACCCTGCTCCATTTCTCTCTCTTGTGCGCCTTCGTGTGCTTTGCCAGGTACAACTTCCCTTTTACCACCTCCTCAATGCGGTAGGCCCCCGCCATGTACAAATTATGACCAAACTGCTCGAACATAGATCGTGTGTACACCTTGCTTGCATGCTCCTCTATCGACAGATTGGCATGCAGCACTGCACTTGCCTGTCACCAGGGGTTCAAAAACAAGTGTTTCTAGTTAAATTTTCTGCGAAATCGGTACTTAGGTCTGCATACACAAATATAATCCACTGCGACAAATAAGTATTCAATTTTACAAATAATAAAGCAAATCGACATTTTGTCTCACCACTTTTGTTCGCTTTTCCTGATAACCTTCGTCCTTCTCGCGATCATGCTGCAGACGCATGTAGTGCTTGACAAACATGTTCATAGCACATCCAGGCGGCACATAGCTCTTTAACATCATGTTTGCGCTCTCGCTTCGCTGTGTGCTTGTCATCTTTGCACAGAAAACTCCTCTGAAATATGGCTTTGCCCACTTGTGCCTTACTTCAAAAATCTGTGTCATGAAAGGGTGTGTCTTCAGACTGTATTTCTCTACCAGCATAGCCCATGCTGTTTCAAACTCATCCTCCGTCAGCATATGATTCACAATTTTGTGGAATTCTGCCCTGAACTCACTCTTCTTGCTGTACAGAGGGCCCAAGCACTCCTTCGCCTTTTTCAGAACGTGCCATTTGCACCATCTGTGAACTGTTCCTGGCAAAACTTTGCTAATTGCCACCTCCATGGCTCTGCACTGGTCTGCATCATTTGGACAAAAATTGTTGGTCAAAACATGCTGGGACGCTTAGGTTAATGTTTAGTTCTCAGCATGGATTTTTTTAAACAAAAATGAATAATTTCCTCCTTATAGCCGTACCTGTCAGGATTGTCTTTGGTGCAACACCACCCATCATCCGAACAAATTCCCCAAATACCCACTCGAAACTCTCTGTCTGCTCATCCCTCAGCAACACACCGCCAAGAATGATGCTCTGGAAATGGTTGTTAACCCCAACAAATAGCCCAAATGGCATGTCATACAGGTTTGTCCTATAAGTTGTGTCGAATGTTACTACGTCACCAAAATATTTGTATTGCATACGGCTTGATCCGTTTGCCCACATCAGATTCTTAATCCGGCTGTCTGAATCAGCAAGCACTCTGTACGTGAACTCACGATCTTTCGAACCTATCTCTGCAAAAACCTCTATTGTCTTCTTCACATCATCATCAGCTTGCTCCTTGCTTATCCGTCCACACAAATTCTTCAAGGTCCTCTTTGTGAACGGAACATTACCAACACCCCCAAAAAAACTCCCTATTATGCTGTACACTTTCCCAATGTTTATGTTGTTCTCCCGAAGTTGCTTCACCAGGTCTTTGGTGTACACATCTATGTGCTTGTGCGATGGCCAGTACACTTTCTCTGCGCAAGTTATGGAGAGGGAGTGGTTATGCCTAACTCGATGCTCTGTTATGTACCAACCATTGTCTTCAGTCCGAAGCAAACGAATCATCGCCGGGCACTCGCAGCGGCATGACCGTGTGTTCTCCCCTGCAGGTTTCCCCTACAAAAAAAACGCAAGGATAGCAGCATAAAATTCTTTGCTTGTGCAACCAAAATACCGAGCAAGCTATAAGTTTTGGTGTTTATCTTACAGAACAGCCGCAAACGATTTCTTGCATTGTCTTCGTCCTCTGTGGGTTCAGCCTGCTTTTCCCATATCTAACGCCAAAACCATGTTCCCATGAATATAGATTGTAGAAATCGTATGCCTCGCCAAGCGAATCGAAGCTCGTGCCCAGTGTTGGCTCTAGAACAAAATCCCCTCTTCTCTCAGGGTAACTTCTAATCATCTTCTCCAGGGTACCAACCCGGTTTGGACAAGGAATCCGCTCGGCAGCATTTCCACCCACCCGCACTCTGCATGCAGCCGATTGTAATATATTATTCAAAATTCGTTTTTGCCAACATTAATTTACTTCTATCAGGAAGAAAAGACAGTATACTCATAGTTCCCCCCGCCCCCACCCCACCCTGATTTCCCGAACTGAAAACTTAGATTCCACAACATATCACGCTTGTACTAGAAATGATATCATGTAGCCAATCAGCTGTTCAGGCACAAAAGACATTCAAGTCTGACTCATTGTGGTACAGAGAATTGACCCCCTTACCGGCCGCGCACAAACATGCAACTAACAGAATAGTTATGTCTACAATTCATCCCCAGTAGTTTGGTGCTAAGCATCTGCTTAATACCAGGTTCAGGGCACCGTACCTTTTGATCCATCCTGGAGCTTCTGGGTTAACCTTCAGTGTAGATTGCTCTGATTCCGTTGGTCCATCAGCCGCAACAATCTTCCTCTTCTCACTGCAGTTCCTGCCCATTTGAATGCACGCCGCCGCTCTCGTTTCTCCCCCGACTTCGCCAGCGCTTTCTTCAGGCTGCACAACTCCTCCAGCTCTCCCCTCCCCTGCTGCAACGCTCTCTGCCTCGTCGTCTCCTGCCGCATCGTGCGCCGCCGCCACCACGCTGACTGCACCTTCGTCCTCAAGGCGGAGTGTATAGCCTGGGTCCATGATTCCAGCGAGATCCGACGAGTCGCCGAAATTCAGCCTGCATCAGTTGCCCAATTTGACCGGGAGGTCAGTCAAAATTGCAAATCGAAAGATCCTCAGACCCTAGGCGACTTTCTCGAGATCGAGGGACGAATATACGAGCTTACCTCTCCACCGGTCCCAGGGGGAAGTCCATGTCACCACCGCTCTGCAGCTCCCGGCGACGGTACTTCGCCAGCGGCGACGCCTCCAGCGCCCTCAAGATTTCACTAGTCTCGCGGTCCTCTCCAATCTGCCACGGGTCGGGCCTCCGGCATCGCACTCCCGTCGTAAACCTAATCCCCACTGAGGAAAATCTTGGACCGACAGTACAAGATTTCCATCTATCTCCAGTTCGACCGGCTCAAGAAATTGCCCGTCCGATGGCCGACGGAGACTGTCTCCCGCCGCAATAAATGCAGCTCGTACAGCGTAACAGTGCGCAAGGAGATCATGTATTCCTCCTTTTCTGGCGAAGTCCGACCAGTCAAATTAACTAGAACCACCAATCTTGACGCAAACTTGGACGGTCCAGATAGTATGACCATCTGGTCGTACGAGCCAAAACGCCGCCTCCCCCATCGTTCTTCCTTTCTTATGTCATCCAGTCTCGAGCCGATTAATATGTGAGAGGTTTGTTTGGAACTTGCCCTTTTTCCAGACCTTGCGATATTGTTTGAAAAAAAAAATCTTGCCTCCACTGGTTCTTCCATTTCTTTGATATTCAAATTTGGAGTCCTAGTATATATACAAAGTCGGTTTGAAGCGGGCGTATGCCTAAACCTTACAATGTTGTTTGGTTAAAAACTTGCTTCATTCTTTCTTCCTGAGCATAAATTATATTTGGTACTCGACTTTGAAATTACACACGTTGTTATTGCCTGTTAATGGATGGAGCGCGCATGTATGATCTTCAGCTACAAGAGCCTTAAGGAAATATAAATCAAGATATGACCACACAGTGACACGGGCAAAATGCCAACTAGCAAAGATAAGTGGCTCCTAAAATCTAGAATCAATTCGACAAATCTCTACTAGGATATTTGTTGAACTTGTACAATGAAAGCCACCCTGTCAAGATCTTGAAATAAACATACATATAAGAATACTATATTTTATATGAGTGCACCCTTTATTGTGAAGATAAATGTGATTTTATCTTCTTTTGTGACTTCCTAGATTAGACATAACTCAAATAAAACAAAATGTCATGATTCAAGTCTGAGAAAACAACATAATTTATTGGGATAACAAAATGTGTTTCCTCTTTAGCACAATCTTTTTTGTAATGACACATAGTTGTATATTGTATAACCGTGAAATTCAAGTTATAATACTACCCATGTGTAATATTTTTAGATGCAAATAGTATAAGTTTTTGAATTCATATGTTAAAGGTTGTATTATCAAAACAACCTAATTTATATTTGGTAAAATTTGTGATGTGAAATAAATGTAAAAATGTTTTGTATAAATTTGTGAAGGCTAATTGTTTTCACTAGCCATAAGCTCGATGGAAGCTAGGACATCACGAGACGGGACCAGTGGACGGGAGTGGACGACCACGGGCCTCAAGAACAGGCAACGCCGGCGCTTTTCAGCTTGTTAGGGCCCGTGTGGAGCTCATAACCGCATCCATGGCGCGTTCATGCGGACAACGAAGAGCTTTGTACGTGTCGGGGAGATATGAGACGGATGAGAATGACGAGGGGGAAGCGAGAGGTTGCTAATCATGAGTTTAAGTATAGAGTGTTTTGCCTGTACGTAAAAGAATAGTCACGTGCTACAAATATGTAGTATGGGACACTAGTATTTTAACATACTAAAAGTATTACCCAATTTTTGGGTGTTTTGCTTGTGTAGTCTTTTTGTTGTATCTCCTAGTTTTTCTGAGGACGACTAGTGCAAAACAAATATGCAATTTGCATTCTTTTCGTTTGGATTTTTTAATGTTTTTATTGATCTTATTAAAATCGTTTTAATGTTTTTATTGATCTTATTACCAAAAGAAAGAGACGCTTTCTGAGGCCGTCGCTCTATGACCGGAAGACAGTAGAAACCACCCCAACGCTTTTCTGGGGCTACTGCTAGGATCGTTGAAGGCATTATTACCGGTGACACACGCTGATTTACTGCTGTAGTACTATCGAGGAACGGAAGCAGCACCAAGAGCTTGACTCGCCAAACCACACACACACATGAGACATGACAGGGTCGCCGTCGCCAGCCAACAATCCGTTGGATCCACAGTCGCAAACACAATGGCCTCGCGCGTGCAAGCCACATCCCGCCTCGCTCGCCTCTCCTTCCCCACCAAGCTCACACTCGCTCGGCTCGTGAGCCGTGAGCCCCCTCCGCTCCGTCCGTAGATAGATTTTAGATCCTTCGCTCGAAGTTTTTGGAAGGTAAATATCTCAGATTCATATTTGAAATCTGTATAGAATCCTTGAAAAAGACTTTTTATACATAAGAAATAAAAGGAACTTACACTATATGTGGGATCTAATACACACCACTCTCTCTATTTTGTGGGGTAAATACTACACCACTCTCTAATATAACGGTGTATCGGCTCTATTTGACATAATAAGTAGATTCCTAAATTTGACCCCATATCTGACAGAGACGTGGTGTTGTTAAAAGTAACATGTGCCGTCAACTTTTTTTGCTGTCGATTTGTTAAATAAGCTCGTGCTTTAGACCTGTCCTCGCTCCTCACTCGTGACACTCAACTTTCACCCATCATTGTCCGTTTTTTCTGTGACACAGTGACACGGGCAAAATGCCAACTAGCAAAGATAAGTGGTTCCTAAAATCTAGAATCAATTCAACAAATCTCTACTAGGATATTTGTTGAACTTGTACATTGAAAGCCACCCTGTCAAGATCTTAAAATAAATATACATATAAGAATACCATACTTTATATGAGTGCACCCTTTATTGTGAAGATAAATGTGATTTTATCTTTTTTGTGACTTCCTAGATTAGAGAAAACTCAAATAAAACAAAATTTCATGAGTCAAGTCTGAGAAAAAAACATAATTTTATTGGGATAACAAAATGTGTTTCCTCTTTAGCACAATCTTTTTTTTGTACTGACACATAGTTGTATATTGTATAACCATGAAATTCAAGTTATAATACTACCCATGTGTAATATTTTTAATGCAAATAGTATAAGTTTTTGAATTCATATGTTAAAGGTTGTATTATCAAAACAACCTAATTTCTATTTGGTAAAATTTGTGTTGTGAAATAAATGTAAAAATGTTTGTATAAATTTGTGAAGGCTAATTGTTTTCACTAGTCATAAGCTCGATGGAAGCTAGGACATCACGGGACAGGATCAGTGTGCGGGAGTGGACGATCATGTGCCTCAAGAACGGGCAACAACAACCCTTTGGAGCTCGTTAGGGCCCGTGTGGAGCTCATAACCGCATCCATGGCGCGTTCATGAGGACAGTAATAAGCTCTGTATGTGTCGGGGAGATATGAGACGGATGAGAATGACGAGGAGGAAGCGAGAGGTTGCTAATCAGGAGTTCAAGTTTAGAGTGTTTTGCCTTTACGTAAAAGAATAGCCACGTGCTACAAATATGTAGTATGGGACCCTAGAATTTTAACATACTAAGTATTACCCAATTTTTGGGTGTTTTGCTTGTGTAGTCTTTTTCTTGTATCTCCTAGTTTTTCTGAGGACGACTAGTGCAAAACAAATATGCAATTTGCATTCTTTTCGTTTGGATTTTTTAATGTTTTTATTGATCTTATTAAAATCGTTTTAATGTTTTTATTGATCTTATTACCAAAAGAAAGAGACGCTTTCTGAGGCCGTCGCTCTATGACCGGAAGACAGTAGAAACCACCCCAACGCTTTTCTGGGGCTACTGCTAGGATCGTTGAAGGCATTATTACCGGTGACACACGCTGATTTACTGCTGTAGTACTATCGAGGAACGGAAGCAGCACCAAGAGCTTGACTCGCCAAACCACACACACACATGAGACATGACAGGGTCGCCGTCGCCAGCCAACAATCCGTTGGATCCACAGTCGCAAACACAATGGCCTCGCGCGTGCAAGCCACATCCCGCCTCGCTCGCCTCTCCTTCCCCACCAAGCTCACACTCGCTCGGCTCGTGAGCCGTGAGCCCCCTCCGCTCCGTCCGTAGATAGATTTTAGATCCTTCGCTCGAAGTTTTTGGAAGGTAAATATCTCAGATTCATATTTGAAATCTGTATAGAATCCTTGAAAAAGACTTTTTATACATAAGAAATAAAAGGAACTTACACTATATGTGGGATCTAATACACATCACTCTCTCTTTTTTGCGGGGTAATACTACACCACTCTCTAATATAATGGTGTATTGTCTATTTTACATAATAAGTAGATTCCTAAATTTGACCCCATATCTGACAGAGACCTGGTGCTGCTAAAGTAACATGTGCGGTCGTGCAATTTTTTTGTTGTCAATTTGTTAATTAAGCTCGTGTTTTAGACATGTCCTCGCTCGCGACACTCAGCTTTCACCCATCATTGTCTTTTTTTCTGTATTTCGATATAGGGTCGTATCCATGTTCCATTCCTAGATTTATCTTCCTCCTTCACTTTACACAAGAACCACCACAGTCCACAAAGTAGTCGTGGTCAACACGACAACCCAATCAAATTGAAGCCATGGCGACGAGGCCACAAGCGGTCGGCGGCATCGAGGCTGACGGCAGGGACACATACAAGGACCTGCTTCCAGTGATGGCGGTATGGTTGAGGACCGCGGGGCTGCTGGCGGAACTGCGGGCGGGATTCCAGGTGCTGGCAGACCCGGCGAGGGGCGCGATCATGGCGAAGAGACTGGTGGAACACAGAACGCGTGTTGGACGCGGCCGGCATAACGGACGAAGAGGCGGCCACGATGCGGGAGGGCAACCACAACGACGATGGCGCAGTGGGAGTTCTGCATGCTCATGGTGCGGTTCAGCCTAGGGATTATGCGTGACGCCGAGGGATGGCTCGAAGAGGTCATTGCAGACGTGTTGCGACGTGGGCCACTGCCCTGCTTCGGTCACCCGCGCAGCTGGGTACCACGGTTTAAAGGCAGAATGATCTTTAATGAAAGTCGATAGCGAGGCATCTGTGATGATTTCGTTATTCTCAAGACCTGTCAGATCAATTTGTTGGACTCAGTCTTTCGGAGATGCCCATAGACATAGGGTGTGCATTCATAGAGGTGAGTGTATGTACGTATGTGTGAACGTCTGCAATCGTCTGTGTTTCGCAAAAAAAAACTATGACGTGCATGGACCTTTTTGTGTTTGTTTGTTAGTTTTGCTCGTGCATGGACTTCAGTTCAGTCCAGGCTAAATGCCTAAGAGCATCTCTAGCAGAGCCCTTATTCTTCGGAACCGGAAAAAATCAGTTCAGTCTCTCGAAAAACAAATTGCAAGCGGTTTTGGACGTGGCGCAGAACAGCACCCGTATTTGGAACCGAAAAACAACGAATTCAAAATTTGCCGGTAAAATGATCACCGGAAACAAGCTTAAAAAGAGAAATTCAAACATAGTTGGGGCATAATTCGATACATATGATCGCTACATACATTGCATTTGAGGTGGTCGTCGGCGACCACCTCCAAAAGTAAACTAATTTGGCTGGCGGCGACTTACTATGCGCGCCGCGGAAGACTACGCCGTCGACGGCCTACTCGGAGTCGAGGTCGACGACCTCCTGCTTCATGCTGCGGACGTCTGCCTCCTTCTGCGCGGCCTCGTACTCGCGCACGGCACGGACGGCTTCCGCCTCCTCAGGGCGGAAGCGCGCGCACCTCAGCGGCGGAGATGACGGCCACCTGCTGCACCGCAGTCGCCTCCTCCTCCTCGTTGAGGACGTAGTCCCCCGACTGCAGCTGAAGGTTGCGCACCGGCACCTCCTCCTACTCCTCCTGCTCCTCGTCGTTGCTGTCTGCTGCAGGCCGCCACAGCGCACGGCCGGACGCGGCCGAGGACGACCCCTCGCCGCTATTCGCGTAGCGTGCGAGCTTCCCCGGCGGCGTCAGACCCCAGTTGGTCCAGCGCCGCGCATTGCGCTTCCGAGCGCCTTCTGAGCGGTTTCATTTGCGTCGCTCGGCCTCAGACTGGCACGGCGGAGAGTTGCTCCCGCCAATCCGCCCGCCTCCCCTGCCGCCGTTGTTCGCCCCAACCATGCGGTCATGGTGGTGGTGGAGAGAGTGGAGAAGTGGCGGCGGTGGCTCCGCGATTGCTCGCCGAAATTCCAACCGTGCGCGCGGTGGGGGGAGTAGGGTTTTGGAACCCTACTCCCCTCCGCGGCCTGTATATATACGGGTCGACGCTCCAGTTTCTCGGGCCCCCGAACGTCTTATACGGGCCGGCCCACCGATTCGGGCTCCGTTCTGCCCGACTTTCGGTCCGAACCCGTAAATCCGCCGAAAAAATTCAGTTCCGACGAGATTTACAGGCTCCGTTAGAGATGCTCCATCGTTCTTCGTTTCTTATATGTTTCAGTCTCGTTTCTTATTGCTAAGTGCCTAAGTTTTTGCGAGGTTCGTTTGGAACTTACCCATTTTTCAAGACATTGCGATATTGTTTGCAAAAAAATCTTGCCTCCGTTGGTTCTTCCATTTATTTGATATTTAAATCTGGGGTCTTTTTTCTGAGGGAAACAACATGACTCTGTTGCAAGCTTTATTAATTAAATAATAGATACATCGTCAATTAAAAGGGAAATAATAAAACTCGGTGGATCATCTACCCACACACATGGGAGTGAATCCGTCTCTCTCGATAAGCAATCAGCAACAAAGTTTGCTTCCCTATTATAAAAACTAAACTCACAACTAGAAAACGTAGAAGCTTGGATATAAATATCATCAAAAAGAGCAGTCGTCGCCGTTGATGGGAAACTTCCCGTCCGAAGGGCTTCAATCACTTGTAGACAATCGGATTGAATAATAATACGCGAACAACCCATCTCTCATTGGCTAATGCAATGCCTCTACTAATCGCTTGAGCTTCTAAGATCTTTGCATCAATGGGATATTGGACCGAAACATTATTACATGCAACAATAAATCGCCCATGATCATCTCTAATGACTGCTCCAATTTCACCTGTAAGATTTACTGGATTGAAACTTGCATCGATACTAAGACGATGCCAACGAAGATACCTCGTCTCCCTGGTAGTTTCTTATCTTGCGTTCCTGTGAGCTCAAGGCCGGATCTAAATATTGCATCGACTCAGTAAGTAATACGGCGTATGAGATTGAATTTACTGAAACTCTGACGACCCTAGCAAGAAAAGCCGACGGGAAGGTGGGCGTCGTCCACCTCCTTGGCTCTTCCCCTGCCGTCTTAGTATGCAAAGTTGGTTTGAAAACGGGCCTATGCCTAAACCTTACAATATTGTTTTGTAAAAAAAAAGTTGCTTCCTTCTTGCTTCACAAACATAAATTATATTTGGCACTTGATCTTGGACTCACACACATTGTTATCGCCTATTAAATGGATGGAACGCGCATGTATGATCTTCACCTATATAAGAGCCTTAAGTTACAACACGGATTTGGTGGACATGGGTGTAGGCGCACCCAATTTTTTTAAAAAAAAAAATCAAAAAATGCCATTTGAAAGTTTTGGAAAAAATGTACATATTATCTTGATACTTACTCATGCCAATTCTCAAGTCAAACTACGACCATATGTGACCTACACAAAAAAAAGAGAAAAATGAAATTTGTATTTCTTTGAACAATACAAATCCAATCATTATAGTGTTATTTGCCTATTTTGTTATTTTTTTAGGTCACATATAATCGTATTTTTCCTTGAGAATTGGCACGAGTGAGTATCAGGATAATATGTACATACAATTTTTTTTGAAACTTTTAGAAGGCATTTTTTCAAGTTTTGAATAAATGGGTGCCCTACACCCATGTTCCACTAGCTATTTCTGCCTTAAGGACATATAGATCGAGATATGACCACACAGTGAGATGGGAAAAATGCCAACTAACAAAGATAAGTGGCTCCTATAATCTAGAATCTATTGACAAATCTCTTCTATGATATTTGTTAGACTTGAACATTAAAATTCACCCTATCAAGATATTGAAATAAACATACATATAAGAACACTATATTGTATATGAGTACACCCTTTATTGTGAAGATAAATGTTATTTTATCTTCTTTTGTGACTTCCTAGATTCCACAAAACTCAAATAAAACAAAATGTCATGAAACAAATATGAGAAAACAGCATAGTGTTATTGGGATAACAAAGAATGTTTCCTCTTTAGCACAGTTGTGTTTGTAATGACACATATTTGTATCTGTATAAAAGTGAAATTCTAGTTATAATACTACACAAGTGTAATATTTTTAGTTGCAAATAGTAAACATATTTGAATTCCTATGTTAAAGGTTATATCATCAAAACAACTAATTTATAATTGGTGAAACAAGGATGTGAAAGAAATGTAAAAATGTTTAGTATAAACTTGTGAATGTCAATTGTTTTCACTAGCTATGAGCTTGAGGGAGGCCAGTGCAACTCGAATTGTGAGATCGTGTGAAGCTCGAAGCAGCATCCATAGTCAGCGCTCAGCAGGGCCGTCCATAAGGGCGTGCGAGCTGTGCGACCACACAGGGCCCCCAAAATTTTGGGGCCCCCAAATCGTCGGACACACGCCATAGGGGTGGCCGTCCCAGGTCTCCGTTGGTGGAGAATGGTTCCGCCCCACTCCCTGCATTTCCTTCGGTCTCCAACGGCCTAGCGGAGTCGCGGCATTTCTAGTCTTCGTACTTGAGCAAAAGCGCCATGAATGATCGACGGAAGCTTTCCGTCCAGTGTGTGGAGAAGAAAATACTCTAAATGAGCCTGGAGTGTCGTATGGGCTTAAGTGATAAAGCCCATCAAAGTATCAAACCACGATGTGTACTTGTTGAGCTACCACAGCCTTCCACTTGTTCCTTTTTTTAGCATGGCCCACACCCATGTGAAGCTCTTGCTCAGGAAATACACGCCATATCACGTACTGCTTCAACATTCAAAAAAAAAAATCACGTACTGCTTCTCCCTAAAAAAACGAACTGCTCCTCTTGCTTGGTTGGTTCTCCATGGCAACTCGAAATAAAATTTTGATCTTAAGTTTTTATCTAGTCGGCAGGCTACACTGAGATTTACATTTATTTTTCCTAAGGGTTTTTATAGAACTATCTTGGAATTATAAGTTGGCAGTTTCTAAGATTTTTTTCATTTTACGGTGTAATTTATGGATCTTGAAAACCAAATGTGTATGTCTTAATTAATGTTGTAGCTATATTAGATATTTGTTTTAGAAAGAATTGAGCATCACTTTTACATCTCGCACCGGGGCCCCAAATTGCTGGAGACGGCCCTGGCGCTCAGCAGTGCAGTCGGGAGCTCAATGGTCATCGGCGAGTTCTGATAGGGGTGTGAAGAGCGAGGAGAGAGCGGGAGATCGCAAAGCTGGAGTTCCCACGTTTTGGGTGGTTTGCGTATACACAACAAAAAGAGCCGCTTATGCAGTATTGGAAGCCTCCTTTTTTTCTTTTAGCATCCTAAAAATATTATAGGGTGGTTTTGACTATGTGCTAAACACTGAACTTCAGCGTACTCAAAACTGGTAGGTTTCTTTAGGATATAGTTGTTTCAGTTATCTTCTCGAGGTGATCTTATCCAAAATGTCAATAGTTTATGTCCCTCGCTATTTTAGGCAAGCACATGCTATCTCCCTTGTGTCTAGCACATATAGGTTCGCCAATGTTGATTTTCACCACATTCGTCACTTGGCGGATCCATGCATAAATGTGATCAATATTCATGCATTGCATGTTCTTCATTCAGATGGTTGTCAAAAGTCATGGAGATGGAAATAATAATGTAGTGACACACTACAAGTTTGACGACCAAACCCATAATGTAGTTTGCTTTTGTTGCTGTTTTCTTTTATCTTTCAGATTTTCTCAATAACATCTCAACTAGTACAAAACAGTTATACGATTTGCATGTTTTTCATTTTGCTTTTTCCTATGATTTTCTTGATGTTGTTACCAACAGATATAGACGGTTACCGGAGCCGTCGCTCTCGGACCGGAAGACACCAGAAACCATCCCGACCAAAGAGCTTGCCAGGTGTGTGCAAGCCACACCCCCTCCCCACCAGTATGCCAAGCTTAGTAGTTTCATGTTTACGTTAGCAAATCAAACGATGCAACTTCACTGACTAATCACTAATATTAAAGCGTTGTAGAGCCCCATGAGCCATCTAGGCAAATATAGATGGTAAGGTGTGTTTGGTTCCAACCGCATTTTACCAAGCTAAAGTTTAGCAAGTGTAGCTGAAAAATTGGGCACCATAAAATATGTGGCAAAAGTTGGCAATGATATATGACCTCTATGTATTGTAAAGTGTGTCCGTGATAAAATGTGGCAAATTACCAAAGTTTGGTTTGACAAAAGTGTGGCCGGACCCCTTAATACTAGATCGTTTAAGGCATCTAAAGGTATAATTGCTGCAATCCCATGGGGCTCTCACAGCGCATCTAGCTTCTGAGCCGTCGGATCCTGGTTGATGCTAAATCTTGTCTGTTCATTGTGGGGGTGCAGCGCGCGTGGTGGTTGGCTCGGGCCGTGCCCACTTGTTCCTCACGCTAGATAAAGCCATGGAATGGCAGTTTTTTACCCACCTCTGGCTGCACGTGGGTCCCACATTCGGTCGGGTCCACTCGTCGGTCAGTGCGGGTAGGATTTTGTTCTGTCGGGCGTGGCGTTTGCGCGTGGAAAAGATCTGCACATTCGGTCTGTCCTCCACCCACCCAATCGCCGCTCCCGTTCCTCTCCCCAATCCCCTCAAACCCTAGGCGAGGGAGCTGCCTCCCGTTGCCCCATCCCTTCTGCTCCTCCTCCAACCTCTCCCCTCCTCCTACCTTCTCTGGTGGTCCTCGTATTGTGCCACACCAAGAGAGCAGCGGGTGGTGGCCGGCGGGAGAAGTGCAGCCACCGTGCGTGTCATGCCGTCTCCGAACGAGCAGGTGGTGGCCAGCGGGAGCAGCGCCGCCGTTGCCGGACGAGCGGGTGGTGGCCGGCAGGAGCAGCCTCACCGCCACGCGCCATGCCGTCGCTGGGAGGAGCCATGCTGTCACCGAGAAGAGATTTAGTTTGTCTGAGATTTGTTTGCTCTTCTATTCTATTTCGTCCCAGATTTGATATTGTATGAGACTTCCTTTTGGTTTGTCTACGATCTGTTTGTTCTTATGTTCTATTTCTCCCCAGATTTGAGATTCTATGAGATTTCCTTTTGGTTTGCCTCAGATTTTGTTCGTTCTTGTGTTCTATTTCATCCCAGGTCGGATTTGTTCTATTTTTTTATTCTTCCCTCTGGTTGCTGTTTAATTTTGTACATCAGGTTTCTACTCATCTCAGCCCCTTCATCCCAGCCCCTTCATGTGCATCCTCGTGCCTTTTCCAGGGGTCAACTTGGTGGTGCTCAGCAGCAAACTCTGTGAGAACTTGGAGGAGTAAGAGGACAGAAAGAAAACGATGGAGAAGCAAGACTACAAGTCTACCAGAGTGGAGTAGGCAGAGATGTGGAGGAGCCAGAAACATTGTGGCTAGGTTCTTTCTTGTGAGGTAGCTCTCACAAGGCAAGTAGGGGCACTGTTTTGCAATTTTTGTAGTGAAGAAGATTAAAAGACATGTAACTGTTTATTTGGGGCTATGTTGCAGGTTATCAACGGTGAATAGGGTTTGGTGACAAGGAGGGAGAGGTGGAGGTGCTTACCTTAGGAGGAGACGACAACCAGTGGCAGCTCTACGACCGAACACCGTCGTGTTGGGCACAACGAGTCATGGAGGAATGGAATCAGTGATGTCTTGCTAGAGCTAACTTCCGTTTTGAAATTGGGTTGTGTTATTGCTTTGTACATAGACCCTTCTCTCTCACACATATCTCATATTTGCAATTGATTACCCACCATACTTCTATTTATTGGTATCTAATATCATTTCTTATGCTTTTGTATGTTGACATTCAGGCTGAATTTGACTAAACCTGGCTCAGCTTTGCCAATATCATGACGGTAAGTAAAGCATCATGCTTATTTTCATTTCGCAATTCTTGTGAGAATAGTTTGTGTCAAGCGTTAGAGGTTAAAAAATTTCACTATGTAATATCATATCCATTGGTTGGCGAAATACTGAACTTCGACAGCGGACTCATATCAATTTAGATTTATCATATGTTGGGTAAAATGTGCAGTTAGTGTTATGCCTTCCTTTCCTTCTATCTGACTATGCTATGAAAAGAATGAGTAAAATAATATTTATATGATGGTAAGATGGTATAAAAGTTATTTTATGTCACTGCTGGTCTAAAAGAATGAATACGCTGCACGTTTGCAACCAGGTCATGTAGCTACTGCTACGAGTGTGCCTTAATATCAAATATTGCGGTGCTATCTTGATCCCATGTTTCTCTAGAATGCTAATCATAATTTACAAAAAGATCCCTACTGCTCCCTACCCGTTGTTGACCTACCTCTCTTGCCAGGCTCCACTTCTCACTCGTTGGTGCTGGTTTTTTCTCTCCTTTCATTTGATCATCTCCTGTTTGTCCATGTGTTCCTGGTTTAAACAGTATTAGGAATTATTTAGCAAGCTCTGAATTCTAGTGTGCTCTGTTATTCTGATTTTTTTACTGTCAGTAGTGGGCACATGTTGGTCTTGGTTGTGCAGTCTGTTTGTTGTTCACCATCGGTTTATCAACATATGAATACATGAATTTGAGAAGAGGCTGCGGATGTGTGCAGCACTGCGGCTCGTGTCGACAAGTTCAATTAGGCTTTTTCTCTTTGTCAATCATATTCTGCATTTATGTCTTTTGATTGCTTATTTGATTCTAGCCTCTATTTTTTTAGTGCGGGTGTATTCTAAAGGTAGAAGATGAAGCTTAATAGAAGAATTGGCCCATATCTTGCGAGCACATCGCTGCACTCCATTGGTAATCTGCACTCAAGGTAGTCCTTTTCATTTCCTTGATAAATAGCTGTCTTAGTATGTATATATCACCACTGGATCAGATTGATTGGGATCATGTTTTTGTTCAGCATCATCTCATGATGGAAATCAGGTTTTCCACCAATCATGAATCTATGGGTCAGCCAAAGGTTGTCTTTTGTTTTGTTCTAATTTGTCTCACCACTTCTCTCTTTCACTCTCTCTAATTTCCCATATACTTTTTTTGTGTGTAGATGCTTCTGTATCTATGCCTATAATATGTTTGATAAAAATCCAATCAGGCTGCACAGAAAGACTATTTTGTTTTTATGCTCTGCTATCTACTAAATAATTCTTTACTTCTAAAATTTATCTACAGTCAACGATCACTTAGCTATAGAATATCTCAGTTATGTGCCTAGGTATATGACAAAAAAGATTTGAGATAAGATTCAGTACCATGCTTTAGTGGCATGCAAACTATATAGACATATATTTTAGGACGTTGTATTTCTTTTTAACTAAACAAGAGCACATTGCGATCTTACTATTTATGGTCACATCCATCACAAAAACTTTGACTCATGTTCATGATTTTTCAGTATTATTTTTATTATACCAAATATTCAAATTCTTTCATTATGATTTACTATGAATTGGATTTTATTTGACAGGTCAGGAGAGTTGCTGTTCAACACCCAGATTCCTTTGCTTGTTATAGAGTATGAGTCACCAAGGTTTGTTTCACACGTCATCTGATATCTTACTGCTGCATGGGATGATGTAATACCCTAGAACAAAGATACTCATCACCATTTAACTGCAGGACCAGACCAGATCTTTTAGAACTGTAGAATAATTTGTGCATGGTAATCAGACCCGCTTTTTGTATATAGTTTTTCGTTCAAGAAAGAGGGAACTCAGTCATGCACTTTACTTGGCCATCAATGGTGTTTTAGAATTACTATGTGATTTTATTTTACATTCCTTGTCTTAATCACGCACCAGAGGAGGAGGCAGCATACAGAGAGCGTGGAGGCGGAGGACCGGGCCATCGCCATCGTCCTCACAACAGGTGGAGTGCGGGGTGCAGGGAGGATCTTGCGAGGCACTCGTTCTGGTACTCTCTCCTCTCCGGCGCTCATAAGGAGGCTCTCATGCAACCCCAGGTATACGAAATCCTTAAACTTGCCTCCTCACCCTGAACTACTGGCAAGGTTAACTACTGGTCTTCATCATCGACTCCAAGGGAAGAAAAGCTTAATTACCTCAAAAATACATCAGAGTGAAGGCACTCATTCCAGGTGGGGGCATTAGGGATTGCATTCTCTGATTATATTAGATTAGATGGTTTTCTATTAGCAAAAAAGGTTTCAGCTTCTCTGAATTTGTTTTTATTAATTCTTGCGCATCTGGTTACTATTCATCATTGTAGGTTTTGCATATTCTATCATTGTAGCCTTGGTTCCATGGCTCCACCCGACCTGCCGACCTGAAGATGGTTTGTGAGTTTTTAAGTACAATAGAGTAAGATATATTTTCTACAAGAAAATTCATACTAAGACCGCTCTAGATGTGTATAACTCTTTTAATTCCATGCATCCAATTGTATGTAGTGCTGGTGCCTATGAGATGCATGCAATTAGATCACATTTTTTCTGGAGGATTCTCTTTTCTTCTACAATCAGCCGTATGTTTTGAAATTCTGTTTTCTAAATAGAAAGATATATCAAGAAAATTTATCCATTTCATTATGGAACAATAAAGCATGGGTATATTGTCTGGTTGCTCCGTTTTGGGCTTTTGAATTGGCAATACTTGCCTTAGCTTATAATTCAGTAGAACTGATATTTTTGAATCATTTGACCTGATATATCGTCTGGTTACTATAACTTTCACTCTTAGTTTCCTTCAATGTACCAATGTCAGTGGACGTGAAGAATAAATGGCTTAGTTAGGGACAGTAGCTGATACGGATAAAAAACAACACAAAACCACCGGAACCTTGCTAGAACAACAAGGAGCTAATGTTTCTTTCTTTCCAAATTCCATCTACTTTGAAGACAAGAATACACTAGAGAATAGAACTAGAGAGTGCACTAGAGAATAGCTTTAAATATATTGGCTTATTATAAATACTCAGTGGCGAACAACATACCAGACGCTGATGCACAGATTAATTAGCATCTGCTTGAGTAGCTCTATAGATTGTTTGCCCTCCATTTTTTTCTGCGGCTCTCCATTTGCTAGCGTCTACTGACACCAAGTCATTCCTCTTTATTCTACAGTAAGATGGTGTTCTCTAGCGAGGCTGTTCGCTTTACATGTGTGACCTTCACTTGTAGATAAGGCCTCTCTCTTGTCTCTCGGTGCCGTTATTTGTTTTCTCCTCTCTTGATACCCACCGGTAAGGCTTCTTGTCTTTCTATTCTGATTGGGTGTTCCCTATGACCATTCTTCAAATGCTCCTATTTTCAGCCCAACACATCAGCCTGGAACACAGGTCCATAAGTTAGTTAAAAGTCTATGCTAGCTTTTGGTGAAAATAGAAGTAAAATTGGAAAATAAATGGCTGACTATATTCTGCAAAATCAAAATTAATATAGAAATTTTGCATAATCCAAGACACGCAAGATACTTTTTTCACCTTGTCCTTAAGTTTGTATTGATGTGTGTGAATGGGTGCCAGTTTTCGGTGGGAAGCCGGCTGGTGTTTGTCCCTCCATGCTGGGTAGGAACTAAGCTATGGAAGTTGGTAATGAAAAAGTGTCGTCTTGCCTCGTTATCTTCGAGTGTGAAAGACTGCGGTGCTCAAGCTTGTTCAGCTGTGTCTTGCATGTGACTGTGGTGCTCTATGTTTTTGGTCAGAAACTCATAACATACCAAAGGTTTTTGTCAATACTCATAGCCAAGTTAGCAAATGAAAACAATCTCCTAGGTCATAAACTCATAACATATACGGCTTTGTCTATTATGGTGTTTTCGGAGATAAAGTATGGGGCTAAAATTTGGACAGATGGAAATAAATAGAAAATTATTTTGAGAACTTCTGCGGAAGTGACCTACCGGTGTTCCTTACATTCAATTTATACAATCTGTCGACTCTCCTGTTTTTAGAACAAAAAATATATACGTACAAATAAGTTGTTGTACACATGGACGGTATTATCACCTGCTAGCATATCTATTTAGCTTGTGGTGCAGACCACTTTCTTCTATCAATAACATAACCTAACATTTGCAGATGTTTTCGTTTTTTGCTTCTATGGTTGAGTTTAATCAGCCGGTTATATTAGGTTTTGTCAGTTAGCCTGGCCTTATCGTCTAATGTTTACTCATCCTTTAGATAATGAAACCAATAACAATATAATCATCTAATTATTTTTCAATGATTTATTCATCCCTTCGATCACAAAAAACATGACAGTACATATTGTGTGAACTCATTTAATTAGCAGTACATATCATGTGAACTCATCCATTTGCTCAAATTAGTGAAATTAGTTACCTGCTGGTGCTTGCTTTACCTTTTCCTGCAGTGCGCTCAACTGGCTTGACTATTCAGTATATCGCACCATTTCTTGCTAATTGAACATTTACATCCTTGGTTGGACCATTATCATCTGTGCATAAAATGCATGCAATCAGCTCAACCTGTATGCAACTTTTTTGTTTGTTCTTTTAGCAACACGATGCAGCCAGCTAAGTTCTAGCTTATAATGACGCTAATTATTAAAAGTGCTATTAGATGTTTACATGAGATGTACATTTAAGCTAAGTTGATACTGCAGGGTTCCTTGCCGGCCAATCCAGTGGACCAGTTCAAAGAGAAACTGAAGGAGGGTTGGTCTACAGGCTCAAGTCATTCATGGTTGTTGCTGCCCGGCCCAAATACAGGACAACAGACCACCTCTATAAGATTAGAATTTGTCAGAGCACAAAGGTCAATGAGGCCCTGAAAACTTCCTTCCGTACGCATATAATGCAGAGTCATTTGATGATGTGCACTGCCCTCACAGGTAGAGATGCAAGTCTGCTTGCCGATGCTTGGCTTGCATACGTAATCTATCTAACAGTGGTTCTATGAATTTGCTTTGATCTACATACTGTAAAGCTTATCATGGGATTTTGTGTGTGGAAGCGATAACCAGGTTACAGAAATATTTCCATGTCTCAATGCTCGCGAGCATATGTATTTTATCTGGTTCTCTAATATATCTGCGGCATAAAAAGTAGTTGCAGCTTCTTTGTTTTAGTGTTTTCTCTTCAGTAATCTGCGATCCTTCCTGAGCACTTTTTGTTGGAGATATGCCCAAGAGGCAATAATAAATTAGTTATTGTTATATCTTATTGTTCATGATAAATGTTTACATTATAATGCTATAACCGAAACATTGATACATTGTGTTATGTAAACAAAGGAGTCCCTAGTAAGCCTCTTGTATAACTAGCTTGTTGATTAATGATGATCATGGTTTCGTGATCATGAACATTGGATTTAATAACAAGGTTATGTCATTAGGTGAATGATATAATGGACACACACCCAAATAAGCGTAGCATAAGATCAAGTCATTAAGTTCAATTTGCTATAAGCTTTCGATACATAGTTGCCTAAGTCCTTCGACCATGAGATCGTGTAAATCACTTACACCGGAAGGGTACTTTGATTACATCAAACGCCATTGCGTAAATGGGTGGTTATAAAGATGGGATTAAGTATTTGGAAAGTGTGAGTTGAGGCATATGGATCAATAGTGGGATTTGTCCATCCTAATGACGGATAGATATACTCTGGGCCCTCTCGGTGGAATGTCATCTGATTAGCTTGCAAGCATATGAATGGTTCATAAGAGATCACATACCACGGTACGAGTAAAGAGTACTTGTCGGTAACGAGGTTGAACAAGGTATGGAGATACCGATGATCGAACCTCGGACAAGTAAAATATCGCGTGACAAAGGGAATCGGCATCGTATGTAAATGGTTCAATCGATCACTAAGTCATCATTGAATATGTGGGAGCCATTATGGATCTCCAGATCCCGCTATTGGTTATTGCTCGGAGAGGAGTCTCGACCATGTCTGCATAGTTCGCGAACCGTAGGGTGACGCGCTTAAGGTTTGATGTCGCATAAAGTAGATTCGGAATATGAGTTGGAGTCCGAAGTTTTTGTTCGGAGTCTTGGATGGGATCCGGGACATCACGAGGAGGTCCGGAATGGTCCGGAGAATAAGATTCATATATGGGAAGTCAAATTCCGGGGTTCGGGAAAAGTCCGGTGTTTTGACCGAGCTTCTAGAAGGTTCTAGAGGGCCACCATGGGCCCACCACCCCGGGAGAGGCCACATAGGCGCCACATGGCATAGTTGGTCCTACCCACCATGACATGTGGGCCGGCCCCCCTTAGAGATAAGATCTATCTCTAGTTTAAATGGTTTAAATCTAGAGATAAGATCTATCTCCTAAAATAAATCGTTTAAATTAGGAGATAAGGGAGAAAACTTGGGGAGGGAGTTTGCCCCCCCATGTGGCCGGCCAGGGGGTGGGTGGGCCCTAGGGGAAACCCTAGGCCGACCCCACCTATATAAAGAGGGGGGGTGGCCGGCCACCCCATCCCAAACCCTGCGCCTCCCTCCTCTTTCTCTTGCGCAGCTTAGGCGAAGCCCTGCAGCAATTCTTCACCACCACCACCACCACCCGCGTCGTGCTGCTGGGATTCCGTGGAGATCTACCACACCTCCGCCCGCTGGAACGGGGAGAGGAAGGGCTTCATCGACACCGTACGCGCGATGACGAAGTGCTGCCGGATTGCAGACGGGATGATCGTCTACACCAACAACGAGATCTGATCTCGTAGGCTTTGGAAATCTTCAAGGGTTAGTACCTTATCAATCTCGTTGCTCCGATCTTGTAGATTAGATCTTGGGTGTTCCATAGATTAGATCTTGGATTTATTCGTCTCGCGGTAGGAAATTTTTGTTTTCTATGCTACGAACCCCATCGTGGTATCGAGCAGGTCTATGCATAGATCTGTTGCACGAGTAGAACACAATGGTTTTGTGGGTGTTGATGCTTTTGTTGCTTTAGTTTGTGTACTTTGCATCTTGCGGGATGAAAGCGGCCGGGCTAACTTTACATGACCGCGTCTCATGAGACTTGCTCCACGCTTGACATGCAACTTGTATTGCATAAGTGGCTTTGCGGGTGTCTGTCTCTCCCACCATAGTGAAGATCCAATTTACTCTTTCTATTGACAACACTAGTATCACCGTTGTGGTTCATGTTCGTAGGTAGATTGGATCTTACTCGAAAACCCTAAACTACGTAAAATATGCAAACCAAATTAGAGGCGTCTAACTTGTTTTTGCAGGGTTTGGTGATGTGATATGGCCATGATGTGATGATGATTATATTTGATGTATGAGATGTTCATTGTTGTATTATGGCAACCGGCAGGAGCCTAATGGTTGTCTTTAATTTTGTTAAAGACCTGCGTGTCTATTCATCATGTAATAGCTTTATTTCAAGTAGTTGTTATAGTAGCTATAAGTGATGGACAACCATGAAGCGGCGCCACGGACCTTGGTGCAATGCTGGTAATGATGGAGATCATGATAATGTGCTTGGAGATGGAGATCAAAAGCACAAGAAGAAAGGCCATATCATATCACATATTATGAATTGCATGTGATGTTAATCCTTTATGCATCTTATCTTGCTTAGATCGCGACGGTAGCATTATAAGATGATCCCTCTCACTAAATATCAAGATAATAAAGTGTTCATCCTTAGTATGCACCGTTGCTAAGACTTGTCGTTTCAAGCATCTCGTGATGATCGGGTGTGATAGACTCTACATGTGCATACAACGGGTGCAAGCCGATTTTGCACGCGGATACTAAGGTTGCCTTGACGAGCCTAGCATGTACGACATGGTCTCGGAACACGGGATACCGAAAGGTAGAGCATGAGTCATATGAATGATATGATGAACACTTTGAGTGTTCGCCTTTGAATCTACATCTTTTCTCGTGATGATCGGACTTGGTGTAGTGGATTTGGTTCGTGTAATCACTAAGACAATGCGAGGGATGTTGTTTTGAGTGGGAGTTCACCTAGTTAATTGAAGAATTAAAAATGAACTCAAATTATCATGAACATAGTCTGAATAGTATTTTGAATTAAATTTGTAGAATTGGCATCCGTTTTCTACCATGCGCTAGTCTTGTAATTGAGATAGAAATACTGTTAAGTCTGACAAGTAACTTTACGGACTGGTACCGTATTGTTAAAGAATCAAGATATGATTAAGTCCTAATGCAAACTTTTAGTAAACCTCACATTGATGATTCAAAGATCAATGGTTTCAATTAGTACCTTAAATCATCTTGTCTCCGTGAAACTTGAAGTTCAAATCCGTTTGAAAAGTAAGGAGCTGAAAATTTTGTTTTCAGAAATGAGCAAGGTATGAGATATATGTGATATCTAAGACCTTATTACAAGATGATAGAATATAATCTAGTGAGACTACATAAACTCATAAGTTTTATGGGAATGTACGAAGGTTGAAGATGTCAGGCATCCCAATCCTCCAACTAGTTGGGCACTAACGATATTCGCATATCCATGAAGTGATCGTCCTTAGTATGCACGTTGCTAAGACTCGTCGAAGCATCTCGTGATGATCGGGTGTTATAGATTCTACGTGTGCATACAACGGGTGCAAGCCGATTTGCACATGCGAATACTAAGGTTAAACTTTACGAGCCTAGCATGTACGGACATGGTCTCGGAAAGTCGTCATGATTTGATGGATAAAATTATGAGTGAAATTGTTCATTACATTAAAAGGTTACTAATAGTGAAATCTAGAACACTTGTCATGTGATGGTCAACTTCAAGGTAAGAACCTCAAGGTTATTGGTATTTGACCAATGGACCTAGAAGTTATTGAAGGTGAAGTGTTTTCTGAGAATGAGGAAAGCTAAAAGAGAAACTACAAAAGATATTTTGGCAGAAAGAAAGAAAAGACTAGAAAGTCAAGCTCAGGTGTATATAGATGATATACATGTTATGGATGTATTCCTTGTTTGGTCACACAATGAAATTCTTGGGTAATTGTACCATATTGGTTGGTATGAGGTGTCATACAAGACAACGCAATACAAGAATACAATGGCCTAAGTGGCTGACAATGGGAAATGCACGTCTGGAACAAAATAAAGTGTTATTGTGTTCGTCGTTGGCATTTTACCTAGCCCTTCGGATTTTATAATAAAGAACTTTACAATGGTTGTTGTGTTCTAGTCAAATGAAAACAATGAGTTGTTCAAATTATGACATATTCCATGTACGATGGATAAGTTATTATAAATCTTTATGGTGAAGCACACATATATAACACTGAAAAAATAAAGGCAATGATATGAATTCCACTCATTAGTGGAACCGCCATTTAGGTCATGTTAGAAAGGAACGCATGAAGGAACTCCATGCAAATGGACTTTTGGAGTCATTTGATTTTTGAATCATTTGGCGCTTGCAAATCTCTTCTAAAGAGAATGACTTAAATACCGTTCATAGGCCAAGAGTTGAACGGGCAACTAACTTAGTGAAAACATACATAATGATGTATATGGTTCACGGGCATAGTTGTGTGCGGGAGATTCTTCTACTTCATGAAAACTTCTAACAATGAATTGAGTATATATATGTGGATATATTCGATAAGGAAGAAGTTTGAAACATTTGAATGGATTCAAATAAATTTCAGCATGAAGTGGAAATCATCGTAATAGAAAAGTCAAATATCTGTGATTGGATCATGGTGGAAATATTTGAATTACGAGTTTTAGCGAACATCTAAGAGAGTTATGAAATTGTTCTACTACTCATGTTTCTTGGAGTATCATAGTGATGATGGAGTATCCAAGAGACGTATCCAAAACTTGTTGGATTGATGATGAGATAAAATAAAATGACGCCATTATATTTTTGTGGATTATGCTTTAGAGACTACCGCTTTTACACCTGAATAGAGCATCATCATGATCCATTGAAATGACACCATATGAGTTATGGCATGGGTATAAACCCTAATAGTCCTTTCTTAAATTTTGGTATGCGTAGCATAAGTGAATGAGTTTACAACCAAAATCGGATGAATGTCTTTGTTGGTTATCCAGAGAATTGATTGGGAATTCTTTCCACTTTTAAGTAAAAGACAAAAGTGTTTGTTGATGTTACTTACTTATTTCCAAGAAATTGTTTTCTAGCGAAGTATTTGAGTGGAAGGACAATGGAACTTGATAAGGTTTATGAACCTGAGCATGATGATCAGAGTAGCATCGGAAATGGTTCCGGAAGCACCTACGAAGATCATGGCTCCCATGTCTACAAAGTGTTATAGTCATGGAGATCAAAGTACTTATTGAACCTTGTAGATGTGGTTTATTTTGTAATCAAATAAATGATTTGTGGACAAAGGATTGTTTTTGAACAATGATAAACCAACTACATACAAAGAAGTTATGATGGGCCCTGACTCCGTTAAAATGGCTATGCGCCATGAAATCCAAGATAGGTGAATACTTTTTGAAAGTAAATGGATCTATAAAGTAGATGGACTTGGATGGAATATCCTTAAAGAAGCTTGACTTATCGAAAAGCAGTTTACGAAAAAGTTCAAAGAGTTGACTACGATAAGATTAGATCTTCCGTGGCAATGCTTATAGTCTATGTGGATTATTCTAGTAATCGCTACATATTTCTTTTATGAGATATGATAGTAGGATGGCAGAAATACATTCCTTACCAGAAGTATGTATGAAGGATGTATACCAGATGCAACCAAGAGTTTTGCTGGTCCGTGGAATACTAGATAGGTATACAAACTTCAATTGGATGAAGTAAGTATCGGAGTTGGAATCTTCACCGGATGAAATAATGAAAGAGTTTTGATTTCAGAAATGATGAAGATGCTTGCATTTGCAAGAAATTAAGTGGGAGCGCTGAGACATATTTATAATACTTTATGTAGATGACATATCGTTGATTAAAAATAATGTAATCATGTACTTGATGTGATTAAAAGGTTTCATTGAGAATTAATTTCAATGAAAGGATATGGACTGAAACATATTTAGTGTCAAGATCTATGAAGATAGATTGAAACACATAATAAGTTTAAGTCAAGGTACATAGAATGGATATTGAAGTGGTTGAATATAAAAGTGTTAAGAAAGTGTTCTTTTCCATGTGAAGGTTTAACAAGACTTCGGTGTATTTGACACTCGATGAGTAAAAGCACATGAGTGATTTTAGATCACAAATAATATGTACAAAGTCAGATGTCCTGTGCTCTAAATTGTTACGAGCATATACCAGAATGATTCATATAATGATCATTGGACAACAGTAAGAATATCCCTGAGTGCTTTAGAAGAACCAAGGATATATATATAGTTTTATATGGGATAGTGACAATCAAATCGCTGTAAGGTGTTGCACCGATATTAGTTTGGTCACATATAAAAATAAAATTTCAATCTCAATTAGGCTAAGTGTTATTTAAAAGGTGGCACAATAAGCTAGAAGAAGTCTATGCTAGATTTAGATGAGTTCTAAATATTGTGACGGATTCTACAAACGAAGGCAGAGTATGTCATTGTTTTGACAATGATTGAGGATGTTAAGTCGAGGAGTTCTTTGAGAACTTGGTGTAGTTCCGATAGTGTCAGAACTTTGAAGCTATATTGTGTGTGACAATATTAGTGACTTATTTCGGACCGCGGAATTAAGGTTCCACCAGAGGACTAAGCATATACAATTAATGCCGACTCATTTGGAAAATGAGTGATGCGTTGAGACGCAAATGAATTGCAAAATACATATGTTTCTGAGCGTGTCAGATCCGTTGACTAAAACCTCTCCCGTGAGCAAAACATGATAAGCACCGAAGGCCAAGGTGTTATATCTTTACAAATGTAAACTAGATTATTGACTCTAGTGCAAGTGGGAGACTGTTGGAGATATGCCCAAGAGGCAATAATAAATTAGTTATTGTTATATCTTATTGTTCATGATAAATGTTTACATTTCATGCTATAATTGTATTAACCGAAACATTGATACATGTGTGTACAACAAGGAGTCCCTAGTAAGCCTCTTGTATAACTAGCTTGTTGATTAATAGATGATCATGGTTTCGTGATCATGAACATTGGATGTTATTAATAACAAGGTTATGTCATTAGGTGAATGATATAATGGACACACACCCAAATAAGCGTAGCATAAGATCAAGTCATTAAGTTCAATTTGCTATAAGCTTTCGATACATAGTTGCCTAAGTCCTTCGACCATGAGATCGTGTAAATCACTTACACCGGAAGGGTACTTTGATTACATCAAACGCCATTGCGTAAATGGGTGGTTATAAAGATGGGATTAAGTATTTGGAAAGTGTGAGTTGAGGCATATGGATCAATAGTGGGATTTGTCCATCCTAATGACGGATAGATATACTGGGCCCTCTCGGTGGAATGTCCGATTAGCTTGCAAGCATATGAATGGTTCATAAGAGATCACATACCACGGTACGAGTAAAGAGTACTTGTCGGTAACGAGGTTGAACAAGGTATGGAGATACCGATGATCGAACCTCGGACAAGTAAAATATCGCGTGACAAAGGGAATCGGCATCGTATGTAAATGGTTCAATCGATCACTAAGTCATCATTGAATATGTGGGAGCCATTATGGATCTCCCGATCCCGCTATTGGTTATTGCTCGGAGAGGAGTCTCGACCATGTCTGCATAGTTCGCGAACCGTAGGGTGACGCGCTTAAGGTTTGATGTCGCATAAAGTAGATTCGGAATATGAGTTGGAGTCCGTTTTTGTTCGGAGTCTTGGATGGGATCCGGGACATCACGAGGAGGTCCGGAATGGTCGGAGAATAAGATTCATATATGGGAAGTCAAATTCCGGGGTTCGGGGAAAGTGTTTTGAGAGCTTCTAGAAGGTTCTAGAGGGCCACCAGTGGGCCCACCACCCGGGAGAGGCCACATAGGCGCCACATGGCATAGTGGGTCCTACCCACCATGACATGTGGGCCTAGGCCGGCCCCCTTAGAGATAAGATCTATCTCTAGTTTAAATGGTTTAAATCTAGAGATAAGATCTATCTCCTAAAATAAATCGTTTAAATTAGGAGATAAGGGAGAAAACTTGGGGAGGGAGTTTGCCCCCCATGTGGCCGGCCAAAGGGGTGGGTGGGCCCTAGGGAAACCCTAGGCCGACCCCCACCTATATAAAGAGGAGGGGGTGGCGGGCACCCCATCCAAACCCCGCCGCCCTCTCTTTCTCCTCCATATGCGCAGCTTAGGCGAAGCCCTGCAGCAATTCTTCTCCACCACCACCACCACCACGCCGTCGTGTGCCGGGATTCCGTGGAGATCTACCACACCGCCGCCCGCTGGAACGGGAGAGGAAGGGCTTCATCGACACCGTACGCGCGACCGAGTACGGAAGTGCTGCCGGATTGCAGATGGGATGATCGTCTACACCAACAACGAGATCTGATCTCGTAGGCTTTGGAAATCTTCAAGGGTTAGTACCTTATCAATCTCGTTGCTCCGATCTTGTAGATTAGATCTTGGGTGTTCCATAGATTAGATCTTGGATTTATTCGTCTCGCGGTAGGAAATTTTTTGTTTTCTATGCTACGAACCCCATCACTTTTGCCTTTTGGTGCTAAAACTGTTGTTCTTCGAGGTGATTTTACACAAGTTCTTCCAGTTATCAAAGGAGCCAGTAGGGGAAAGTTATAGTACTCCTTACCTGGGAGGTCGGGCAATCGTTTGCCCTACGAATAATGTTGCTGATGCTGACTTACTATATCTACCAGAGTTTATTCACAAAGTTGATCTCAGTAATTTACTCCATCACAGGATTTTACAAAGTTTTATTCTCTGATCAAGAGGGGGGTAGGAATGATCAGCAAGGAGTAGCAAGACTTATGACAATCCAATACAATATACTCATATTTGCCCACTTAGATTTGAGTTGCATATCTCATGTAGCCAAATTATTGGAGGACAAACTACACAACAGACATGTCTTAGCAGACGCTTATCTTGGCTAATCTTGTGATAACTGGAACACAAGAGAAGACAAACACTCAACTATACTAGGGGTAAACACTCTGAACTAACTAGGGATACAGACCAAAACGCACTAAATCAGAAGAGGAGGTGTATCACGCATCTCTTCTTCTGGCAGATCGAGGTAATAGATCCGCCATTGATATTAGATAGTTGACTGGCTGGCAACACGAGCTACGAGAACATGCATCCATATAAAGATTGTATTTCTAGCAAGTCAGTAAAAGAAACTGTACCTATTAGCCGTAGATATTGACCACTTCGGCTCCGCCCAAGCGAGTAATTTATTTGCACAGACCGCTCTTTCGTTGCGTCCCGCCTCCGCTGCCATAGCCGAAGTAGCTCCTCCCAATTCGTATGCTCCCACAGCTGAAGTGGCTCCTCACGATTCATCAGCTCCCGCGGCCATCACCGCGGCATCCGTCACATCCATTCCGAAACCGGCAAACATTTCTGCCGCCGCGCTATCTGGTGAAGATACCCTGCCCCTCGCTCATGTGCCCACCGCTCCTCCGCCATCTCAACAGAATGCATCCCCAATCCTGCCAGCTAAAAAGGAGATTCTCAGACTACTACCAACGAAGCAGAGTGGAAGAAAGGCCCCGACAAAAAAAAAGCTTACACAATCTAACTCAGCAACTAAAAAGACCCACTAATAAGTGAACTCTCCGTACTGGCCCAAACGGCAAGGCGGTCCACCACAAAGTTTACTGGGCCACTGCGCACATTTTTTTCCAGTAAGCCAGAGCCACTAGATGTCTAGATGACTAGATCACCTCTCCTAGCAATTAGCCAGTACCCAATATGTTGTTACTCATTTTTTATCTAACTATAATTTAGAGATGCGTACAGACTAACCCACACACTCGATGGGTTTCTGTGGCGAGCCCCTCGAACCTCGATCATGGCTCACATCTCGCAGAGAGTTAGGTCAATTTTTTCTCTCCTTTTATTTATTTATCCACTCGGCTTCTCAAATGGAGTTAGCACGCATAGATGCTCTTTGATAGAATATAAAGATATACTTATTTTGTTCAAACAACTTGTTCCAACATTCCATTCTAATTTGAATCTCGCGATTCTTTGAAGTTGGTACTGCACCATGTGAGCAATAGAAAGCCCAAAAAGTTCCAATCATTTCCCTTGACAAATGTAGCTCGCCGCTTGATAAAGCCAGTTATGTTCCTTCATGCAGCTCAGTGCCCATTCTCGCAGAAGCATACATACAATGTGGGAAGGATCGCTCCATGTAGAAACTAAAGAAGGGAAGAATTTTTACAAAATAAAGAAATAACTAATGATGATAAGGACCAAGAAGGTATAGGTTGGTTCCCAAATTCAGAAGCAGGGTATTCTGAAGTTAGTCAAAACGTTAACCCCGCCCCTCCAGAAGTTAGATAAGAAGTTAGTTTCTTATGTGTACATGTTTTTGAAGGAGAAACATAAGAAACTCTGCTCCTTCTGAAGTTAGTTGAACAGGGTTGCTGCCCAGCAAGTTTTTTTTTAATATTACCTTATGCTACTCCGTTTGTAATTTTGTGTGCTTTAAGCCAATTTCATTCTACTGACTTCATTTTATAAAACCTTAAAAAATGTATTATCTTTTTACACCTAATTTCTATTTTTGTTATATAAAATATAAATCTGTGCGATTTTCACGGGGTCGTGCGCCAAGGCGCACATCTAAATCTAGTTATTGATAATCGGAAGAGCCAAACCAGACGTTGCACATGACACGGTCGCCGGACAAGTATCTGGTGGATCCAGAGCCGTCGAACGCGATCGCTTCATCTGTGCGCTGCAGCTAGGGCTCAGAGCATGGAGCAACGTGTCTCCTCCCACACTCCATCCTCGAGCATCGACGCGGTCGGCCCAGAAGAGCCATGATGGGCAACCACACCAACGGACAAACCCATCGCTCTCGGCCCGGAAAACGGCCCAGCCAAAAGCGCTGGGCGCGCGCGTGTGCACGCCACGTCCCATCTCTTCCCCACCACCACACCAAGCTCACACGCGCTCGCCTAGCTAGCTCGAGAACACACTGCCCAGCTCGCTCGTCCAGCTCCGTTCATTTCCTTATCTCCTCTCTCTCCAGTCTCCACCCCCACCAGCCACACCTCCACCGACCGATCGCGCGCGCGCGAGCAGACAGCCCAGCCCAGTCCAGCCAAGGACGCGCCCATGGCCGCACCGATGGCCTCGCCGCTCACGGCCGTCGCCCGCGCCGCCCGCCTCCACCCCGTCTCATGCTCCGCCTCCACGCCCAAGAACCCCAAGCATTCGCCGCAACACCAACCACCGCGGCCCTCCACCTCTCCTCTACCAACGGCGCTCGTGGCCGCGGCGGCGCCGCTGCTGCTGGCGTCCCTCCCGCCCCCGGACGCGCTGGCGGTGGGCGGCGAGCTGGGCATCCTGGAGGGAACCACCGTCGCGCTGCTGCACCCGGCCATCATGGGCGGCCTCTTCGCCTACACGCTCTGGGCGGGCTACCTCGGCTGGCAGTGGCGCCGCGTGCGCACCGTCCAGGACGAGATCACCGACCTCAAGAAGCAGCTCAAACCCGCCGCCACCGCTGCCGTCGCCGTCGGGGCCGGCGAATCCGCCGCCCCGCCCCCTCCGCCCGCCGCCAAGTCGCCCACCGAGATCAAGATCGACGAGCTCACCGAGGTAATCACTTTCGAACGCTCGTCTTCTACCAGTTCGACCTGTTGTTCTTGCAATGCGGCCGTGTGTGCGTGACTCATGAATCGTTATGCTCTGCACCGGCGGCATGAACGCAGGAGAGGAAGAAGCTGGTGAAGGGGTCGTACAGGGACAGGCACTTCAACGCGGGGTCCATCCTGCTGGGGCTGGGCGTCACCGAGTCCGTCGGCGGCGCGCTCAACACCTACCTGCGCACGGGGAAGCTCTTCCCGGGCCCGCACCTCTTCGCCGGCGCCGCCATCACCGTGCTCTGGGCGGCCGCCGCCGCGCTGGTGCCGGCCATGCAGAAGGGGAACGAGACCGCCAGGAGCCTGCACATCGCGCTCAACACCATCAACGTCCTCCTCTTCGTCTGGCAGATCCCCACCGGGCTAGAGATCGTCGGCAAGGTCTTCGAGTTCACCAAGTGGCCATGATGAGCTGATCTTGATCGCTTGATACGGGAGAACTCCATTAGGCAGGCCTGATCCATCCGCATCCACATGGTTGTTTGCTTCGTCCTCTGTTAGTCTGTTAATAACATCATTCGCCGACTTTTAAGTGCAAAGTTTTGGTGACACTTGTCACGCGATAAATATATAGAACGAACATGTTTTTCCGACAAGAATTCTTCGTCACTCAAAAATTTAAAATCCCAAATAGTTCTTGCAAGATATGAAGATTATTGTTCAGTCGCTATAGGATTAGGTTCATCGAGGCGATGACCAACATGAGCGATAAGCAGGCATGGTAGCGCGGAGACATGAGCAAGTGAGAATGTTTATTGTGCTTTCTCGAGATGTATATGTACTGAGGTATTCATTTAAAAATGGGAAGGTATGTTGATATTGTTGGAAGGATACTTTTCAACTGAAAATTCCAACAGATGCGGCCAAGAAACACTGATTGTGCAAAATTTCAAAAGAGGATTGACTTGAGCTATTCATTTTTTACCGCACATTGAATTTAAATATTATTTATATTAATTTGGCATGCACTAGGCATTAGCCGGATGTTGGTGGGGTGGTGTCCTTGCACGCTTGCAACGAATGTATCTTTTCGACAAAAGAATTCGCCATTGATTAAAAATACTAAATCCCAAATAGTTCATGTCAGCTTGGGGTTTTGTTTGGACATCCGCAGGTGCTCAATATTACTCCCCTTTGGCACTTGCACCGTTGTCGTTCGTCATCCTTGGTAAGAACATTGTTATGTCGCTATGTACATGAAGCTTTCTCACCATGTACATGAAGCCTCGGGCCAACATTCACCGACAAGCGGAGACATGAGATGGTAAGAATGTCAATCATGTTTTTGGGAGATGTATATGTGTGGTTCTTGGGGGTAGGATTTAAGGACTTTATATGATGTCGGCGTGGATGATTAATGTTTATGGGTTAAAAATGTGGAAATAATAAAGTATTTGAGTAAGTGATATATCATTCAAAAAAAGAAATTTTGTTGATTCTTGCAATGACAATGTTGGTGCGCAAAATTTCAAGACAAGATGTTACCTATAAAGTTGAGCTTTTCTTATGTACAACATATTCAATTAAAAATATGTATATTAATTTGGCGCACTATGCGTTAGCCGCCTGTTGGGTGGTTTGGTGTGGTGTCCTTCGCATGCTTCTTTTGTTCACGTGTAACAATGTTGCAACAAATCTCCCCTTACCTCGTAGCAAATACGTCAAATTTGTTGCAACATTAAAATATGGCTATGTAGCAAAATATATGCGTATATTACAGATCTATATTTGTTGTCACAAAACATTGATAATTTTGTTGCAACATAAAAACTAAATGCATGCACTATATCTGACAACCGTAAACAACAAGAAAATAAAACACATAAAATACAAGAAATTCCCTTTACCCTAACCCTAACCCTAACCTTAACCCTAAACAACAAGAAAATAAAACACATAAAATATGAAAAATTCCCTTTGAAGCGTACACCTAGGATCATTGATACATGTTACCCATGTGTACACAACAAAAACACATATACACTTTGTCTCTTGTCGCATGCACGTTTTGCAACAAAATTTCCCACGAAGATCTAACCTTCACTATCAACAATGGAGACACCAATTTCACTGCCATGACTTCCCGAACTCATTTCCCCCAACCTCCCTTTATCCTTGAGTTGCTAACAAAGAGAATATCATGATCAAATCTTAACTCCTCCAACGAAGGAATGTGACATTCCCTCCAAATTCACCTATGGTCTACTATGTCACATTCACCAGATGGCGGCAAATGGTGACGGGACACCGCGAGAAATTGCGGCAAATGGTGGCGGAAGAAAATTTGACGAGGCAGTAACCACGGACGAAACACATTGATCATGCAACGGTGCCCTTTGCAGGACATTCTGTCTCTGCCGGTGACGATGGCGCACTCCAGCATCATTCACCTTCTTGGAGGCGTCGCCGCAAGACCCCCCTCCTTTGGCTCCTCAAGCTCTGCTAGGTGGTCGGCCCGTCGTTGAGTTCCCCGTGGATTGCAGTCTTGGTGCGGTGGAGGTTTGTTGGTGCGGACATGGCCGTGATTGCTCCGGTGCTGCAGAAGACAAAGCTCCCTTTTCATGGTTCAAATTGGCGCTCCGGCGGGCTTGACGTTACTTGTGTTGTCTTCTGTTTTGTGTTTCGGTTTGCGCTTTTGCGCGTGTGTGTTGTAAGAGCATGTCTAACCCCTAAAGTAAAACCCCAGTAATTCTACCGGGCTCTTCGGCCTTCCGTAAAAAACCCCGTGTCGATTTTATTTCACTACGGGTGGCTTTTGGCCCTTACTTGTACGGGGCGGGAGGCCGAATACAGGGCCAAACCCTCACTCGTGGCACGCTGAATTTTCAGAAATCGCAACTGCTTCCGCGCGACGGTTGTTGGCGCTCGTCGGTGCCTCCGGCGTGGCGGCGGCTCGGTTCGCCGGTGAATTCGCGCCGTGGGTGCCAGCGGCGGGTTGGTCGACTTGAGGACGACCTGCAGGTGGGCGCACGGGTGGGGTTGGGGAGGCGGACGAGGTGCAGCTCCACGGCAGGCATGGCCCGAGCGGAGCGGGCCCGGGCGTGTGGACGGGGAGCGGGGCGCGGGCCGGCGGCCGGGAGAGAGCGGGGGCGGGGCGGGCGTGCGGCGGCGGCGCGGGGCGGCGGGCGGGGCGGGGCTGGGCTAGAGGAGGAAGGAGTGGAGGAAGGGGAATTTTTTTTAAATTTGGCATATTTTCGGAATATTCCCTTTTACAGTTTAGTCATACGGGGTCTACTAGCTCAGATGAGTTTTCGGCCGGTGAAAACTGAATACAGGATCCTCTACTCGCGTTTTAAGGGGTGAAAAATTACGGACCTGTTAGACATGCTCTAAGAGCATCTCCACTCGCCCCCCCGACGAGGCCCCCGGCGAGCATTTTTTACATCCGGACGGCGAAAATCGGCCCGGCGCCCGGTTCCTCGTTTCGTCCGGATTTGGCCCTTCATCCATCCGGCGAGCCCACGCCGTCCCCGGTCCCCCGGCGCTCGGGACTCCGGATGAAACGTTTTGGCGCGAAACACCGTGTGGACCCGCGTAGTCGGCGACAGGAAAACCAAATGTCGATTTTCCCTCCATTCCCTCCAATTTGCTTGCATATCCCCATTCTCTCCCGCCGAATTTCTCCATTCCCCTCGTCTTCCCCCTCGCGGCGCTCCACCACCTCTCCTCCTCATCTTCTCGTTCAATGCGCCGAAGGGGACGACGAGGAAGCCGCGGCGGGCGAGGGCATGACGACGTGGGCGGCGGACGAGAAACGGCGCGACATCGAAACAAGGCGGGCGGCGAGGGTGAAAAAGCCGCAAGAGGGCGGCGGAGGCGGCCCCGGAGGAGCAAGCGAGGAAGATGAGCATGGCCTTCGGCGGCGGCGGCTCCATGTTCCGGCCAATGGCCGGCGCAAGGCTGCGTTCCCCGTCGTCCTTCCCTACGATGTACTCGCCGTCGACGACGCCATGTTCAAGAGGGCGCCTACGTCCAACCGTCCGCCACGCCGCCCGAGCTTGACATCGGCGGCGGCGCCGTTCGAGGGCACCTCGGTCATGCGAGGCGGCCCGTTCGTGCCCGTTCGGCGGCGCACCGAACGATGAGATCCACGAGATGATCACCTCTCCGCCGCCGCGCCGCGGCCCGAGGTTCTTCATGGACGCGCCGCCGCAGCCCGGTTCTTCACGCAAGAGGAGGCGAGGGCGACGGCTGCGCGCAAGGATCATGTGGAGGATGTTGCCGACCAAGGCCGAAGAACAAGAAGACGAAGAACAAGGAGAGACAACTCAAGCCGACGTCAACCTGTCAAGGAAGAAGAAGAGGAAGAAGGACTCGCCGCCGCCGAACCGCGTATCAAATGGACGTCGAAGGAAGAGGAGTGCCTCGCCGAAGCTTGGATGACCGTGTCCATGAACGGCATAATCGGTGCCAATCGTTCGACACCCGGCTTCGAGTGAAGCAGGCGTACGAAACGCAAGCTCGTCGATCCCTACTTCAACAAGACGAACATGAACGTGTAGGGAGAGAAGGCAATGGCCACCCATTGGGGGATCATGCAGACGGCGTGCAGCAAATGGCACGGCGTAGGAGGAGATCGACAAACGGCCGATCAGCGGCCATGACTTGGAGCAAAAGGTATGTTCCGTCGACCCTGCATCACCGAGGTATATCGTCGTTAGCTGACCCGTTTCGCCGTGCTTTTTTCCCAGCCGAGCTTTGGACATGTATGCGGAGGACACTGCCTCAGTTCCTCAACGTCTCGCCGCCTCGAGCACTACGAGAAGTGGAGGGAAAATCGCACAACCCTCTCGAAGAGCAAGACCGAGACAACCCCGACGCGCCGGCTTGCGGAAGGGCGCCCGAACTCGGCCGAAGCGAAAGAGCTCAAACGGACGGACAGTCCGCCGACAAGATGCGCCGATCGACAAGTGCTTGGCCGACTTGATGTCGCACGACGGAAGGAACGACAAGTTCGACGGCAGGTGGAGATGCTCGCCAACGGGCGCCCGGATCGGCCAAGACGACGGCGGCGGAAGAGAGGAATACAGACTTGTTCCCGATGGGCGCGACATGGAACCGATGGACGAGGAGACGAGGAATTGGTACCAGGGCCACCGCAGCGACATCCTCCGAGCCCCTCCGGCGTGTCCTTCGTCTTCTCCACCGCTCCTACCTGGTCATCTACCATCTACCTCGCGATCGCGCCGCTTTGTCCACCGCCCGTTCAGCCGGCTGCCACGGCGTGAGGAAACTGGTCCCGGACACCGCCGCCGGCCGGACCGCCAGCTCGTCTCCGTGTAATTTCCTCCGATCGCCGATCCGGGTGATCCTTTTGCTCTTTTGCCGATCAACGGCCGTGCTTGCGCGGGACGGCGATTTGTTTGAACTTAAACTCTATCCGCCGAACTCCGGGTGGCGACTGAAATACGATACTTCCCACGATTTATTTTCGTCCAATCCGGTTGTTCGTCCGGATTGGGCGGAAACCAAACGGGATGCTCTAACTTCTGGCAAAGCTCCGAGCCTTGGGCATCAGTCACTGTATTGATCCAGATCACACAACAGGCACGGAACGGACAGCGACAACAGCAGCAGACAATCAGGCAGAGCAGAGCCGCGGGCGCGCACCGCTTTCTCCCCTTCTAAACCCCTCCCTTTCCTCCTCCGCCGCCGCCGCCGCCGGCAATGGAGGGCTTCCACAACCTCCTCGCGCGCCCCAACTCCGCACCGCTCGCCTTCTCCCTCCCGCGCCCGCGCCGCAGGCCGCCGCCGCCACGCCCTGACACCATCGCCTGCCGCGCCGCCAGCCGCTGGGCCGACCGCCTCTTCGCCGACTTCCACCTCCTCCCCGCCGCCTCCGCCGCGCCTGAGCCGCCGTCCGCGGCCCCCGCCTCCGCGTCCCCCTTCGTCCCGCTCTTCCCCGACGCCGCCGACCGATCTCTTCCCCTCCAAGTCGACTTCTACAAGGTACAGCATCGCCTCACGCCCTAACGGGCATCTCGTGCAATCTCCTAGGTCCTCCTCAGAATACACATCTGGTAGATGAGAAAGACATTATGCTTGAAATGTGATTGATATTCTGCCTTAACAAAAACTGTAGCTCCAACAATTCCCCTTTGAGATTCCACCCCCAATCCTCCTTTTCTAGGTTATTGTCCCCTCCAACCCCATAAAACGAATGCCCCTTTATCTTCTATACGAACTATTGCATGCATTGGGTGGAAACCTTTCAGAAATGATGATTTGGTCCCTGCTCAGGTCCTGGGCGCAGAGCCCCATTTCCTGGGCGACGGCGTCAGGAGGGCGTTCGAGGCGCGGACAGCCAAGCCGCCGCAGTACGGCTACAGCACGGACACACTCGTCGGCCGCCGGCAGATACTGCAGATCGCCCACGACACTCTCACGGACCAGAGCTCCCACACGGAGTACGACCGCGCGCTTTCTGAGAACCGTGATGCGGCGCTCACGTTGGATGTTGCTTGGGACAAGGTGAGGTGGTAGGGGCAGGAGAGTTTGCGCGCTTGGCTCTTGTAGGATTTCAAATTCAATTAGGGATACGATTGGTCTCTGCTTAAACTGGGTGGCTTGTCGAGCAGGTTCCGGGCGTGCTGTGTGCGCTTCAGGAGGCTGGGGAGGCACAGGCAGTGCTCGCAATTGGGGAGCAGTTACTGGAGGATCGCCCGCCCAAACGGTTCAAGCAGGATGTGGTGCTAGCAATGGCTCTGGCTTATGTGGACCTGTCGAGGGATTCAATGGCGGCAAGCCCTCCAGATGTGATTTTCTGCTGTGAGGTGCTTGAAAGGGCCCTCAAGCTCTTGCAGGTTAGTTATTTACACCATCGTACATTGTAATGCAGATTTAACTTGTCTATATGGTTGCCGCTTTACACAAACAGTATTTTTTACTAATCTTAGTGAATTGGGTGAAAACATAATTTCTGTTCTTTTACTGCTGTATATAATATGTATTTATCTATTTGGTGCTAGTGCTGAGTATTATTTCCTATTTTATTTGGCTCGGTAAGTCCCCTTATAAAAACTCAAGTATTTCTGTATGTGATTTCCTTTTCTTACGATTTGTCAAAGTCTTGCTTCCATGCTTTCCAAATCTTGAGATTACTCAGTTTTGTCTTACTATAGTGTATCCTAAGTTTGCACCCAGCTGATAACATGATACATTTTTTTTTCTCGTTCTCCGATATCGCATTAAAATTAGTTATCATAACATTGTAATCTAGTAATACCTAAAAGACTTTAAATTTCTCGTTTCCTTTTGATTCTGTTGTCAGAGGTGCCTTTCGATTTCATTGACCTTGTTACTGCATTTCATAGATACCTTTGCTATTACAGTAAATAAATGAGAAAATTAACGTATAGCGATTATTTAATTTGTCACCATTTATCCTGCTCAGAGAAGAGCAGGGACAGATCCTACTCAATATATAAGGAGTATGATGAATGTAGAAGAATTCTACACTACAAGATCAAATTATACAAAAGGAGACTCAATAAATGATGACATTTCATTTTATATTTTCAGAGGGACGATATTTGAATGGATATAATAAGTTAAATATGTGAAGACCAGCTTGAAATGCATATGCTGTATGTTTCTAAAATAGATGTTCTGGAATCAGTACTAACAGATATGTTCTTCCTTTAGGAGGATGGGGCAAGCAATCTCGCACCTGATCTGCTGTCACAGATTGATGAAACTTTGGAGGAGATCACACCTCGTTGTGTTTTGGAGCTTCTTGCCCTTCCTCTTGATGAAAAACATCGGAATAAACGCCAAGAAGGTCTTCGAGGTGTGAGAAACATTTTATGGAGTGTTGGTAGAGGAGGTATTGCTACTGTTGGAGGAGGATTTTCTCGTGAAGCTTACATGAATGAGGCCTTTTTGCAGATGACGTCGGCTGAGCAGGTTTGTATTTGTAAATTTTTTTCACGAGGCAGTAGCCTGTTCATGTTGCTGTGACAATTTTTACAGAAATGTATTGATTCATTTTGCATCACAAACCGCAGATGGATTTCTTTTCAAAAACTCCGAATAGCATACCACCTGAGTGGTTCGAAATCTACAGTGTGGCACTCGCAAATGTTGCTCAAGCAATTGTAAGTAAAAGGCCAGAGCTCATCATGATGGCAGATGATCTTTTCGAACAGCTCCAGAAGTTCAATATAGGTTCTCAATATGCTTATGATAACGAGATGGATCTTGCATTGGAAAGGGCACTCTGCTCATTGCTTGTGGGGGATATTACCAACTGCAGAATTTGGCTTGCAATTGATAATGAATCCTCACCACATAGAGACCCCAAAATTGTAGAGTTTATTGTGAACAACTCTAGCATCGACCAAGAGAATGATCTTCTTCCAGGGCTGTGTAAGCTTTTGGAGACTTGGCTTGTCTCAGAGGTTTTCCCTAGGAGCAGAGATACTCGAGGTATGCAGTTCAGACTTGGAGACTACTATGATGACCCAAAAGTTTTAAGCTACCTAGAAATGATGGAAGGTGGTGGTGCTTCTCATTTGGCTGCCGCTGCCGCTATAGCAAAACTCGGAGCTCAAGCTACAGCTGCTCTTGGTACCGTCAAATCAAGTGCTCTCCAAGCATTCAGCAAGATTTTTCCATTGATAGAACAGCTAGATCTTTCAGCCATGGAAAATCCTGATAATGGTCTTGAGGGTTCTCTTGAGAAATTTGATCTGAAAAATGTTATGGGATTTGACATACATGATTCAAAAAATGCGGCCTTGAAGATTGTCTCTGCTGGTGCATTGTTTGGTCTGCTGGCAGTAATAGGCCTCAAGTACATGCCTCGTAAGAGGGTGCTCCCTGCTATCAGGAGTGAACACGAGGTCGTGGCAGTTACTAATGTTGTTGACTCAGTTGATGGTAAGGGGACACTCTTTACTTTCAACTAATAAAACTAAATAAACAAGACCATGTGTTTACTGGCCATGCTTGATGTCTAATGAATTACATTTTCGGGTAGCAGCTTCATGTTGATGTTTTCAACATGGTTATGTGCCAAAATTTCGATCCATTTCTAAATTTGTATCTGAAACCATAATACATGTACTAGTTCCGTGCCTAATATAATCCTTCATATTTGTCTATTGAAGATGATGCATTCGACGAGTCAATACAGATTCCTAGAATGGATGCAAAGTTGGCAGAAGATATTGTGCACAAGTGGCAGAGTATCAAATCCAAGGCCTTGGGATCGGACCATTCTGTTGGGTCATTGCAAGAGGTGAGGTTCAAAACTTTGACCGGGTTATTGGTTTGTACTTGCACTCATGAGCTCCCTTAGCCAGAGACACTTGCATAGTCGTTTATGTCAGACTGTTCGCTGTTCATGAGTATACTTGCGTGGTAGTAACCCTGATTGCTTGGCTAGTTCACTGTTCATGAGTATACTTGCGTGGTAGTAACCCTGCTTGCTTTGCGAGTGTTTTAGCACTTCCATTGTCACAGTATTTCCATAGTCAGAGCATAATTTCCTGGGAGTTATTTCCACTGCGAACTTATATCTGCCTTCTGCTTGTAATCAGAACTGATTCCCCCAATTCCAACAGGTTCTATCTGGCAACATGCTAAAGGTATGGACGGACCGAGCCGCAGAGATCGAGCAGCATGGCTGGTTCTGGGACTACACTCTGTCTGACGTGACGATCGACAGCATCACCATCTCCCTGGACGGACGACGGGCGAGCGTGGAGGCAACAATCGAGGAGGCAGGCCGGCTCACTGACGTAACCGACTCAAAGAACAACGATTCGTACGACACCAAGTACACCACCCGGTATGAGATTGCCTTCACCAAATCAGGAGGGTGGAAGATAACCGAAGGCGCTGTCCTTAAGTCTTAGAACATTCGGTGTGCAGCAACCTTCCTAATTCCTTTTAAGTTTTCTGTGTGTAAATAAGCAGTGTAGGCTATTTTCAGTCTTGGAAGACTGATATTTTTGGTTAGTCTGATGTTTATCAGTGATGAGCTTTTTTTTTTTTCTTCCTGTGTTGGATTCCGTTTGTTGTTAGGCTTGATCCTTGGAGATAAAAGAGAAAAGGGAATTGCTAGATTTCTAAACCAGAACATCTTTGACCTTCTTATGTGATTGATATATGTTCTTAAAGATTGCACTGTTCCTAGCCATGATCACAGGGTTTCATGACAAAGGATGGAATCGTTGAGAATTCTAGTAGTACCATCAAAGCATTCCAAGCGTACCTAAACCTCCCAAAAAGGTTTTTGGGGCACGTCGAACATTTTTTCAGCCCCAGTCGTGCGCTTCAAAGCCTCCTTCCACCCGGCGCGGCCTAATACGGTGTCCGGCGTCTTGAGGCCGTCCTGGCTCCACAGCGGACGCTTCGGGCGCGTCCGACATAGCGAGAAGTGAGGCGGGGAGTGGCGGCCTGACTCGTCATTGGCACATAAGTGTAAAACATGTCGCCTATGTATGGGTCAAGCGACGTTAATGGCCCCCCAGGCTTTCCCAGGCGTCTCGCCTGCCGCCGCTGTACAATAAAGAGCGCTCCCTCCTTCCTTCTCGTCGCTTCCACATTCCAATCTTGCCGCGTCGTTCTCGACAGCCGCCACCGCCACCTCCTTCCTTTCTCTTGCCACATTCCAATGTCGTCCTCCCGTAAGAATATCCTCGCCGCGAACGGCTTCGGGCGCGACAGCCTCACGCTGACGGAGGCGTGAGCGATGTACCACGCGCAGTACCCTATCCCGCCGGACATTGACGCGGCGACCGCCATTGGCATTCACGACGCTGGGATGCCACTCGTTGACCTCACCAACGACGACGAAGCTGGACCCAGCGGCGCGGTGAAGGACGAGCCCGCTGAGCGCGGCATGAAGGATGCCGGCGACGACATCATGTACAACTTCCTCCAGTACTACGACCCCTCTAGGTGCCGCAAGTACTAGTAGATTATGGTTTAGGTTTAAATTTCATCAAATTTCGTTTAAATCCATGTAATATATAGCAAGTTTGAATGAATTCGACTTCTTTCGATTATATTTAAAATATCCAAATTTCTATTTGAGGGACGTCACTGGCAGCGATGTCTCTAAACGCGGCACAAAGAAATAACGTCCACAAACGCTAAATCCGCCCCGCCGTTTGAGAGACGCTTTGGGATTTGAAAAAAAACACGAGTGACAAAGACAAAACTACAGCCTCTACTTTTATTTTCAAAACATATATAGGAGATTATTTTCAGAAATAAATCAGAGAACTTATTGGATTCTACAACAAGCACGGCCGAAAGGGATATGCATGCCAGGCTGGAGGGAGTGAGGGCCGATAGCGGAGAAGCCGCCACGTACGACCCATCTCAGCACCCTCACGTCCCATCCTGCAATGCAAAAGAAAGAGAGAGGCCGTACCTGGCATGTGAGCACGGAACGCTGCGGGCCCCGCGTGCCACTCCCTTGTCGTCGTCGTCTTCTTCTTCTTGGAGGGAGCCGCTCGCTCGCCACCAGCAACTTCAGTTCCCCCTATCGCTTTCCCCTTTCCCTCTCCCTCCGTACCGAGCGAGAGCAGACCACCTCCCTCGTCGTCGATTCGATCGCCGGTCCGCGGGCCGGCCGGCCGCGAGCTCTCTTCTCCCGATTCGGTCGCAGGTACTTCTCACGCACGCGCCCATCCATCTTGCCTCCCCTGTTTCGTTCTGTTTCGTTCTTGGTTCCATGAACGAACGAACGAATTCGTGAACTAGCTTACTAGCCCATTAGAACTTCATCGTCGATCGAGATTGGATGACTGTGCGTTTCTTTCTCCTCCCCCTGCTTCTAGATTCGTCTGTTCTTCCGCATGTATCAACCGCGCCAGTAGTGTACCACACGTGTTACTATTTTTAGCAGTAAGAGTTGAGAAACTGCAAGCGCGTGAAAAATTAGTGCTCCCTCCGATCCAGAATACCTGTCCAAAAATGAGCGAATCTACAAAATAGAACACGTCTAGTCTAGATACATGCATTTTTGGACAAGTATTTTGGGCCGGAGTGAGTACTAAAAAGGAGACAAGTGTTTTGGACCGGAGGGAGTACTAAAAAGGAAGGGATTAGCGTCTCTTTCTTTTGATGATTCTGATCTTCTTTCTCCTCCCTCTGTTTCTTAGATTTGTTTGCTCTTGTTCTAGATATATCAGCCTAGCTAGGAGTTGAATTTTTATCTGTTATACCAGCTGAATTTTAGTAGGAGTTGCGAAATTGCAAGTAGAAGAACAGATAAAATGGAAGTGATTAGCGCAGCAGGCTGGCTATATATCCAAATTCATCCATGGGTACAGACTGGTTTCTTGACACGCATTCTAATAAAGATAATTAAAACACAGCCTAATCCTCACAACTTGCGTCACCCTTCATTAATGGCTCCTTAAAAATAATTTGGATCCTTGTACCATATCAAGTTGTTGCCACCAAGAACATGTCAAGTTGTTACAAACAAGGCTGTCAGTATCGAAATACTAGGCAATATCGTTTTCTTGTCAGTAGCTATGAGATTATTATTTCAGTTAAAGTGTATGTTTATATTAATAACATACCTCAGATAAATTTAACGTTTAATTTGAATTTTGAGTATATTTTACGTCTTTCATAGAGTAATGATGTATTTAAATAATGTAAATATAGGCCGACTCATCCAATGCATGATTCAAACATAACTAATTACGAACACACAAAACAGGAGACTGGATATGCTTGGCAATTGGTACAAACAAATTGCTAGTTGACTGGCTTTCTTGCACATACAAACTCCTTTTTAAACTCCTCTCGCCCAATTTTTACTACAGAACAATTTTTACTCTCCAGCTTGCCACAACGTTTTGAACTCCTTAATAAACTCCTTTCTTGCACTGTTTAAATACTTAGTTAGGCTTGAGACTACAGAACAATTTTTACTCTCCAGCTTGCCACAACGTTGTGTCCATTTTTTTTTTTTGGATCGTATGGTATCGCTTTTATATCGGCCTATCGGGATACAAAAGATATCATGATACGTATCGGGGATACGAGTTAGATACTAGCAAATTAAGATACCATCATGATACGTATCGATTGGCTACAGTAGTATCGTAAAATCGTAAGATACTAGGATACGTATCGGGATACTGACAACCATGGTTACAAATTTCCTGCATTTATTACTTTTTCCGCGGCCTATATTTCGTCGTCGTCGTCGTCTTCTTGGAGGGAGCCGCTCGCTACCAGCAACTTCAGTTCTCCCTATCGCTTTCCCCTTTCCCTCTCCCTTCCCACACCTCCCTAGCCAGCGACACCTCCCTCCCTCGTCGTCGATTCGATCGCCGGCCGGCCGGCCGCGAGCTCCTCTCCCGATTCGGTCGCAGGTAACCCACACCTTCTTCTCACACACACATCCATCCATCTCGCCTCCCCTGTTCCGTTCTGTTTCTTTCTTGGTTCCATGAACGAACGAATGAATTCGTGAACTAGCCCATCAGAGCTTCATCGTCGATCGAGATTGCTCTTCTTTCTCCTCCCTTTGCTCTTAGATTTGTCTGCTCTTCCGCATATATCAACCGTGCCAGGAGCCCAGTAGTGTAGCATGTGTTACTATTTTTAGTACTGGTAAGAGTTGAGAGATTGCACGCGCATGAAAAATTGGTACTCCCTCAGATCCAGAATACTTGTCTAAAAATGAGCGAATCTGCAAAATAGAACACGTCTGGTATACATGCATTTTTGGACAAGTGTTTTTGGACCGGAGTGAGTACTAAAATGGGAGACAGGTATTTTGGACCGGAGGGAGTACTAAAAAGGAAGGGATTAGCGCCTCCTTTTTTGATGATTCTGATCTTCTTTCTCCTCCCTCTGTTTCTTAGATTTGTTTGTTCTTCTTGTAGATATATCACCTAGCTAGGAGTTGAATTTTTATCTGTCCTTCTTCTACATGTATCAACTGAATTTTTAGTAGGAGTTGAGAAATTGCAAGTAGAAGAACGGATAAAAAGGAAGTGATCAGCGCAGCAGGCTGGCTATATGTGCAAATAATTCCCAGTTCATCCCTGGGTACAGACTGCTTTCTTGACGCGCATTCTAACCAAGATAATTAAAACATGGTCTAATCCCCACATCTCGCGTCAGCCTTTATTAACGGCCCCTTCAAAATAATTTGGATCCTCGTACCATATCAAGTTGTTGCTACCAAGAACTCGTCAAGTTGTTACAAACAAGGCTGTCAGTATCGAAATACTAGGCAATATTGTTTTCTCATCAGCAGTAGTATCTCGATACTATGAGATTTTTATTTCAATTAAAATATATGTTTATATTAATAACATACCTCAAATAAATTTAATAATTAATATTCAATTTAAATTCTGAGTATATTTTATGTCTTTCATAGAGTAATGATGTATTTAAATAATGTGAATGTAGGCCGACTCATCCAATCCATGATTCAAACATAACTAATTACGAAAGCACAAAACAGGAGACTGGATATGCTTGACAATTGGTACAGACAAATTGCTAGTTCACTGCTTTCTTGCACATACAAACTCCTTTTTAAACTCATCTCGCCCAAACTTATTAGCGTTGTACTGTTTAAATACTTAGTTAGGCTTGAGACTACATAACACTTTTTACTCTTCAGCTTGCCACAACGTTGTGTCCATATATTTTTTTGCATAGGCGTGGGATCGTATGGTATTGCTTTTATATCGGGATACTAAAGATATCACAATACGTATCGGGGATACGAGTAAGATACTGGCAAATTAAGATACCATCATGATACGTATCGATTGGCTGCAGTAGTATTGTAAAATCGTAAGATACTACGGTACTTATCTGGATACTGACAACCATGGTTACAAATTTCCTGCATTTATTACTTTTTATTCGTGACCTATATTTAGAGTAAATATCGTTGCATGGCCTGCTTGTGGACAGCTCATGTATATTTCGCCGATATTATTACCATTGATTCGCTTAATTTATTACATACTTGGCTTGTGTGTTGGTCAAAAATAGAGAAGATACTTAATTGACCTTTCCTCTCATCTTTTGTAGTCCCTCTCATGGGGTCAAGGAGGGGAAGACAGCAGCATCCTGGTGCTGGTACCGGTGAGGGCTCACAGGCTCCATACCCAGGAGGCAGAGGTGGCCGTGGCCATGTCGCCCCATTCCCACAGCAGGCGCCTCAACGAGGTAACCAGGGGCAAGGCGGTACGGCCCCACCGCAGCAGCCGAGGGGTCGCACCGGAGAAGATGCAGGCCGGGGACGTGCCCGTGGCGGAAGGCCACCGCAACAGTATCCCAGTGACGGTAGAGGCGCGCATGGGGATGGTGCTGGACCGTTGGGCCGTCTAGCTCCCGAGCTGCGCCAAGCAATGGAGGCATCGAGTGAGCCTCCGCTACGAGCTTCGCAGATGCTGGCAGGCCCTTCGGAGCCAGCAGCACAAGAAGATCCGCCTGCCGAGCTTGGACAGGGCAGCAAACAGGTGGCTGTGCGACCTGAGTCCACCTCGGTTACCGTATCAGCTGTTCCGTCATCGAGCAAGGCGATGCGGTTTCCCCTGCGGCCGGGGAAGGGTAGTGTCGGCACAAGGTGCCTGGTGAAGGCCAACCATTTCATTGCCCAGCTGCCGGACAAGGATCTCCATCAGTACGATGTGTGTTTATGTTTATCCCCATAATTAAGGATAGCACTCTCTTGTGAGCTACATGTGTCTTTCCTGTGTTGCTAAAATTATGCGTCTTGATCTCTGATGTTGAACAGGTTTCAATCACTCCGGAAGTTACCTCACGAATCGTCAGCAGAGCTGTGATCAAGGAGCTGGTAAATCTGCACAGGGCATCTTATCTGGGTGGGAGGCTGCCGGCATATGATGGTAGGAAAAGCTTGTACACAGCAGGCCCACTGCCTTTTACTTCCAAAGAATTTCAGATCACATTACTTGATGACGATGATGGCTCTGGTTCACAGAGGTCAGCCTTTCCTCAGCAGTACGGTTTCCTGGTCGTATGTATTCAGTGTTCTTTTTTGTGTTCAGGGTTCTTGATGTTCTGCTTTATTTTGATTTAGGCGGCAAAGGAATTTTACGGTCGTGATCAAATTCGCTGCACGAGCCGACCTTCATCGCCTTGGAATGTTTTTAGCTGGGAGGCATGCAGAAGCTCCTCAAGAGGCACTGCAAGTCCTTGATATTGTGCTGCGAGAGCTTCCCTCCACAAGGTAGCAACGACGTGCCTGCGCTAGTTATATTCAGAAGTGGCCGTTTAAGACATGAAGATCAATTTATGTTTCAAATTGTTTTTTCCCCCACAGATATATGCCATTTGGACGGTCATTCTTTTCACCAGATCTGGGCAGTAGGCAACGCCTTGGTGATGGATTAGAAAGCTGGCGTGGGTTTTACCAGAGCATTCGACCTACTCAGATGGGCTTGTCACTCAATATTGGTAAAGGCTCTCCCTCCTCCAGTGTTTCACACACAAAAGAATCTCACCACTGAAATTGTCATGTCGGATTATGTTCTGCATGGTTTTATTGCTTCGGGTTTTTCTGTTCCATTTGAGAGAGAATGTATTTATATATCCTAAATTCCTTTTTGCTGTGCTTTCCCAGATATGTCAGCAACATCTTTTATTGAGCCATTACCTGTAATTGATTATATCGCGCAACTATTGAGTTCTAACATTCATTCGAGACCCCTCTCAGACGCTGACCGTGTGAAGGTATTCTTAGTTTCTTACTAAACTTACTTTTTCTTTTAAGGTCAAAATGTGGATTTTGAGCTGAAATATGCTCAATGCCTGCTTTTCCAAAACTTAGGATTCTTCTACCATGTCCATTTATTGCTAGTTTAGTTTTTTTTTTTGGTATACATACTCTGCTTCAGTCTTTCATTAAGAAAATAAGATTGTAATCTACCTTCCATGCAATATATAAGAAAACGGAGATTTGGGTGTGTGTGTGTGTGTGTGTGGTGGTGGGGTCTGCGATGTCATGAGCTTGGTAGGAGTATGAAAATTTTCTGACTTAAGTTACTTGTCCCATGTAACTGAGATAATGCTTTTCCATCCAACACACGGGACTATGACTGAATATACTGGTTTATTTTCCTAACCTGAACTGTTAGATAAACCGTATATCAGAACTGTTGTACCGATCTGTTGGCAAATACATTTTTTGCATGGGTTATTTGAAATAGAATCATACACGTGCAACTCATACCTTGAAAGAGTTTTAAGGTTTTTTCTTGATAGACATGGGATTTTAATAAGATCTTCATGTCAGTACTAATTTATACTTCCGCAATTTTATTTGTGTGCTCCTGTTGTACACTCACTCCATAGATCAAGAAGGCACTTAGAGGAGTAAAGGTGGAAGTTACTCACCGCGGGAATATGCGAAGAAAGTACCGGATATCTGGTCTGACAACTCAGTCAACTCGAGAGCTAACGTATGGAAAAATTGTTTTCATATTTTTGGAAGCTGTTTACCAAATAAAACCTTAAGATTCTCTTTCCATATTCTCTGACAAGCTTGACGTGTTCTTCATGCCGCAGTTTTCCTGTTGATGAAGGGGGTACAGTAAAGTCAGTTGTACAATACTTTCAAGAGACATACGGTTTTGCCATCCAGCACACTTATCTTCCTTGCCTTCAGGTTGGCAATCAGAAGCGTCCAAATTACTTGCCTATGGAGGTAAACAAAGTGTCAAACCAATCTCTCCTATCTTTCTTGTGATTAATTTCCGCAACATGACTCCTCACTCAGTGTGCAACCGTCCATGCTTAAATGCCTGCATCATATATTGAAACTATTTTTCACTTGGATAACTGCTGATTATTGTTGAACTTATTCAGGTCTGCAAAATAGTGGAAGGACAGAGATACTCCAAGAGATTAAATCAGAATCAGATAAGAGCTCTCTTGGATGTGACATGCCAGCGCCCGCGTGATCGGGAGCGTGATATAATTCAGGCAAGAAATATCTTGTTTTCCATGTCTGATGTGTTTCTACAATTGTGTGTGCAACTTCAGTATAACTCTTCCCTCTATGTTTGTTTTCTGTCTTTGGAACACAGATGGTTAAACATAATGCCTATCAGGACGATCCTTATGCGAAAGAGTTTGGCATTAACATTAGTGATCGTCTGGCATCAGTGGAGGCGCGTATTTTACCAGCTCCAAGGGTAGGTGGAACCATTTTTTGTAACTTTTGCTCGCTGTTATCAGCTTAAGTACGACTTCGATATAGCTCTTCTTTTAATGCAGCTTAAGTACAATGAGACTGGTAGAGAAAAGGATTGCTTACCTAGAGTTGGTCAATGGAATATGCTGAACAAGGTAACCACACAAACATCTTCCGCCCACGAAGTTCACTCATCTTTTGCTTTGGGAACAAAGACTATCTTTTATCTTTATTTGATTAAGTAATGCCTGCCTCAACTCTTTTTTTCGACATTTGCATGCCTCAGCTCTAAAGTGGCTTTATCTCTAATATATGGGGCTATTGCTCCGGTGTCCCCCCCTTCTAAACTTTGTTCTATTTAGACGGCTAGGATCTGCTGATACCCCTTCGTGGGTTGACTTAACATGTGTGTTTGGTTCATGGACAAACATCTACGGGATGGGATGGGATAAAATATGTTTATCTAACGATTAATAGAAAAATATAAATATGCCATTAACACACCGGTTAATATGTAATTAACGGGTCCTTTTCCCTTTGTGGTGGAGGCCGGACCTAGCGGGCGGCCCCCTACCCGTGCCTAGCAAGGTCACTACCCGCACATACTTAGCGAGGCTGTTTCTTCAACTGGGTGTGGCGCAGACGTAGCAAGCTCGTTGCTCGCCACGCCATGGAGGCCGCCGCCGCCGAGCTAGGGAGCCACGTTGAAAATCAAGCCTGCCGCTTACCGCGCCCTGGAGGCCGCCGATGTCGAGCTGAGGAGCCACGCGGAAAAGCAAGCCCACCGCTCGCCGTGACATGGTGGCCGCCGCTGAGCTGGGGAGCCACACATACGACAGTGGCAGGTGTCGGAGTCGCGTCGACGGCCATGGATTCTCAGGCGGCTAGTGAGATTAGTCATGAGATTCACGGATCATATGGTCCAGCCTTTCTCAGAAATATTCGGCTTTTGGGATGAGATCATCCATATTTTTTGGTCACGAACCAAACGCACGTTTACCACCTGAACGTCGTTCGCCAAGGGGGGGACACCGGAGCACAGCCCAATATATGGGCATAACCGAAAGGGAACTAAAAGGGGAACCAACCAAAGATGGAAATAATTGTCCTAATCAGACTAACCGCAGGTTGAAATAAATAACTTGTAGCCTAGTTGTGCGTTAGCAACTTTCTGCAGAAACAGTATTGTATATCCTAGGCACAACACACTTTGCACCCTGCATCTTTTGTGATATTGGCAAGCTGCATGATAAGTAGCATTCCGGATAGAAAGTTTGGCCTCAGCTTCTCCTGGTTCTGATGTTCTTATATCTTTCTTTTCTCCATTTTAACCTTACCAAACGGAAGTCAGAAGACTGTGCATGCCTTTTCTGTTCAGCTGCACAATACGACAATTGAGCATTGAAAAAACAGCTTTCTATGACAGTTGATTTTTTTTTCGTTGAAGTCCATATAGTTATGTCCAACATCATTCAGTTGCCATCTGATTTTTTGGGGGGCGTGGAAGTTGACTGATTTTCAATGCTATCTAAATTTCATTAACCAAATACATGTATATATGTCTTTATTCTTCATGGATCTTTAATGTCCTTTTTCATTTTTCTTATCCAGAAAATGGTAAATGGTGGCAAAGTCAGAAGCTGGATGTGTATCAATTTTGCCCGTAATGTGCAGGAAAGTCTTGTTCGTGGTTTCTGCCATGAACTTGCTCTGATGTGCCAAAACTCAGGAATGGCAAGTATTCTTGACACGCTTCCTGCAAAACGTGCATATCAGCATGAAAGAATCACACCAAGATCCATAAATAAAAGCATCAACATGAATCGTAGGCTTTATACTTCAATCTTCATCTAGTCTTCTGCAACAGTAACAGTATCATGTATCATCATGGTAGGACTTTGCTCTGGAGCCTGTTCTTCCACCTATGAATGCACGTCCTGATCAAGTGGAGCGAGCTCTTAAAGCTAGGTACCATGATGCAATGAACGTTCTTGGACCCCAGCGCCGGGAGCTTGATTTGCTTATCGGGATCCTACCTGATAACAATGGCTCACTTTATGGTATCTGAGAAATGCAACCTTCCTATGTTTACTGTATTCTCACTGTTGTTGTGCAGATGATGTTTTTTGTTACATTTACTTCTCTCTTCGTCTCATGCTAGGTGATCTGAAACGTGTGTGTGAAATAGATCTCGGAATAGTTTCACAATGCTGCTGTGCGAAGCAGGTGTTCAAAATGAACAAACAGATTCATGCAAATCTTGCGCTCAAGATAAATGTCAAGGTTAGTGCGACATGAACAAAACAAATTCATGCAATTTTCATTTTGTTCTATCTTCCTTAACTTGCTGCCGCTTAATTTTGTTAGGTGGGCGGTAGGAACACCGTACTGGTGGATGCACTGTCGAGGCGGATTCCTCTTGTAACCGACAGACCTACAATTATATTTGGTGCTGATGTGACCCATCCTCATCCTGGAGAGGACAGTAGTCCCTCAATTGCTGCTGTAAGTAAAATATTAGTAGTACATGATTACCTGTTCTCCAGTCTTGACTCTGTCTGAAAAGACTTCTGGTAGTTTGCTAAGCAGTCATTCTATTGTTGTCTTGTAGGTTGTAGCCTCCCAAGATTGGCCTGAGGTCACGAGGTATGCGGGGTTAGTTTCTGCTCAGGCACACCGGCAAGAGTTGATAGAGGATCTGTACAAGGTCTGGCAAGATCCGCAGAGGGGAACAGTCAATGGTGGCATGATTAGGTACACCGGTAATTTATTTAACAATTCTTCCGCAATGAACATCTCAAACAATTTATTACTTTGCAAAAATGCAGGGAGCTACTTATATCATTCAAGAAATCAACCGGTCAGAAGCCCCAGCGTATAATATTTTACAGGTTTGTTTGTACCCAATAAGAGGACACCACCAAGGTCTTGTGCTGCTTTCTTTCAGTAAAGCCCAAACTTATTTACCTTTTTTTTACTAGGGATGGCGTTAGCGAGGGACAGTTTTACCAAGTTCTGTTGTTCGAACTCCAGGCGATACGAAAAGTAAATTATCTAAACTTTATCCAGTTCTTTGTTTATTTGCATTCAGATGATGTTTCGATTAAATCCTGATCTCCTTGTGTGTCACTCAGGCATGCGCCTCCCTGGAGGCGAACTACCAACCAAATGTGACTTTCATCGTGGTTCAGAAGCGCCACCACACTAGATTATTCGCGCACAATCACAACGATCGGAATTCGGTGGACGGGAGCGGGAACATAATCCCCGGTAAATCGTATAAAGAACTCACACCACATATCGCTGCTATATTTTCAACAATGATGCTTACCCCATGCTGTACATCTGAAGGTACCGTGGTAGATTCAAAGATCTGTCATCCGACTGAGTTCGACTTCTACTTGTGCAGCCATGCTGGCATCAAGGTAAACACCAGAATTTGCTTACATCTGGATCTGTTTTTTTGTGTGATCTTAGAGTAAATAAATCTATGTAATGTCCTCTTTCCCTAGGGCACCAGCCGCCCCGCACATTATCACGTCTTGTGGGATGAAAACAACTTCACCGCTGATGGATTGCAGACACTTACCAACAACCTCTGCTACACGTAAGACCCTTTTCTTTGCTGAAATATCTCTAATGAAATTTAATTTCTAACTCCTATCAAAAACTTGTACAGCTATGCGAGGTGCACTCGTTCGGTGTCAATTGGTAAGTTACCTTCTTCCTGGGATTATTCTCAAAGTTCTGCCATATTATTTAGGGTGAAAAGTTCTAAATACCCTGTCCCCTTAATGAAGCCATATTTTTCTCCATTGCAGTTCCACCTGCATACTATGCTCATCTGGCTGCTTTCCGTGCCCGTTTCTACATGGATCCTGAGACCTCTGACAGCGGTTCTGCGACGAGTGGGCCTGGAGGACGTGGACCACCGTCTGGTTCGTCAACGTCGCGCAGTACCAGGACACCGGGTGGCGCAGCTGTTAGGCCTCTTCCAGCTATGAAGGATAGTATGAAGAACGTCATGTTCTACTGCTGATGCTAGGACTGCGAAGGTCGAGCTTAAATGGTTCTTATGTTGGTTGCCTCTTGTCATTGCAACTATGTGGAGCGACTAGTACCAATAATCTGCCCGCTGCTATGAGCGTGCGCTGTACTATGTTCGCTTAATTACCATGTACGTGTGTACTCTATGTAGTAAACGTTGAATCCTGAAACGTGTATGCGGTGTACTGGTAGTATATACTACTACCTAGCTTAGCTTGCATGGTCAATCGATAAGAGAGATAGCGTCGAAAGTATAGGCGCTGATACCCAAGCGCTGGAGGAAGCAGCATACGTACGACAAGCAGCGCTCTGACTGGCAAGTGGCAATATGTCCAGCTGTGGAGCCGACTCATTGGCATGATGATTTGGCATTGGAGGAACGCTTCTGCTATGACATCCTCTTTCAGGGGGTGATTACATCAGGCTCGTTGTAGCTCGTCTAGGGTGAAATTATTTTCCTGGCATGCCTTGACATATGTTGGATGAGTGAGCGGCTTGGAGACTATGTCACACATTCTCACTAGATGTTCCTTCTCAAGAACTCTGGTATGAGGTCCTGTTGTGGATTTGATCCACCTGATTCGCTGGTGATGCGGACGGTCCGCCCACGTCTGCGTGCTGCGCCGCCGCTGATTCGATCGGGAGTTGATCCGATCTAGATCCCGTCTTAGCAGAAAAAAAAAAAAAAGCTATGTCTTCCTCGTCGGGCTATCTTGCGATTTCTCGCCGGTGATTTTTGATGGCATGAATTATCCTGATTTTGCTGCCTTTATGCGTGTCCACATGCGCGGTCTTCGTCTTTGGGGTGTGCTTTCTGGCGAGGTCCCCTGTCCGTCGTGCCCCACTGCTCCTACGGTGCCTATTCCACCGACGCCTGTTGCCCTTGCCCTCGATGCTACTCAGGAGGTCAAGGATGCAGCCAAGAGTGCGATGATACGTCGTGAGTATGACCGGAAGGTCCAGGAGTATTCTTTGTTGCGACGTACGGCTAGATCTGATGGTTACACTGGATATATGAGGATGCTCGTGCTGTGCTGTTCTCACTTCGAGTGTTCGCCTCAGTGCTGAGTTCATGGGTCTTCCTTGCTCTGGGCTTTTCTTCGTCAGCGCTATCAGCCGTGTGGGGATGCTCTTTACCTGTCTGTGGTTCGCCAGGAGCATGCTCTTCCGCAGGGTGACTCCACTATTGATGAGTGATACGTACAAAACGTATCTACTTTCCCGAACACTTTTGCTATTGTTTTGCCTCTAATTTGTGTATTTTGGATACAACTAACACGGACTAACGCTGTTTTCAGCAGAATCTGGTGTCTCGTTTTGTGCAGAAATCCAACTTTCGGGAAAATCCTCGGAATTTATGCGAAGACCCTATTTTACGAATATTGACGGAGCGAAGGGCAAGAGAGGAGGCCCGAGGGCCCCACACCATATGGCGGCGTGGCCCGGGGCCCGCGCGGCCATGTGGTGTGGCCCCCCTGGCCTCCGACGCCCCCTTCGGACTACTTATCGGGTTCGACCTAAAACGCAGAGAGGAGTCGAAACCCTCCAGAGAGCCGCCACATCGCGAAACTCCGTCGGGAGAGTCTCCGGCACTCCGCGGGACGGGGAATTGGAGGAGATCTTCACCGCCATCACCGCCAACGCCTCTCCATCGACCAGCCATGTTTCCCCATCCATGTGTGAGTAATTCCCCGCTGTAGGCTGGAGGGAATGGTAGGGATTGGATGAGATTGGTCATGTAATAGTCATAAGATTGTTAGGGCATAGTGCCTAGTATCCGTAGATGTCACTTTTATGATATTGTTGCAACTTGTTATGCTTAATGCTTGTCACTAGGGCCCGAGTGCCATGATCTCAGATCTGAACATGTTATTGATTCATGAAGATATTCGTTGTTTATGATCTTACCTGCAAGTTGTATACACATGTCGCTGTCCGAACCAATGGCCGAAGTGACAGAAATCGGGACAACCGGAGGGGATGGTAGTGATGTGAGGATCACATGTGTTCACGGAGTGTTAATGCTTTGCTCCGCTCTATTAAAAGGAGTACCTTAATATCCAGTAGTTTCTCGAGAGGCCCGGCTGCCACCGGCTGGTAGGACAAAAGATGTTGTGCAAGTTTCTCATTGCGAGCACGTACGACTATATATGGAACACATGCCTATTGATTGATTAGTACTTGGATACCGTTTTATTATTATCTGCAAATACCCCTGCTTTGATTGTTATATGAGTTTCTCTCATCCATGCAACGCCCGTTAAATCCGTCTCTGTGCCTACGTATTTTAATCCTGCTGTTTACTATAATCACTACTCTGTCTTTATTTCACCGTTGTTATTTCACTATTCCTACCATAAAAATTACTGATAACTGCGAGCAAGTTTCAAGTGCTGCTTTCCTTTGTTAAGGCTTTACAAGTATTCTTTGTCTCCCTTGTGTCGAATCAATAAATTGGGTAATACTTCCTCGAAGTTGTGATCCCCTATACTTGTGGGTCATCAAGACTATTTTCTCTTGTGGGAGCATAGCTTTATTTGGAAGTTCACTTGGATTGGTATTGTTCGCTGCAAATTCTCCATCATGGGTAAACCTCGCGATACTAAGATCGCCATATTACCATCCACTACAAGAAAAGGTACAACTCTTAGTACCTCTGCTGCTGCTCTTGATTCACCATCTGTGATAAGTAAACTTGTTTCACCACCACAAACTTCAAATGCTGGTACTTCTGCTGAATCTGAAAATTCCTCTCATAATTGTGATGATGCTTCTGCTGTGCTTGATAATGATGGTTCGTTAGGATCTTTTCTAGATGCTACAATTGCTAAGTCTAGACAAATTGAAAATACTGAAACTCCTAATGAAAATGCTACACCTGTTAATTCACTCTGTTGAATATTCTAGTGATGATCTTGATGAAGATTATGTAGAGCTTGATGATGATTTTATTGAAAAATGCAATGCTACTACTGATGCAAGAAAAATTAAAAAGTTGCTTGCAGAACATGCTGTTAGATATAAACTATCTCCTGATCCTAAATTTGCCACATCTCCTATAAACATTAGGGATAAAGATTATGATTTTTCTCTTGATTTATCTCATATAGCTATTGTTGAGAAAACACCCTTTTGTGGTACTGAAAAAGAAAGTTGTGAACACATGACCGAGTTATCTACTCTTAGTGGCTTGTTTTCGATGATATTAAGATGCGTACTTATTTTGTCGCTAAAATTTTTCCTTTCTCATTAAAGGATGATGCTAAAAATTGGTATAATAATTTGCCTCCTGGTTCTATTAAAAGTCCAAAAGAATTGCTTGATGTTTTCTCCGCAAATACTTTCTGCTAGTGCTCAACATGTGCTTTGCAAAGAATTTATAATTTTGACCGGAAGATGGAGAGAAATTGCTCGAGGCTTGGGCGAGATTTTGCTCTCTTATTAGAGCTCAGCCTGACCATGATTTGGAAAAGCATGATTTACTTGATATATTTTATAGTGGACTAACCATTGAGTCTAGGGCATACCTGGATAGTTGTGCTGTTGTGTTTTTAGGAAAAGAACCAGATTTTGAAGAATTATTGGCTAAAATAGGCCGGAATCATGATGATTGGTCTACACCTGAACCAACCCGACACGATAGTGAAGAAGAGGGGTATGATTAAATTAAATGATGAAGATATGAGGGAAGCCAAGAAGTCTCTTAAAGAGAAGGGTATTAAACCTGAAGATGTGAAGAATTTACCTCCTATCGAAGATTTATGTGAGATAACTCCCCCTTCATCCATGATTGAGGTACACTCTCTTCAACGCTTTACTAGGGAAGATATCCCGTATTCAAAACCCCCTTCTCAATGCTTAGATGAATTTGATAATTATATTGTTAAGCAAGAAAACTTTAATATGAGAGTAGAGAATCATTTAATGGAAAATTCCCGAGCTATTAGTGAAATGCATGGTATTGTGGAGAGAACCTCCAATGATGTTAAGATACTTGTTAAACATTTTCAAATGGTTCAAACTCAAATTGATCAACTTACTAAAGTGCAAAATGACTTGTTGGGAAATAATCCTAAAGAAAAACATGCTTATGAAGTAACAACTAGAGGTGGTGTTTCTACCCAGGATCCTCTATATCCTGAAGGGCATCCCAAAAGAGTTGAACAAGATTCTCAACTAATTAAAATTAGTGCTCCATCTAAGAAAAAAAACATAAGAATGTTGTAGAATCCTCTGAACCTGTTAATGATCCTAATAGTATTTCTATTTATGCTGAAACCGAAAGTGGTAATGAACATGAGGAAGATAATGATAAGAATGATACTCCGATAAAGAAGAAATTGAAAAAGAACCTGAAAAGCCTGTTAAAAATAAAAAGTACACTAAAGAAGATTTTATTGCTGAGAAACATGGTAATGAAAGAGAACCTTGGGTTCAAAAGCAAATGCCTTTTCCTGCTAAGAAACTAAAATCAAAGGAGGAGGAACATTATAATAAATTTTGTGATTGGATGAAACCTTTATTTTTGCAAATCCCTTTGACTGATGCTATTAAATTGCCTCCTTATTCAAATTATATGAAAGATATTGTTACTAACAAAAGGAAAATCCCCAATGAGGAAATTTCCACTATGCTCGCTAATTACTCCTTCAATGGTAAGATTCCAAAGAAGACCAGGTATACCTACTATTCCTTGTTCCATCAAGAATAATTATGTTAGAACTGCTCTATGTGATTTGGGGCAGGTGTTAGTGTGATGCCTTTTTCTCTTTATAAGAGACTTGATTTAGATAAATTGATACCAACGATATATCTTTGCAAATGGCTGATAAATCTACTGCTATTCCTGTTGGTTTATGTGAAAATGTTCCTGTTCAAGTTACTCAAGCATTGCTTGATATTAACTGATTTTGTTGTGGTGGAAATGCCTGAAGATGGTAATATGTCCATTATTCTTGGAAGACCCTTTCTTAATACTGGGGTTATTGATTGCAATAAAGGCATGGTTACTTTCAATGTTGATGATAAGGAACACACTGTCTATTTTCCCAAGAGGATTGATAAAGTATGTGGAGTCAATACAATTTTTAATGTGAAAACTATCAAAGTGGGATCCATTGATTGTCCTATATATGAGCCTAAAGAAGAATATCAAACTCTTGTGATTGGATCCATATCAATTCAATATAAGGTAACATGATTGATTTGAGGTTTATTTCTTCTTATGTCATATAAAATTTATTTGGTAGCAAGACTTGATCAACCTTGTTAACAAGTATATTTTATTGCATAAAAGAGCTAAACAACATTTCTTTCTTTCTTTCTCCCTCCACCTATTTTACTTGCTGTAGCACTTTTGTTTTGCAATATGCTTTAGTCATTTAAGATTTTAGAAATCATTTTCCTGCGCAGTAATCATTAATTTAATACCCGAAATGTGCATTTTTCGAAGTTCTCTAAAAATTACAAAAATTACACCGTTGGTCCTATTTTTCGACGAGGCACTGGGAGCCAGAGGATGACCTGTGGGGCACCAGGAGGTGCCACACCATAGGCCGGCGCGGCCAGAAGGGGGCGCGCCACCTTGTGGTGTGGGCCACCCCTTGCCCCACTACATCATCTCTTCCTTCCAGCATCTTCTCTCCCGAAAAAACTCGTACCAAGTTTCTCTCACTCGTGTTTCTGCTCAAGAACTCGCGATTTTTCGATCTCCTTGCTCAGCCCAGATTTCTGTTTGAAATTTGGCACTTTTACTCCTTGGTATGTGACTCCTTTGATTGTCCAATTAGAATTTCATTTGGTTGAGTATATCTTGAATATTTTGTTGCTGTAGATAACATGTTTAGTGAGCTTGCATGCTTGTTCTAAGTGGAAGAAATTAGTTTTGATGCATGTTTACTAATTTAGCAAGTTCCTATAGTAGTTCCCTTCAATTACATACCTTGAAATCAAATTTTATAATGATTGTTGAAAAATTTCAGAAAATGGAAGGGAGTATGCACCAACTTAACCAAGAAGAGTTGGAGGTACAGCAAGTCATGAGAGTTCATCGTGAAGAGGGAGTATACCCCTCTTATTACCCATGCACGGATTTTATGCGGAATGCAAGAATCCTGCAAGACGTTCAAACACTAATTTCCAATGCAGGATTGGAAGGTTTTACTGTTGGTGAACCTCACCAATATGCTAAACTAACGGTGTCGGTTGTGCAGGATTTCGAATTTCACCGGTCTCAAACTAACCCCATGGTCCGTATAAGATTTATAACAAAACTATCGACTTGCCTTTCGTGATTTTTGTACAAGAATTAGAGTGCCGCGGTGGGATCCTGCGAGAAGAGGAACACATGGGAGCTCTCAAATCTTTATACGAGGATTTGTAATGGGAGGAGCTTCTCCAATGATAGTGGTAAGATTAGTAGCATTCAACAGCCAGCCATCCGCTACTTTGCCTATTTCATTACAAAGTGCGTTCTTGCGAGAAGGACTGGAGGTAAATTATCTGTCCAAGATTTGGCTTTCTTAGCTGCTGCTTTGCAACAGGATAGGACTTATAATTTGGATGCTTTAATAGCTTGTAGACTTGCTACTAACCGTGAGAAAGGAGGAATTTGTGGAGGTCTTATCGCCTCTCGCTTATTAGCTATGCATGGTGTAGGACCCCACCATTTAGATATTTCACTTTCTATAGAGAAGCTTGATGTTGTTTCCATGATTAAACATGAATTTATTTCAGATGCATCTAATTTGAACAACCTGCATTATAGGATAACTTTGTATAAGAAAATTGGAGTATAACTAAGAAAATTGAAAAACTAGTACGCTTGCCTGCACCTGCTTTGTTTAACCTTGATGCCAGGAACGGGTGGTCGATCACAGAAAATGAGCTAAACGCATACATAGAAAGGGAAAGCCGTCGTGCAAGGGAAGATGTGGATGAGGCCGAGGAGCACCCCGACTCTTCATCCAATGCAGCGAGCTCCTCATATCAACATCATGGGCATGTGGAACCTCCACGATATTCTTCCGCACAGGGGCCCTATTACCACTCCATGTATGATCCACCGCGTGGAACTCCGACCCTCGTTGGGAATGAACTCCACTTAGGCCAAAAGCCTAAGCTTGGGGGAGGTATACCGGCATCACTCATTCTTTGCATATTATGGTTGCTGGATACTTGTACATACTTGCTTAGTCTCTTAGAGTGGTTTTCTAATGAGAGGGAGATGATATTTGGGGAAGTGCTGTCCAAAAACAGATTCTGGGCTGTTACCAAAAAAACGCACAGCCAGAACGTTATTTTGAGCTGCCAATTTTTGAGCATGTTCCCCAGGTTGTTATCTAACTTTCATTAGTTGAACACTTTTTGGTCTGAGCAATGGAATATTTTTGTTAATTTCGATTTCTGTACTGCTGTCAGGATTTGGCAGATTTTTGTCATCCTGCTTTTCTGTTTCTGTTAGTTTGCATTCTTTTGTTTCGTTTTGTTTTTCCTAAAACACAAAAAGACCAAAAATATTTCTGTTGTTTCTCTTCACCATTTGGTTATTTGGTTCCTTGCTCTTAGTTTACTTTATTTGCTATCGTTGGTTTGCTATGAGAAAACCCAAAAAGATTTTGCTTTGTTTGCTTATTTTCTTTCGTTCTTGTTTCTAATTCGAAAACACCAAAAATATTTGCTGTTCTTCTTTGGTTTGTAAAGTTCATCATGAGTTCAATGGTCTTCGGTGGCTGGAGCGTGGTTTTCATTTCATATTATCCAAGCTACACAAGTGAAAAGGCAATAATGACGATCTACGACAATCTGATTGTGGTGAGAGGCTGGTATGAACTCTATTTGCTTTCATTTTTGTACATATACTCATCCATATGAGCATGCTTAGTTGGTTCATGTGAGGTATATGTTATTTGAGAAAGTCTAGTAGTTCATGATCTCTCATGTTTAGTTCCAATTTATTAATATGAGTAGCATGTCATGGATGTTTGCTTGCATTGTTTTATTCATAAGTAAGTATGACATTGTGGTATCCTCCTCTGAATAATTCATTTATATCGACTTGGCACATGCTCACGCATGCATATGACTGAACAAAAAGTCAATTAAGCCTCGATGATTTATATTGCTTCAGAGTTATTGTATCACTTTTATGCCTCCGTTAATTTATTTTGCCGCAAGCATGATTATGACAGTTCTGCTCTCTTGATTTGTCGCTCCCTAGTCTTTTGCTAGCCTTCACTTGTACTGAGCGGGAACGCCGCTCGTGCTTCCAAACACCTGAAAACCAAGTTGTTCCAAAAGTGTCCACCATAAATACATATGCATGGCATTTCAAACCATTCCAAGTAAATTCTCATGTGCTACCTTTAAAACTTTCAAAATACTTCTCAATTTGTGTTAATGTTTCATAGCTCATGAGGAAGTATGTGGTGTTTAGCTTTCAACCTTGTCATTTACTTTTGACGGACTCTCATATGGACTAGTGGCACATCCGCTTATCCAATAATTTTGCAAAAAGAGCTGGCAATGGGATTCCCAGTCCCAAATTAATTAACTTAAATAGACACTCCTCCATGGTTTGTGATTGTTGGACACCCGAAGGATTCGGTTAGCCATGGCTTGTGTAAGCAAAGGTTGGGGGAGTGTCATCATCATAATTAAACTTAAATAAAAAGGCACTCCTTCATGGTATGTGATTGTTGGCAGGCACCCGAGGATTCGGTTAGCCATGGTTTGTGAAAGAAAGGTTGGAAGGAGTGCCAACCAAAAATAAATAAAATGGGAGCCGCTCTTGTGAGTCCGGTTGATGAGGTAGTTAGTGTACCCATTACCATTCGTTGACAACAACAAACACCTCTCAAAATAATTTTACCTGCTTTACAAATAAAAAGCTCTAGCGCATGTTAATCCCTGCTTCCCTCTTCGAAGGGTCAATCTTTTACTTTTATGTTGTGTCTCCATTCTTTCTTTGAGCACTATCTTGAGAGCACAACTGTCATTCTTAGTATAATATGCTTGTCTCAAAATATGATTGATTGTGGTATAACTTTGATGCTTTTATCTTTGACAATCACTACTTCTAGTCTTTCTATGAACTCCAGAGGTGCCTCGGCATTTATGTTTTGCCGATCAAATACGGGCAAGCGAGATACCACTTTATCATATTCTCTTATGAACATTGCAATCCTGCTTACATACATGATTCATGATGCTTATTATTAATTGTTGGTACTTCTCCATGATTGACATAGCTGTTGGATGATCTTATTTGCATGTATCTCATTATGAACTAAGTATTAGCCATAGCATGAGAATGTATACATCATATGAGCAAATGTGTTCGTGAAAGTTCTTTTATCGCTCAGTTGTTAACTGAATTGCTTGAGGACAAGCAATAAGCTTGGCTTGGGAGTTGATACGTCCAAACGTATCTACTTTCCCGAACACTTTTGCTATTGTTTTGCCTCTAATTTGTGTATTTTGGATACAACTAACACGGACTCGCTGTTTTCAGCAGAATCGCTCTGGTGTCTCGTTTTTTGCGAAATCCAACTTCGGGAAAATCCTCGGAATGCAAGGCCCTATTTTACTAGAATATTGACGGAGAAGGGCAAGAGAGGTGGAGGCCGAGGCCACACACCATATGGCGGGCGGCGGGGGGGGGCCGCGCGGCCATGGTGTGGCCCCCGCCGGCCTCCGACGCCCCCTTCGGACTACTTATCGGGTTCGACCTAAAACGCACGGAGAGAAGTCGAAGTCGCGAAACCCTCCGAGAGCCGCCACATCGCGAAACTCCGTCGCGGGAGCCAAGTCTCCGTTCGGCACTCCGCCGGACGGGAATTGGAGGAGATCTTCACCGCCATCACCGCCAACGCCTCTCCATCGACCAGCCATGTTTCCCCCATCCATGTGTGAGTAATTCCCCGCTGTAGGTTGGAGGGGATGGTAGGGATTGGATGAGATTGGTCATGTAATAGTCATAAGATTGTTAGGGCATAGTGCCTAGTATCCGTAGATGTCACTTTTATGATATTGTTGCAACTTGTTATGCTTAATGCTTGTCACTAGGGCCCGAGTGCCATGATCTCAGATCTGAACATGTTATTGATTCATGAAGATATTCGTTGTTTATGATCTTACCTGTAAGTTGTATACACATGTCTGTCCAGGAACCAATGGCCCAGTGAAATCGGGACAACCGGAGGGGATGGTAGTGATGTGAGGATCACATGTGTTCACGGAGTGTTAATGCTTTTCGGTACTCTATTAAAAGGAGTACCTTAATATCCGTAGTTTCCCTAGAGGCCTGGCTGCCACCGGCTGGTAGGACAAAAGATGTTGTGCAAGTTTCTCATTGCGAGCACGTACGACTATATATGGAACACATGCCTATTGATTGATTAGTACTTGGATACCGTTTTATTATATCCCCTGCTTTGATTGTTACATGAGTTTCTCTCATCCATGCAACGCCCGTTAAACTTGCCTCTTTTATTTCCCGTTTACTATAATCACTATCGCTGTCTTTATTTCACCGCTATTATTTCACTATTCCTATGCCATAAAATTGTTACTATCGATAAACTCTTGCGAGCAAGTCTGTTTCCAGGTGCAGCTGAATTGACAACTCCGTTAAGGCTTACAAGTATTCTTTGTCTCCCCTTGTGTCGAATCAATAAATTGGGTAATACTTCCCTCGAAGACTGTTGCGATCCCCTATACTTGTGGGTCATCAATGAGTTCTATACTCAGAGTGCTGCTATCTGGCGTCAACTTGATTCTCTTCGTACAGCTGTGTGTGCCACCTGTCCCTGCTGTTTGACTGTGCGCATGGATTTGGAGTTTCAACGCGTATTTGAGTTCTTGTCGCGGCTCCGCAAGGAGTTTGAGCCTCGTCGTGCCCAGCTGCTTGCTCGTGGTCGTGTTCCGCTCTCTGAGGTACTGTCTGAGCTTCGTGCTGAGGAGACTCGTCTTCGTGGGCTGAGGCTAAGGCTAATTGCTTCCTCTCTTCCGCCGCATTTCTGGGCTGAGGCTGTCGCTACATCGACTTAACTCATTAACATTCAGCCTTCTGCTGCCCTTCAAGGTGGCATTCCTCTCGAGCGTCTCTCTGGTAGTTCTCCAGACTACTCGACTCTTCGTTTATTTGGTTGCGTTTGCTATGTCCTCCTACCTCCTCGCGAACGCACCAAACTGACCGCTCATCTGTTGAGTGTGCTCGGATACAGTGATGAGCATAAGGGCTATCGCAGTTGGGGGACCCCGTTGGTCGTCGGATGCGCATCTCTCGTGATGTCACATTTGATGAGACGCGTCCCTTCTATCCTCGCCCCATCTCTGGTACTTACCCGGTGGATGATATATCTTTTCTTCTATTTCCTGATGCACCTCCCGCTGTTCCTTCTCCTCGACCTCTTAGTTCTGATGCGCCCCCTTTGACCTCGGCGCCATCCTCTCCTCCGTCTAGTTCCCCTAGTTCTCCTTGTTCTCCGGCTTCGGACCCTTCCTCTGCTGTTCCTTCTTCCTCTTCTTCTGATGAGTCGTCTTCCGCCGATGAGCTTCCTCTTCACGGCCTGTTCGGCGTCGTGCTCCATCGTTACTCTCCTAGTCGCATGGTCTCTCTTTGCCTCCGATTCGACTTCTTATCGGGATGCCGAGCGTCATCCTGAATGGCAGCTTGCCATGGCTGAGGAGATTGCTGCGCTTGAGCTCACTGGCACCCGGGATCTTGTTTCTCCCCTTCCTGGTGTTCGTCCTATCACGTGTAAGTGGGCCTATAAAACTAAGATCCGCTCTGATGGATCTCTTGAGCGCTATAAAGCGCGTCTTGTTGCTCGTGGCTTTCAGCAGGAGCACGGCCGTGACTATGATGAGACTTTTGCCCCTGTGGCTCATATGACCATTGTGCGTACTCTTCTTGTTGTCGCTTCTGTTCGACGCTAGTCTGTGTCCCAGCTTGATGTTCAGAACGCTTTTCTTAATGGCGAGTTGAGTGAGGAGGTTTACATGCAGCCTCCTCCTGGGTATTCTATTCCCGATGGGATGGTTTGTGGTCTTCGGCGTTCTATTTATGGCCTGAAACAGGCCCCTCGTTCCTGGTTTGAGCGCTTTGCCTCTGTGGTGACTGCTGCTGGTTTCTCTCCTAGCTTTCATGATCCAGCGCTTCTTGTTCGCACTTCTCCTCGTGAACGCACTCTTCTCCTTATCTATGTTGATGATATGATCATTAATGGTGATGATCCTGAGTATATTGCCTTTGTCAAGGCTCGTCTTCGTGATCAGTTTCTTATGACTGATCTTGGTCTTCTTCGCTATTTTCTTGGGATTGAGGTCTCCTCCACTTCGATGGCTTTTCTATCTCTCAGGAAAAGTATATTCAGGATCTTCTTGCTCGTGCTGCTCTTGGGGATGAGCGCACGGTTGAGACTCCTATGGAGCTTAATGTTAAGCTTCGTCCTGCTGATGGTGATCATCTTCCTGATCTGACACGTTATCACCATCTTGTTGGGAGTCTTATTTATCTTCTTGATATCTCTTATCTGTTCATATTCTGAGTCGTTTGTCTCTTCTATCACCGTTCACTACAGTCATCTCCTCCGTGTTCTTCGTTATCTTCGTGGCACGATCACTCGTTGCCTTTTCTTTCTTCGTTCCAGCTCTCTCCAGCTCCAGTGCTACTCGGATGCTACGTGGGCGAGTGATCCTACGGATCGTCGTTTCTGCCTACTGTGTGTTTCTTGGTGGTTCGCTTGTTGCTTGGAAGACGAAGAAACAGGTAGCGGTTTCCCGTTCGAGTGTTGAGGCTGAGTTGCGGGCTATGGCTTTTGTTGATTGCTGAGGTGACCTGGTTACGGTGGTTGCTTGCAGATTTTGGGGTCTTTGTTACGACACCCACTCCACTTTTGTCTGATAGTACAGGTGCTATCAGTATTGCACGTGATCCGGTCAAGTATGAGCTTACCAAGCATATTGGTGTTGATGTTTTTATACACGTGCTCTGGTGCAGACTCAGGTTGTTGCGCTTCATTATGTGCCTTCAGACTTGCAGTTGGCGGATTTCTTTACAAAGGCACAAACCCGCACGCAACATGATTTCTTACTCTCCAAACTCAGTGTTGTGGTTCCACCATGAGTTTAAGGGGGGTGTTAGATGTATATGTTTGTATATTGTAGTTTCCCCATATGTTAGAGGGCTTCCTGCATATTTGCACCTGTACTATATATTGTGGCCTTTGGCCTCCTGGTAATACATACATTCTATTACCCTAACAATCACTAATCATGCTCGCTGCATGGGGGATATGGAACCATAAGAACACTGCAGTCTTCAAAAATGCGCGACCATCGGTGGCTTCCTTGTTCGAGTACATCAGGGCCGATGCGATGCACTAGGCGGACGCGGGAGCTCGGGGTCCTCACCAACTACTCCCATAGAGCTTTTTGGGGTTGAGTTGTATGGTGTCATGTTGGTTCTTTCTTGGGGTTGTACATATAATCTTTCTTTTCTATCAATGCATTGAAACACAAGCTTTTACGTTTTCGCAAAAAAAAATAGCAAAAAGATTTAGCCTGCATAAATAATTAAGCTCACTTTATGATACTAACTGTTTTCCTGGGGGCGCTGGACTCCAGCAGCCGAGCTGAGGTAAGCTGGCATTTGAAGCACAAGAGACGATTTTGACATGATGGCACTGAGTGAAGAAATGCTGGAGTACTACATCTGCTACCAGGATGTTCCAAACTAGTCCAGGTACAAAATGCAGCAGGGAGTAGGATCTAATATCCGTAAGATCATTTTAAGATGTAGTTTCATATTATACCGATCTGAATTTATATATATTGTTAATCTTTTAACAAAGCTAGTCAGGGTTTTAACATTTTGACTTGGGACGAGAGTTAGAAATACATTTATCTGAGTACGGAGGGAGTAGCATCTTAATCATGTGTTTTTCTTCTGTTTTTTAAATTTCTGCAGTCCTACAAAGAGGTCAATTATTTGTTCCCTGTTACTATTTGTAATCATGAATAAGTAAACGGGCCGTACTGTGACCCCAAACCCCTGACCGAACCCGTTCCGCTTCAGATTCTTCTCGCACGGCACGGATATATGCACAGAGACCACACGGCGCACTAGACCACACCGCCAGCTAGGCAGAGCCAACCCCGACCCGTCAATCCTCTCCCACAACCCTCCAGAACCTTCCTCCTCCGCCTCGCCGCCGCCGCCGCCCCGCCGCCGAAACCCTAGCCCCGTCGCCACCGTCCGCCCGTGCTCCCTCGCCGCCGCCAGCCAGGTTCAGATCTCGAGGACTTCCGGCCACCATGGAGGACTGGGGTGAGCGCCTCCCTCCTTCCCCTCCTCCCCCTCTTCCCCGCCTCCCGATCTGCGCGGCTTTCGCCTCGCCGGAACCCCTCCGGCGCCGACAGATCCTGCCCCGCGGAGCGCGTGTCGCGGTGTGACCCTGCTAGCATGGTCCGCCGAATCTCGGGCACCGGTTAATTCTGCAGGCACGAGTAGTTCGTGTTTGATTGGTAGAACAACTACCTTCGAAGATAATTACGAATTCTGGCCACTGCGACAGTACGTGAGATCGGGTCACGACCCTCGTGGATTCGAGCGCGGTTAGGAAATTGGGGGTAGGGTTGTTGGGATTCTGGGTTTTAGATTTCTGTAGTGTTTATTTGCATATATCTGGTAGCTCTGCTGAATATATAGATGTAGAGTAGTCTGAAAGTGCGTCGTGTTTTCTATACCCTGGCATAACATAGTTCGTACCCAGTTTCTACTTTGCATCTTTCTGTTTTGGTACTCTGATGTAACGATTCCATGCTTTCATCTCGTATATTTATCGCTGCTTTTGTATGTGGATTATATTGAACATTCGTAGAGCATCTGGTGTTTTTGTTGTTGTTGTTGTTGTTGTTGTTGTTGTTGTAGTTGCTAGACAGTTGCAGTTGCTTATGCTTCTATGCTTGCTTTGAAGTAGCATTGATATGATCATGTTATTCTGATGTCATTTGCGCTTCTTAACCGTGCTTCAGAATGTGGCCAGTGTTGTTTTGAACTTGTTAGTAACGCGGATGTTGTGAGTCTGCGCCAAGGGAAGCCACTGAATGCCTATTTAAACATGTATATCCTGGGGTGTTAAATTGATATAAGATGGTGCTTGCATATTGTTATTAAAAGATTTTTGTAGTAAACCATCAACATTTGGTCAGGTTATAGGAAGCCGTGACTTTTTTTTCGAATTTATGTGTACTGAACCAATTACCAATGTGATGTTGGTTTGCTCTGACATTCTTTTGTTCACATGTTGAAAATAAATGTGAATGGCATTGCAGATGCTGAAGATTTTACGCCAGTTGCGCCTGTTGTGAAAGCTCAGCCTCTGAAAAGTAACTGGGATGATGAAGATGTAGAAGAAGATGATGTGAAAGAATCTTGGGAAGAGGAAGAGGAGGTACCGAAAGATTTGCCACCTTTTTAGTGCACATAGCCCCCCTTCCAACAGAACATAACATCCAATCTGAGATATGCCGGGACATGTGACCTGTACACACTTGCAAATGTCAATTCCACGACCCATTATTTTTTGTATTGTTGCTGGAAAATTTTCTTTAGTTATCTTTTTTATTCAGTGTTGCCATGAATTTTAGTTGGCCTCACTGCAAATTGTGCAGGAATCCCTAACTAAATCAAACAGCTGACCATCTTCTTTAGTTTTGCATTTGTTCTGTAGACTGTTAGCCTGGTCTATTAGTTTTGCCTCATTAGGTTTATGTTCTGTGAAATGTTTAGCAATGATCATATGCTCTTATGTGTATGACTGGTTCTGATGTTTTAATTATGTGCCAAAACTTCCATGTTTATGCTTTGCTTAGATTGGTTGTTAAAATACTAGTAAGCTCTTCCTCTGTTACATTGCTACTAATATTGAATTGTCACTTATTCAACACTGCTGCTTTGATACGTGAAATGCAGAAACCTAAACCACAACCTGTAGAAAAGCCTGCTCCAAAACCTAGTGCTAAAAGTGCTGTAAAAAAAGGTAAGCAGCCATCAACAAGTGCTGAAGTAGTAGAAGATGATGTTCTGGATGATCCTACTTTAGAGAAGCTTCGCCAACAAAGGTATGCTATTTTTTCTTTGTAGCTGTGACCTCTTGTGATGAAAAAACCCTGCTGCATACTGCTGCTTTTTTTTTGAGGGACTGCCGCATACTGCTGCTTTGTTGTGCCTACCATTAAGTTTCTTCACCATGATGGTTTACTTGTTACAGGCTCGTGGAAGAAGCTGATTTTAAGTCAACAGCAGAGCTTTTTGCAAAGAAGGACAGCAGTGAAAAGTCACTAGAGACTTTCATCCCGAAGTCTGAGAGCGACTTCGCAGAATATGCGGAGCTTATTGCAAACAAAATCCGTCCCTATGAGGTCTGTTCAACATTTACAGGGCTTTCTGTTTGTTTATCGGGACCCCTTGTTTATACAGAGAGTCTGTTTCATCCAATAACTGACCTCCTTTCGGTTCGTCTACACAGAAAAGCTTTCACTTCATGGGTCTACTTAAGAATGTCATGAGACTTTCCATGACATCTTTGAAAGGTGCGGAGGCGAAAGAAATATCTTCCGCCGTCACGGCGATTACTAATGAAAAGATCAAGGCTGATAAAGAAGCTGCAGCAGGCAAAAAGAGAGGAGGTGAGATTCTTGGACCTATGAGAATGGGAATACTCTTATTTGTTGTGTGCTTTTGATGCTGATGGTTACTTAACTCGCAGGAGCAAAAAAGAAGCAGCTTCATATAGAGAAGGGAGAGGAGGACTTTGCTGCCCGACCGGGTGCATCTTCCTATGATGATCCGGATGAGTTTGACTTCATGTGATTCACTGGGAGGGGAATAGCCTCTTCTATGTAATACCTCGAAGCAAGCAGAGATTAGAGTTTGCGGCAGTCTGTATTCCCTTCAGAGGCACCTGAACACTTGGAACTGCATGGGAACATGATCTATTTGAGGTTGATTTTGTCGATTGGAAACAGTTTGCGGTGTTGAGCTGCAAGTTGTTTTCCTATGCTCGATATGTTTGTGTTATTTTTGTTCTGTGGGTTGGAATCTATTCTTTTTGGCCAACTGTACTATAACGCGTTTCTGGTTATATTGGAGAGTCGTTACAAGGGATATATTGGTGTGTCTGGTGATTTCAATATCTGATAATTTCATATCTCGTTCTGGTATGTTTTTTTTTTTTTGAGAAGTTGCCACGTCTCTATTCATATGTCATCGGATTACAACGCGGAAACAACAAGAAAACTCCAGAAACACAAGCTGTTCCGACACTTTGCAAAAAAGACCTCGTGAAAACCGAAGATTACAGACAAGCCCAGAAGATCTTTTTGCAAACACGCCAACGAGCGCCCCCTGCGGCCGCCGCCGTCGAAGATGCCGGAGGGAGAAGAGACGCAACCATCGCACCAAGACTCGGAGAAGCACCCTCGCAGTCACTGCTGCTTTGTGGACCTCTATTCGCACCCGCCGGAGACGACGGAGTTGCCTTCTTTGGGGATCATCGGCCGGGGAACGCCCCGAGCTTGTCCGAGTCGCCACGCCGCCGAAGCCAATCGACGGAGTCGATGGAAAACAGCGACGTCGCCCTTCCGCTTCCACCGCGCCCACGTCGGAGAAGCCAGCTCCTGGAGTGTGCCGGCGGAAGGCCAGCCCAGCTCCTGTACAGAAGCTCCGTGGCGACGATGGAGGAATCGCGGCCACGACGACGGAACCCGAGGACAAAATCCACAAAGGGGTCGGCACCGCCGCCGCACCAACCCCCCAGGAACCTTAGACCCATGGATCCGCCTGATCCATGGGCACACTCGGCCTCCAGCTCTCCGACAACGCCATGGGAAGCGCCGCCGCGATGGGGAATGAACGGAGACACCTTTATTCCTCCCGACGGCGCCTCCACCACCACAACGCCGCCGGCCGACAGACTAACCCTACTATCTACACGCCCGACGCACAGATCCGCGGTTCCCCCGCTCTCCTGCCGCCGAAACGGCGGACGGAGAGGGAGGGAACCGGCGGTCCGGCCGGCGGAAGGACGAGGGAAACTAGGCTCTTCCGGTTCGCCTCTCACGGGCACTGTAGCAGGGTGAGGGGAAAGGGAGTAACTTATGTTGCTGTTCTGGTATGTTCAAGTCGTATGCTGTAATACCAGGATAGTAATTGTAATATGGTTTTGTACTTGTGGGTGTCCAAATTCCAGGATAGAAGAAAAGTTCACTCGTCATTTTCTCACGTCATGAAAAACTGCAAGGAACACGTTTTCTCAGCAATACTCTCTGATATAATGCTAAGTGAAGTCGAGGTTTGACCATTAGTACGTGACAAGTAGAAAAGGATATGAATATGAGAAGCAACCATTGATTGGATGAGTATTGAGTAGTTAACTGCTCAAGTCTGGATTTGATTAGTTTATCTACAATGAGAGCATCTCCAGTCGCGTCCCCCAAAGGGATTTGGGGCGCGCCGGACAGAAAGTGTGTTCCAGCCGCGTCCCCCAAAGCCCATTTTTGTCCGGCGCCTCGAGCCCGTCCCCGTCCCACCGAGGACGCCGGACACACCAAAAAGCGAGGCGGGCTCCCACATGTCGGCGACTATTTGCATAAACCGTTGCTTCGCGCCTCTTTTCTCGTCGCTCCTTCCTTCCCGCGCCTCCCACCCCACCGCCGCCTATTTGCTTGGCGCTGATCTTGCGGAGAGGAAGTGAGAGGAGCGAGTGATCTCTGCTAGATAATAGCCTTTGGTATATTGGTGGCCATTGATCTCATAGTTGCATGGTGGAGCATGCCCTTCCACTCGCTCCTCTCACTTCCTCTCAGCCACGCACCGCTGCAGCTTAGCCTCACTCGCCTCCCTCGTGCAACCCTGCCATCGGGAGCCATTGTAGGAGCAATGAAGCGAGACCAAGTGAGAATCCCGTGGATGGCTTCCTCCACACCACTGCCGCCTCCCCATCGACCACGTGGATCTCTTGTACCGCCACCTCAATCGGCTGGTGCATCAGCGAGATCGAACGTGCCAGGGGGGATTTGCGTGCGCGGTGGTGGTGTTGTTCTCGAACGACTCCTCCGTGGATGGGAATAGAGGGTTTGAGGATTTTAGGAGGATGGGTAGGAGAGATGGAGACGAGAATGGGGCAGTTCCACAAAACAACCTCGACAACGCTATGCTGGGAGTGCGATGATGCTACAAAGGAACTCCAGTTGTGCTACGAGGGATGTGCGGCGATGCTGCCATGGTTGGCGAAGTGCCATCATCTAAAGGTTGTGGTGCTCCAGTAGACGGGCGACGTTGCTTCCAGTGAAGATAATGGGTGCCACCAATGAAGTACTCGGCGGTGCTACGAGAGGTTGGCGGCAGTGTGATGAGAAGTCGTCGATGGTGCTACGAGAGGTCGGAGGCAGAGTGACGAGAAGTCGTCGACGGTGCTACGAGCGGTATGCGGTGGCGCTACGAGAGGTCGGTACCACGGGGATGATTTTGCTAAACATACTCCTTTTCGTCTTTTTGCATCTCACGAAGAACATTTTTTGCTACAAAGGTTTTGCACAAGGTGATTTTGCGGACTTGCATCATATTTAGAAGTCTTTTTGCTGCAATCGATTATGTCGTTTTGCTACAATAGTACACATTCTTTTGCGGCGATATCTCCGACGAGGTTGGTTTTTGCTACAACAACACAATTTGTTTGCTGCGAGGTCTTCGACAAGGTTCATGTGTTATGGATCTTGGTCTTTTGTTTTTCAGTCGAACCTCTCTCTTGCTACACCGGGTATGGCCAACCCCATCTTTTTAGACATATAGATATGTTTTAGACATATCTTGACAAAGTCGAACCTTTTTAGATATGAATGCATATAGATATGTTTTAGACATATCTCGACAAAGTTGAACCAATTACAGTAATTTAAATCAGAGAGAGTAATAACATTTATGTCAATGATAGCTAAATGTAAAAGGCTAATAGAGGAGTTTTTAAAGCTTTGCATTCCACCGATTTCATCCTAGATTCGTCACTGTTGGGACGCATATAAAAGTCAAGATGACTGTAGCTACGGCCTACGGGCTACGGCTGCCGGTTCAATGGGTAGTGTTTTTTTCTTTGCTTTGTTCGTGAAGCCGAGACAAAAGAAAGTTTTCAGAAGATGGGGAAGAGTGTTGGTGTGTTGTAGTAGACGTACGGTGCACTCTGCAACAGCAACGTCAACGGTCTCCGGCAGCCGCATCGCGATCCATCCACACGAATACACGATCCCTCAGCGCGCGCGTGCGGCACATTGCACATTTGCACGGTGCTTGGCGGTCCACCATTTCCAGCCTCCAGCTATGTCCGCCCACCTGCGCCTCCTCTCGGCGGCCGCCCTCCCGTCACCCGCCCCCCTCCGCCGCGCCCGCCTGCTCCCTCCCGCGCCCCCGCTCCCCCCCTCCACCCGCCTCCTCGCCCAATCGCGTGGCCTCGTCCTCGCCCCGCGCGCGGGCGCGGGTGCGGGTGCGGCCGTCCGCTGCCGATGCGTCGCCGTGGCGGGCGGGGCCGAGCTGGAGGTTGTGGAGGAGGTGGTGGCGCCGGATGCGGGGATATGGGAGCAGGTGCGGGACGTGGTGGTGTTCGCGGGCCCGGCGCTCGGGCTCTGGATCTGCGGCCCGCTCATGAGCCTCATCGACACCATGGTTATCGGCCAGACGTCCTCCCTCCAGCTCGCCGCGCTAGGTATGTATATACTACTATTGCGTACTACTGTACTTCCCCGCTCTCTGCTTAGTTGCTTCATCTCGCGTGCCACATTAGTTGAATGAGCAAACGCACCAATTGCTTTTTCTTCGAAACGAACCAAACACATCATTTCTAGTGCGAGCTGATTGTCTTAGTATATGGTCTACTCATAAATTCGGGTGTGTAAATTTAGTGGATAAACGCACAGACAAAACTGGTTCATTATCATAGGCCAAAATTGGGTGAACCAGGAAGCAATGGAAGAATTGGCTCATCATGTTGCCTCGTTTAATTAAACGTGTGCTTGTTTCTGCTCTCATTTCAGGGCCTGGCACCGTGTTCTGCGACTACCTCTGCTACATATTCATGTTCCTGTCCGTCGCGACCTCCAACATGGTGGCCACCTCCTTGGCTAACAAGGTGCGTGCAGCTCGAGCTAGATCATTTAACGTACAGAGCCGCAAGGAAGTGTTAGTGTGGATGCTTTGGCAATAGTGTGTGACAGGGGTTATCAACTTAGTACAACTCCACAGGAGGAATTTTACAAAAAAAAAAAAAAAACTAGAGTGAATTTCATGATTTGTAGGTTGGGAACTTGGATACATGCCTGCGTTCTCTCCCTCCGTGAACTATACATTTGTTTTGTTGCACAAAAGGAAAACAACACCATGACCACATATATACCTTCTTGTGCTATATGTAATCTAATTCAATTGCAGCTACTCTATGCAGGATGAAGAACTTGCACAGCATCAAGTATCTATGTTGCTATTTCTAGCTCTTGCTTTTGGTATAGGAATGTTCCTGTTCACTAAATTTTTTGGGGTTCAAGTATTGACTGGTAAGTCTTTAAAAAAAATTCTATACTTGAGGGCATTTTATATTTCCGATTGAATTGCTGGAAGAGTTTTTTTGCCAGTATATTCTGTATTTTCCTGTTATCTCAGCTGAAAAGCCATTCCTTCTCCTAGACACAAACTAAGCTTGCAAGTGGTGTATAAAGTAGCTATGTAATGCTTTATCTCAATTATATTCTTGTTCTAACTTTATTGCAAGATTAGGATGTGTACTTACGAAATAGATGTCACTGTATTTGTTCTACCATTTTATAGTTTAACATGCATGATGCATTGTGTTTGGTTGTACCCATTGCATTTGTTGAAACTCTTATGTGGTATCTTCTACTATTTTATCTTTTTTGTTTTGAAAGAATCTACCATTTTTACCGTAACTTGTGCTTTCTCAATTTTCTTTTCAGCTTTTACTGGATCAAAGAATTATGAAATTATTTCTGCTGCCAATACATATGCACAGGTCTGTCTTAATTATCACTTTTTAGGCTGTTTCTCCGTTGTTGGGGGTTCATGTTTCTCAGATGTATAACTAAACTGATACTTATGATTTTCACATTTTTTACTCGCATATAACCAGTCAAACATGTGTCAAGATAAATTGATATGACTCAAAACTTCAATACCGTGCCATATCTGAAATAAATCTAATGGGTTTGCATAAGAAACTAGGAAACACGAGAAAGTAAGAAAGGTTATGTAAATGATCATCATTTATCTTAAGTTCTTAACTAGAGGTTCAAAAATCCCACCAAGGTTTGATATTTGTGAATTGCATGTGGTGTGTCTAGCAAGGTTATTAAGGCGGCAAAGCATCCTAAGGCGTTCAACCCCTGTCTTACCGCCTAAGCGCCCAAAATACTAAGGCGCTGCCATGGCGCTCTATCGCCTAAGCATCACCTTAAAAACCATGGTTTCTAGTTAGCTCTGGAATTGCTTATCATCATATTCTCATATATACAACCATTTTTTGAATTTACTTAGTTGGTTCTGCTATACTCATATTATTATTTTGTGGTTCGACAGCATGCATAGGTCCTTTTCCCTTACGTTCTCATTGATATTACTAACTTATAGTTCTGACTGCAAGGCTTGCCCGGTAATCTTATTTCATATGCTTGTAGTGCTCTTCTAGTACCTTGTATTATACTATTATAGGGTATGACATTGGATTTCCCTGTTTCATGCGAAATAACAGAAACTCGCTTTCAGATTCGAGGCTTCGCATGGCCTGCAGTTCTTGTTGGCTTAGTTGCTCAAAGTGCTAGGTACAAACTGTGCCTGTTCTTTTCTTTTATTCCGTTGGATATACTTGTCTGTTCAAATTTCTGTTTATTTATTCCCTGCAAAAAAAATCTGTTTATTGCATGCCTTCTTTCTTTGACCATTTGTTTTGCTGTACTACAAATTTTGAAAGTACATCTCAGTACTATTGTTTTCTTCCAGTAATTTATGCACAAAGGGATGTAACATGAGGCAACAAAATAAAACTTAACTCAATTTAGGGAATAAAATTATGAAATCTATATTTCCAACTCTATATATTTGAATATTCTTGTTTAAAGTCACACCACTAGGATACTGCATTACTGCATCTATCTAAAGAGAGCAGCTACAAGAATGAATGGAACCATACATTTTTCTTTGGAATATTTGTAGACATCTGTTTTGAGATTGCGATGTCTTTTGACAATCCATACGTAGCCATTGCATGAGTACAATAGTTCAGGCAATTGCATGAGTACAATAGTTCAGGCAACAGTATTACAATATCTTTGATTGGATGCTTCTCTTATCATATTATATGTTTGCTATAACTCAGTTTAGGCATGAAAGATTCTTGGGGTCCTTTGAAGGCATTGGCAGCTGCTAGTGTTATAAATGGTGTCGGTGACATATTTCTGTGCTCTGTATGTGGCTATGGAATTGCTGGTGCTGCCTGGGCTACCATGATTTCACAGGTACACACATTCCCAGTTTCCTCAGCATGTCTCCACGCTGTCACTTCTTGACTTGAGCATAATTCAGGGGAGTCATTTGTCCAATGTGTAAGCTTAATGAATACACTATCTTTATTTACATAACTGCATTCATTTGGGCGAAACACCAAATTGCTGAAAATCAAGTTTCCACGCCTCTATGAAGCAACAATACCTGGTTAACCCATATTCTTAAAAGTACATTGCTTATCGATGCAGACCGCAACCTGTCCAGAGGGAGCCACTTGCTCTTATGTTGTCAATTATATTGCATGTTCCAGAAATCCCATCATTTCCTTGTCCATTTATTTACTCTTCATGATTTGTAATTGTGGCGCACAATAACCTCCAGCTCTAGCCTTTTGTGATGTTTGATCACATTGCCAGTTTCCCTGCAGGTTTCAGTTATCTACTCACATGTTTTTGTATTAGTTGCTACCTTTTGACACACTCTCAGATTGTTGCAGCTTATATGATGATGCAAAATCTAAATAATAGAGGTTTTCGAGCTTTCTCATTCACAATCCCATCAACAAGAGAGCTTCTGCAGATATTTGAACTTGCAGCTCCTGTTTTTGTGACAATGACATCCAAGGTAACATTGTTTTGGGATATAATGGTATGTGGCCTTTCCTTGGCTTTACTGTAACTAATTGTTTCAATCTTCTTCAGGTAGCATTTTATGCATTACTTACATACTCCGCGACTTCTATGGGAGCAATAACTCTTGCAGCCCACCAGGTTCGTACTTTTTAGCTTATGGAATGCTTCCCTATGAGAACATGTCTACAAAAACGTGACAAAACATATTGTTTACTTGATCTTGTGAAGGTTATGGTTAATATCTTATGCATGTGCACTGTTTGGGGCGAGCCGCTGTCACAAACTGCACAGTCGTTCATGCCAGAGATGATATATGGAGCTAAGCGCAATTTGATGAAGGTACCTATCTTAAATGCTCATTTTTGTGTGTGTACCATACCATTTTTTTTTCCATGTTGATATCATTAGCAGTGCAATCAGGATGTCCTGAGAATTTGTGCAAAGCTGTGAATGATGAACACATGTTCTTGGGCACTTATTTTTGACCCTCTTCTCTGATCTGGTTAAATGAATCAAATGATATGTGAAGCGTCTCTTTAGCTGTTCAACAGAGTATTTTTCACAAGGCACTCCATTTTCTTCTTTTTTGAGAGATTTATGGAAGGAGCATCTTTTTCTATTCTCTTCTTTGAAATATTTTGGTCAAGGACTCAAGGCTCAGCTGGTTAAGACAGGGCTGAATGTGACTGTCTAAAACTTACGCTGTTGATAAGACATTTCGAAGCCTAGAAAAAAAGTTCAACTAGGAAATCAAATTCTCTTATTCAGTGAATCTATCAGAAGCTTGATACTATTGCAATTTTGGTAGATTAATATTTCTTAAGATATGAAGTGTATTTTTTGCGAGAAAGATATGAAGTGTATTGACAGTTAGCGGGTACTGTTAATACAAAGTATATACAGTATTTGGATTCTGACCTGTGCATGTTGCATTACAGGCTTGAATATGTTTAATTGGTGTATACCTACCTTCTTTTCCCTGTAATAGATCAAAAACTGCTGTGGACCCAACACCACTATGCATACTTAACTTGTGCTGCAATGATGGTTCTTTGATTGACCAAAGAAGTTCCTGCATTTTACTGTAACTATTTCTGCATTAAATTATATATGAATATTATGTTCATTACTCTGAATGTTAATGAAGGTACGTTTAATCTAGGCAAGGATGCTTCTGAAGTCACTTGTTATGATTGGTGCTATAGCTGGAGTGACCGTGGGAACAGTTGGAACGATTGTTCCGTGGCTTTTTCCCAGTCTATTTACCAACGATCAAATGGTTGTACAACAGGTTCGACAAACTGCTCTAGTTTTTTACACGTTCTGGAAATAATTCGGTATAGCTCCTCAGAAACTATCAGTATGTCAGTTTTCTATGTTTCCACTTTCGATATGGATTGCTCCTCAGAAGCCACCGGTATACCAGTTGTCTATGTAGTAGGGGGCAGTTTATGTTGTTTGAGTGTGGTAACATAGCTGAATAGTGCCTGGCTGCCCACTCGTTCACTGTTTGCATGACACCTGAGGACTGGGTTGGATTAGGTACCTCTGAGATAAGAGTACAATGTGTTGTCAGAATATTAGAGACGAGTCTCTTAAGGGTTAAGCTATTCCATTCTGTATAAGGATGAGGTGGACCTCATATAGATTAAGGAAGCAATGAGAAACATATCAATCTAGTCCTGTTTTCTTCTCCCCGCCCTGGCTTCCATCACAGTGTGATTGCAGTCAGATCCAGGGTCATCTAACTGTAGTCCATGTCACTTACAAATCTGCTTGCTAGTTTATTTTTAATCCTGATGCAGAATTTAAAAGGCTATCTTCATGATAGTCTAGTTAGGAAATAGTTGTTGTACTCTCTTGGTCATCCTGGAAATCTCCTGTGGCCACGCCTTGCATAACTTGTTTTTGTATGCAGAAAGTTTTATGCTTTATTTCCATGTCCACCAGTGTGTCTTAACCTTCTGAGTTTTGTCTGGAACTTAATATTTCAGCTTTTTTTTGTCAGATGCACAAAGTGCTGATTCCATATTTCACTGCATTGTTGGTGACACCTTCAGTACACTGCCTTGAAGGAACATTATTGGTAAGCTGGTATACTTCATTTGGCTGGCTTCCTGGTCCTAGACCAATTCTCGTTGAAAGTGCCTAGGATAACCTTATCAAAATGCTTGCATGAAGTGTCACTGCTCCTGCAATAAGCATATACGCCTGGACACTAGGCCATCATTAATGAATGTGGAAGCCATCTTTAACATGTTATGATACTTCAGTAACAGTTATTAATACAATAAAGGTCCTATTCTGCAAAGTTCATAAGATCAGCACTTGCAAGCCTAGCATTCGCTAGAAAATGTGATGAAAATGTCTGATAGTTCTTTTCTGCTTTCAGGCTGGAAGGGATCTCAGGTATTTGAGTCAATCAATGGGTGCATGCTTCTGCATTGGAACCGTTCTACTATTGGTATGTCTGTATCCTTCTCTCGAATGATTACTTTTTTAAAAAATGGAAGAGAAATCCTCTGGGCCCTCTGCATCCTCAGATGCACACATCCATAATCGCGAGTGATTCCTGTGGGACCACATTGATTTTCAGTTTTTTTATTTAATTGGTGATAAGATTGATAAATGATAGCATGTGAATTTGAGAAAAAAATTGTCTGATATATTTTTTGACTAAAAGGTTTTGAACCATGACAAATAGGACCATGGTTTGGTCTGCACTACCCAGCAGTAAAAGAGCAGAAGTCGAAGTGCTATCTTGAGCAGCCTTTTGTTTTCTGTTATTATTTGTAGTTTAGAGGACTTGTATGACAATATTCTTCTTCTGATGACTCTTTCCTGTTTTTGTCTCCTAAAAGGTTGCCCGCGACAAATTTGCTAGCTTGCCAATATGCTGGTGGATACTTGTTTTCTTCCAGTGGGTAAGGCCATTTCTGCATATCAAGTATAATATTTAGAACGCAATATCTTACAGTAGTCCTAATTTGGTCTTTGAACAATGTTCCCATTCCAGAGTCGGTTCGGAAGTGGTCTACAACGTCTTGTTTCTCGGAATGGCATGTTGTACAACGAAAATTTCAACCAGCCTGATTATGCCAAGGTGAAGGCCACATAAGGATGTATTATTGGTTGACGTGAGGAGAAAACAAATACATGCATATCTGCCATCCTGGAAAGATCATGCTGCTTCTGACCACCATCTGTTGTGGTCATAGCTGAGCTGCACATGATAATATTTGAAGCAAAAGTTCAAGGCCTTGTCCGAGGTGGTTAGGACTAGGAAAGTCCATTTGGCCCTAGTGTAGGATTCATCATCTTGTCGGTATCTTTTGTCCTAGGAATCTTGTATCTCATGCATTATTGCTGCTGAGAAGGCTACAATGTAAAAGTGCAGTCATTGCAAGCATATAAATATTAATTTATCTGGTTAAAAAATACACAAGGGTCAATGTTATCCGAATTACTTTGTCCCAATTTTAGAATATATGAATAATATGATCAAGAAATCCTGTAAAGCAAGATTGTCAGTTTGTAACATTAAGTTTTCCTGACGTGAGTAACATTAGGTTTTCCTGCTGTGAGTACATGCGGTTGCATGCCATAAAGGAGATTTGAATATGCTCTGTCCAGGTGACCAGAGCATGGTAACATGAAATTGTACCAGTTACAGCGAGCTCACAGAAGCCTCCAGCTGGGATACGTCCTACCAAATCAGTTTCCTCTGAAACAAATCAGAGCTCATGTTCTAGCAGGTAAGAGCACCTGGCCCAAATCTCCTCTTTCTTCAATGCACCCAGTTCATTTATTTGTTTTGCTTACCAGAAATATTCAAAAAGTTGGTCATCTGAGTTTCACTTCGTGGCAGAGATGTGATCTGAATTTTCAGGGTATTTTCGATGATTCTGGTTCATGATTGTAGGGCTGAAAAAGAGTGTCACAAGGATCATCGCTGTGCTGCAGTATGGCGGCAGCTCGCTCAAACTCCTCCCTGATGATCCTGATTGTTTGCCTGTCAACCACACGGCCCAAGTCATGGCCAGTCTCGAAAGGATCCTCAATGCACATCAGATGACGGTCATTTCCGACACGAGTCGTCCAGTTCTTCTCCTTCTTGCTACATAATGTCACGACATTGCAGCAGGTGAGAAAAATGTGTGTCTCAAATTCTTATACCTTAGATGAAATTAAACCGACACAGAATTTTTGATTCAAAACAACATTATTGGTTCCTTGATTACCTGATTATCTTTCCCATACGGATGGAGATGACATCTTTCCTGTAATCGTGCTGGAATGCCCAGTAGTGGAAAAATGCCCAGAGTAACTCTGCAATGCTCTCCTTGTTTTCAGCCCCAAAATCATGAAGCTGATGAACTTCGTCAAAATAAGCGCATTCACTGTCATCAACAACCATGGTATATGTTGGCTCCATAGCCTGAAAATGTGGGGGAAAAGAGGGAGCATTAGTTTTAGTTGCAGCAGGACGAAATTGACCAAACCGATGCATAGCATGAAGCTGAAAACACGGACATAAGAAATGATGATGATGAAACATATGAAAAAAATGAACTTACTAATCAGCAAAAAGCAAGAAAATAAAAAAGGAAATTGACCAACCATAAAGCAAGAAAATACAACCATGCATATGCAGGCACAATGTCAAATGGAGCAAAGCCAGGATGACTAGAGCATATGATTCCACCATCAAATAAAAGGAGAAAAATGTTATTTTTTAAAAGAAAATAAATAAATGCAAAAAGATAGATTTTTAAATTTTGCAAAGTGCTTTCGGCAGTTCAGTACTCTATCGGCGCAAAGAAGATGATTTATTCAGAAGTTTATGCGACATAAATAAGATACAAAACCTGCAGACACGGAAGAATCTTGGGTTCACGCAGCTGCAAGAAACTGATGCACATCAGCACATATCTGCAATTTTGATATAAACAAGTTAGTGAGGACTCACATTAAAAAAAAAACTCATTTGAACATAATTATCAAAAGCAAGTTATATAAACATGAATCCATCATAATCTTTTAACTCACGCATAGCTAGACAGCGTTCCGCGGTATGTCTCATTGACAGCCCTCAGTTTGGCCCAATGCTTCACAATGGAGGCCAGCTGAAGCAATCTACCATCTATCTGGGCATAATCCTTGAGAAGCTTTGTGTTGGCAACAGCAAATAGATTGTTGATGCAAATGTCACAAGAGAAGCCGCTCCCTGCATCCAACATCCTCACAATTGGGACTCTAGCACTGGTAATTGCCTGCATGAATCAATTTATTCAATTGAGAGATTGCTGCGAGGTCAAACCAACCACCTCAATTAACAGTGAATTTTGACAACATAATTTACAGTTACAGAACAGTGAAGGCTTACCTCCACATCGTCGAAATTGTCGGTGCGCAAGATCTCCGCCAGCCGCAGAAGCAGCTCCACCACGCTCCCTGTGCCGATATCGATCTCGAGGCAGACATCAACATCACTATGGGACGTTCCAAACGAACTGGCACATGATCCGTAGAGGTGCAGCCGGGCATTGGGCCATTCTTTGCTCACTGACTTTGCTAGGGAGTCTATGAGCTGACTCTGCTTCGACTTGTGCTCCTCTGATGGCTTGAGGGATTCGTAGATAGAGAGCAGGCCGGGAGCGAAGGCGTCCATGTCGCCGCGGCATTCAACCCACCCTCCGCGCATTTTTACTCGCAGGCGCTGTACTGGGTTCGATTGCGAGACCAGGTTCTGCAGAGCAGAGGGACATGATCGATTTAAGCTAAATTTGTTGCTGGGCAAATCAAATGTGATGATCAATTGAAGAATTATGGGATTTCCAGTACCTCGTTTGGCTCCTCGCCGCCGTCAACGGCAGGATACTCGTGATCACCGCCGGAGATGGTGAGAGAACTCTCCAGTTCTTCCCCAAGAAGATCGCTGTCGTCCTGCTCGCTGTCGTCCGGTTCCAGCTGCTCGTCCCCCTCGAGGCTCCCCTCGGCCTCGTCGCCGCCCGCGTAGCCTCCGCCGCCCGCCGCCTGGTCGTCGACGTCGCCGCCGCCATTCCCACCCTTCTTCCCCACGGGGACCCACACCCTCTTCTCCGTCCGCCGGGCCTCGCCGCCGCCTCGGTTTGGTTTCGCGACAGCGAGACCCCCGCCCGCATTCCGCCTCTCGGGACCCGCGCGGGGTCTGGTACCGACGAAATCCCCAACCCTCCGCCGCACCGGAGCGCCCCGGCCGGTGCCGAAGCCACCTGCATTGCGCGCGCGCCCTGGGTCGGTGCGGGTGGCAGGGGGAGCGCGGCGCGGAGGGGGGATGGGTGCAGGGGGAGCCGGCGGCGGGTACCAGGAGGGGCGCGTGGGGGGCACGATGAAGAGGCGCTCGTCGGGGCGGGGGTGGGCGAGCGGGGGCGGCGGCGGCGGGGGCGCGAACAGTTGGTGCGGCGGGGCGAGGCGGGCGGGCCTGGTATCGGGCGCGGGCGCGGGCTTGGGGGAAGGGAGGAGGAAGCGCAGGAAGGCGCCGTCGGCGAGGGGCTTGGCGTCGCCGGACATGGCGCGCGGCGAGGCTGGGTGGTGGTTTGCGGTTCCCGAGAGTGAGCGTCAGTCAGGAGGAAGGCGTGAAGTCGTGGGGGTGTGTCAGTGTCAGTGCGCGAGTTCACGTCTTCAAAGCAGCGTACGCGCTACTAGCCGGTTGCTCCCCCTCAACTACAACTGGGCATAATTCTCAAATTCTCCAAAAAAAAAAAAACTACAACTGGGCATGGGCAGCCCGGCCCGAAAATCTCGGATCGGGCTTGCACTTGGGCCGGGATTGGGTCTGATTTTTTAGCCCGAACGTCAGGCTGGGTTGGGCTTGGGTCTGCATTTTCCGTGATCTAGGTAAGGTTTGGGCTGGGTTGGACTTTTGCCAATTCGGGCCAGGTTCGGGCTCGATTTATAGGCCTGACAGTCAAGTCGGGCCGGGTTCGGGCTTAACATTTTAGCTTCGGGTTTTTTGGGCTTGGCCCGAGACCCGGCCCGACCCGAGTTTTGCCCAGGTGTACCCTCAACCGATAGAACTAATTTTCTTGTTTTTCTGAAGGTTCACTGATCTATTCGGAATCCTCAACAACGGTATAAGAAAACTCCAACACAGCGACGAACTGCAAGCACTCGAACAACCTGAAAGCGCGGCGCCATCCTCATCCCTCTCTCATTGGAGTTGGGCAAAACTTGTTGTATTAGACATGCGGGAAATCATCATGCTATGCCTCGAAAGGATCAACGCATGGGAGTATTAACCATTTCTGATAAAGAGAAGGGTAGATTAGAATCAACACAGATCAAATCCAGCGAGATTTGTCGGAGACAAAACCCCCATACGTCCTCTAACGCCGCTAGACGCATCACTGGAGAAATTTATTCCATCTTCAGGAAGTCGCGACCGCCATAGCTTTCTAAGTAGAACACAAATCCTAAACACACTGACAAAAAAATAAAAATAAAAACAAAGCCCTCCAGCTGACAAGGATCGGGATCCACCGCGCCTCCATTGTCCTAAGGCCACATGAGGCGAGGTAGATCGACGCCGACAAGTGCAGGGAAACCTTAATCGCCTTTCTCTCCAATGGGAACAGTGATCCCGTATTGCGATGTACTCCCTCCGTTCTTTAGTTTGACAAGCCATTGCGTCTGTATTTTTTTAGGTAGCACTCCTTTTTTTTCATATTAGTTGCTGTTGAAAAAATAAATGTAAATTCACAGAAACTTTGACTAAAAAAGTTGAGCAACAAAATCTTAATTATATTGTACGTAATTAGTATTGTTGGATTCACATCGAAAAACACTTTCTAATAATGATATTTTTATATCAACAACTTTCATATATTTAGAGTAATTTTGTCAAAGGAAAAAAAAAAAGAAAAACGAGGGAGCCCTTTTTCATTGAAATGGAGATAGTGTATATTAACAAGGATACAATCATTGAAAAGTAATTTCTTATGAATTAAAGAGAGAGAATGTTCATGCAAAGCATAGTCCCGCAATTGAGCTTAGAATCTTAAGTGAGACCACGCACTTATTATAGATGAGATGGTGTATCTTTTTATAGGATGATATTCATATAAAATTTCCTTTCCAATCCTTTGATCCAACCAGACTACACATGGATGGTTCTTTTGTATAAAAATACAACAAAATTCCTCAAGATGTATTTCAAATTATATTTTTCACATGCATATAGAAATTAGCCTAGAACACGAGATGCTTTTCACAAAATTAATCACGCTATTTATTAGTTGATTTTCTTGTCTTGATATCTAAAAATTGAGCATTGTTTACAAGAACAGAGGGAGTAGGCCAATCATGATTATGCAAAGCAGTCACACTTGGTAGTTGATCCTCAGCTGTTGGAATCTGAGCGAGCGGTCTAGATGTGCTACCGCGACAACTTCTGCGCAACACCTTACAAAACAGCGATTTTCAGTCAAGCTCTGTCAAATTCCCATCAAAGCAAGGGTGGAAACCGCAAAGGTTTAGGGTTTCTGTCTCCCGCTTCCAGAGACTTCCACGCCGCCGTCTCCTCTCCCCTTCATCCGCTCCCCTCTCCTCTCCGTGAAGAATCCGGCAGCCGACGGCGGACGGCGGACGGCGGACGGCGAGCGGAAGCAGATCAGGTCAGCCCGGTTCCCCTGCTTCCGATTCGTAGGTTCTGGGCCCAGAAAAAAGCTTGTGGATTGACGCCGTCTCTTTGGTTCGTGTCGCATCCATCTCGGCAGAGTCAGAGCAGCGGCGGAGAGAGATGGCAGGGATGGGCGATATGCCGATGAGGCCGCGGCCAGGCCCGCCGATGCAACACCGCGGGCCGCCTCCCATGGCGCGCGCACGCCCCGAACCCATCGACCGCGAGAAGGTCAGGGTCTCCTCAACCCTAACTAGTATGCAGCAGTTCAGCAATATTATATTTAGGCTGTTAGGTTTTGCGTTAGGAGGATTGCGAAGACTTGAGCACTGACTGATTACTTGCTGCTGACTGAATTCTTGTGCAGACCTGCCCTCTCCTGCTCCGGGTGTTCACAAAGGTAAGCATGGTGCCTGTCTTCTCTTTTGCCCTCTAGTGATTGATCAACAGTTACTTAGTGTCTTCACTGTCGAGTGCGCTTATGAACTCCTCGATTTGCTTGGTTGCATTTGCTGCTGCGATGTTTGATTGGATTTTGTGGTGTTTGGATGGTCAGTGCTGAAGTTATCGGAGAAGTGTGTCGCTGTCTGAAACTCTGAATGATGCTACTGATAGATGACCCAGTACCACTGTGCTTGTTGTGTATTTCTAGGAATGTATAAATTGAGTGCCTAGATGGCGCAGTGTAGATCAGTACGCCCATATAGTACCTGTAGTTGAACGTTACCTGGTGAGCTGTGGCAATGAGTAGCTTCTTATTGATAATACAGCAGAAACACCCAAAATTTGTTATAATAATGCTAGTTTGTCTTTCTCTAAGAAGCATGACAGTTTTACTTCAACATGAAACTTGACTAATCAGTGTCCAAAAGGCTTGTAAATGTTGTTAGTTCTACCTATTATTGAGATATAGAACATACAATCACACAGTTTGGACATTGTACTTTTTAAATCTCAATTTTTTTAAAATGGCGTTAGCTCTATCTATTTATCATGGCTAAAGGGCATGCTATTTGACAGTTCCGTAATTCTTGAACATCCCAAATCACTACTCACTATAGGTCACACATATGTTTTGAACCTGGCAATTTGAACACCTCAGATGCCCAGTGCTTCAGGAGTATACAGTTTTCATTGGAACTCTGAGCACTTGAAGTGCAAGAGTAATTAGCTGCAGCTGTTGAGTTCACCATCTTTGGCTGAGATTCTCTTTCTAACATTCTGAACAATGCGTTTTCAGTACAGACAGCAGATTTGTAAATGAACACACATTAATTCAGAAAAATGATTCTGCTAGTTTTTCTCTCCAGGTTGGTGGACATCACGTAAATGCAGACTTTGCTGAGAGAGGGAAGGAGCCTAAAGATGAAGTTCAGATTTACACGTGGAAGGATGCCACACTCCGCGAGCTGACTGATCTTGTAATATTACATACTTTACTTTTGAGATTTGTGGGAAAATTTATTTTAATTGGAATTTCGTAAAATACCACTGGATGTGATAAAACTATATTTGGGGAATCACATCCTAAGTGCTATGGATTGTAGTCTAATCAGCACAATTATGGTAATGTTTCAGGTAAAAGAGGTTGCTCTTCCAGCAAGGAACAGAAATGCTAAGTTATCTTTTGCTTTCGTGTACCCGGATAAGAATGGTCGCTTTGTTGTCAAACAGGTAATCTTGATGTCACCGATTCGTTTCTTCGATGCAATTTACAAATGCCCAACAAATTAATTATTGCTCCGGTTAGCAATGTACCCCAAATGCAGATAACCTTAGTCCAAATCCTAAATTTCTGAAACCTTTGTTCATTTATGGATGAAAAAAGATGCTAGTTATACTTTTGGCAACGAGTTGCATTTGCATTAGTAACATGATTGAATTACCACTAGTTCTGGTTCTCATTACAATCTATGAGCTTATATTTATTACATACTTCCGTTTGTGTTACAAATCTCTACTTGTACCTTGCGCCGTTAAACAATTGGTAGCATCATGAGCTACTACTTGTACCTTGCACCATTAAACAATTACTCCCTCCATTCCAATGAATAAGATGCCCTCGTTTTTTTGTGTTTTATCTTTGACAAATAATTAATGTATGTTTATAAAAAATATTTGATAAAAAATTGGTTATCATTAAAAAATATTTTTCAATACGATTCTAACAATATCAGTTATTTACTATATAATTGTGATATTTTTGACCAATTTATTCGGTCAAATTTCACCTTGAAGTGGTCGTGTCCATTACAAAGCATCACATGCCCATTATGGTAAATCAACAGTTGAGTACTGAAACGATGCTTCTTACTAGTCCATTCAGCGTAGCGGTTAAGCCGCCAGTTACATTAGTGGATTTCGGTTGTACAACTCATGTTCCTTTGCATTCATAAGTGTTCAATTTTCAACCTGTGCTGACTCATCTTCTTGGATATTTTGAAGGTGGGTACAACCTTTTCTTATGGTGGAAGAGGGGATGATACCAAATCTCTTGCTGATCTGGGCTTCCAGGTATACGCATTGGTGCTGTAATCTGCTATCACAATCTGTTTTCGTTGCTAGCATTGTTATTTATTGTGGTACTTTGGCTTGCAGATAGGGGATTACTTGAGCGTTTCGATCATCTGAGCGAAGAATAGTTGTCTGCTCTACACCAGGCACACTGTTTATCTGTTGCGTAACCTGAAGCTGTGGGTGCGAAGGGATGAAACTCTCCTTAGTACTAGGGGTTTGGAACTATTAACTGCTGTAATGTTGGCAACTTGTCAAATTAACTCTGTATTTGAGCACTCAAGATCTGCAATGTGGTTGCGTATTATTTATATGTTCTCTGTAGCGACCACTTTAAACTATGTTTTCAGCATACATAGGTAAGAAAGCAACATTGACAAGATACTGGATTTGGGAGATAATCTAGCTAAATCTGAACAGCTGTAAGATATTCATGATTTGAGACAGGCTGTTAGCTACACATGATTAATCGTGCTGCTGTTTTGAGCAGAAAGTACAGACTGAGTGCAGTAGATGTGGTGATCACAGTTTATACAAGATGAAGTGTGTCCAGAGGACACCACTTCCAAGTGACACAACAGCAAACAGTGTCCGTTATATAGATTGTGATTACATGCGACCAAATCATAACCCGTAACACCTCATCCACTGGAACTGGTCAGGCAAACTGAATGATCTGGAGAGTGAGCATGCAATCTATCTTCTAGGATTTTGTCTGTTGCGTAGTCGTCGTTCATGTTCACTTCACCATCTGTGAATATGACCTGCTTCAAATTGGTGCTAGCTCGTGATACTTTCTATGCCTCTACCTGGAGAGTTTCTGTTCAACTAAATAGCATGCCACATGTATTAAGCTATGATGATATGTCAGAGCATAGCATTGTTGAGCTATCCTCATTTCAATTAATCAATAATGTCAATCTTGCATGCCATATTCATCAGATTATGTTCACATGCCTAAAATTGAGTAGTTTCATTAGTTTCCCATAGAGAATTAATTCTAGTATTCTACCTTAATGAAGTGGTAGATTTTCAAGCGGCTTAATCTTGAGGTTGTTATTTGTGTAGGGAACTTACTAATGAGCTATGGGTAGTGTGTTGTCTGCCTAATAAGGAGTTTGTTGTGGAGATAATTTCCAACAGTTCCAGCCCATCTTTTCTTCTGCACGGATTGTTCCAAGTTGTCATCATAATGCATATATAATTTTGTCCATTCCTTTACAACTCCAGTAAAACTACTACTGCCAAGAAAATAAAACTACTCGGTAACTACGAATATTTGCTTTGTTTTATCATATAGGAGTAGTTGTCATCCTTCTGTAACTTAGGAACATGCTATATTGCTGGGTGCTTTGCCTGGTCCTTCGAGGTCCTATACGTCCGACTATAGCTCTATTCAGTCGGGTAACTATGTTACTAAAAAAGAACTTAAAATTAACAGGGAAATCTTTAAGGAAATCATATCAAGTATATAACGTTGTTACAAAAAGAACAACCCTAACCTTTTGCTCTAGTTTTATAAGAAGTGCATTCATGACTTTTCTACCAGCTATTTTAGGGTTACTCTTGTATGGTGGTTCAGCCGCCAGGATCGTAGCTCCTTTGCTATCTTGCTCTTATTTTGGGAACGCACAGCCGTTAAGGTAACTGAAAATTCCTCCAGAGCCACGGCCTTGGAAAGCAGAAACTTTGCAAGCATCTTTTCTAGTTGCAGTCCTCTGTAGTTCCAGATGTTGATTCTTCTCAGCTTATCATCCAAGCACCTGATGTGTGTTGGCCAGAAACCATCGGTCACCTGGCTACTATAGTCGACCCCATCGCCGCCACCATCCTCAGGCTCGGTGTCTGATTCGCTATCAGACCAATACCATGCACCCACATCCTTTTGAGTCTCCGAACCAAGCGGAAACAGCGACAACACTTCCAGGTTTTCGGTCTCACCTAGCAAGACAGCAACCGACCGGACGTCATTGTCATTGCGGAAGCAGCACTGGAGGCCCAACTGCCTGAGATGTTGCATGCAGGGCAACACATCTGTGAAGAAGAAGCTGCTACAGTGAGCCATCGATGGGCGCAAGGAAAGGTGGAGGTGCGCCAGTTTGGTGCACCCTTTGATGAGCTCAGTGGCCGGAGCAAATTCTGTTGGCTCTTGGTCGGAGAGGTCTTGGCATATTTCAATCTTCAACGCCACAACTCCTGCGTGGTCTGCGAGCTTGAAGAGGGAGTTGTGAGGAAGCAATCCGCCTTTGTATTGCAGCAACTGTAGGCGGTGACTGCTCAGCTCGACGCGCCTGGCATGGTGGCAGCAGATCATGGCAAAGCTCTTTAGGCGAGCGCTGGTTACGGTGATGTCCGTGAGACTAGGGCACTCCTGCAGCGTCAGGTGAGTGAGGTGCGGGCAGCTTGAAAGCAGCTGCTGCAGCTGATCTTTTGGGTCCATAATCCTTGCAAGGCAAAGCGTATCCAACTTCGCTGACATGGCCACCCCGCCCAGCGGGAGATGGAGCGTCCAGTTTGCAAGGCGGAGGTGTCGAAGAGTGGGGCAACCGAAGAGATGGTGCTGCGTCTTGACGTAGCTTTTCCGCTCGTGTTGATCAAAGTCTGCCGAGGCCTTGTTGGATGAGCCAAACGGGCAGAGACGGCGTTTGGAGCAATGCTGATACCTCAGCTTGACGTCGATCTCCTCGACACCGGAGGACACGGCGATGAGGATCCACTGGTGAAGCAAGTCGCGCGGCGGGTTGAAGAAGTTGAGGCGGAAGGTGGAGATGGGCGTCCCGGGGGACTTGCAGAGGATCGCGCCCGTCACCTGCTGGTCGAAGCAGACCAGTTGATCTTGCTTGTTCCTGCCACTCTTTGGGTCGATGAGGTCGACGACAGGGACGCCGGCGTAGACGTCGCGCCACCGGTGGGAGAGCAGGCTTGTTTGCACGGCTTCCTCGGACTTAAGGTGGGAGAGGATGTGATGTAGCATCTCGTCGGGGAGAGTGCTCAGCCGGTCGGCGTGCCTCTTCTTCCTCTTCATCTTGGTTGGTCAGAAGCGACCGTACGCGCACGCCGCCGATAGGGTTGGAGCTTGCCTGTTCTTGATATAATGAACTAGTACCGTCGTACGTCTCTAATTGATTAGTTACTCCAACACGTCTGGACAGGCTGATTGCCGTATATAAGTTGGCAGCCACCCACATGGAAAGTTTGAAGTTGCACGGCAGAGGCAGATCTCGATCGATATGGCTTTTTCACCTGAGCACAAGAGGTCGGCGCCGTCAGATCGCATCAGCGGCCTCTCCGACGATATACTGGGCCACGTCCTCTCCTTCCTCCCCACCAAGGAGGCTGCATGCGCGGCCGCACTGTCCCGCCGGTGGCGGCACATCTTCGGCAGCGTCCACACCATCTCCTTCCAGGAGGCGGAGGGCGCGAGGGCCAATGACTGGACAACATGGTACTACGAGATGCTGGAAAGGAAAAGCTGCAGCTACGAGCTCCTCGATAATGTCAGCGCCGCGCTCCTCTGTCGTCGCCGGTGCGCCCGCATCCCCGTGCCGCTGCGCAGCCTCCGCTTCGCCTTTGATAGCTGGCACAGGTGGGATAAGGTCGCCATCGACCAGTGGCTCGCCTACATTCTGCCACCGCCGCGTGGGTGCTGCCACAACCACCCGGGGATCCACCTCGACCTGCGCTTCCACGTCAGCCCCATCTGTGATTTCAACGACGACAGGAGATATGATGATGCTGGCAGCGACTCCGACGACGACCCCTTTGTGAATAGGTGGAGGTATCTCCTTCCAGGGAGGCTATTTTCTTGCACCGCCCTACGGACACTGTGCGTAGCCTTTTGCCGGTTGGCACTACCGAGGATCAATGTCGTCGACTTGCCTTTTCTCGACACAATGCGCCTCACAGCCCTCAGTGACTCTGGGAGAAGCATCCAGTGGCTTATCTCGAGCTGTCCCCGTCTCGCTGACCTGACTCTTGAAGCCCTGTGGAACCTCAAACGGGTCTCAGTTCTCAACAAACCTCTCCGCCGATTCGCCATCCGCTGCTGCCACAACGTCAGGACTGTCGACATTGACGCATCCAAGCTGAGGTCGCTAGAGTACAGGGGTAGGGGGCTGCCGAAATCTTTCATGTCTCTACACGGCTCACCGCCGGCAACCATCCCTCTGTGCACCACCATCGGTTTCTGCAAGCCTCTCTCCTGGGAGGCAGAGTTTGCCAACCTCACAAGGTTTCTCGAGGAAATCTCTAACACCAAGCACCTGCATCTGCACCATGGGGGCTTACAGAGCAGATTCTTCGATGCGGGGTTCCCACTTTTCTCCCGCCTGACGCGGCTCACACTTCAAGGCTGCATTGGAAGCAGCAACACTGTCGCTACCATTGGTAGGATCTTGGATCAGACCCCAAACCTGGAGATTCTCTCGCTACTGATGTGGGAGTCACAAAAGGGGATGGCTGATACGAGGGTTGCAGTTTTCGACGAGATAACGGAGCCCATCTTTTCTCTCCCATGCTTGCGGACTGGGGTGACAGAGATCAGCGTGGAAGATTATGAGGGCAGCATGCCAGAGAAGATGTTGGTCAAGCTCTTGCTTCGCAATGCGTTGGTTCTTGAAAGGTTGCAGGTAGTGTTCACTGAGGGGTTGAGCTCTGAGCAAAAGAATATTCTGGAGGTCCAGATGGGAAGATGGGGAATGCCCAATTCAGAAAAGGTCTTCATGTAGTTGGCACGAATGACTAGCTAGCTTAGATCATCTACGAAGTAATTGCAAGTGCAATAGATTAAACTAGACATGTCTAAGTACCAAAAGATCGGTAGATGTGCAGCGAAATTATTTACCACTTGAAAGAAGAACTTAGTGACGTTAATTAACTAGGGGTTTGCATGATTGTCTCCATCTTCCGGATGAGAAGAGAAGATATGTAAGAGCAGGTCTAACAGACCCCTTAAAAGCCCCAACCCCGTAAAATAACCGCCAATATACGGGGTAGAGCTCTACCCGGCCGTCTAACAGACCCCTTAAAACGCCCAACCCCGTAAATTTTTTACAGTTTTGACTACGGGACGGCTCCTCGCCCCTTACAAGTACAGGGTGGGAGGCTGAATACAGGACGAACCCCCCACTCGTGGCGGGCTGAATTTTCAGGAACTCGTCCGTGCCTCGCGTCGGTTGCGGCCGGGGCGGCGTCGCGCGACGGGGCCATGGCGGCCGGAGGCCGTGCAGGGCATGGCGCGACGAGCAGCAGCAGGCCGGAGAGGCAGCCTGGGCGGTGGGGCGCTGGGGGGCGGGGCAGCCGGCGGCGGGCGGGCGCGCGGGGCGGCGGGGGCCTGGGGCGCGGGGGCGGGCGCGGAGGCGGGTCGGCGGGCGGGGCGGGGGCGCGCGACGGCTGTGGCGGGCAGGGGCGGCCGGAGTTTGGTGCGGGGGCGGGGGCTGCCGGAGGCCAGGCCGTGGCGGGCGGGAGCAGGGCCGGCCGCGGCGGGGAGCGGGGCGGGGGCGGCCGGAGACCTGGCCGTGGTGGCGGGGGCGGCCGGAGGCCAGGCCGTGGCGTGCGGGGGCGGGGCGTCGCCCGATTTGGGCTGTGCCGTGCAGTGGCCAGAGGAGGAAGAAAGAGAGAAGGAAGATGAGGAAAAAAAGAAAAATAATAATTTGGCATATTTTAGGAATATACTCTTTTACAGTTTCGGGATACGGGGTCTGCTAGCTCGGACGAGTTTTCGGCCCGTGAAAACAGAATACAGGACCCTCTACTCGCGTTTTAAGGGGCGAAAAAATACGGGGCCTGTTAGACATGCTCTAAGTACGGTCATTTTGATCATAACCCACACTTTTATTTGCCTTTCGTGTTAACTGGTAATACAACTATACAGGGTCATCACTCTCCTTCATGTATTGGTTCATTCCATACTGAGAACCAAAGATAGCTAGAAACTCATGTGAAAAAGTGAGAATTCAGCGAGAATATTAACGTGATGCAGGATTTGAGACATAGTTTAGCTAAACTAGCATAATGCCCGTGCGTCGCTAGGATGGTGAAACAAAACTAAATTGTGTGTTGATGTATTTTTGGACACACACTTGGTCACATTGGGATTTTAAATAAAATGAATAGTTTGTCAGCCACCATGACAGAGCTCCCGCACGCTCAACACCATCTCCATGCCTCCAACAACAAAACTTGTAGGGCCTAGCGTTTTCGAGGTATTGACAAACTAAAATGCTATTCTAATGTCACACGGAAAATCGCACTTCACCAAAAAGGAAGTCGAAGAGAGATGATTGAGTGAGACCGTGTACATATAGCGAACACGTCCACATGCTTGCCTGCTAAGAAATTAACCTCAACTTTTAGATTTCCCTCAAAAAAAATCTCAACTTTTAGATACGCAAGTGCTTACCTGAAAATGCTACGAGAATCGGATAAGTTGAGAGCGACCGAGGAAAAAAAAATGGCGCACTAAAAAGAGGAGCACATGATTGACACACCAAAGAATTAAGAGTTTTTTTTTGAAATTTAAGAGACGGTGTATATATATATATACCCAACACATGCAGACGTTTGGCTAAAAATAAGCAGTTACTTTTTTTTTGCGAATCATAAGCTAGTTACTCCCAACTCCTAGATATACTAATGTAGCAACCAAGCTAACTTTTCACACATGCAAAGTCGATACTGGTTGTTATGGTTTGACAAAAAAGCAAATAGAAAATTAAGTGGCCTGGCTGTTGGCAACAAACAAGGTAAGCAAAATATTAGGAGAATTAAGGAGAAAAGGCTGCAAAGATTTTCAGATAAAATACTTTACAGATGTTTCTCCTTAGGCGTTCAAAGTTTCTGGAGCAAATCTTCCTTTGATGACCACCAACTTCTGCTGCCCATCAAGTGATCCACCAGTTGCCAGTTCAGAAAGCAAGAAGTCCATCACATGTTTAGGTTGCATACGCATCCTGGAGATATATGATATACAGTCAGTTTGTAATAAACACCATCAATTGGTAAAGTGCATTATGCAAGTAATGCAGAAAGAAACACACTTTTGACACGAGTCCATGAAATTCACGAATAATGTCTTCTTTGTGCAATGCCTAAGAACATTACGAAGGGTCATGACTGTCATGTGCCTCCTCCCAGCAAGACCTGGATTGTTTCTGCAAAGAATGCTGAACACTCTGCCCAGTAGCTGCAAGAAGAAGACCCAAGATGATGTTTGACAGTACGCGTGAAGCCTAACACGAAAGAAAACCAGGCACTTTGCATGGGTTAAAGAAGCAAATATTTTTCCGAAAAGGAGGTTGAAACACACCGCCTCTACATCGAAATGATGCATACAGCCTTTTTTATTATATAGAAAAAGAAGCAGATGATGGACAACTATTTAAGCACCTGTTCATACTTCATAGTCAGTGCTAGTGCCCTCTCATCCAAGCACAATGCCTTCCCCTTGTTCCTCCTGTACCTCTACGATCTGATCATCTGGAGAGCAGGAACAGGATACGTCAAACAGATGTCACCAAGAGTAAGGATCAAGTGAATAAATCGATATAGACTATGCCTAGAGTGTCATCTCCATCTACCGTGCCAGAACTAGATGAGCCGAGATCAACCTGACATTTGCATGAACACAGTATACAAGGTCACCACTCTCCTTCATGTATTTTCATTCCATATTGAGAACCAGAGTTAGATAGAAACTCATGTGAAAAACTGAAAATTCAGTGAGAATAAGAATATTGACGTGATACAGGATTTGAGACAGAATTTAGCTAAATAAGTCGTCGACGGAGGAGTTTTCGATGTCCAGTTGTACATAGCATAAATTGATCAAGGGGAAGTGTCAGAAAATAAACTGTGCTGATAACGTGTTTTGAGTAGAAAGTAGAGAGAACGAATCCATAGTTTACAGATGTATCTAAGATGAAGGGGCACAGTGCATTGTCTGTGAAACATTTACAAAGGGCGTACCTCTTCCCATGTGATGGAACAATCAACGATGGTAACTTGATCACATTATTTATTATGTGATCACACACACATACATGTTTTACTTTCTCAAAATTATAATCATAGGAAGCACTGTAACACCATCACTACTACATGTGAACAAATCCTTAAGAATAACACCGGATGCAATGCAACCGATCAATCAAACTAAATGATCTTGGAGTGTCAGCGTGCTAATATCTATTTTCTAGGATTCTAGCAGCTAAATCAAAACTTATCTCTAGCAATGCTTCCAGACATAGTATCCTCTTTGAGAACAAGGCAGGGTCTTCAATCTATCTTGCATAATGGATCTTCAGAGCAAGAATGCTTGAGGATGGAATTGGCAAGCCGCTACTAGCACAACATCCAGGGATGCACTTTCTACAGGATACAATAGAGGGATACACGAGGACTTGCGAACTGCAAACAACTGTGTCCACTATATCTGATAATGACCCTCCATGTCATGGCAAATGTAGCAACAGCCATAACTGTACTTTCAATATTTGATATGGCAATTGGAAAAGAGTAAACTCACCAATCCGCCATAGCTCATGTACCTTTTGTTGGGATGATTTATAACGTGGACACGCACATTGATCTCTAGCAGTTATCTCTTCAAATTCTCTGGAGAAGACCTGCTGCCTCGTTTTTAACACACTTCATTCATCCAAAAGAAAGATTGACCAGACAGTCCTTGCGAAAGAAATATACCAGATCCTGTCAACCTTATAATGTCGCATAGGGTTCTTTCTGTCTCAAGGTCTGACCATCCAATGGCCGAAACAAACCATTCTAAGGATGGTCTAGATTGATTTGATCCACTATCTGCATTCGTATAAAATCTAACATTCCTCGATGATCCATTACCACTCCTCGATGATCCATTACCATTGGGCAGCTGATCAAGCCACCATGCCTTGTAAACCAGAGTCCAACTTCTGTATCCTGCTTTCTGTTCAAGGCCACAATCCCTACTGTAAACCGAGTGTGTACAGATCAGTATAGAGTGTGATTGCTTCCTCGAAAATGTTAATTCTCAGACCATTTGCCTAATTCTGGCAGCTGCACGCCTCATCTGTTTAGCAACAAAATCAGCTTCTTTCATTTTTCCGTCTTCCTCGAGTGCATGATGAAGTGCAACCAAACTGCGAGGTTCAGCAGCAGCAGAACTGCTTCCACTCTCGATGAGTTCATAGAAAAGCCGGAACGCATCTGATGCTCTACCAGTTGTGCAAAGACCATCAAGAACCATACTGCATATCGACAGACCCAAGTCTTCCTGCTTGTGGAAGCTAAACAAAGTAAGTTCCGCTGCCTCTGTGAACTTCTTTTCCTCGCAAAGGCCCCCGATTAAATTTTCCATCTTGATGCAATAGCCATTGTCATATAGAGATGTAATAATTTTGTAAGCACGGTCGTTTAGGTTGCTTTTGAACAATGCATCAATCAGATTGGTTGAAAGATCCAAATTCTGGCGGATTTTCCTCTCCAGCATTATATCAATCAAATCCGCAGCTTCTTTTGCACAGCCTTCTTTTTTCAGAAGCCCCAAGAGAACTGAGTGGAACGTGCTTGTGCTAGGACGGAGACCACTATTCAACATCCTATGTAGGGCCTCCCATGCAATCTTCATCCTTCCTTTCTGCGAAAATCCTTCTACCACAGCAATGTAGCATTCATCATCAGGCACAAGATCCCTCTTCAACATTGACAGCACCAACTGGTACCCTTGTTCAAAATCTCCGTCCTTGCAGTGCCCTAGAATTAATGTCTTGAATGCAGCAAAGTCAACCTTGCTCCTTCGATCCAATAGCTGCCCAAACAGCATCCTTGCCTTGTTTGCCTTCCCATTCTCGCACAAGCACACAAAAACTGGGTTGTATGCCGCAATGAGCGGTACACAACCCCCTCGCTTCTTGAGCACCTCCTTCTCCAAAAGCTCATCCACAAGCTCCTCAGCCCTGACAAACTGCCCGTTCTCACACAACGCCCGGATCACCATGCTATAGCTTGCGGAGTCGCGACTCACACGGAGCTCCACCATCTGGCCGAACACCTCTACCGCCTCCTTGATCCGCCCTCCCCTGCAATGCGCAGCCATCAGCGTGTTGAATGTGCACGTGTCTGGCTTGAACGAGTCCGTCTCTAGCAATCCCTTCACAAGCTCCATCCTGCCGGCCTCGCAGAACCCCTGCAGCATCGTGTTGTAGGTGATCCTGTTGGGCGCCACACCGTCCGTGGCCATCATCTCGAAGACCGCAAGTGCCTCGTTGGCCAGCCTCCTCGCACAGTATGCCTTGATCATGGTCGTGTAAGTGACGACGTTAGGAGATACGGAAGAATCTGTGCCTCCGACGCGCATTCCGTCGAACAGCTTGCGCGCGGTGATCAGGTCGCCGGCGCGGCACAGAGCGCAGAGCAGCGAGTTGTACGAGATGGCGTCGGGAGCGAATGCGTAGGTCCTGGGCAGGAAGCGGAAGAGGTCGAGGAGGTAGGGAGGCGAGGGGCGAGGGGGGGCGGTGGAGAGGCCGTGGAGGAGGGTGTTGAGTGTTGTGGCGTCGGGGGAGGCAATGGGGGAGCGGAGGAATGCGGCGAGGACGGCGTTGGCCGCGCGGCGGCGGCCTCGGCCGAGGAGCGCGGCAATGAGGGAGTTGAAGGAGTGCGCGGTGGGGTTCGGGATGCGGCGGAAGAGGTCGGTGGCGGCGCGGACGCGGCCGGCGGCGGCGAGCGCGCGCAGGAGGGCGTTGAGGGCGTGGTTGGGGAGGAGTGTGAGCGGCGAAGGGAGGGTTGCGAGGTAGGAGAGCGCCGGGCGCAGGTCGCGGGAGCGGAGGAGGAGGTGCAGCTTCCTCGCCGCCGCCACCGACGCGGGCTCCGGCTGCGGCGGCGGCGGCGGCTTCACCGTCGTGCCCATTAGACCAAATGGTCAGCGGGGCTATAGTTGGAAACTCATGCGACTTCTGCTTAGATTTTTGAAAGCGAAAATAGTAGTACCGGAAATTCAATTCGGCCCCGGCTACATTTGCTCTCTCAATCCAAAAGATATTTTTAATTATTAAAAGAATTTTAACAAAAGATTCCGTGAGTACATCTCGATAATTTATATGCTTTCGTACAATTTCATGAAAAAACAATATTCTTTGCGGTCGATGTAAAAAAGAAACAATATATTTCACAAAAAGCCTTTTAGCACCATTTTTTTATTTTTTTATATAGCTCAAAGGACAGGTCTATTTTTAATGAAAAGACTTTTTTTGAAATTCCAAAATACATTGAAGATGCATTTTAAAATGGGTTTTAAAATAAAGGGAGCATATGCATCCAAGAGAAAAACATCACTCCCGTATAGTACTTATTATTTTTTAGAACTTGATCGACTTTCAAGTTTGAACTTTTTTATTTTTGAACTTTTTCAGAATTGAACATCTTTCAAAATTCAAAAAAATTCAACATTTTAAATCTTAGCAGTTTCCTAGTTTGAACTTTATTTAAATTTGAGCGTTTAAAAAAATAAACATCTATATATAGAAACAGAAAGAAAGGGGAAAAGAGAAAAAGAGAGAGGTGTACCAGTTACTTGGCCTATCCCGTGCGCCCCATGAGTACAGCGTTGCAAGCGACGGCCTGCTTGTGCCCGCAACGAGTGAGAAATAGTAGATGTGTTTGTACACAGGCTGGTGCGTGCGGTGTCCATCATACCATGTTTTAACATGCAAGTCGTTGTCATAGTTAATATCAATGAAATATCGTTTTACTAGTATTACATTTAGAGTGGTACAACGGAAATATTACAAGTCCAAGGTATGTCTATATAATTACAATTTAGACTCTTTACAAAAGATCTTCATGGCCTTCTAATTATATGAGGTAAAATTGCAAATAAAACTCTAGAAAAACAACTTGTAGACTAGATTTAAAGCTAGATCTCGCTACAGAGCTACTTGGCTTGCTAATTAGCTAACAACTCGACTTTAGCTATTTAGGTTTTAGGATTAGGGAATTGGTTCCCTCCTACTCCTAGTCTAAGTTTCCATCATGATTGTTGAAGAAGTTTTCTCCATCGACTTCGCTAGAGTTCCGCCTATTGTAGTAGTTGACTCCTTCAGCTTCGACTCATGTCATATTCTCCTCCGGTGACTAACAATCTAAGCAAGGGGTTCAAGAGGGAACGGGAGAGTACGAGCGTATTAATTGGCTATTAAAGCTTTTAATGATGGGTTATGTGTTTTGTGCAAGTCATTACACTAAAATGTGTCGTTCTTTGCTAAATCAAATCTATGTTGTGGTTCTGTGCAAAAAAGTTACCGACATGTGGTGCTATGTGCTATTTGCAACTAAACAGGGAGCGGTGGTGACAAAGAAGTTAGGGTAATTACGACTATGCCACTAGTTCTCATATAAATGCACACCATGCCACTACAATTCGCTGAATTGAATGTATGCCACTGAATTCGTCTACATTGTTGCTTCTATACCCCTGGGTGCACTTGACGCCGTCTATCATTCAATGTAGCAAATTAACCGTATGTTCGACTCATTCTTTTACATGTGGGTCCCACCTATCTTACTCATTGTGACTGTTATCCTTCCAAGGCAGGCCACACTAGGTCAGTAGAAAAGGCCACAGGTCCTAGGTTTAGGCCCCTGTTTTGTTCAATTTACTATTTTTGTAGCTCTAGAGAACAGGGCTCGGGTCCTAGGCCAGGGCTATTCTCTCCTTAAATTTTTTTTTTTAAAATAATACTCCTTTCGATCCATAATAAGTGTTGGAACTTAGTAGAGAAGTTGTACTAGCTTAGTACTAAATTTCTGACACTTATTATGGATCCGAGGGAGTAGAGGTTATCTCTTAATCCCTGTTTTGTATTAAAGTATAATCATCTCATGTTTTTAATTAGAGGCACGCAAAATCTTCCGGAGATAATAACATAGTACAATAGTAATCGTTATTTCGTCGTATTAAAGAGTTGTATTGTCATCTCAATGTGAAGTTCGTAGAGGGATTTGAAAAGACAGTTTCCTAAGACTAACTGCTCATAGTGGGAGTAACTTAGGTAATAACATCACACATTTCAAGGTGTTTTGGTGACATGGCATAGCAATAAATGAAGAAAGAGAGGGATGTGGTAACTAGCTATGTTACCATAACATCACACACCCCAAGGTAAAATGAGTCTACAAACTAATAAATGAGACTTTGCATGACACCATCTCTAAGTTACTTTCCACTATGAAGGTAGTAACATGGACTAGTAACTTATGCATGACACCACCTTATGTTACTCCCCACTATGACCAGCCTAACGACTGTACAACAAGATGCTAGAGCGTCCACGTCTGTCCGGAAAGAGAAAGTCACTGTAGGATACGGCACAAAATTAAGAACCAGGGGCGTTTCATGTGTGCATTTCATAATCAAGGTACTTTCGCGACTCTCCCTTCTCGTCCCGGCTCATTACATCACACGTCTGGATCACAAGCCGTCATAGAGCCACGGAAACGAAATGAAACCAACAAGACAAGGTTGCAGCAAGGAGACGTGCTAAGAGCATCTCCACTCGTCTCCCCGACTAGGCCCCCGAGCGACGTTTTTCCAATGCGGACGGCGTTATTCGGCCCAGTCGCCCCCGGTTCCTCGATTTCGTCCGAATTTGGCCTAAATTCATCCGGCGATCCCACGCCATCCCCGGCCCCCCGGTGAGCGGTCGGGGACTCCGGACGAAACGAAAGCGCGCGAAACGTCGAGGAAACTTCCCGCGCGTCTGGTGGCCCCAACTTGTCGGCGAGAGACACCGATCGTCCTCATCGCATCATCTTCCGCGCGCTGTAAAAGCCTCGCCGGTCGCATTCGCCGGACGCGTAGCTTCCACGCGGCGAGGTTAATGTCGTCGCCTCGGTATCACGCGCGCCTACCTCTATTATCGCGGAACTACCGCGTCTGCCCCGCATTCACCTCTCTCGCATTCCACCAAATCTTCCCCGAACTCGAAAGAGGTAGCAATGGCGAACGACGGTGCGGCCAACAACGGCTTCCGCCGCTCTCTCCACCAATGGGAGGGACGGCTCTCTCCACGCGGCGGGCCCGGCGCCGCCGGACTTCCGCGCACCGGGGGATGGAGGCTGAGCGCAGGCGGCGTGCCGATCCCGCAGCCGCCAACGGGTGGGGACTTACTCGAAACGGCGATCAACGAGGTACTCGTCACTCTCGTGACGAGCGCGCGCGGATCTGCGTTTTCCCCGACAACCACGAATCATGGATCGCGTTCTTCCGGCGCAGGTATGAACGTGAACCGGCGTACGACGGCCCTCCTCCTTCTCCGGCAAGGAATAACGCCGCCGCCGCCGCCGATGGTGGAGCGCGCCGCCGCACCCTCGAATGTGCTCGCGCACATCGAGGACGGGAACTCCCCGTCTGGGGATGCCGCCGGTGGCGGCTACCGTGTTGCGCCGGCACGGTAGTTCCTGGATGTCGAGGAGGATGGCGGCATCCTCCTCCTCGTCTGGCTCGCGGTCGGCGTCCAGGTCCGGCGGGTCGCCACCGTCAAGAAGGAGTGGGCGTCTCCTTCGACCGTCAAGAAGGAACCGCCGCCACCGCCGACGAGGGCGCAGCAGCCGGCGCCCGTCATCCCGCGACCAGCCTTCCTCTCCGCAGAGCGGGCGGAAGAGGAAGTCGTCGAAGAAGGAGGCCGTCGCAAACTGATACGTCTCCGACGTATCGATAATTTCTTATGTTCCATGCCACATTATTGATGATATCTACATGTTTTATGCATACTTTATGTCATTATTATGCGTTTCCGGAACTAACCTATTGACGAGATGCCGAAGGCCAGTTGCTGTGTTTTTGGTTTCGAAATCCTAGTAAGGAAATATTCTCGAATGGACGAAATCAACGCCAGGGTCCTATTTTTCCACGAAGCTTCCGAAGTCCGAAGGGAAAACGAAGTGGGGCCACGAGGTGGGGACACAGGGCGGCGCGGCCCAAGCCCGGCCGCGCCCTAGTGTGTGGCCCCACCAGGACTCCACCGACCTTGCCCTTCCGCCTACTTAAAGTCTCCGTCGCGAAACCCTACCACGTTCGACGAAACCGAGAAAACCTTCCGAGCCGCCGCCATCGCGAAGCCAAGATCCGGGGACAGGAGTTCCGCACGCCGCCGGACGGGGAAGTGCCCCCGGAAGGCTTCTCCATCGACACCACCGCCATCTTCATCAACGCCGCTGTCTCCCATGAGGAGGGAGTAGTTCTCCATCGAGGCTAAGGGCTGTACCGGTAGCTATGTGGTTTATCTCTCTCCTATGTACTTCAATACAATAATCTCATGAGCTGCCTTACATGATTGAGATTCATATGATGATGCTTGTAATCTAGATGTCATTATGCTAGTCAAGTGGATTTTACTTATGTGATCTCTGGAGACTCCTTGTCCCACGTGTGTAAAGGTGACAGTGTGTGCACCGTGTGGGTCTCTTAGGCTATATTTCACAGAATACTTATTCGTTATGAATGGCATAGTGAAGTGCTTATTTATATCTCTTTATGATTGCAATGTGTTTTGTATCACAATTTATCTGTGTGCTACTCTAGTGATGTTATTAAAGTAGTTTATTCCTCCTGCACGGTGTAATGGTGACAATGTGTGCATCGTGTAGTACTTGGCGTAGGCTATGATTGTGATCTCTTGTAGATTATGAAGTTAACTATTGCTATGATAGTATTGATGTGATTCCTCCTTCGTAGTGTGAAGGTGACAGGTGCATGCTATGTTAGTACTTGGTTTGGTTATGTTGATCTGTTATGCACTCTAAGGTTATTTAAATATGAACATTGAATATTGTGGAGCTTGTTAACTCCCATTGAGGGTTCGTGTAATCCTACACAGTTAGTGGTGTTCATCATCCAACAAGAGGGTGTAGAGTCTAGCATCTATTTATTTATTCTGTTGTGATCAATGTTGAGAGTGTCCACTAGTGAAAGTATGATCCCTAGGCCTTGTTCCTAAATATCGCTATCGCTGCTTGTTTACTGTTTTACCGCATTTTACTTCTGCAATATTACTACCATCAACTGCACGCCAAAAAGCTTTTGGCGCCGTACTACTGCTCATATTCATTCATACCACTTGTATTTCACTATCTCTTCGCCGAACTAGTGCACCTATTAGGTGTGTTGGGGACACAAGAGACTTCTTGCTTTGTGGTTGCAGGGTTGCTTGAGAGGAATATCTTTGACCTCTTCCTCCCGAGTTCGATAAACCTTGGGTGATCCACTTAAGGGAAACTTGTGCTGTTCTACAAACCTCTGTCTTAGAGGCCCAACACTGTACAAGAATAGAAGCACCCGTAGACATCAAGCACTTTTCAGCGCCGGGAGGAAAGGTAAAGGCACTCATACTCCGGTCCTGGTAACTAAGTACTTTTCTGTTGCCGTGTGTGTGTGCTCTATTTCCTTTAGATCCTGCAATTGCATCTATTTGTTTCTTGTTTACACTAGTTAGGCATAATGGACAACAATGAGCTTCTTATTCTATTTCCTGATTTAAGACATGGATGGTTTGATGCGAAAATTAAAAAACCTATGGAACATATTAGTATGAACGCTTTGAACACCATTGTTGCTAATAATATGGAAAATTCTAAGCTTGGGGAAGCTGGCTTTGATGAGCATGATATTTTTAGTCCCCAAGCATTGAGGAGAAAATTTACTTTGATGATACTTTGCCTCCTATTTATGATGATTATAATGATATTGGTCTTTTAGTACCACCTGTTATGGAGGATAAATTTGATTATGATTACAATATGCCTCCTATATTTGATGATGAGAATAATAATGATAGCTACTTTGTTGAATTTGCTCCCACTACAACTAATAAAATTGATTATGCTTATGTGGAGAGTAATGATACTTTTATGCATGTGAATAAGAATGCTTTATGTGATACTTATATTGTTGAGTTTGTTCATGATGCCTCTGAAAGTTATTATGAGAGAGGAAAATATGGTGTAGAAATTTTCATGTTATTAAAACACCTCTCTATATGCTGAAATTTTTGAAGTTACACTGGTTTTATCTTTCTATGCTTGTTACTTTGCTCTTCATGAACTTGTTTATTTACAAGATTCCTATGCATAGGAAGCATGTTAGGCTTAAATTTGTTTTGAATTTGCTTCTTGATGCTCTCTTTTGCCTCAACTCTTATTTCTTGGGAGTGCACCATTGAAATTATTGAGCCCATCTTAATGGCTATAAAGAAAGAACTTCTTGGGAGATAACCCATGTGTTTATTTTGCTACAGTACTTTTGTTTTATATTTGAGTCTTGGAAGTTGTTACTACTGTAGCAACCTCTCCTTATCTTATTTTATTGCATTGTTGTGCCAAGTAAAGTCTTTGATAGTAGGGTTGATACTAGATTTGGATTACTGCGCAGAAACAGATTTCTGTCTGTCACGAATCTGGGCAGAATTCTCTGTAACTCAGAAAAATCTGCCAATTTACGTGCGTGATCCTCAGATATGTACACAACTTTCATTCAATTTGGGCATTTTCATCTGAGCAAGTCTGGTGCCACTTTAAAATTCGTCTTTACGTACTGTTCTATTTTGACAGATTCTTTTTTATTTCGCATTGCCTCTTTTGTGTTGGATGGATTTCTTTGTTCCATTGACTTTCAGTAGCTTTGGGCAATGTCCAGAAGTGTTAAGAATGATTGTGTCACCTCTGAACATGTGAATTTTTGATTATGCACTAACCCTCTAATGAGTTTGTTTGTTTGGTGTGGAGGAAGTTTTCAAGGGTCAAGAGAGGAGGATGATATACTATGATCAAGAAGAGTGAAAAGTCTAAGCTTGGGGATGCCCCTGGTTCATCCCTGCATATTTCAAGAAGACCAAGCGTAAGCTTGGGGATGCCCAAGGCATCCCCTTCTTCATCAACAACATTATCAGGTTTCTTCTCTTGAAACTATATTTTTATTCGGTCACATCTTATGCACTTTACTTGGAGCGTCTGTTTGTTTTTGTTTTGTTTGAATAAATTCATGCTTGTGTGGAGAGAGACACGCTCCGCTGGTTCATATGAACACATGTGTTCTTAGCTTTTAATGTTCATGGAAGGTTGAAACTGCTTCTTGTATTGTTGGAAACAGAAAATGCTACATGTGGTAATTGGTATAATGTCTTGAATAATGTGATACTTGGCAATTGTTGTGCTCATTAGATCTTGTTTAAGCTCTGCATTGCATGTATGAATAACTACATAGAGCATGTTAAAATTTGGTTTGGTTGTTCTCTCTAAGTCTAGATATTTTCTGGTTGAGGTGTTTGAACAACAAAGAGACGATGTAAAGTCTTATAATGCTTACAATATGTTTATATGTGAGTCTTGCTGCACCTTTTTATACTTGAGTTTGCTTCAAACAACCTTGCTAGCCTAGCCTTGTATTGAGAGGAATTCTTCTCGTGCATCCAAATCCTTGAGCCAAAATCCATGCCATTTGTGTCCACCATACCTACCTACCACATGGTATTTCTCTGCCATTCCAAAGTACATTACTTCATGTGCTACCTTTAAACAATTCAAAAGCTATTATCTCTTATTTGTGTCAATGTTTTATAGCTCATGAGGAAGTATGTGGTGTTTATCTTTCGATCTTGTCATTTACTTGACAGACTTTCACAATGGACTAGTGGCTCATCCGCTTATCCAATAACTTTGCAAAAAGAGCTGGCAATGGGGTTCCCAGCCCCAATTAATTAACTTTCATTAATTCTCTTCACATGTTTTGCTCTCGATTCATCAGTAAGCAACTTAATTCTGCAAATAGACACTCCTCCATGGTATGTGATTGTTGGAAGGCACCCGAGGATTCGGTTAGCCATGGCTTGAGAAAGCAAAGGTTGGGAGGAGTGTCATCCATAAATAAATAAATAAAAAACTAAACTAAAGTACATGTGTAAACAAAAGAGAAGAGGGATGATCTACCTTGCTGGTAGAGATAACGTCCTTCATGGGAGCCGCTCTTGAAAGTCTGGTTGATAAGGTAGTTAGAGTACCCATTACCATTCGTTGACAACAACAAACACCTCTCAAAACTTTACTTTTATACTCTCTATGATTTCAAAACTTAAAAAGCTCTAGCACATGATTTAATCCTGCTCTCTCTGAAGGGCCTATCTTTTAATTTATGTTGAGTCAGTTTACCTACTTCTTTCTATCTTAGAAGCAAACACTTGTGTCAACTGTGCATTGATTCTTACATGTTTACCTATTGCACTTGTTATATTGCTTTATGTTGACAATTATCCATGAGATATACATGTTACAAGTTGAAAGCAACCGCTGAAACTTAATCTTCCTTTGTGTTGCTTCAATGCCTTTACTTTGAATCTATTGCTTTATGAGTTAACTCTTATGCAAGACTTATTGATGCTTGTCTTGAAAGTACTATTCATGAAAAGTCTTTGCTATATGATTCATTTGTTTACTCATTATCTTCATCATTGCTTCGAATCGCTGCATTCATCTCATGTGCTTTACAATAGTATTGATCAAGATTATGATAGCATGTCAGAAATTATCTTTGTTATCGTTTACCTACTCGAGGCGAGTAGGAACTAAGCTGGGGATGCTGATACGTTCGACGTATCGATAATTTCTTATGTTCCATGCCACATTATTGATGATATCTACATGTTTTATGCATACTTTATGTCATTATTATGCGTCGGAACTAACCTATTAACGAGATGCCGAAGGGCCGCTTGTCTTTTGCTGTTTTTGATTTCAGAAATCCTAGGAAATATTTCGGAATCGGACGAAATCAACGCCTGTGGTCCTATTTTTCCAAGAAGCTTCCGAAGTCCGAAGGGAAAAGTGGGGCCACGAGGTGGGGACACAGAGGGCGGCGGCCCAAGCCCCGCCGCGGGCCTAGTGTGTGGCCCCACCAGACTCCACCGACCTTGCCCTTCCGCCTACTTAAAGTCTCCGTCGCGAAACCCTACCACGTTCGACGAAACCCAGAGAAACCTTCCGAGCCGCCACCATCGCGAAGCCAAGATCTGGGACAGAGTCTCTGCCCGCACGCCCGGGACGGGAAGTGCCCCTAAGGCTTCTCCATCGACACCACCGCCATCTTCATCAACGCTGCTGTCTCCCATGAGGAGGAGTAGTTCTCCATCGAAGGGCTGTACCGGTAGCTATGTGGTTTATCTCTCCTATGTACTTCAATACAATAATCTCATGAGCTGCCTTACATGATTGAGATTCATATGATGATGCTTGTAATCTAGATGTCATTATGCTAGTCAAGTGGATTTTACTTATGTGATCTCGGAGACTCCTTGTCCCACGTGTGTAAAGGGACATGTGTGCACCGTGTGGGTCTCTTAGGCTATATTTCACAGAATACTTATTCGCTGTTATGAATGGCATAGTGAAGTGCTTAGTTATATCTCTTTATGATTGCAATGTGTTTTGTATCACAATTTATCTGTGTGCTACTCTAGTGATGTTATTAAAGTAGTTTATTCCTCCTGCACGGTGTAATGGTGACAGTGTGTGCATCGTGTAGTACTTGGCGTAGGCTATGATTGTGATCTCTTGTAGATTATGAAGTTAACTATTGCTATGATAGTATTGATGTGATCTATTCTTCCTTTCGTAGTGTGAAGGTGACAGTGTGCATGCTATGTTAGTACTTGGTTTGGTTATGTTGATCTGTTATGCACTCTAAGGTTATTTAAATATGAACATTGAATATTGTGGAGCTTGTTAACTCCGGCATTGAGGGTTCGTGTAATCCTACACAGTTAGTGGTGTTCATCATCCAACAAGAGGGTGTAGAGTCTAGCATCTATTTATTTATTCTGTTATGTGATCAATGTTGAGAGTGTCCACTAGTGAAAGTATGATCCCTAGGCCTTGTTCCTAAATACTGCTATCGCTGCTTGTTTACTGTTTTACTGCATTTATACCTGCAATATTACTACCATCAATCGCACGCCAGCAAGCTATTTTCTGCGCCGTACTACTGCTCATATTCATTCATACCACTTGTATTTCACTATCTCTTCGCGAACTAGTGCACCTATTAGTGTGTTGGGGACACAAGAGACTTCTTGCTTTGTGGTTGCAGGGTTGCTTGAGAGGAATATCTTTGACCTCTTCCTCCCCGAGTTCGATAAACCTTGGGTGATCCACTTAAGGAAAACTTGCTGCTGTTCTACAAACCTCTGCTCTTGGAGGCCCAACACTGTCTACAAGAATAGAAGCACCCGTAGACATCACAAACCAGCTCGCCGAGGAGGAGGCGAAGCGCACAGAGGACGCCGCGGTGGCGGAGGCGATCGCCAGGTCGCTGAAGGACCTGGTGCGCCGACAACAGCCTCCCCAAGGACGCCACATTGGAGTGGTCCAGCGGGACGGGAGCCAGAGGCGGAGCAGCAGCGGCGGCTGCTGGATCTGGCTGCCGCGCGTCAACTCGCTGCCCGCGCCGCCAGACCATCCGCCGCTAGGAACGCCGCGCCCAGGGAGGTGGTGAAGCTCGAGGAGAGCAGCGACGACGACATCTACCGTCCGTCGCCGCCACGCGCCGCGACGCTGGCCAGGGCACGAGCCGTACGAGGCGCGCCGCACCCAGGACAACGCGGCTCGAGACGACGACGACGGGGTGCGACTACACGTCCTTCTACCGCCATTTCGGCATGTAGTAGGCCGCTTTTTAGTTTAAGTTTTAGTTTGCCAATCGCCGAATTCAAATATATGTACGAATTCAGCCTATTTATGTACGAACTCGCCTCTATATGTTAAATATCATTAAATTTCGCTTATGTTTGAACGAACTCGCCAATTTTGTCTGAATTCGCCGAAGTCTACTGGGCTCGCGGCTGGGAAATTGGGCCTCCCCAGGCCAAATTTTCCTCCAATTCGGACGACAATATCGCCGGATTTAGGCGTGGGAAACCCAAAGGCTTCATCTTGGATTCGACGCGACTTGGCGTTCAGTAGTGATGTTAATGGCTACCCGTCTTGACAGCTACGAACAAACCAAGTCGTAGACGGGAGCCTAATCGAAGTTCATTCAAGATGGTTTCGCTTCACTTTTGAACCACTTTCAAGTAGTACAACCGATGTAACTGCTCAGCCAATGTGAAGTACGAGTACAATTGTAAACCTTCGGTCTCCAGCTTCGCTTGAGGACAACCTTTGATCTATGTATACGTACTTCTGAAGTTCTAATTCACAAGGAAGTGACATCTTGGACGTTTCTTAAATAAAACTTTATATTGTTTTCACTACCAGGTTTTTTTTGAATGTTTAAATTCAAGAACATGAAATATTCATATATATTTGATGAAAAATATTTTCAGAATATTATAATATTGTTGGTCATTATACATATGGTACAATAGTAAACAGTAGCCAGAGTTATATTCAAGGCAATGTCCGAAACGTTCCCTTTTGTTAACCCGGAGTAAGCAGAGTACCCTGATTTTTGGCACTCGGCAAAGGGGGAAACAGTCAGCAAAGAAATGGTTACATGCAGCGTGGGTTTATTGTTTCTTCTCGCATCTTTCTGTTTTCAACTATGCCACATACACACTATGTTTTGGCATCCGACGATCGTCCGCCATAGCTCATGGGCCTTTGATAGAAAAAAAGGCTGCATCATTGTTGTAGTTCAACAGATTGTGGCGCCGGACAAAAAATCGGACACCAAGCTATTCCATCCTGTTTCAATTAGCGGCTATGTTGTCGACCACATTAATTTAGTACCATAAGAGTGGATTAGGAGTATGAACCAATGAGATTGTACCAATTTCCAAATTGAGATTATATTTATAATAATATGGTACCAGTGGATGTCCATCTTAGTGTGTCTCGGTTAACTAGTACAACATGACGAACACCTAAAATAGACTGCCATCTAAAGGTATAATAGGTGCAACCTCACCGAGCCACCTGGTAAATTAGATTTGACTGTCCTTAGGATCTTACCTCAGTTAATCTAAACCATTCATTTTTTACCACCGCGTCATATAAAACGATTCCTCACAGGTGAAACCCTAGCCACCGCACAGCCAATCGACTCGCCCGGTCCTCCCCAATCGCATCGCGTGCTCCTCCCCAATCGCCCGTCCTTCTTCCCACCGCCACCACCCCTTGTCTCTCTGCTTCTCCTTCCTCCTCTATTTCGTCCTCAAGCCTCTCCCCTCTCCTTGTCGGGGTGGCAGCGGGCTGGAAGCCCTCCATGGCGACGCAATCCTTCATCTAGCCATCTCTGTTGGTCCGCCTAATGGACCGACCGAGAAAATGATGGAGGTTGCCACCACAGGCAGCGGGTACCTCGCCGTCGCGCTGGTCATCAAGCACCACTGCCTCGTCACAGAATGGAAGGATGGCTACGAGGGCCCTTGTTCTGCACGTTCTTAATAATCTCAGGTTTGCATCTGCACATCCTCTCCTTCTCCTTTCTGCTGGATATCCCGTCCAGATCTGAGGTGCTCATGTTCTTCTCAGTGTGATTTGATCAATTTGTGTTTTGGAGAGGTTGGGGGCATGGCTGCTGCAGATACGGGCTTTCCTTGAAGGGATGCTTTTTTTTCCTTTTGGTTTTACACATAATCATCAATCTGTATTTAAGGTGTATTTAGTTCTGGCTGATATAGGGCTGAGATTGCAGGTGTTTGCAGCATGGTTTTTGTCATTGTGTCACACAAGAGAAGCCTAGCCCAAACTTCACAAGTCTCTGGTCACTTGAAATAAGGTACTTTTCTTGGATTTTTCCATGTTTGAACATCATTATGTTCAAGAAGGGGGCGTACATCTAGCATATGCGAAATACCAGTTTATTAATTTCATCCATAACTCCAGGAGATGCTAATATTTGGAATTTGGAGAAGAGGCCTTTTTTTTCTTGGTTCTTAACTTCTTATGCAATTCATATATGTTGATACACTTTTTAATCTTTTTTGTTCCAAACCTGCATATGTAATGCCTCCAAGAATATCTCGATATGTAGCTATTTTATGTCTGTATTTTGAGGTGGTTAAGAATTAAACCGATGATCTGCTTGCAGATGGTATGCAACATACGAACTATGTAGTATGTTGTTTCTTAAGTCCGGTGGTGTGGTGCGGTGCGTTGATTCAGCCCCACCGTGTCACCTGAATGGATTGGATTCTTTGGTTGTCATTAGGTTCGGGGGCTGGACCTCATTGTTCAGCCTGAATTTAAGTCAGGCCAACTTGATGAATTGCTCATGGGAATGGTTCAGGTCATACTTGCACACACAATCCTCTTGCCTGCTATATATATAATCTCGGATATGAGGTACCCATGGTCTTCCCCTTTTTGCAATGCAATTCATGTAATGTGTGTTCCGGTTAGAGATTGGAGGGGGGCACGGCTGATTCAGGTACGGGTTATCCACAAACGGAAGCTTCACCAATGTGTTAGTAACAATCCAATCATTTTTAGAATCCATGTTGTAAAGTCGATATCCATGATAGTCCTGTTCAACTCTATACTGTTAACTACTTCGTGTTTCCTACTCATGTTAGAATTGGAAGACCATCTATTCTTCCTTTTTTCTATGGTCAACTTAATATGTTGTCTGGTACATCTTGACATTTAAGCTTTATTAGGTGTGCACATAATTTAACTTCTGTGAACTATTTGGAGGTAGTCAGGCTTAGTGTTTTTTAGGCTATGTGTGTATTCTATTAGTATCCATACATCTACTGTGTGCCAATAGAATTAAAGGTGAGTTTTTACTGGATGATGAAGCTTTCTATTTTAGCCTTATCTTCCGCTGCCTCATTAGATGTTATGTTTTAGCCCGTAGTAGAAAGCACCATATAAAACTTGGGGATTTTTTTTATTGATGCTACTACTACTGCTAAACAGGCTAAGTTATCCACCCAATATAGGTGATAAAAATTAGTGAGTGGTTCCCAGTGAAGTTATTAGAAACTATCGGCATATCTATGTAATGTATTGGTTTCACTAGCTATGCCTGGTTCCTATATATGTGTTGGTGTTTTTTCTTGACGTTTTGATATTTTGCGGGATGTCTGCGAACAGTTCTGATCATCCCGAAAATTGTCTCTGGGTAACCAATTATGTTGCTATTTTCATAATTTATTCAGCTTTACCACAGGTTCAAAGCAGACATGTCTTCACTTGCTACATAATTTATTTAGTTATTTGTGCCATTTACTAAAACTTGTTGCCTTTTCTAGGACAATTGTGTGTTCGTTACTTCCTAGGATGGAATTAATTAAATTTAGTTTCAAAGATACCTGGGGGGCCGAGGAACTTGAACGAGTCTTGGCACATATATTGTAGATCTGTTGCCTAAGTATGAGGTAAATCTCTCTTGAACTATTTTCCTCGAGTGGCATAATAGTCTTAGATTTTGGTCTCTGCATTACTTTTCAGTTGCTTGCACTATTGTTGGATTCCTTTTCTCATAAGTACATGTCACCCTGTTTAGCTAATTCATATTGTACAATGTATAGTACAACAGGCTCATATTCATGCTTTCTGCATTACTTTGTTGTCTCTACAATCTGCCAATGTTGATAGAACGATTCTTATTTAGAAACAATGAATAGTTTGTTGTACTGAATTTCTCGGTTCTTTGTTGTCATTTGCTTAAACACGGAGTGACAATGCTTGTCTAAAAAATGTGTGTATCTAAAAGGAGTGCACACATGGTTTCAACCTTTCAGTAGAGAGAAAACCTCAGATTTAATTTCTACGGTAATAATTGCTATACCAAGTCGTCATAAATAATCTTAAATAAATATGCCACTTTACTTGCATGTTTTATTTATTATATTATAGTATAAATATCCTAATTGTCTATACCAGTTTTACAATATAAATCTGCACTGAAACAAGATTTTTTCCTTATTACATGACAGCTATTAATTGATACTAAGTATGGAGGAACGATCAATATTCATCCAAGCTATAAGTGTTCTATTTTGTTTCCTGGATGTCAGGTAATATGAAAACTGTACCTTGATTTTTTGTTACAGATCATCGATTGTTATGCTGTTGTAGGTAGGTATAGTACCAGCGCCTGATGCATGCCGATATGTGCAAGAAATGTTGTAGCAATGAGTTGTTTCTTTGTATTTCATTCATGCCAGTAGTTAGTCAGCAATCAATGGATAAAAGTGGTAGGAGATCATTGTAGGTGGCACTGGAGATCACAAACAGCAGTTACTCCTATTCGGTACTTTTAATCTCCATTTGGCACATAAGAGCTCTTCATGGCTTGTGCCGTCTAAAGGTAGTCCTGTCAAATAACTGGTCCCATCATATTCTTGTGTTTGCTTGGTTTCTACCCACGATTTTGGTTGCCAATAAGTGTGCAGCAATTCCACTCAGAATTCCTTGGCCAAAATCTTGCAAGAAAATTCATGTCAACAATTTAGTAGGGATGCAGAGGGCATAAATCAAATGTACCTGAAGTCCGAACATGCCAACCAGCAAGCATATTATTATACCAATTCAGTGCTGCTTGGATACATATTTTGCCTGTATCAAATGCTTTACTGATAAAAAGAAAGAAAAGAATCACAAACTATCAGTCCATTGATTTCATACCACACATCTGCTGAAAATTCAGTTCCAAGTTTTCTTTGTTATTATGCTATTTCTGTAACTTCATCACTTCAACTTAAATCCTTTGCCACTTCCTTAGATGATACATTATATATTGGATAACTGACAACTGGCCTGTCCTACTATGAATTAGGTAATTAAAATAATGTTAACGTTGTTGTAAGTTGAAGGCTTTACCATTTCTACCTAAAATAAGCAGAGGAGTTTTTTTGGTTGTTAGCAGAAGTTTTACTGTCCTATTAGCCATCCAGTGGGTTAACACTACTTATTATGTGTTTTAAAAAGCACTATTGTTATTCTTTCCTTTCAACTCACCTTATATAATACAATACCTACAATGTACATGTATCTAAATACAGTTGGTCATTACAGATTTACCATCCAGCCATATTTACACTTTTCAGAAATCCAAAACAAGCAGCACTACAATTTTATTTTGTTGTTGACTACAATTCTAATAATACGGTACCTATGCTATATTGATTTCAAATATGGTTTCTGATACATATTTCATTCTATCTTCTGTCTCAACTAAAAGAAATTCCGGGAGATTCAACATGATAATTTTTTATTGCAGTTTATCATGCAAGTCTGTCCTCTGACATACTTTTCTGTAGTTATCTTTTTCTTCTTAAAAATCCAGGCATGAGTTGGACTATGGCAATTAGATGTACTGAACAAGGAAAGTATTATTCTATTCCATCAATTCTATATGGATTAAAAGAACAAACTGGCAGCAAATATGGCCATGTAAAGGCATACTCCTTCTCCTACATGAACAGATGGTACATCTAAGATACACTGTAATATGAACATAATCCTGAATTGTTATATGGAGATCACTAGATATTTCTTTCAATGATAATATGATATGCATGAGTAGATACAATACAGATCTAGATGGTTTCATATGAGATTCAATGTAATAGACCATCAAAAAAAGATTCAATGTAATATGACCAGAATCCTTAATTCTGATATGGAAATTACAAGCGTCTTCTTTCCAATTATATGAATGAGTAGATATAGTACAAACCTAGCTATATATGTGAACCGATGGTACCAAAGCTGATGCTGTTATTATGTGTTGTACTGATTGTCCTGATGTACTAATTAATCTTATATCAGGATTCCTATCTGCTGATTGAGCTAATTTAACAAATATTAGCCCAGAAAAAATAATTTAACAAATATTTAAGGTTTTCAAAACCTGCTCATGGATTTATTTGAGTGTTCTATCCAGTTTAATTTTCTACTCCTGCACTCTCTCCTGAATAGTGCAATGATCTAGCGGTGTTGCAGAGTGGCCTGCCAGGAATGTAAGGAAACGCGACATCGACCATGCCCCGAGAGCTGATGTTTGTAACTGCTTGTTATTCTACTTGGCTTACTCATAGCTCTAGATTATTTTTTGTTCGTCCACAAATATGACAATAGGTTAGTTTATAAGTTTTTTCTTTTACTATGTACACATGCCCTGCACTGTTGTGGGTACACATCAGTATGTGTGAGAAATATTGCTACAGCTTCCATAAGTATAAGATTTTACTGTTATCATCTCTAGATGATCGACAGATGACAAGAGGAGGCTATATTTTCTACCACTGTAAATGCCCTAATGTTGGAGTTAGGATTTTCAGATAATGTTGGTAATAGTATGTACCAATGAGAAATTGCATTACATTCCTGTCTTGGATATATACCTTCTTGCTACTTATGTGATTGCAGAGAAATTTTGCAGAGTCATAGTTTTGAGTGAGCAGTTCTCTATACTACCATGAATGATTCCGGTTTCTCGTCTGATATTTGTGGTTGCTTACTATGTGACCAAGAGAAAAAATCGGCGTCGGATTGGATTCAACTAAAATGCACCTGTTACGTTATCGCCTTATTCAAGTGCGGCTACAAGTTCTTATCTGTCCAGAGGAGTATGGGGTGGCAGAAATTGATGTGATTATATGTTGCCAAAAACACTTTCTTCCATTGCTCAACGCTACAGTTCCAGTTCCATTTACTGTTCATGCAAAATTGGTGTGGTGTTATGTCTAAGTGGCCATTTATATTGGAGCGCTGACACTATCCCGGTCCTTTTATTTTGTGCAATGACTATTAATAAAAGCCTAGGCAAAGTTGGAGTCTATTTTCCAAAGCTTGTCTTTTCTCATGGGCAGTTGTATGACATCAAAGAGAGGGCTAAAAATAGGGGCAAACCAAGCATCCAATCAATGGGTGACATCAAAGAGAGGGCTAGAAACATAGCTGTCTCAGTTGCATTTTGTGATATCATCATTTGTAACCATGAATTGGAGCCCGTCGTTCTCCTTTATTCCAGTATGTACTAATTGGGTTTGTTCAGCCACATACTGTGCTTATTAGATTTTGCATATACGGAGTATTTTTGTATAAAAGTGTGACCAATCAGTCTACTAATTAGTACAAAACAACAATCAGTTTGCCTACTCAAGAGATATCCTTCATCTCTTATTTTTATTTTTATTGCCCCTGGTTAATTCTCCCGGTTGCTTGGGTTTTGTTTTATCAGTTTATAATTGACATTAATGTATGTTCTTTATATGATTTTATCCCATTTTTCCTCCCCAGTATTTTGTTTAATTGACTCTGTATTTTGTTTAACTGCCGCTGTACCAAGAACCTACTCGAGACAGACATCAATGAATTAAGATCTTTTTCTTTCGAGTTGGGACGACGCTAGATTCCATTAAGCAGAGACTTGGCAGTAGCGCTGGTCACTAGAACACGTACATCCGTTGGTAGCGAACTATTTCTTTCCCATAAATTTTACTTTTGAATTCTTTGATTTTAAGAACTTTTGAATTCTTTCAGTGCAATGTTGTCAATTGAAGTAAAAATGGACAACTGACTTGGTAGTTGGTACAGTAGTTGATGACTTGATGCGAACGAAGCGAAGCATAAAACTATGAGAATCTTGCCAAAACAGCAACAAATTTATATGAATTTATATGCCTTTATGTCCAGAATTCACTTCCATCTATCACAAAATTGCTTTCAGCATACTGCTCATAACAAATAATCAAAGAGGAGTAGCGTACCAGGGACTAACGGACCAGTTAGCATCTCCTCGAGTAGTTCTGCTGACTGTTTGCCCTCGGTCCGTTCTTTGCGGCATGTAATTCTTCCTCCCCTGCCGCCCTCGATGGGGCCGAAGAGGCCCCCACCAAGAGCCGCCACAAGCTATAGCTCATCACCACGTCTTCATACATGTGTGTAATATATTTTCCTACTTTTGACACTTATATGTAGTGTATTTCTCTAATTTTAGTCCACATGATGTGTCGTGTTTTCCTGCTCCTATTCGTCAACTGATAATTCTTCCATAATTCCATGTATCCAATAATTAATTATTTTCTCTTTCTTTAATGTTTATTTATCATCCATGTTTAAAATATAAATATTAGCATAAGTTTCACGGGATCGTGCGCCAAGGCGCACATCAAAATCTAGTTTTAGATGGTTCAGGCAGGATGACCGCCATCTCAGACGTCCATGGGACAACTACCTCCCAGTCACAATAAAGTCCACAAAGTGCTATCTCTGGCCATCGGGAGACGTGCACCCAAACATTACACTGAATCACCACCATTGGACACACATAAACCATAAACATGGCCAAATGGACTCTCTCTCTCCCTCCCTCCCTCCCTCCCTCTCTCTCTCTCAATCGAACTACTTGCTAGCCAACAAGGTGGTTGCTCTAGCTTTACCGTGACCAACACTTATAGCTAGGCCGCTCTATCACCATGGTGTCATGCGGTGGCGACTAGAGTGGCTTCCCCTCCATTGATGAGGTACTATGTGGTACGGTTACATTTTTTTGGAAATGTGATGTTTTGATTGGGATGTTATTTCATTTGGTTTGGGCAACCACCTTTAATTTTGTGGCCACAATGGTGATGAACACGTGTTATGTTACAACCGATGGAGAGGAAAGTTCATTTTGAATGCACAACAAAGGGAAGACCCCCCCCCCCCCCCCGCTCCCACCGAGCGGCTCGGGCGGGAACCTTAGTGCCGCCTCCGGCCCACCTCCCCGGCCTCTACTCCCCGGCACCGCCGTCGGCACTCACCGCCGGGAAAAGGCCGCTGGTGGCCGGCATCGCGGGATCTGCTACCCTCGCGCGGCTGTGTGTCCTACGAATCGAGGTGGTGTGCGTGCTGTGGCTTGGCGCGGTGGGCGGCTGGCACTCGGGTCCTTCCTGTGGCATTTTGTGCGGCGTCGGAGTGGGGTTCTGCGAGCTGGGACTGGGCGACGAGGTGGTGCTGCATGCAGTGGCGCCTGGTCAATTGCGGTTCCCATTGCGGGTGGGGACGCGACTGTCTTCCGCGGCGGCGTGGTGTTGCACCGCTGTGTTCTGGTTGCTGGGTGGCACGGGTGGTGGTGCCGGTCGACGGAGGGCTTTGGCTTGGCCAGGATCTACCCTCACTGGAGGACTATGGTGTGGCTATGGTTGTTTTCGGCGGGATCTCCTCCCTGGTCTAGGGTGTTTTTGTGCTGCTCGGGATGCTCTCTTGGTGGTGCTTGGCCGGGTGACCGGTTGCTCTCCAGCTCGGTTTGTCTTCTCTCCGCCGTTGCCCATCGTCCTGCCGGCGATGGTGTGGTGCGTCCCCATCTATCTTGTTTTGGCGCTCGGGTCACCATCTCTTCCTCCATTTTGTGCGGTGCCCACGTCACTGTATCCCAAAGTTGGCTCCTGCTCCCCATCGCTCTCTTCTGCGGTGCTCCGGCGAGGCCCTCCTCTTAGTTCCTTTGCTTCGATCTCCTGCAATTGCTTGTTCAATCCTTCCAATGCCGGGTTAGAGAGTTCCTGATTCCTCATTTTGGCTTTGTTTGCTCTCATGTGGTGTCCTCCCTCATTCTAGGCTTCCTCCCCTCGAAGGGCGAGTGGAGGTGCCCCCTTGGACATCATCCATTTGGGTCGAATTTCCTCGCCATCTTGCTTCAGTCCTCCCTTCTTTAGAGCTTCCTTCCTCTGCAGAGCGAGTAGAAGCCATCGTCAAGAGCGACAACCACATATTCAGGCTCGACTAGCTTGATGCGGTCGGGTGACCTCATGCACTGCAGAGTTTTTCATGTCCGGTGGTGTTTCCTAAGTGGCTCTCTCTATTCCTAAGACGGGTTAACAAGTTCTTGTCCCCTCTCCTCGGTTGTTCATGTTCCCTCGCAGCGTGCGTCCCTCCTCTAGGGCTTCCTCCCCTTGAGGGCAAGTGGAGGGTGCTTGCTAGGGCAGTGCCTTGGTCTTGGACGTCATTGTTCTCTTAATGTGGCCCCTCCTCGGGCTTCCTTCCCCTGAAGGGCGAGCACAGTTCTTCGGCAAGAGCGGCAACCATATAGCCACATTCGGTTGGCTTGAGGAAGACTAGATGCACGTCCGTCAAACTTGGACCCATGGCGGCGCACCTCAATGGCATTCTGTGGTGACCGAGCATACCACTGCATGGTGTAGTACGCAAGTCGTTGACATAACACCAATGAAACACCGTTCCAATAGTATTACATCCCTCAGAGTGGTACAACAGAAACATATGCGGGTCCAAGGCATGTCTATAGAATTACAACACCGACTCTTTACGGAAGATCATCATAGCCCCCTACTTTACAGTGAGGTAAAACTGCAAATAAACTGCAGAAGAACAACTCGTAGTCTAACTTATTACTAACCCTACTATAGAGGCTATGACTGGATTCTAGCTAATTAGGAGCTAGGATTATGGAGCTAGTTCCCTTCTACTCCTAGTCTAGGGTTTCTCCAATTAAGATGTAGTGGTTGACTTCATTGACTCCTCTGACAAGGTCTTGTCGCTTCAACTAGTTGACTCCTCTGTCTTCGAGTTTGATGTAGGTCCTCATTCGATGCCTTCATGTCTTAAGCAGGGGATTCAAAGAAGGATGAGTATGATCGTACTCAGCAAGTCCATTATAGGAACGAGGTGTTTAATGCGCTAGCTACAGCCATGAACCAGAAAGTCATATGCAATGCATGTTTTTGTAAACATTTCTTCAAAAGGTTGCTTTTATTCTGAAGAACTATGTCCGTCAGCCTTCACCGGGTGTCTAGAACTTCATGGAGTTCCTTTCCAGCGACGTTTGCAGTTCCAAACCCGGAACAGGGAGTGACAAGCCACAATTTGATACACTCTGCAGATGTGTGTTACTTTACCCATAAGAGATCTTATCTTTGTTACCAGTCGGGCGATCTTCCCCGTCCACACTTCCTTGGTGTGAGGCCACGTATAAGGTCCTAGCCAATCATTGCATTTTTCCGCGACCCTGCACACCCACCCATGTTGTAGTTCCGATCTTGGGTCCTCGCCGGTCTTATCCAACCTCGACTAATACCCTCAACGGTCAACATACCCCCTTAGGTATAATCCGACCTCGGTACCTTCGCCGGTCTTCTACAACCTATCATAGACCACAATACCTAAGGACGTGAGAACTTTAGGGTTCCCCATCACTCCGGTTGTTCCCAGAAGGACACAACTGCTACGGTAAAGTGCGTCCATTGATGTGCGAAAGGATGAAATACAACTGACTACTCCATCCCACTCCAGATTTTATGGTTAACATGGGTATTAAGGCGCAAGAAGCATTGGACGACATTTGTTGTTAATCATAGATGAATATAAACCCATTGAAATGGAACCTCCACCATACTCATACCATGGTTCCATTGCCCACCACATAGTCATATTCATAATTGTGAAAGTAATACTTCGCTTTTAATGCAGGAGTGATAAGTATAGTACTTTGCAAGTAATTTGGTAAAAATACTCAAAATGACATGAGCAAGCGATGAACTTGCCTTTCTTGACTGCAAGATTATGCAGTCAAGGACTTCGATACGGAATAACTCCAAATTCTGAAATGGCATGATCGTCTGGTAAGGACAATTTTTAAAAGATTGGAAAATATGATATAATGCATAAGTATGAGATGAAATCGCTCTAAGCATAACCTAACCCCGATTATTTAGGATTAGTGAGTTGGAATTATTGGTTTAGGGTGTGTTGTACTTTTAGAGATGGTTCACAAACAAGTTCTTATTAGGGTTTTGGTTAACTTGGTATCATAAACAAGTAGCGTAATACATAAGATAATCATAATAATAATGATGGCACAAAATGAATAGTAGATGTTATATTCTTAACATGTAAACAACACTTGTTAGTGTTAGCACTATAGGACTTGGTTAATGATTACTTGTTATACCTTTCAAAAGAATAACTAGAAAATGTTACTTAATAAAGAACAAGTATAATAATTTAGGGTTGTGGAGTCTTATGGTTTACTATGGGTTCCAAATTAGTTTCCTAAGTAAGTATTAGATGGATCACAATAAAGTTGGATTCATCAGCATCGAGAGCTTGTATGGTTTTAGTTAAGCATAAGCACATAAGGTTGCTACTTTAGGTTTGATTATAATGGTGTTATACTAATTAGTGATGATTAAAGGTGATGCCATGAATTAACATGTTAGAGTTTTCTTATATTTCATACTACTACATCACTTAGAGTTCATTAGAAGGATCACATGAAATGAACAACTTTGCTTGTATTTGGAACTAGTGTTGTTTTAGTAAATCATGAGCATATTAAGCAATTAATTATACCTGGTTACTATCATGGTTGGTTATATCTTACTGGTGATAGATAGCTATGGTCTATAGGTCCTATTAGGCAGGGTTGATGACTACTCTTTATTTACTTCAAAGAATTACTTTTGAAGAACATATTACTTAAGTAATAAAAAGTATTTCAATTAAGGTTTATGGTTTCTAGGGTTTGCTCTTGGATTCACTAAATAAGGAATAGCTGGTTCCTAAACAAGATGGTTCATAATTCTTTAGTATTTGCAGGGTTCAGTTGGGGTATGGGTATGTGATGCAAAATATTGGACATGGTTGCTATTAGAGTTCATCACAATGGTGTGATACTAAATATGGATAATTATGGATGATGGCCTTGGTAATAGGAACTAGGTTGATTCTACTTGATCATCTATGTTTTATGAATACATGAAATAGAAACTTATTAGTAATTAGGACATGTACTTAGTTACTAATTAGGTACCTATAATGAATGTTAAGGTAGTAGGATTACATTTCATGGTTCCTAGGGTTTTAACTTTCACATGAAATTGTGGAGCTAGGGTTCCTAATAGAATTAGGATTTTAGAGTTTCACATGAAATTATGAAGTTATAATTTTATTCATAATGGAACTAGGGTTTCCTATTTTTCATATGGTTCTTAAGTTAATAACTTGATGATAAAGTTGAAGTTATTAATAACTTTGAATTCAAAATAATAATGGACTTAACATTTTATTATTTTTAGAGGATTAACAATCAAGATAAATATTATTCAGGGTTTAAATCCCTCTAATAATGATTTAATAAGGTAATGATAAAATAAAATTAGTTTTAATTTTTTCTTTATTTACTTAATGGTTTTTATTTATTTTTAATTTTTTACTAATTATTGAGTTTTATTTGAATTCGGGATAAAAGAAAAGGCTTAAATATCCTCAAAGAACTCCTCGACTTAAACATCCTCAGTCATTGTCAAAACAATGACATACTCTGCCTTCGTTTGTAGAATCCGTCAAAATATTTAGACATCTTCTAAATCTAGCATTGTGCTACCTTTTAAACAACACTTAGCCTAATTGAGATTTGAAATTCATTTTTATATGTGACCAAACTAATATCGGTGCAACACTTTACAACGATTTGTTTGTCATTACCCCATACAAAACTATATATATATCCTTGGTTCTTCTAAAGTACTCAAGGATATTCTTACTGTCATTCAATGATCATCACATGAATCATTCTGGTACATGCTCATAACACTTTAGAGCACAGGACATCTGATTTTGTACATATTATTCGTGATCTATAATCACTCATGTGTTTTTACTCATTGAGTGTCAAATACACTCAAGTCTTGTTAAACCTTCACATGGAAAAGAACACCTTCTTAATATTTTTATATTGAACTACTTCAATATTCATTCTATGTACTTTGACTTAAACTTATTATGTGTTTCAATCTATCTTCATAGATCTTGACACTAAATATGTTTCTCCATATTCTTTCATTGAAGTTAATTCTCAATGAAACCTTTTATTCACATCAAGTATATAATTACATCATTTATAATCAACGATATGTCATATACATAAAGTATTATAAATATGTCTCAACGCTCCCACTTAATTTCTGATGAAATCAAAAACTCTTTGACTATTTCATCCGGTGAAGATTCCAACTCCGCGATACTCACTTCATCCAATTGAAGTTTGTATACTTATCTAGTATTTCACGGACTAGCAAAACTCTTTGGTTTGTATCTAGTATACATCCTTCATACATACTTCTGGTAAGGAATGTATTTCTACCATCCTACTATCATATCTCATAAAAGAAATATGTAGCGATTACTAAAATAATCCACATAGACTATAAGCATTGCTACGGAAGATCTAATCTTATCGTAGTCAACTCTTTGAACTTTGTCGTAAACAACTTTTCGACAAGTCGAGCTTCTTCAAGGATATTCCATCCAAGTCCATCAATTTTATAGATCAATTTACTTTCAAAAAGTATTCACCTATCTTGGACTTCATGGCGCATAGCCATTTTAACGGAGTCAGGGCCCATGATAACTTCTTTGTATGTAGTTGGTTTATCATTGTTCAAAATCAATCCTTTGTCCACAAATCATTTATTTGATCACAAAGTAAACCATACCTACAAGGTTCAATACGTACTTCGATCTCCATGGCTAAAACACTTTGTAGTCATGGGAGCCATGATTGTCGTGGCCGCTTCCGGAACCATTTCCGATGCTGCGCTACTCTGATCATTATGCTCAGGTTCATAAACCTTATCAAGAACTATTGTCCTCCCACTCAAATACTTCGCTAGAAAACAATCTCTTGGAAATAAGCAAGTAACATTAACAAACACTTTTGTCTTTTACTTCATAGTGGAAAGAATTCCCAATTCTGGGATAACAACAAAGACATTCATCCGGTTTTGGTTGTAAACTTATTTACTTATACCAAAATTTAAGAAATGACTATTAGGTTTATACCCATGCCATAACTTGTATGGTGTCATTTCAACGGATCATGATGATGCTCTATTCAGTGTAAAAGCGGTAGTCTCTAAAGCATAATCCACAAAAATATAATGGCGTCATTTTATTTTATTTCATCATTAATCCAACAAGGTTTGGATACGTCTCTTGGATACTACATCATCACTATGATACTCCAAGAAACGTGAGTTGTAGAACAATTTCATAACTCTCTTAGATGTTCGCTAAAACTCGTAATTCAAATATTTCCACCATGATCCAATCATAGATATTTGACTTTTCTATTACGATGATTTCCACTTCATGCTGAAATTTATTTGAATCCATTCAAATGTTTCAAACTTCTTCCTTGTCGAATATATCCACACATATATACTCAATTCATTGTTGGAAGTTTTCATGAAGTAGAAGAATCTCCCGCACACAACTATGCCCGGTGAACCACATACATCATCATGTATGTTTCCACTAAGTTAGTTGCCCATTCAACTCTTGGCCTATGAACGGTATTTCATTCTCTTTAGAAAAGATTTGCAAGCGCCATACGATTCAAAAATCGAATGACTCCAAAAATCCATTTGCATGGAGTTCCTTCATGCGTTCCTTTCTAACATGACCTAAATGGCGGTTCCACAGATAAGTGGAATTAAAATCATTTGCCTTATGGCATTTTAGCTGTTATGCATGTGTGTTTCACCATAAAGATTTATAATAACTTATCCATCGTACATGGAATACTGTCAAAATTTGAACAACTCATTGTTTTCATTTGACCAGAACAAAACAATTATGAAGTTCTTTATTATAAATCTGAAGGGCTAGATAGAATGCCAACGACGAACATAATAACACTTTATTTTTGTTCCAGACGTGCATTCCTATCATATTCCTTGTCAGTCACTTAGGCCATTGTATTCTTGTATTGCGTTGTTTTGTATGACACTTCATACCAACCAATATGGTATAAATACCCAAGAATTTCATTGTGTGACCAAACTAGGAATACATTCATAACATGTATATCATCTATATACACCCGAGCTAGACTTTCTAGTCTTTTCTTTCTTTCTGCCAATAATCTTTTGTAGTTTCTCTTTTAGCTTTCCTCATTCTTAGAAAAACACTTCAAGATCAATAACTTCTTGGTTTGTTGGTCAAATACCAATAACCTTGAGGTTCTTACTTTGAAGTTGATCATCATATGACAAGCGTTCCGGATTTCACTATTAGTAACCTTTTAATGTGATGAACAATTTCACTCATAATTTTTATCCATCAAATCATGACGACTTTCCGATACCATGTCTGTACATGCTAGGCTTGTAAAGTTTAACCTTAGTATTCGCATGTGCAAATCTGGCTTGCACCCGTTGTATGCACACGTAGAATCTATAACACCCGATCATCACGTGATGCTTCGAAACCACGAGTCTTAGCATTACAAGGACGACACTTCATGGATATGCGAATATCGTTAGTGCCCAACTAGTTGGAGGATTGAGACGCTGGCGTCTTCAACCTTCATACATTCTCATAAAACTTATGAGTTTATGTAGTCTCACCAAATTATATTCTATCACCTTGCAATAAGGTCTTAGATATCACATATATCTCATACCTTGCTTATTTCTGAAAACAAAATTTTCAGCTCCTTACTTTTCAAACATATTTGAACTTCAAGTTTCACGGAGACAAGATGATTCTAGGTACTAATTGAAACCATTGTTCTTTGAATCAACAATGTGAGGTTTACTAAAAGTTTGCAATAGGACTTAATCATTTCTTGATTCTTTAACAATACGGTACCAGTCCGTAAAGTTTCTTGTCAGACTTAACAGTATTGCTATCTCAATTACAAGACTTGCGCATGGTAGATAACGGATGCCAATTCTACAAATTTAATTCAAAATACTATTCAGACTATGTTCATGATAATTAGTTCATGTTTTAATCTAATTACTAATGAACTCCCACTTAATACAACATCCCTCATAGTTGTTTAGTGGTACACGATCCATATCCACTACACCAAGACCGATCATCACGTGAGATGATGTACCTTCAATGGTGAACATCAACAAGTTGATCATATCATCCATATGACTCGTGTTCAACCTTTCGGTTTCCTGTGTTCCGAGGCCATGTATGTACATGCTAGGCTTGTCAAGCAAACCCAAGTATTTCCGCGTGTGCAACATGGCTTACACCCGTCGTATGTGAACGTAGAATCTATCACATCCGATCATCACGAGATGCTTCAAAATGACGAACTAGTAGCAACGGTGCATACGAGGGGAGAACACTTTATTATCTTGATATTAAGTGAGGGATCATCTTATAATGCTACCGTCACGATCTAAGCAAATAAGATGCATAAAGGATTAACATCACATGCAATTCATATGTGATATGATATGGCCCTTTAGTCTTTGCTCCTTTGATCTTCATCTCCAAATCACGGACATGATCTCCATCATCAACGGGCATGATCTCCATCATCGTCGGTGTAGCGTCAAGGTCCATGGCACCGTCTTCATGGTTGTTTACCACATGTAGCAACTATTACAACTACTTTGAAATAATACTACTACATGAAATATAAAGACAACCATAAGGCTCCTGCCAATACAATAATGATCATCTCATACATATTCATCATCACATCATGGCCATATCACATCACCAAACCCTGCAAAAACAAGTTAGACGCCTAATTTGGTTTGCATATTTTACGTGGTTTAGGATTTTCGAGTAAGATCCAATCTACCTACGAACATGAACCACAACGGTGATACTAGTGTTGTCAATAGAAAGAGTAGATTGAATCTTCACTATGGTGAGAGAGACAGACACCCGCAAAGCCACTTATGCAATACAAGTTGCATGTCGAGCGTGGAGCAGTCTCATGAACGCGGTCATGTAAAGTTAGCCAGCCGCTCATCCCACCATCCCGCAAGATGCAAAGTATTCTAACTAAAAACAACAAAAGCATCAACGCCCATAAAACCATTGTGTTCTACTCTGCAACCAATCTATGCATAGACACTGATACCATCGATGGGATTCGTAGCATAGAAAACAAAAATTTCTACCGCAAGAACGAATAACAAGCCAAGATCCAATCTAGAAGATGGTAGCAACAAGAAGATCATGAAACTAACCCTCGAAGATTTCCAAAGCCTACGAGATTAGATCTCGTTTGCTGTAGTCGATCACTTGCTTTCAAAAGCGCGTAGAAGATCTTGACTGTGCCACAGCACCTCCGTACTCGGTCACACGTTCGGTGTTGATGACGATGTCCTTCTCCCCGTTCCAGCGGGCAGAGGATGTAGTAGATCCTCCTCGGAATCCCGCTAGCACGACGGCATGGTGGCGGTGGTGGTGGAGATCTCCGGTAGGGCTTCGCCGTAGCCGTGCAAGAGGGAGGAGGAGGAAGTGGAGGCTAGGGTTTGGGGAGAGGGGGCAAGGGCTGCGACTGGTGCACCTCTTGGGGCTCCCTGCCCTCCTTTTATAGGTGGAAAAGGTCCTTGGGTCGTCCAAGACCTGCCCCCAAAGTTTGGGAGAGTTCCGGTAGGTTTCTGCCAAACCTACTAGAACTAGGACTCTTTTGCCAAATCCGAAAGGGAAACTTCTTAACCCTTAAGGAAAACATGGATACACCTATTATGGGACCCTCCGGACTTCCTTAGACAGCCCGGGTCGTCCCGGACACTTCCGGAACCTTCCACAATATTCCGGACTATTCCGGTGCTTCCAAAACCTTCTAGAAGCTCCGGTCAAAACATCGGATTTTTTCCGAAAAAATGACTTCCCATATATGAATCTTATTCTCCGGACCATTCCGAACCTCCTCGTGATGTCTTGGATCCCATACGAGACTCCAAACAACATTCGAGCTCCATTCCATATTCCATATCTACTTAAAACGACATCAAACCTTAAGTGTGTCACCCTACGGTTCGAGAACTATGCGGACATGATCGAGACTCTTCTCCGATCAACTAATAGCGGGACCTGAGATCCATAATAGCTCCCACATATTCAACGATGACTTCGTGATCGAAAGAACCATTTACATACGATACCAATTCCTTTTGTCACGCGATATTTTACTTGTCCGAGGTTCGATCATCGGTATCACGATACCTTGTTCAACCTCGTCACCGACAAGTACTCTTTACTCGTACCGTGGCATATCATCTCTTGTGAACCGTTCACATGCTTGCAAGCTAATCGGACGACATTCCACCGAGGGCCCAGAGTATATCTATCCGTCATCGGGATGGACAAATTCCACTCTTGATCCATATGCCTCAACTCACACTTTCCGAATACTTAATCCCATCTTTATAACCACCCATTTACGCAGTGGCGTTTGATGTAACCAAAGTACCCTTCTGGTATAAGTGATTTACATGATCTCATGGTCGAAGGACTAGGTAACTATGTATCAGAAGCTAATAGCAAGTTGAACTTAATGACGTGATCTTATGCTACGCTTATTTGGTGTGTGTCCATTATATCATTCATCTAATGACATAACCTTGTTATTAATAACATCCAATGTTCATGATCACGAAACCATGATCATATATTAATCAACAAGCTAGTTAACAAGAGGTTACTAGTTACTCCTTGTTGTTTATCACACATTATCAATGCAATGTACAAAATGCATGGTATGCAAACATTTATCATAAACACAAAGATATATTATACTCCCTCCGTCCAGGATAACTAGGCCTCTAGTGGAAATCTATTTGTCCAGAAACTCCACCTCCACAAGGCATGTTAGAATTAATTGCTCCTAAATCACTGGGCCTAATTATGGCTAATCTCCTCCACCACCGCACGGTTTCCTCTCTCTATCCCTTAATTTTGTCCCGAGACGTTTCTTTCTGTGTGAACAGCTTGCTTCAATCTCTCCGTGTGAACAGCTTGTGCATGCATGGTCGTGTGAAAATCTTCTCCACCGCACCTTCCTCCCTCCCTCTCCCTTAATTCTCCTATTACTCCGCATGGGCAAGTGGGAATACGTTTCTGTTTTTTGCTCCGCATGGGCTTCCACATGCAAGTCTGAACATGATTGCATGCAAGTGTAAACATGAGTGCATGCGAGGCCTCCTCTCCCTCTGTTTTTTCGGCTCCCTTTTCAGCTGTTTGCATTCACAAGTGTACATAGCTGGGTATAAAACCCCACACAATGGAGTCCATGTGACACACAAACCGTGGAGGTTCCTGCCATGGAGGAGGTGCAAGGCGTGCTCAAGGATCCTGGCGTGGAGGTGGTGCAAGAGCAAGATGGTGTCCATGGCGAGGTGGATGGCGTACACGGCGAGGTGGAGATTGTCGATGACGATGTGGAGGTCACACAAGGCCAGGTGCAAGAACTAGAGGATGAATTTGAGAGGGTTCATACAAATATCCAAGATCTTTTTCAGAGAGTGGATCGTGCAACCAATGTCGGAGCTACAGAGGCAAGGATTTCAGCTACTCCAAGGTACATCCACACTACTAACTTCGCGCAAGATGTGGATTCATCCGGCTTCATCAGAACCTACTCCAACCCTACCTCAACTTGCGAGGTGTGCATTCATCCGGCTTTGTGCCTCAAGTGTGGCGTTAGCGGTGAGCCTTCCATATTCCTTTGCTTAGGATGTAGGCTCCCGGTACCAACAGATTTGCGTTCTTGCGAGTCTTGCGGAAATCCTTGCCTCTGTGACAATTTTTGGTGCAAAGATTGTGCGACTATGGTGGCGATAAACAAAGAAGGGGTATGCATAAGGTGCCGTCGCAGCCCATCTATCTATCTCGAGAACGAAAAGAAAGCGCACGATGTGCCGGATAGTCAAGTTTAGATTCGCCGGACGATGAAAATATAGTGAGTTGTAATGGTTTTATATGCTTCAAGTTTATGTAAGAAAGTGAGTACGAATATGGTTTTATATGATTTTATTATGAGCTTATCTTGGTTCTATAGAGATGCATATATTGTCAAGATGCATACTAAAATCTAAACATTGGCTTGTACGACAATGGGAGTAATAAAATCTAAACATTGGCTTGTACGACAATAGGATTAGCTTAGTTCGCGTGAAGCCACGCAAGTGCATCTTCTATAAGCTACTTCTCTATTTTCAATCGGATTGGCAACTTTCCTTGTCTCTCAAGAACTTGCTTCTTCAAGTGAGGTACATCATAATGGATTGATCCCTTCTTCTTTATAATCTCCCTCATGCATGCTTGGTGGCTCAAGAAAATCCTAGTACAACATGATTCAAACATGTCAATGTCACCTTAATAAAAAACGTATGTGTAGAAAATTGTGTACTGCCACATACCTATTGAGCTTTTGATGTGGATATTCCGCTAACGATTGATTAACTTTATGCACTATTTCTGCGAGAGTTTTTGGTATTTTCTTTTGAATCATAGATTGAATAGAAGCAAACCAACCAAGATCCAAAATATTGCAGTCCGGTGAGTTAGGAGGTTGATAAACCATCCGAATGTCCCAACCTCCACGTGCAGCCTCACTAACAAATATTGGATCATCGGGCTGAATATGAGTTCTAGCATTGTATTGTTGAATGTAGATCGATTTGTGCCTGTCACTAGCCGGCCACTTTGCCTTGATCGCAGGAAGAATGAATTTAACAAGGTACTCTCTACTTTTGGCCTTGTCAACTTCAGTGCACGGCTTGAGCTCCCAATCTCCCCTCTTCCTGTTAGAAAAAATAGAATGTCCCTTTAGTGCAAGCCAAACATAAACATGAATAAGCTACAGTACTCCTTTTGTGTTGTAAAATGCACATACCTATTAGCACTTCTCTTTTGTGCTTGAACCCATTCAACATACGCCCAAACGCCTATCTTCCCATCAAAAGTGCAATTACCTTCCGCATCATATCTTGGTCTAGCAATTACAGAAACAAACATTATTTTCTCGATATAATTCTTGTTCTTTGTCGCTCTTTTTGGGGCTTCCTCCCTTTTGCTCAAATATACATTTTCATTCCTCCTAATTCTGTAGAACCACTTCTCATCATAATGTGCAACATTGAATCCACCCTTCATTGTGGGTTCATCATCAAACAAAGTACAAGGCTCAACTTGATGGAGAGCATACAACAAACGTTGCTTCTCGTTTTCTTCTCCCAACATGGGCTTCACATCGCTTGTGACTCTTCTTATTTCCTTCTCTTTTAACCTGCACAAACGTATGAATGAACTAAGTATTTTGTAACTGACAAGTATATGTGGTGCGTTCGGAAATTGTGTACTACCTTAGGAAAACAGTAGACTTTGGCATGTTCATAGCTTCTGCAAGTTGATGTATAGTGGTGCGTTCGGTTGTTGGGATAGCTTCCATTGCTTCTATGTCCAATATGTTCTTCTTTCTACCAACCTTCCCGATCTTTCCACACTTGACACTATTTATGCCACCTCCATTTATTCCCTGCCTCCAAATTCTTGTGACTACCCTTCGTGGACACTTAGCCAAGATTGCAACTTCAGCCGTCACGCCACGTTTCATTTTTCTGGAGGTTCCATTACGTTGCTGGATCCATTGGTAAATCTGTCGTTTTTCTTCCGTGCTGTAAAACTTTCTTGTACGCTTATTTGCTAGATCATCTACACACATAAAACAGAACAAAAAGTAGTGCAAGTTAGAAAAATCTCTGCCGCGGCAGAAAAAATACACAATCCTATGCCGTAGGCTTACTCAAATCTATGATCTTGCGAGGATTTGCTTGAACCGGTGTTTGGCTTGGAGGGTACTCATCTGCGTTCTCGAAGTTAGGGTTGTACCCAACTCCATGGTACCCTTGAGGCAATGCACTATCACTAGCTGGTTCATCTACAAACAGAAACATAAGATTAAAACAGTACATACACCTCTGAAATATACGATTACTTTGACAACAATAAAATGTAGGAAACATACTCAAATTGATCCCTGTGTCCCGGCCAGAACCTTGTTCAATATTTTCTGCTTGGGGTGTTGTACGTATATCTACATGTACATGAACTTGATGTTAACAGTACATACACCTCTCAACAAATTACTACCAGAATCATATAAAACAGAAGTCATCTAAACATAAATCATCGAAAACAGAAATCATCTAAACAGAAATCATCGAAAACAGAAATCATCTAAACAGAACTCATCTAAAACAGAACTAATCTAAAACAGAAATCATCTAAACAGAATTCATCTAAAACAGAACTCATCTAAACAGATTTCATCTAAAACAGAACTAATCTAAAACAGAAATCATCTAAACAGAATTCATCTAAAACAGAACTCATCTAAACAGATTTCATCTAAAACAAAATTCATCTAAAACAGAAATCATGTAAACAGAATTCATCTAAAACAGAACTCATCTAAAACAGAATCATCTAAAACAGAAATCATCTAAAATAGAACTCATCTAAAATAGAATCATGTAAAACAGAAATCATGTAAAACAGAATCATGTAAAACAGAACTCGATGCATCAAGTACCTCTAGTGTTGAAGAAGCTCGAGTGCATGTCGACGGAAAACCCCCTCCGAAGCTCAGCGGAGGGTCCACGGCGACAGGAACGACGTTGTTTGCCCTTCTTTCTTGACGGCGACGTCGACATGGTCCGCGCGTCCCTGTTCGGCTCGCATTGCCTTCTCCACCGCCGCTGCCGCTCCCTTGTCCACCGCCGCTGCCGCTCGCTTGTCCACCACCGCTGCCGCTCGCTTCCCCCGCGGAAGGAAAAGAGAATGGACTGTCGCTGCCGCCGATGAGAGAAGAACCGTGCGGACGCATCAGGCCGACGCGCCGCGCAGGGTTCGATGGTGGAGGGCCTGTAGGGCGCACGGGCCTCTCCAGCCATGAGCCATTGATGAACGGCGCCGCCGATCGAAGACCAATCAAGCCAAGCGTTCGAGTTTTCCGCCGCGACGAGCTCTCTGGTTCTTCTTCGTCCATTGGAAAGGGGAGAGGGAGCGAGATGAGAGGAGGTGATAAGATGCAGAAGAGAGGAGGCGAGGAGATGCCGTATATAATAGCGCTCGATTTGGAGATCAAAACAAAAATTGCCGCCATGATTTTGGGCAGATTGAGCGCGGGATCGGGAAGGAAAGCTTCGCCCTCGACGGGGAAGGAAACTATCGCTCGCGGGGAAGGAAGGAGCGAACAAAAATCGAAACTGCCCAATCCCGCGACGTAAAAATAGCGCCAAAATTTTCGCTACTCGCGCGGATCTCTTTCGGTTTTTTTGCTCCATCGATGCGACGTTTTGCATGGCCGAAATTATGGGCTTTTATTGCCAAATTATCGAAACTGCATTTTACTGGTGGAATCGGCAGTTTTGGGCTCCAGGAAACAACGCCAATAAGCTGCTGCCTTGGTTGCGATGATTTTCGTAGGAGGCCTAGTTATCCTGGACGGAGGGAGTAATAACCATTTTATTATTGCCTCTTGGGCATATCTCCAACAGAAGCCCAGTCAGGAGATAGTTTGGAAAGATAGAGTTGTATTAGTAATATCGACTTGTAACTATTATGGGACAAACTCAGATAGTCTCCCGGACTTTGTAACTTGTACATCACGAAACCCTCGGCTCCGCCTCCTATATAAAGGGGACTCGAGGGACAAAGAAAGCATCGATTGCATTGTCAACACAACCCTAGTTTTCATAGTCGTCCAGTACTTTTCCGGCTGAACCTTCGAGATCTACTTGCCCTTATCCCTAAAACCCTAGTCTACAATCTGCATGACAAGTCGATACCTTGTCAATTGGCGCTGTCTGTGGGAACTGAAGGCGACAAGGATCCGATCTCGATGGCACGCTCAACATCATTGACGTCTTCGGTAGCAAGCAACGCAATGGACAAAGGTAAACAGATCGAAACTGATCTCGTTGATTTTGTTCCTCACCCGCCCTCCCATGTGGATTCATATGCGTATCTGGAGGAGCCTATGGAGATGACGTTCGGGAGGTTCCACTTCTGCGTCGGAAAAGAGGGATCGCATCGTCTCGAGGCTCCAGTTTCGTCATGATCGTCGGCGGTTTATTCCGATTTTTCGGAATCATCGTCATCATTCAAGATCGACGCCGAGGAAATCTCGTCGCCGCGCTTCGCCAAGTCGGCAACGAGCGAAGAACTCGTCAAGATCTTCGGCGGCATGTCCTTCGAGTCATCTGCGGACTCCAATATAAGCAGCGACTCAGACAGTACCGACAGCAACAACTTCATCGATAGATCCACTTCTGTTCGGGAGGTCTTCACCGATCTATACGACGGTGTCACCAACCCCAGCAAAGATAAAGCCTCAAAATATCATCAAGTTTATGTAGTTGGGGAGCCAAGTCGCCCACAGGAGGAGACATCAGAGGCTTTCGATCCTGTGGGAAACCCATATGTCGATCCCGCTAATCTCACGCGAGGTCTGGGCACCAAATATGTCGGCCCTGCGGAACGGCAGATGGTGCAACTTCCACAAGCAGCTTGGGACAGAGCCGCGAAAGCTATGGACGGTACAGAGCCGATGACTACAACCGCTATGGTTGATGAATTGCAAGCTTACCAATATAGACTCGCCCGTGCTGGACGAGAACTTGAAAAGCAAATAGCTGAGCTTAATAGGAGGAAAGCCGCAGCTTCTGCGTCAAGCCGAAGAAGGGCAGAGCTCAGCCAACATTCAGGATCTTTGGGATCCAATCATGGAGCAGCCCGTAATAGGGGAAGGTCCAGACTGCAGAACATACCCGAAGCCGAGAGGGAAAACTTGATCCAGAATCTCGGCATGTCCTTTATGTCAATAGATACAAGGGGGAACATTATTCCCAAAACACCGGAAGCTGGGTACATGGCGACTCAGGCCTTCATACCGGCAAACAGACCACCTCATGGAGATCCGAGGGAAGCATTGTATAACATGGCCATGGGAGGAGTTGGAGTCATGGGAACGGCGTTCGCAAACACAGGCACACCTCCTGAAGGTGCTCCAAGGCAAAATAGTCCACGACCAACAGTGGTAGTGCAGGACCCGCCAAGAACAAGCGCAGCAAGAAATACATCGACACATGCACGAGTTGATAGGGCACGACAAGAAAGGAGAGAACGTCGGCAGTCACCAGAAGTCGACGAAGAGGAGATGTGCGGGCTCCCCTGTTTTACTCGAAGAGTTCGCAAAATGCGAGTCCCATCTGGTTTCAAGTTACCCGATAATTACAAGAAGTTCGATGGCCTGCAAGATCCAGAGGATTGGCAAGTCGATTATCTGGAAACAGTGAAATTGACGGGAGGAACTAAAGCAACTGCCATGCAAAGCATCCAAGTGCACTTAAGTGGAGCAGCACGATCATGGATTAAAAAGTTACCACCTGGATCCATCGATAGCTGGGAAACGTTCGAGGACATGTTTGTGAAAAATTTCTTGTCTACCTGCAAGAAACCTGCGTCAATAGAACAGTTGCGAGCCTGTAGACAAAAGTATGATGAATCGATGAGGACGTACATCCAGAGGTGGAACATCATCAAAAACTCGGCAGAAAACATATCTGATGAAAGAGCGATAGATGCGTTTGTCGCCGGAATCCGAAGGAAGGATCTAGTCGAGGATTTGGGAAGGACTAATCCAAAAACAATAGCGGCACTGATGGAAATAGCGAATCATTGGGCAGATGGAGAAGATGCTGTCCATAATAAGCGGCATAGGTCGCCTGACGATGATCGCAATCGAAGTATCCAAAATAGACGGTGGTTTTCTCGCCAGTTCTTCGAATATGAAGGTCCTGGCCAAATATCGGCTGGCTTTCAAGGAAATAGCGGAAATAACAGTCGAGATGATTATCAAAAGAGTGGTGAGCAACGTAGCGACTACAGAGATAGTCCACGTCCTAACAGACAAAATAACGGTCCAAGGTTCCAGAGGCCATACATATCTCCCGAAGATATGATGAACGGACCATGTCAAATGCACTTTTATCTCGACAGCAATGGGAAGAGGCAGTCGAGACATTTTCGTAAGGATTACCGAACTTCTCTAAGCGGAATGATACGCGGGACATGCCAACACAAAAGACATAGAAACCCTCAGGGTCAAAGTGAGTGAGATCCACCTTCCACCTCCTCCCGCGATCACGGACGAAAATCGACACCAAATAGCGGCAGCTCCACCGCCGCCTCTTATATCGACACCAATGGCGCGGTCTCGATGATTCAGAAGGCCAGGCCATCCAACAGCTCAGTGAATTTCGCGACAAGTCTTCATGGCAGAGAAGATGCCTGCACCAACAATCGAGTACTTGAATTGGTCGGGACAGGACATTGGGTTCACCATAGCGGACCACCCACAGAAGTTCCTCGACCAGGGCAATCAGCTTTGATCTTACCAGCGGTGATAGCAGGATTCGACGTTTCACGAGTATTTATAGATGGATGTAGCAGTTTAAACCTCATGTACGCTGATACACTGAGGAAGATGAACATATCCCTAGCAAACTTAAAACCAACCGACACACGTTTCCATGGTATCACACCAGACAAGCCAAGTTATCCGCTGGGAAAGATCAATCTCGACGTTCAGTTTGGAACCCGAGAGAATTACAGGATAGAAAGCTAGGTTGGAGTTTTAAGTCGTGGATTTTCCATCACAGTACCATGCTCTACTCGGACGAACCGCGTATGCCATGTTTATGGCGGTACCACATTAGACCTACTTGTTGTCGAGACTCCCTGGACCAAGAGGCCCAATCACAGTAAAAGGCAGTTTCGCGCTAGCGGATAAATGCGACAAGGATTTTCATCGACTGTCGGAAACCTTCGGGATGCAAGCAGAGTATATGGCGTACAAGCTAACAACTGACTATGACGTGTGATACGTCTCCGACGTATCGATAATTTCTTATGTTCCATGCCACATTATTGATGATATCTACATGTTATATGCACATTTTATGTCATTATTATGCGTTTTCCGGAACTAACCTATTGACGAGATGTCAAGTGCCGTTCCTGTTTCTGCTGTTTTTGGTTTCAGAAATCCTAGTAACGAAATATTCGGAATCGGACGAAATCAACGCCTGTGTTCCTATTTTGCCCGAAGCATCCGAACACACGATAACCGCCGTAGAGGGGGCACAAGGCCAAAACCCTAGGCCGCGCGGCCAATGGGGCCGCGCCGCCCTATGGTGTGGCCACCCGTCAGCCCTCCCCGCGCGCCTCTTCGCCTATTTAAAGCCTCCGTCGCGAAAACCCCGATGCGTTCGACGAATCCACGGAAACCTTCCAGAGCGCCGCCATCGCGAGGCCAAGATCCTGGGGGACAGGAGTCTCTGTTCCGCACGCCGCCGAACGGGGAAGTGCCCCCGGAAGGCTTCTCCATCGACACCGCTGCCATCTCCACCGCAATCTTCATCACCGCCGCTCCCATGAGGAGGGGAGTAGTTCTCCATCGAGGTTCGTGGCTGTAGCTATGTGGTTCATCTCTCTCCTATGTACTTCAATACAATAATCTCATGAGCTGCCTTACATGATTGAGATTCATATGATGATACTTGTAATCTAGATGTCGTTATGCTAGTCAAGTGAGTTTTACTTATGTGATCTCCGGAGACTCCTTGTCCCACGTGTGTAAAGGTGACAGCGGTGTGCACCGTGTGGGTCTCTTAGGCTATATTTCACAGTACTTATTCACCGATGAATGGCATAGTGAGGTGCTTATTTACATCTCTTTATGATTGCAATGTATTTTGTATCACAATTTATCTATGTGCTACTCTAGCAATGTTATTAAAGTAGTTTTATTCTCCTACACGATGTAAAGGTGACAGTGCATCCGTGTTAGTACTTGGTTTATGCTATGATCATGATCTCTGTAGATTGCGGGTTAACTATTGCTATGATAGTATGATGATTTATTCCTCCTACATATGCATGAAGGTGACAGTGTGCATGCTATGCTAGTACTTGGTTTAGTCGAATTGATCTTTCATGCACTCTAAGGTTATTTAAATATGAACATTGAATTGTGGAGCTTGTTAACCCCGGCATTGAGGGTTCGTGTAATCTCCTACGCAATGTGTTCATCATCCAACAAGAGTGTAGAGTATGCATTTATCTATTCTTGTGTGATCAATGTTGAGAGTGTCCACTAGTGAAAGTCTAATCCCTAGGCATTGTTCCTAAATACTGCCGTTACTACCGTTTCTACTGCTTTACTGTTACTACCGTCGCAATACTACCACCATCAACTACGTTTTCAGCAAGCTATTTTCTCGGCACCGTTGCTACTGCTCATATATATTCATACCACCCGTATTTCACTTCGCTCGAACTAGTGCACCTATTAGGTGTGTTGGGGACACAAGAGACTTCTTGCTTTGTGGTTGCAGGGTTGCATGAGAGGGATACTCTTGACCTCTTCCTCCCGAGTTCGATAAACCTTGGGTGATCCACTTAAGGGAAAACTTGCTGCTGTTCTACAAACCTCTGCTTTTGAGGCCCAACACCGTCACAGAAAAGAGGGGGTAGACAGACGTGTGCATCTGTGACGGAGGAAGGCCGCTAAAGGAGCCAACCTTTAGCACAACCAAAAATTCGAAAGAGGTGCAGATTCACCCGACAGATCCCAAGAAGACGACAGCTATCACCACAAATATGGACCTCGCATAGGAAAGCGCGCTCATCGAGTTCCTCCGTGAGCGCTGGGAAATCTTCGCATGGTGTCCAGATGATGCCAGAGTACCCAGGGAACTTGCCGAGCATCCTTTAACTTGGATCCATTGGCAAAGACCGGATGCCTCTGCGGCGCGAACCAAACCGCAAAGCTATGGGCAGAAATTAATCGACTCAGAGAAGCTGGGTTCATCAAAGAACTATACACGGAGGCCACATGGGTAGCTAATCCAGTGTTGGTCCCGAAGAAAACACGAAAGTCCTTCGCATGTGCGACTTCACGGTCTCAACAAACATTGTCCAAAGGATCACTTCCCCCTCCCAAGGATCGATCAAATTATCGACTCCACGACAGGCTGTGAACGTCTTTCCTTCCTAGATGCATATTCTGGTTACAACCAGATCCGTTTGAAAGAAGAAGATGAGGTCAAGCACTTTTATAACACCCTATGGCGTGTTCTGAGATAGAACAAATGCCCTTCGGTTGAAAAACGCGGAGCAATATATCGGATGATGGTGTCCTGCCACGCAAATTGGCAAAAACGTTCAAGTATACATCGACGATGTCGTCATAACAACAAAGAAAGGGTCAACCTTAATTGATGATCTCAAGGAAACTTTCGACAACCTAGATAAATTCTGCCTCAAGCTGAACCCGACGAAGTGTTCTTTTGGTGTCCCTGCGGGAGAACTTCTCGGGTTTCTGGTGTCAGCAAGAGGAATCGAGGCCAACCCGGAGAAAATCGAAGCCATCGTGACGATGCGGAAACCAACAAAGATCAAGGAAATACAACAGCTAACTGGGCGAGTCGCAACTCTGAGCAGATTCGTCACCAGGTTGGGAGAAAAGGCGTTGCCGTTCTATGCCTTGATCAAACAGGGGGAAACGTTCGAGTGGAACGAAGAAGCAGACAACGCCTTTGAAGATCTCAAACGCACAATCTCGACACCACCAATATTGGTGGCGCCCATAGAAAAGGAACCCCTCCTGTTGTATATCGCGGCCACACCCTGTGTGGTCAGCACATTTCTAGTGGAACGCGAAGAAGAAGGAAAACTCCATGGAGCACAGAGGCCAGTATATCATCGAAGTTTTATCGCTTCAAAACAATAAAAATTAGCATCAAAAAGTTAGCATATGGAGTATTCAACCGCAAGAAAATTGCACCACTATTTTTCGGCACATCCGATAATAGTGGTCAACGATGCGCCTTTGTTGTCCAATATATTGAATAACCCGGAAGCTACAGGTCGTGTCTCCCTTTGGGGAATAGAGCTGTCCCCTCGGGACATCACGTATGAAAAAAGAAAAGCAATCAAATCGTAGATCTTGCCAGACTTCGTCGCAGAGTGGATGGAACTGCAAAATACAGGACCTCCAGATTTATCGAGAACTTGGACTATGAACTTTGACGGGTCCAAAAGGTTAGAAGGAGCTGGAGCAGGCGGGATATTGGTATCACCTCAAGGAGATAAAATGAAGTACGGCACGGATGACGTTCCCCAACGCGTCCAACAATGAAGCGGAGTATAATCGATACATGGGATGAAGATGGCGAAAGCTGTGCAAACCTATTAAAAATCTTCAACATTCCCTGCTAGTGGCTCACGTGATGAATCTGTGTTTGCATCAATGATAGTATGATATCATACAAGGAGGTATACAACGAACTCAAGAAGCTCTTTGACGGGTGCGATGTGAATCATATCAACAGACTCAGCAACGATGAAGCCGACGTTCTGGCAAACATCGGATCATAATGCTTAGCAATACCACCTGGCGTGTTTTGGGAGGAGATAAGTGAAAGGTCGACTAAGGCAAAGAAATAAACAAAGAAAAAAGAGAAGGTCGAGAAAGACTCGGGGGCTCTGGCAGTATCGGAAGCAAGCGCATCAGGAGACGATGAAGAATCGCATGAGGTAATGGTACTGCAAGTTCCTTGGATGCAGGTTTACATCGCGTATATCCTAAGGAAAGAAACACCCGAGGATCCAGTAGAAGCAAGGCGAGTTATTCGATGATCCAAGGCCTTCACCGTGGTTAAGGGCGAGCTGTATAAGCGAAGTATATCGGGAGTCTTGCAGCGATGCGTCACACCCGAGGAAGGTCGATTGCTCTTAAAGGATGTGCACGAAGGAGTGTGTGGACACCACGCGAGTAGTCGAGCTATAGCAGCCAAGGTTTTTAGAGCAGGATTCTACTGGCTAAAATGTTAACGTAGGATGCAAAGGACATATTGGGATGCGGTGTCAAAGGTTTGCCGCAAAACCTCATTCTCCAGCAAGCAATGGAGTTGATGCCAATACCATTGTCATGGCCGTTTGCTCAAGTTCTTGATATGGTGGGAAAATTACACAAGGCGTGGCCAGGAGGGTACGAGTATATGCTTGTAGCTGTCGACAAGTTCACAAAGTGGATCGAGGCGAAGCCGATAAACTCACCAGATGCAGCGTCGACAATCAAGTTTATCAAGAGCATCGTTTTTCGATTTGGAGTTCCTCATAGTATCGTCACAACGGCAGAATTCACCTCAAGGAATTCGCGTATTGGCAGAGGTAGGCATCAAATTACAATTTGCCTCGTTGCGCACCCGCAAACCAACGGCCAGGTAGAAAAAGCAAACGACATCATTTGCAACGGCATCAAGAAGCGCCTGCTAACACCATTGGAAAAAGCCCGACACACATGGCCAGAGGAGTTGCCTAGCGTGCTATGGAGTATACGAACGACACCAAATACAGCGACACAAGAAACTCCGTTCTTTCTGGTCCATGGAGCTGAGGCAGTGCTACCAATAGAGATAGAACACAATTCCCCGCGAGTGGCGGAATTTAATGAAGAAACCTCGAGAAAGGCATTGGAAGATGATGTTGATGCACTCGACGAATCTCGAGACGAGGTATTGTCAAGGGTCACCAAGTACCAGCAAGATATGAAAAACTACCACAGTCGATGTTTGCGGCCAAGGTCTTTCCAGGTAGGCGACCTAGTTCTTCGGCTTACGCAAAACAGCCATGAGAAACTCGAGTAGCCATGGATAGGCCCGCATACACAGAAGTAATTGAAGGAGGAGCATACAGGATAAAGGACAAGAAGATGGATTGACGAGCCAAATCCCCGGAACGTCAAGTAGGCGTTTCACGCTTAAGTCGAAATGTAGTCCTATATGTAAACATACAATGTACTGAAACGCCCGCAGTTTTCAGACGCACTTTTCCTTCAGGGCACCGAGGGGCTGAAAGGTTTTTAATGAGGCGGACTCGCGGTGCTACAATATAGTAAAGATATTGGTGATATACATCTTTTTTCTTCGATCGGCTCGGGGGCTCGCAATCCGCAAATATAATATATATACACAAGTCTCTACAGTGTACAAACTTCGAAGTTATTTGCCTTGGTCTAAAACACCTCACAAACCAACAAAAATAAAAACAATAGCCACCGAAAACGCTCGGGGGCTAGATGGAAGGAAAAACATACAAGTTGTCTTACAATATACGTAGCTCTTACAATATACACGGTCTTTTTATACAAGAAAATTTCGGCAGAAGAAACTGGCTTTATTCACGACCCATCAGGTCATCTATGTTGACCCTTTCATTGTCAGCAGAAGCACTCATGTGATCAGCATAATTACCCTTAACGAGGAACTCAGCATCCATCCGAAGTAAATCATCCATCATTTCCTCGGCTACGGGTGTGACAACTTCGTTGATTTTGTCGATATTCCTCCTTCGTTTCTTCAGTTTAGCATGGCAAAGTTCAACAATTTTGGTTAGATCCACTTTCGGGTAGACGATTTGCAACATGATCATAGCAAACCGGGCTCCCGCAGTCAATTGGGCCTTCACAAAGTCATGGATTCGACGAGCATCTCTGAATTTATGCATCAAATCAGGAAGGGTCTTCGGCTGAGCGTTTCGAGGAAACATGGTGTTGTAAACCAGGGCCAATGTCCTCGTACAGAAATCAAGGTAGTCGCGAACTTGGCCTGCGCGATCTTGAAATCTGACGATTCCTCGGGTACGATCTGGTGTAGCCCAAAAGCTGGAACCATGATCTAGAGCAAGCTTGACAACAAGATTTGATCTCGCGTCCACCCGTTGGTCTTCGGCAGCAGTATCCAAAAAGGAACCTATTCGACGGAAGTACCATAGTAAGAGATAGAAAGCAAGTAAAGGAGAGGAACTTCAAAGACAGGAAGCGTACCCGCCATATCCAGACTGGCGTCGGTAATCAACTCGAGCATGTAAGTTTCTTGGGAAGCAGCTTGTGCAGCTTCGGCGACTGCAGCCTCCTTTAAAGCTAAGGCTTCCTGGGCCAGTTGAAGGGCAATTTTCTCCTTCTCGGATGACTTTCGAGATTGCTCCATTATTATAAGCGCTTGTTTCTTCATCGACTGAAGTTGCTGTCGAAGTTCGTTCAAATCCTGTACTGGACCAGCGCTCGAAGAATCTTCGTTGAGATTATCAGCAGAAACTTTCCTCGAGTAGGAGGAAGCGGGCAAGGCATCCAAGGAACGAGGAGTCGCGGTATAGTTTTCAAAAACCAACTGGAAAGAAAATCTCGACATCAATAATTTGGCAAAATAGCATTCCATTAATTCAGTTGGATATTTACATGATCATTACAAGAGAGGGTTCCTAGTGAACCAATGACAGGCTGTCGCAAAAGGCTACTACGGCGACAGCAACAAAAGAAGAAGAAAAAAGAAAAGCAGGGACAAGATGGTCTACTTGACCTCCGGCTTCGCAGAACTAGGGGAAGGAGCTGGTTTGTATCCGAGGAAGGAGAGGATTTTCTTCGACTGCGGTTTGGCAGCCTTAATCAAGGATTGCCACCTCTTTGTCTCCATCTTCGTCACTTCATCAACCTTCGCCCAGTTGACATTTTGTTGGCTTTCGGCGACCAAAGCTATGGTGCCTTCAACGCCAATCTTCAGGTTCTCTTGCCGTAGGGTTAGCCCAAGATCCTCTTCGGGAATGAAGTGCTTGGTAAGAGCAGCGAAGGTGTCGGGCTGTTCCTTCTTCGGCAAGAAGTAGGGGAAAAGGCGCGAAAATGCCGCCTTAGCATTGGAGATACTGTGGCGCACTTCATCCCCATGAATCTCAAGGAGAGAAAGAGCGTCGAGAAGACGGTCATCTTCGGGTTTTTCAAGTTCAAAATCCTGACTCATCTTCCCTGCTGAAACAAATTTCGGGTTATCAACAAGTATACGTAAAAGCTAACGTTGGAGGAAACTCGGTCAAAGTGATTGGCGAACTTACTGACAAAGCGCCGATTTTGCGACTCCAAGCGGGCGATGATATCCCCCTCACGAGCGACTTGCTGGGCTGTGTGCTCACTTAAGGCAGTTTCAGCTTCATGGAGTCTTTTTCGAAGACTCTCGATTGAGGCAGCGTCTAGTTCAGCCTTTTCGCGAGCTTTTTCGCTTTTCTCCAGCTCGAAAGCAAGGTCATCGGCACGCTTATTAGCTTTGGCGAGAGCCTCTAGCAAAAGAAAGAATGACAATGTTACAACAAAATAGCAACGGAAAATTAGCTCGACAGGAAGAGATAAGAGAGGAATACCTTTCAAATTATCAGCATAGTCACGGTACCCAATAAATTGAGTACTGATACGTCTCCGACGTATCGATAATTTCTTATGTTCCATGCCACATTATTGATGATATCTACATGTTTTACACACATTATATGTCGTATTTATGCATTTTCTCCAACCTATTAACAAGATGCCGAAGAGCCGGTTGTTGTGCTGTTTTTGGTTTCGTAAATCCTACAAAGGAAATATTCTGAATTGGACGAAATCAACGCCCTGTGGGCCTATTTTTCACGAAGCTTCCGTAAGACCGAAAGGGAACGAGGAGGCGACGAGCGGCGACACGCCGCCGGGCGGGCCCACCGGCCGCGCGGCCCTATTGTGTGGGCCCCTCGCGCCTCCTGACCTACCCCTTCCGCCTACTTAAAGCCTTCTGATCGCGAAACCCCCGCACCGAGAGCCACGACACGGAAAACCTTACCGAGACGCCGCCGCCAATCCCATCTCGGGGGATTCTCGAAATCACCTCCGGCACCCCTGCCGGAGAGGGGAATCATCTCCTGGAGGACTCTTCATCGCCATGATCGCTCCTGAGATGATGAGTGAGTAGTTCACCCTCTGGACTATGGGTCCACAGCAGTAGCTAGATGGTTGTCTTCTCCTCATGGGCTTCATTGTCGGATCTTGTGAGCTGCCTAACATGATCAAGATCATCTATCTGTAATTCTATATGTTGTGTTTGTCTGGATCCGATGGATAGAGAATACTATGTTATGTTGATTATCAATCTATTACCTATGTGTTGTTTAGATCTTGCATGCTCTCCGTTATTAGTAGAGGCTCTGGCCAAGTTTTTACTCTTAACTCCAAGAGGGAGTATTTATGCTCGATAGTGGGTTCATGCCTCCATTAAATCAGTGACATTAAAGTTCTAAGGTTGTGGATGTGCTGTTGCCACTAGGGATAAAACATTGATGCTATGTCCGAGGATGTAGTTATTGATTACATTACGCACCATACTTAATGCAATTGTCTGTTGTTTTGCAACTTAATACTGGAAGGGGTTCGGATGATAACTCAAGGTGGACTTTTTAGGCATAGATGTGGATAGCGGTCTATGTACTTTGCCGTAACTTAAATCTCACAATACTCATCATATCATGTATGTGCATTGTTATGCCCTCTCTATTTGTCAATTGCCCGACCGTAATTTGTTCACCCAACATGCTATTTATCTTATGGGAGAGACACTCTAGTGAACTGTGGACCCCGGTCCTATTCTTTTACATCAATACAATCTGTAATACTTGTTCTATTTTTCCGCAAACAATCATCTTCCACACAATACGGTTAATCCTTTGTTACAGCAAGCCGGTGAGATTGACAACCTCACTGCTTGGGGCAAAGTACTTTGGTTGTGTTGTGCAGTTCCACGTTGGCGCCGGAATCTCTAGTGTTGCGCCGCACTACATCTCGCCGCCATCAACCTTCAACGTGCTTTGGCTCCTCCCCGGTTCGATAAACCTTGGTTTCTTTTTGAGGGAAAACTTGCTGCTGTGCGCATCATACCTTCTTCTTGGGGTTCCCAACGAACGTGTGAGTTACACGCCATCAAGCTCTTTTTCTGGCGCCGTTGCCGGGGAGATCAAGACACGCTGCAAGGGGAGTCTCCACAATCCAATCTCTTTACTTTGTTTTTGTCTTGCTTTATTTTATTTACTACTTTGTTTGCTGCATTATATCAAAACACAAAAAAATTAGTTGCTAGCTTTACTTTATTTACTGTCTTGCACTCTATATCAAAAACACACAAAAATTAGTTACTTGCATTTATTTTATCTAGTTTGCTTTATTTACTACTGCTAAAATGAATACTCCTGAAAACACTAAGTTGTGTGACTTCACAAACACAAATAATAATGATTTCCTATGCACACCTATTGCTCCACTTGCTACTACAGCAGAATTCTTTGAAATTAAAACCGCTTGACTAATCTTGTTATGAGAGAGCAATTTTCTGTGTTAGTTCTGATGATGTTGCTGCCATCTCAATAATTTTGTTGAATTGTGTGAAATGCAAAAGTATAAAGATGTAGATGGTGACATTATAAAATTAAAATTGTTTCCTTTCTCATTAAGAGGAAGAGCTAAAGATTGTTGCTATCTTCGCCTAAGAATAGTATTGATTCATGGACTAAATGCAAGGATGCTTTTATTGGTAGATATATCCTCCCGCTAAAATTATCTTTGAGAAGTAGCATAATGAATTTTAAGCAATTAGATAATGAACATGTTGCTCAAGCATGGGAGAGAATGAAATCTTTGGTAAAGAATTGCCCAACCCATGGACTGACTACTTGGATGATCATCCAAACCTTCTATGCAGGACTAAATTTTTCTTCGCTGAACCTATTGGATTCAGCTGCTGGAGGTACCTTATGTCCATCACTTTGGGGCGGCTACAAAGCTTCTTGATAATATGATGATCAATTACTCAATGGCACACTTAAAGAGCTCCACAAGGTAAGAAGGTAAATTCACAAAGAATCCCTTCCTTGAGTGATAAGATTGATGCTATTATGTCTATGCTTGTGAATAATAGGACTAATGTTGATCCTAATAATGTTCCGTTAGCTTCATTGGTTGCTCAAAGTTCTAGGCCATATCCTGCTAATGGTAACTCTTATGGTAGATATGTTTCACCTAATGAGGAAAAGATGTTAGAGATTGAAAGATCTACCAAGAGCTTTATGCAATCACAATATGAGCAAAACAAATTGTTTACTAAAACTATGAATGAACAATCTACCTTGTTGAAGAATATAGGAAATCAACTTGAAAATCTGAATATGAGATTTCGGGGTTGCAAACTAAACTTGCAAATGCCGAAAACCGATCTCATACATGTCTCAAGGCCACATCTTCTTTAATTAATAAATGGCTGCTAAACCTAAGGATATTGAAAATAAAATTGTTACTACAAGAAATGCCATCCAAGTTAGAATTAATGAGAATATAAGGTTAATGGCTGAATTATGTGCTAGGTGGGATAGAGAGAAGAAATGAAAAACTAGCTAAAGAGAATAATGTAGCTAAAGTTTGGACTATTACCACCACTAGTAATGATAATGATTCACATGTTGCTACACTCCTACTATCAATGGTAAAATAATTGGTGTTGGCAATGTTTCTACTCCTAGTGCAAAGCGTACAAAACTGCCTGAAATTGCTAAACCTGCTGTGATAAAACCGCTGAAATTTTTTCCAACATTGGGGATGATGATCCCATTGCTGTAGCTCATAATTATTTAGATTTTGATGATTGTCACATCTCTGAAGTTATAAAGTTCTTACAAAACTTGCTAAGAGTCCCAACGCTAGTGCTATAAACTTGGCTTTCACAAACATATTACAAATGCTCTCATAAAAGCTAGAGAAGAGAAACTAAAACTTGAAACTTCTATTCCTAGAAAGTTAGAAGATGGTTGGGAGCCCATCATTAAGATGAAGGTCAATGATTTGATTGTAATGCTTTATGATCTTGGTGCAAGTATTTCTGTTATGCCTAAGAAAATCTATGATATGCTTGACTTGCCACCATTGAAAAATTGTTATTTGGATGTTAATCTACGATAATGCTAAAAAGAAACCTTGGGGAGAGTTGATAATGTTCATTACTGTTAACAATAACCTTGTCCCCTGATTTTGTTGTCTTGGATATTGAATGCAATGCATCTTGTCCCATTATATTGGGAAGACCTTTTCTTCGAATCGTTGGTGCTACCATTGATATGAAGGAAGGTAATATTAAATATCAATTTCCTCTCAAGAAAGGTATGAACACTTCCCTAGAAAAGAATGAAGTTACCTTATGATTCTATTATTAGAACAAATATGATGTTGATGCTTCATCTCTTGATAACACTTGATATACACTTTCTGCGCCTAGCTGAAAGGCGTTAAAGAAAGAACTTCTTGGGAGATAACCCATGTGTTTATTTTACTACAGCACCTTTGTTTTATATTTGAGTCTTGGGTTGTTTACTACTGTAGCAATCTCTCCTTATCATGTTTTTGTGCCAAGTAAAGTCTCTATGGTAAAGTTGATGCTAGATTTGGATTGCTGCGCAGAAACAGCATTGTGTCTGTCACGAATTCGTTAGAAGTCTCTGTAAAAAAAAAAAAAATCTGCAAATTTACGTGCGTGATCCGATAAGTATGAAACTTTCATTAGTTTTGAGTTTTTCCGTTTGAGCAAGTTAAGTGCCCCTTCCAGGTTCGTCTTTACGGACTGTTCTGTTTTTGATAGATTCTGCCTTTTATTTCGCATTGCCTCTTTTGCTATGTTGATGAATTTCTTTGATCCATTAATGTCCAGTAGCTTTGTGCAATGTCCAAGTGTTAAGAATGATTGTGTCACCTCTGAACATGTGAATTTTTGATTGTGCACTAACCCTCTGAGTTTGAGTTGTTGGTGTGAAGGAAGTTTTCAAGGGTCAAGAGAGGAGTATGATATACTATGATCAAGAGGAGTGAAAGCTCTAAGCTTGGGGATGCCCCGTGGTTCACCCCTGCATATTTTAAGAAGACTCAAGTGTCTAAGCTTGGGGATGCCCATGGCATCCTCTTCATCGACAACATCATCGTTCCTCCCCCGAAACTATATTTTTATTCACTCACATCTATGTACTTTGCTTGGAGCATCTTTTTGTTTTCGTTTTTGTTTTTGTTTGAATAAAATGGATCCTAGGATTCATTGTGTGGAGAGAGACACGCTCGCTGTTGCATATGGACAAACATGTCCTTAGGCTTTACTCATAGTATTCATGGCGAAGGTTGAATCTTCTTCGTTAAATTGTTATATGGTTGGAATCGAAATGCTACATGTAGTAATTCTAAAATGTCTTGGATAATTTGATACTTGAAATTGTGCTCATGTTTAAGCTCTTGCATCATATACTTTGCACCCATTAATGAAGAAATACATAGAGCTGCTAAAATTTGGTTTGCATATTTGGTCTCTTAAAGTCTAGATAATTTCTAGTATTGAGTTTTGAACAACAAGGAAGACGGTGTAGAGTCTTATAATGTTTACAATATGTCTTTTATGTGAGTTTTGCGCACCGGCTCATCCTTGTGTTTGTTTCAAATAACCTTGCTAGCCAAACCTTGTATCGAGAGGGAATACTTCTCATGCAAAAATCCTTGAGCCAACCACTATGCCATTTGGTGTCCACCATACCTACCTACTACATGGTATTTCTCCGCCATTCCAAAGTAAATTGCTTGAGTGCTACCTTTAAATTTCCATCATTCGCCTTTACAATATATAGCTCATGGGACAAATAGCCTAAAACTATTGTGGTATTGAATATGTACTTATGCACTTTATCTCTTATTAAGTTGCTTGTTGTGCGATAACCATGTTCCTGGGACGCCATCAACTACTCTTTGTTGAATATCATGTGAGTTGCTATGCATGTCCGTCTTGTCTGAAGTAAGGGAGATCTACCACCTTAATGGTTAGAGCATGCATATTGTTAGAGAAGAACATTGGGCCGCTAACTAAAGCCATGAATCATGGTGGAAGTTTCAGTTTTGGACACATATCCTCAATCTCATATGAGAACACTAATTGTTGCCACATGCTTATGCATTAAAGAGGAGTCCATTATCTGTTGTCCATGTTGTCCCGTATGGATGTCTAAGTTGAGAATAATCAAAAGAGAAATCCAAAATGCGAGCTTTCTCCTTAGACCTTTGTACAAACGGCATAGGTACCCCCTTGTGACACTTGGTTAAAACATGTGTATTGCGAAGGATCCCGTAGTCCAAGCTAATTAGGACAGGTGCGGGCACTATTAGTATACTATGCATGAGGTTTGTAACTTGTAAGATATAACTTACATAATAAATATGCTTTATTACTACCGTTGACAAAATTGTTTCATGTTTTCAAATAAAAGCTCTAGCACAAATATAGCAATCGATGCTTTCCTCTTTGAAGGACCTTTCTTTTACTTTTATGTTGAGTCAGTTCATCACCTATTTCTCTCCACCTCAAGAAGCAAACACTTGTGTGAACTGCATTGATTCCTACATACTTGCATATTGCACTTGTTATATTACTTTACATTGACAATATCCATGAGATATACATGTTATAAGTTGAAAGCAACCGCTGAAACTTAATCTTCCTTTGTGTTGCTTCAATACCTTTACTTTAATTTATTGCTTTATGAGTTAACTCTTATGCACTACTTGATGATGCTTGTCTTGAAAGTACTATTCATGAAAAGTCTTTGCTTTATGATTCATTTGTTTACTCATGTCATTACCATTGTTTGATCGCTGCATTCATTACATATATATGTTTACAATAGTATGATGGCATGTCACTCCGTGAAATTATCTTTGTTATCGTTACCTCTCGACGAGCAGAACTAAGCTTGGGGATGCTGATACGCCCCCGACGCATCGATAATTTTTATGTTCCATGCCACATTATTGATGATATCTACATGTTTTACACACATTATATGTCGTATTTATGCATTTTCCAAACTAACCTATTAACAAGATGCCGAAGAGCCGGTGTGGTTTTCCGCTGTTTTTGGTTTCAGAAATCCCACAAAGGAAATATTCTTGGAATTGACGAAATCAACGTCCAGGGGCCTATTTTTACACGAAGCCAGTAAGACCGAAAGGGAAACGAAGTGAGGCGACGAGGCGGCGACACGCCAGGGCGGTGCGGCCCACCTCCCCGCCGCGGCCCTGTTGGGGGCCTCGTGTCGCCTCTCCGACCTACCCTTCCGCCTACTTAAAGCCTTCGTCGCGAAACCCCGTACCGAGAGCCACGATACGGAAAACCTTCTGAGCCACCGCCGCCGCCAATCCCATCTCGGGGATTCTCGAGATCACCTCCGGCACCCTGCCGAGAGGGGAATCATCTCCTGGAGGACTCTTCATCGCCATGATCGTCTCCGGTGATGAGTGAGTAGTTCACCCCCGGACTATGGGTCCATAGCAGTAGCTGATGGTCGTCTTCCTCATGTGCTTCATTGTCTGATCTTGTGAGTGCTCTAACATGATCAAGATCATCTATCTAATTCTATGTTGTGTTTGTCGGATCCGATGGATAGAGAATACTATGTTATGTTGATTATCAATCTATTACCTATGTGTTGTTTATGATCTTGCATGCTCTCCGTTATTAGTAGAGGCTCGGCCAAGTTTTTACTCTTAACTCCAAGAGGGAGTATTTATGCTCGATAGTGGGTTCATGCCTCCATTAAATCTGGGACAGTGACAGAAAGTCTAAGGTTGTGGATGTGTTGTTGCCACTAGGGATAAAACATTGATGCTATGTCCGAGGATGTAGTTATTGATTACATTACGCACCATACTTAATGCAATTGTCTATTGTTTTGCAACTTAATACCGGAAGTTCGGATGATAACCTCGAAGGTGGACTTTTAGGCATAGATGCATGCCGCATAGCGGTCTATGTACTTTGTCGTAATGCCCAATTAAATCTACTCATCATATATCATGTATGTGCATTGTTATGCCCTCTCTATTTGTCAATTGCCCTGACGTAATTTGTTCACCCAACATGCTATTTATCTTATGGGAGAGACACCTCTAGTGAACTGTGGACCCCGGTCCTATTCTTTTACATCGAATACAATCTGCAATACTTGTTCTACTGTTTTCCGCAAACAATCTTCTTCCACACAATACGGTTAATCCTTTGTTACAGCAAGCCGGTGAGATTGACAACCTCACTGTTTCGTTGGGGCAAAGTACTTTGGTTGTGTTGTGCAGTTCCACGCCGGAATCTCCGGTGTTGCGCCGCACTACATCTCGCCGCCATCAACCTTCAACGTGCTTCTGGCTCCTCCTGGTTCGATAAACCTTGGTTTTTTCTCGAGGGAAAACTTGCTGTCAAATCATACCTTCCTCTTGGGGTTCGAACGTGTGAGTTACACGCCATCAAGTACCAAGAAGAATAAATTCTTTCATCCGAGGCTGAAAAAAGAAAGAGGATGAGAAGGTCAAAAAGGAGAAAAGTTCGACAGTACAAAAAAAAGCGGTAAGGGTTCTTACATCGTCCATAGAAGGAGTCGCCGAACTCCCAGTCAGGAGGCTTGGTTCTTTGCCAAGTTCAACCCTCGCTCTCTTCGGCGAAGGGGCACGGGGGCTGCCGACAGGAGTCAGGTTCCCTAGGTCCCGCTGAGGAGGCGAGGTTTCCTCTGTAGCAGGGCGAGTCTCGGAGAGAACTAAAGTCTGTGACGTACTCGTGGGAGCAGTCACATTAACAGTGGGTTCTTCTTCTTCGTCGCCACTGTGCAACAAAAATAGTATGAGCATACTACAAAGGCAATATATCGAATGAAAAAGATGACAGAGACTTACGAGCTAACGAGGGCATCATTGTAAGGGTTGAAGGCTTCCTCCTCTTAAGGGGAAGTTTCTTCGGCAGGCGATTCGTCGGCTTTGGAGGTGCCGGAGTCTGCCACCTCACCCTTTTTATTTTGTTCTTCGGGGAAGCAGCGGAAGGGAGAGAGTGTACAGACTCGGAAGCCTCGGATTCAGCATCTCTTTCAGAGGAAGCTGCGGATTTGTGAGAACCCGCAACTTCGCTCTCAGGGCGAGAAGTACCCTGGGAATCGTCGGTAACGACGGCTCGTTCCTCGACTTCCCCACCTTCAGGAAGGGGAGGTAGAGAGGATATAACTTGATGCTTCTGCAGGAGGAAAAGACACATTGACGATAAGTTACACCAATGAATTCAGCAAAATAGTAGTCGACAAAGTTAAATTCGGGAGGACAAAGATAGTTTACCTTGGGGAGGGCATTGGCGTCGTTATATGATACGTCTCCGACGTATCGATAATTTCTTATGTTCCATGCCACATTATTGATGATATCTACATGTTTTATGCACACTTTATGTCATATTCGTGCATTTTCCGGAACTAACCTATTAACAAGATGCCGAAGTGCCGCTTCCTGTTTTCTGTTTTTGGTTTCAGAAATCCTAGTAACGAAATATTCTCGAATTGGACGAAATCAACGCCTGTGGTCCTATTTGCCACGAAGCTTCCGTAAGACCGAAGAGGGAGATGGGGCCACGAGGTGGCCAGATACAGGCGGCGCGGCCTGCCCCGGCCGCGCGCCTAGTGTGGGCCCTCGTGCCGCCTCTTGACCTGCCCTTCCGCCTACTTAAAGCCTCCATCGCGAAACCCCCGCACCGAGAGCCACGATATGGAAAACCTTACCGAGACGCCGCCGCCAATCCCATCTCGGATTCTGAGATCCCTCGGCACCTGCGAGAGAGGGGAATCATCTCCCCGAGGACTCTACGCCATGGTCGCTCCGGAGTGATGAGTGAGTAGTCTCACCCTGACTATGGGTCCATAGCGTAGCTAGATGGTTGTCTTCCCCATTGTGCTTAATTGTTGGGTCTTATGAGCTGCCGAACATGATCAAGATCATCTATCTGTAATTCTATATGTTGCGTTTGTTGGGATCCGATGAATAGAGAATACTTGTTATGTTGATTATCAAAGTTATGTCTATGTGTTGTTTATGATCTTGCATGCTCTCCGTTACATGCTCTGGCCAAGTAGATGCTTGTAACTCCAAGAGGGAGTATTTATGCTCGATAGTGGGTTCATGCCTCCGTGAATGGAAGTGACAATCTCTAAGATTATGGATGTGCCGTTGCTAGGGATAAAACATTGGTGCTATGTTCGAGGATGTAGTTACCGATTACATTACGCGCAATACTTAATGCAATTGTCTGTTGTTAGCAACTTAATACCTGGAGGGGGTTCGGATGATAACCCGAAGGTGGACTTTTTAGGCATAGATGCATGCTGGATAGCGGTTCATGTACTTTGTCGTAATGCCCAATTAAATCTCACTATACTCATCATAATATGTATGTGCATGGTCATGCCCTCTTTATTTGTCAATTGCCCAACTGTAATTTGTTCACCCAACATGCTGTTTATCTTATGCCCTCTTTATTTGTCAATTGCCCAACTGTAATTTGTTCACCCAACATGCTGTTTATCTTATGGGAGAGACACCTCTAGTGAACTGTGGACCCCTGGTCCAATTCTCTATACCGAAATACAATCATCGCAATACTGTTTTACTGTTTCTCTGCAAACAATCATCATCCACACTATACGGTTAATCCTTTGTTACAGAAGCCGGGTGAGATTGACAACCTCACTGTTCGTTGGGGCAAAGTACTTTGGTTGTGTTGTGCAGTTCCACGTTGGCGGTCATGGTGTTGCGCCGCACTACATCCCGCCGCCATCAACCTTCAACGTGCTTCTTGGCTCCTCCCGGTTCGATAAACCTGGTTTCTTTCTGAGGAAAACTTGTCACGTGCGCATCATACCTTCCTCTTGGGGTTCCCAACGAACGTGTGAGTTACACGCCATCAAGCTCTTTTTCTGGCGCCGTTGTCGGGAGATCAAGACACGCTGCAAGGGGAGTCTCCACTTCCCAATCTCTTTACTTTGTTTTTGTCTTGCTTAGTTTTATTTACTACTTTGTTTGCTGCACTATATCAAAATACAAAAAAATTAGTTGCTAGTTTTACTTTATTTGCCATCTTGTTTGCTATATCAAAAACACAAAAAAATTAGTTACTTTTGTTACCATGTCTAGCTCTGTACCTGTTACTTCTTCACCTGAGGAATTAGTTTTTTCTTTTAAACAAGGGGATGAGGAAAGTTTTAAAGATGCTTGGTCCAGGATTTTTACTTCTTATCGTAAAGCTGAACCTCAAACGACTCTAAGTTTACTCCTTAGTAATTTTTATTTTGGTCTTATGATTCGTTATAGATATGCTTTGGATACTTTAGTGGGAGGAGATTTCCTTCATTGCAATGGGGATCAAGCTTTTAATGCCATAAAGAAGTTGGTTGCATCACATGATTCAGCTAATAACTTTGATTCAGCCCTTAGTAGCATTTATAATAGATTAAACAATCTCGAGATAAGTACATCTCGCTTGGATGACAACTATCACCATGTTCGTAATCGTCTTGAACAAGTTTTAGTGAACTCTAAACCTTCATTATGGGATCCACTGTTAAAATTGTTATTGGTGATCAAACTCTTCGTGCTAACCTGATATTATGTCCTGAATTTTGCCTTATACCTGAGAGCATTTATAAATCTTTGAAACTTTGGGGAGTTGATAAAGGAGGAGAAGAAATAACTCTCATTGATAACTCTGTTATAATTCCTAAGGGAATAGCCGCAGGTGTGCATACAACCATTCTTGGAAGAACAATATCCATTGATTATCTTGTTATTGAATGTGTAGGGACAGAAAATCACACTTTAAGATCCCCGCTAGAACTATTGGGAGCAATAGATGTGGGAGAAGGCATCCCTGGAATTCACCTCTATACCGGGGGAATCATACATTTCCTAAATCAAAGAGAAAAGAAAACAACAAGAAAGGTAAGGGTAAAGCCCAAGGTAAGGTTGATGCACCACCCTGATAATACTTGATACACACTTTCTACGCTAGCTGAAAGGCGTTAAAGAAAAGCGCTATGGGAGACAAATATGTATTTACAACACTTTGTTTTTATTTTGTGTCTTGGAAGTTGTTTACTACTGTAGCAACCTCTCCTTATCTTAGTTTTATTGCATTTTTGTGCCAAGTAAAGTCTCTAATAGAAGTAAGATACTAGATTTGGATTACTGCGCAGAAACAGTTTTCTTTGCTGTCACGAATCTGGGTAAAATTCTCTGTAGGTAACTCAGCAAATTATGCCAATTTACGTGAGTGATCCTCAGATATGTACGCAACTTTCATTAGTTTTAAGTTTTCTCATTTGAGCAAGTCTGGTGCCTCGATAAAATTCGTCAATACGAACTGTTCTGTTTTGATAGATTCTGCCTTTTATTTCGCATTGCCTCTTTTGCTATGTTGGATGAATTTCTTTGATCCATTAATGTCCAGAAGTTTTATGCAATGTCCATGTTAAGAATGATTGTGTCACCTCTGAACATGTTAATTTTTATTGTTCACTAACCCTCTAATGAGTTGTTCTAAGTTTGGAGGAAGTTTTCAAGGATCAAGAGAGGAGATGATACAACATGATCAAGGAGAGTGAAAGTCTAAGCTTGGGGATGCCCTGTGGTTCACCCCCGCATATTCTAAGAAGACTCATGCTTTAAGCTTGGGGATGCCCAAGGCATCCTTCTTCATCGACAACATTATGTTCCTCCTCAAACTATATTTTTATTCCATCACATCTTATGTGCTTTGCTTGGAGCCGGTTTGTTTTTGTTTTTGTTTTGTTTGAATAAAATGGATCCTAGCATTCACTTTGTGGGAGAGAGACACGCTCCGCTGTAGCATATGGACAAGTATGTCCTTAGGCTTTACTCATAATATTCATGGCGAAGTTTCTTCTTCGTTAATTGTTATATGGTTGGAATTGGAAAATGATACATGTAGTAATTGCTAAAATGTCTTGGATAATGTGATACTTGGCAATTGTTGTGCTCATGTTTAAGCTCTTGCATCATATACTTTGCACCCATTAATGAGGAAATACATAGAGCATGCTAAAATTTGGTTTGCATATTTGGTCTCTCTAAGGTCTAGATAATTTCTAGTATTGAGTTTGAACAACAAGGAAGACGGTGTAGAGTCTTATAATATTTTCAATATGTCTTTTATGTGAGTTTTGCTGCACCGGTTCATCCTTGTGTTTGTTTCAAATAACCTTGCTAGCCTAAACCTTGTATCGAGAGGGAATACTTTCATGCATCCAAAATCCTTGAGCCAACCACTATGCCATTTGTGTCCACCATACCTACCTACTACATGGTATTTCTCCGCCATTCCAAAGTAAATTGCTTGAGTGCTACCTTAAAATTCCATCATTCACCTTTGCAATATATAGCTCATGGGACAAATAGCTTAAAAACTATTGTGGTATTGAATATGTACTTATGCACTTTATCTCTTATTAAGTTGCTTGTTGTGCGATAACCATGTTTCGGGGACGCCATCAACTATTCTTTGTTGAATATCATGTGAGTTGCTATGCATGTCCATCTTGTCCAAGTAAGAGAGATCTACCATCTTATGGTTAAGCATGCATATTGTTAGAGAAGAACATTGGGCCGCTAACTAAAGCCATGATCCATGGTGGAAGTTTCAGGTTTGGACGTATATCCTCAATCTCATATGAGAATAATAATTGTTGCCACATGCTTATGCATAAAAGAGGAGTCCATTATCTGTTGTCTATGTTGTCCCGTATGGATGTCTAAGTTGAGAATAATCAATAGCGAGAAATCCGATGCGAGCTTTCTCCTTAGACCTTTGTAACAGGCATAGAGGTACCCTTTGTGACACTTGGTTAAAACATGTGCATTGCGATGATCCGGTAGTCCAAGCTAATTAGGACAAGGTGCGGGCACTATTAGTATACTATGCATGAGGCTTGCAACTTCTAAGATATAATTTACATGATACATATGCTTTATTACTACCGTTGACAAAATTGTTTCATGTTTTCAAAATCAAAGCTCTAGCACAAATATAGCAATCGATGCTTTCCTCTATGGAGGACCATTCTTTTACTTTTTTGAGTCATTCACCTATTTCTCTCCACCAAGAAGCAAACACTTGTGTGAACTGCATTGATTCCTACATACTTGCATATTGCACTTATTATATTACTCTATGTTGACAATATCCATGAGATATACATGTTACAAGTTGAAAGCAACCGCTGAAACTTAATCTTCCTTTGTGTTGCTTCAATGCTTTTACTATGAATTATTGCGTTATGAGTTAACTCTTATGCAAGACTTATTGATGCTTGTCTTGAAGTACTATTCATGAAAAGTCTTGCATGATTCACTTGTTTACTCATGTCATATACATTGTTTTGATTGCTGCATTCACTACATATGCTTTACAAATAGTATGATCAAGGTTATGATGGCATGTCACTCCAATTATCTTTGTTATCGTTTTACCTGCCTCGGGACTGTTAAGGGCCGCGGGGATGCTGATACGCTCCGACGTATCGATAATTTCTTGTGTTCCATGCCACATTATTGATGATATCTACATGTTTTATGCACACTTTATGTCATATTCGTGCATTTTCTGAACTAACCTATTAACAAGATGCCGAAGTGCCGTTTGTTTTCTGCTGTTTTTGGTTCCGTAAATCCTAGTAACGAAATATTCTTGAATTGGACGAAATCAACGCCCAGGGTCCTATTTTGCCACGAAGCTTCCAGAAGACCGAAGAGGAGACGAAGTGGGGCCACGAGGTGGCCAGACTACAGGCGGCGCGGCCTCGGCCCCGCCGCCGAGTGGGCCTCGTGCCGCCTTGACCTGCCCTTCCGCCTACTTAAAGCCTCCGTCGCGAAACCCCCCCAGTACCGAGAGCCACGATACGAAAACCTTACCGAGACGCCGCCGCCGCCAATCCCATCTCGGGGATTCTGAGATCTCTCCCACCCTGCCGGAGAGGGGAATCATCTCCCTGAGGACTCTACGCCGCCATGGTCGCTCCGAGTGATGAGTGAGTAGTCACCGACTATGGGTCCATAGCGTAGCTAGATGGTTGTCTTCTCCCATTGTGCTTAATTGTTGGGTCTTGTGAGCTGCCGAACATGATCAAGATCATCTATCTCGTAATTCTATATGTTGCGTTTGTTGGGATCCGATGAATAGAGAATACTTGTTATGTTGATTATCAAAGTTATGTCTATGTGTTGTTTATGATCTTGCATGCTCTCCACTAGTAGATGCTGGCCAAGTAGATGCTTGTAACTCCAAGAGGGAGTATTTATGCTCGATAGTGGGTTCATGCCTCCGTGAATCTGGGAAGTGACAGAAATTTAAGATTATGGATGTGTGTTACACTAGGGATAAAACATTGGTGCTATGTTCGAGGATGTAGTTGATTACATTACGCGCAATACTTAATGCAATTGTCTATTGTTAGCAACTTAATACTGGAGGGGGTTCTGATGATAACCCGAAGGTGGACTTTTTAGGCATAGATGCATGCTGGATAGTGTCTATGTACTTTGTCGTAATGCCCAATTAAATCTCACTATACTCATCATAATATGTATGTGCATGGTCATGCTCTCTTTATTTGTCAATTGCCCAACTGTAATTTGTTCACCCAACATGCTATTTATCTTATGGGAGAGACACTCTAGTGAACTCGACCCCCGGTCCAATCCTCTATACCGAAATACAATCCATCGTAATACTATTTCATCGTTTTCTGCAAACAATCAATCCACACTATACGGTTAATCCTTTGTGTTACAGCAGGTGAGATTGACAACCTCACTGTTTTGCTGGGGCAAAGTACTTTGGTTGTGTTAGCAGTTCCACGTTGGCGCCTCCCTGGTGTTGCGCTGCACTACATCCCGCCGCCATCAACCTTCAACGTGCTTCTGGCTCCTCCCGGTTCGATAAACCTTGGTTTCTCTCGAGGAAAACTGTTGTCGTGCCATCATACCTTCCTCTTGGGGTTCCCAACGAACGTGTGAGTTACACGCCATCACTATACGGCTCCACGTGACACGAGGTTGGAATGGTGTCTTTCTTGCTTAGTGACGAAATTTTTCGGACAAGCTTTTCCAGGTCTTTTACTTATAGATCCTTGGAGAAGCGGTCCACGTCTTTGTTGCCAGCGTACATCCAAAGAGGGTTCTTGCGAGCCTGCAGAGGTTGCACCCTAATCCTAAGGAAATACGCGGTATCTGAATACCCGACAACTCTTTGCCGCGGGTATTCTGGAGCTCGTGGATGCGCTTCATCAGCGCCTCTGTCTCCTTTTTCTCTTCATTGGTAGCCAAAGATCCCACGACCGACACCGAAGGATCTTCTCGCTACCATCAAAAGGAGCAACATTGTACTCTTGCGAGTCAACGTGCTCTTCGTGGATATAAAGCCATCTTTTGCGCCACCCTTGAACAGAGTGAGGGAATTTGACATCGAAATATTCGACATCTGGGCGGACGCAGATAACAACACCACCTACATTATAGGCGGTGTTGTGGGAGCTGTTGCGGCGGACAAGGAATATGCGTTTCCACAGGCCCAATTGGGAGGGGTCCCGAGAAAGCATTCACAGAGGGTGATGAAGGTAGAGATGTGGAGGATGGAATTGGGGGTGAGCTGGTGTAGCTGTAGCCCGTAAACAAAGAGTAATCCACGAAGAAATTCGTGGATGGGAGTAGCCAAACCGCGGATGAGGTAGTCAACGAATGTTACCCTGTATCCGATGCGCGGTGTGGGGAAGCTTTCCTCGCCGGGGAAGATCAGCGTCTTCTCCTGCTTCATGAACCCGAGTTTCTTGAGCAGGTTCGCGTCCTGGTTGGAGATCTTGGATCTCTCCCACTTCGAGAACTGCAGGTCTTCTGTTGCCATTGGGGAGGTGTGCTTGGAGAGCCTCGACCGTGGCGGCATTCAAGGGTTGATTGTGATGAGGGAGTAAGCACAGGCGCAGGAGCTTTGTTGTGACAATGGGGGATTTTGGAGAGAGACAGAGCAAAGGTGCGGCGCAGCGAAGGGAGTAACGGAGGAAGAAGAAGGTCCTTTATAGAAAACCTACGAATCGTCGCGCCGTTGGATGCAGCAGGAATGGGCTTGATGTCCTACACGTGTTCCCATGCGTAATAATGTATTTTTACTGCGATGGAACTGGACAGGCGCTACAGCGCGCGTGCCAGGAAAAGCGGAGGACGTGTGTCCCCACTTGCGTAACGTGGCAAAGTGCCGCAGATTTTGGGTCCACAGGTCAGTGATAGGACAGAACTCGCGTTTTCCCGATACAGTGGCCGTGGCTATCTGCTGTTGGCGTGGTAGTTAACACACGTCCGTTGGGAACCCCAAGAGGAAGGTATGATGCGTACAACAGCGAGTTTTCCCTCAATATGAAACCAAGGTTTAAACCGTAGGAGTCAAGGAACACATGAAGGTTGTTGGTGACGGAGTGTAGTGTGGCGCAACACCAGGGATTCCGGCCAACGTGGAACCCGCACAACACAATCACAATACTTTGCCCCAACTTAACAGGAGGTTGTCAATCTCACCTTGTAAACAAAGGATTAAACGATGGTGTGGAAAATGATGTTTGTTTGCGAAGAACAAGAAAGAACAGAGATTGGGTAGATTGTATTTCAGATGTAAAAGAATGGACCAGGGTCCAATTCACTAGTGGTGTCTCTCCCATAAGATAAATAGCATGTTGGTGAACAAATTACAATTGGGCAATTGACAAATAGAGAGGGCATAACAATGCACATACATATCACGATGACTACTATGGAGATTTAATCAGTGACATTTACAAAAGATAGATCTATCCAAAGATGCATCTATGCCTAAAAAGTCCACCTTCAGGTTAGCATCCGCAGCCCTTCCAGTTGCAAACAACACAATTCCATTAAGTATGGTGCGTAATGTAATCAACACAAATATCCTTAGACAAAGTATTGATGTTTTATCCCTACAAGACATCCACAACCTTAGAAATTTCATCACTGTCCAGATTCAATGGAGGCATGAACCCACTATCGAGCATAAATACTCCCTCTTGAAGTTACAAGTATCAACTTGGCCAGAGCCTCTACTAGCAACGGAGAGCTGCAAGAACATAAACAACACATATATGATAGATTGATAATCAACTTGACATAGTATTCCATATTCATCGGATCCCAACAAACACAACATGTAGCATTACAAATAGATGATCTTGATCATGATAGGCAGCTCACAAGATCTAACATGATAGCACAATGAGGAGAAGACAACCATCTAGCTACTGCTATGGACCCATAGTCCAGGGGTGAACTACTCACACATCAATCCGGAGGCGATCATGGTGATGAAGAGACCTCCGGGAGATGATTCCCCTCTCCGGCAGGGTGCCGAGGCGATCTCCCGAATCCCGAGATGGGATTGGCGGTGGCGGCGTCTCCGAAGGTTTTCCATATCGTGGCTCTCGGACAGGGCTTTCGCGACGAAGGCTATAGGGCTAAGGGAGTTGAGGCGGCGCGGGTTCCCACACCATAGGCCGGCGCGGCCCCATGCCGGCCACGCCGCCCTATGGTATGGCCTCGTGGCCCCACTTCGTATCCCCTTCGGTCTTCTGAAGCGTGGAAAAATAAGACCTCGGGCGTTGATTTCGTCCAATTCCGAGAATATTTCCTTTGTAGGATTTCTCTCAAACTAAAACAGTGTAAAACTGGCTCTTCGCATCTCACAATAGGTTAGTGCCGAAAATGCATAATAATGACATAAAGTGTGTATAAAACATGTGAGTATCATCATAAAAGTAGCATGGAAAATAAGAAATTATAGATACGTTGGAGACGTATCAAGCATCCCAGTTAGTCCTACCGCACTCGAGTAGGTAAACGATAACAATGATATTTCTAAGTGACATGCTATTGTAATCTTGATCAATACTATTGTAAAGCATATGAGATGAATGCAGTGATTCGAAGAAATGGTAAAGACTATGAATAAACAACTAAATCATATAGCAAAGTGTTGCGGTCAGAAACCCACCGGCGAGCAGCGATAGCAACACAAGAGAGCCGGAGGCTCAGATGCGGTCGGTCCCTCTAGCCGTGGAGCCCAGACGGCACGCACGTCCGATGCTAGGGCGTGCAATTCACCCATACCGGTCGTGAGGTGATGGATGCTTCGCTAGTTTCATGGCATACACGTAAACATTAAATACGAGCCTCGATCGCTCTCAGGTCCCGTGAATCGGCTCAAAGAGCCGATCCACCCATGATCCGTACGAGGTGTACGAATATATGGTGGTCCTGCTTGATCAAAATAAAGCTAAAACGACCTACTACGATTTAGGATTTTCACCACATAATCGGAACATCCTACTCGTGATTGAGCCTGGCGGCCACGCACGGTGATCGTAAACCGACCCTAGACAAGGCCTAAAACCAACAGGGGTCGATCGGAACATCCTGTCTAGGGCTAGCAACCTACACCCTACGCGCCACTGGATCCTTCAACCCGCTTGTAAGGCCTAACTATGCAGCTATTAAACTAATCCTTGGAGAACAAGGAGCAATCATAACGGATCGGATCTACTAAATAATGATCAGGGTGCCGCCCTTACACCTAAGATAGGTAAGGGCGCTAGACGTCTCAGGGTTGCACGACGACAGCATATGATACGATGAACAATGCTAACCCTAACACGTCTAAGATAACTACGTTGCTCGCCATCAAAAAGGCTTCAACACGTGCAACGCATGAACATCGACAGATACCGCCTAGATCGCAAGATGCGATCTAGTGCATGATGCTTACCCAAGAAACCCTCGAGACAAGGGAGTTGGCGAAGCACCTAGATTGGTTGTAGAACGTGATTGTTGTTTATTTCATAAACCCTAGATACATATTTATAGTCCGTAGACTTTCTAACGTGGGAATAATCCCAACGGGCACGAGCCAAACTCTATCTAATCGACACGTATCCTACTATATTACAGATCCACGGGCAAACTAGCCCAAACTTTGCATATAAGGCCGATTCATGTATTCCTTCCATGTATATCTTCAAGCCCATCTCCAATCGCGCCCACCTCTGATCCGGTCAAATTCCGTGATAACACATGCCCCCCGGTTTGGAAATGACAATTCCAAAATCATTCTGTTTTTCCTTCGTCGGGTCATGTCGTGGCGCAGGCATCCCGTCGCAGTATCCTTCATCATGATGCCGTGCCTCCTCAACTTCTTTGCAAGATTTGATAGCTTTAACATCACTCCCTCGGAAACCGTAATGGCATTAAATCTCCACTATACCCCCTTTATTAATGAAGAAGAAATTTCTCAGCTGATTCTGTCCTTTTACCAAATTTGCCGATTGCTAAAATAAGTCAACAAATCAAGAGCCGATGGCAGCGCATCGGACCTTGCCATGAAACGCGAGCAAAGCCAACTCTATTGTCCATCCAAGTGGTAATCTGTGACTTGTCCGCAAGAGCAAAATCCAAATCCCCAAAACGCCGCTTGAACAGATCCAACCCACGCCATATGAACCTCGATGTCAATCGCGCAGGTTCGCAATCGCAATGGATCCATGGGCAACACCATCCAATGCCCACGCTATGGTTTCCACCTGAAGGTGATCCTTAACTGCCCTTGCTGTCCGAACATAGCGCTCTTGTTTATCTTTCAAAGAACAGAAATGGCCCTGACCTGTAGATGATGACGGCTTCCCTTTCAGGCTCCTTTCCGCAGCTCTAGTAGTCTTCTTCGCAACAACTCACCGCTTTCGAAGAAGGTTATGATGTGGTCAGCCGATGACACTCCAATCGGCTTCCAAAACAGAGTGTCTACCAAATCAGCTGCCCCCGAGCCTCTAAGGCGAGAATAGTGGCGAGGACACGCTCACCCAAGGGCCTTGAACTCGTGCAATTGAGACAGCCACAATGCAGGTCCTAGCCATTCCTACGAGCGTAGCTGAGAAGCCAACTTAGCAGTGGCCAACTTAGCCAAGCCGACGGTAGATACACCGGAGCCGATCACCTTTTCTTCCCTTGAAAGCCGATATTGCAGACGAAACACCAACGGCCTAATGAGCAAAAGGTTGGAGGTTGGCCTTGAGGCTGAACTGAAGACCGACTTGGTCGAAATCCGTGTCTCTGAACACGCAGCTGGTAGATCTTGTGTAATTTGTACTAGAGTTGATGGCTGCATCCGCTTTGTTTCTTAGCTCTAAAGTCGATGTCCGCATCGGCCTGTATACCATGAGAATTTTTTTTTACTGGTCGATTTTTCTATCGGCCCCCAATATTTCACCGCACATGTATCGCACATGTTCATCCGATTAGGTGCCCCCGAGCCGAATTTGCCAGGTAACTGATATCGGCTCTGTAGTTAGCCAAGGCACCGTATTTGAACGTCGGCCCGTTAAGACTAATGTTGACTCTCATCAGCCGACGTAAAACCGCTGCCCATTAGATCGACGTTGAACACAAGCAACGTGTGGTGAGGATAATTTTGGCCAATTGCTGAATCGGCTCCATGTTGATTGAATCGCTCAATGAAGGTTTTGCAATGTTCCTCCATAGATCTTTGGGGCCGATCCCAAGGATCGGCCTCGCCACGTTTGTCCATAGGTTTGTTCTTGCTATACGGTCGCCGGTGGATAAGACCAGCCTAACCCCGTCCTTCGTCACGTCGATGCGCTCGCAGTCGTCCAAATTGATGCTTGAGAGTGGCTCTTGGCCTGTTGTCTCCCAGCGTTCATGCCAGCCGTTGAAATCTCGGCTGAGTCATCCGCATGGACGACTCTACTTCATCTCCATCCCACCTGTATTACTGGTGCATCGTGGATGGAATGCACAACGTGGATCCAATCTCTTCCTAGCAGACAGCATAGGTGCTCTTGCTATCGACAACAAAGAACGTCGTAGGGATGGTTTTCCTTCCTACGGTCGATCCACGTTCAACACCTTGCGCGACGCTGGCCGTTGAAATCGCTCGTCACGTTGGTCTTGATCGATCCGAGCTAGAGCGTCCCAACCGACGTAGCATGGAGTATGGCATAATGTTGACTGCCGCTCCGTGTCTACCAACATCTTGTTGACAAGCTGCCCATTGATATAACCTCGCAAGTACAGGGCCTTCGATGTCCGTAGCTTCTTTCTCATGGCTTCTCAAAGATAACCGGCCGGGGCCAATGCTATGCCATTGTGTGTCGCCTAATCCGGAGCACTAAACTCCCGGAAGGATGAACACCATAAAGCAGCTATGTTTCATCATCGCTTCTTTTGTCTCGGGCGCCACTCTTTCCTTTGTGGCTGACCTTCTTCGTCCAGGGTTCGCTGAATTTTAGCGCCGATCAGGCCGCGCCTTCCTCAACGTGTGTATAACCTTTCGCTTCCTCCAAACCACGAAGTCGCTGAACCCTACGCTTTTCTAACGGCTGAGTCCATCGGGCACCACCTGGTCGGTGGTACTTATCTTCTTCTTCTTCATCGCTTCCAATTCCTCGAGATCTTCCACCCGAGAGGACTCATGCTTGTTCCGAGGCGGGAGAGGCCCTAGACGCTTGAACACGGACACGTTAGCTGCATCCTTCCTCGTCTACATTCAAGCAGTTGTCGATTGTAGGCAATCGGCTCATTCCTGAATCCCAGCAGTGTCTGAAGAAGGGACAGTCCCAGTGCTATCCTCGTCGTCTTGCTCTCTTGACTTTTCCTTGGCATGGCGCTCATATCTCTCCTCGTCGCGATCATGCCGACGATGTCCTGGCGTCCCCAACAGACGATCTCTTTCACCATTGTCGTTGGGTCGTCGGCGTTGGTCATATTGACTCACATACTTGTTGAGGAGGTGATCAGAGAGGTCGCGATATCTCACATTCCTCACTTCTCCCTCTCGTGATGTAGCGCTGCCATCGTGACGAGCCGATCACGTGAAACGGCTTCCTCTGTGTCCTTGCTACGAGAGCAGCTGCCCTCATCTCCGTCCTTACCAGAGTGGTGTCCAGGTCCTACCATGTTGATATTGAACGAGAATCCTGGCTGGCACCCTCCAGGGTAAGTGCACTCCACCATGTTAACGGCGGGGAAAGGGTGTGTGTCGACTTTCATGGCGCGGCTGAAAATTAGACGCCTTGTTCTATCGCCATTTGGACTTGCCGCGCACACTGCAGTCGTTGGTGGCATGAGTGAACGTGTTATGCCACTTGCAATGGCTTTCCATTCAGCTCCCGCGCCGTGGGGATCTTGTGGCCTTCGGGTACTTTAGCCGCTTCTCCTTAAGTAAGAGGTCGAAAATCTGCTCAGCTTGGTAACGTCGAAGTCAAACCCTCGGGGAGGACCTGTGGCTTAACCCACTTGCAGGACACGGGGCTTGCCCCGAGTCCATTCAGCCACCGTTACCTCTTGATCTCCCGCAGCCTTCGTCTTCATCTGCCTACCAGGACCACCGCACGCTTGAATTTATCCGGTATACATCCGGGTGGCGCCGTTCATATACCGACGCTCGCACCATGTGCGCTGCTGAAGGGTAGTCCGTTGGGAGGCCACGTCCTTGATCGGTGATGCGAGACCCACCACCGCCAACTCGACCGCTTTTTTTCAGTCACACGAGCCGAATAGCATCGGTTCCTAACGGTCCCGGGCTACCGGACGTATTCGACACTGTTTCTCCGCGCTCCGACGACTTGAGCAATCGCAATGCCAGCCTCGAAGCCTCTGAGTGATACCGCATGTGGAACTGCTCTTCCAACGCTTCCAAGTCCGGATTGAGTCTGTGGCAGCGATGTGTACCATCCGAAAGCCGATCCGTGAGGGACTGGCGAAGAACTCACACGCAGCTCATCTCGATGCTGAGATCGTGCCTAGCTGTGCCAAATATCGGCTCACATGCTCGATGGAGCCGGAACCATCTGATCCATTAAACTTGAGAAATCGGGGAGCCGATATTTGGGTGGTAGCGGGATCAACTCGTACGTTGGGGTGCGGCTTGGAATAGCCGATTGTCCTCCTTTTCGGCACCATGCCGAATGGTCTCTCAGATGGTACGATCTGATCCACGGTGCTGGCTGCAGAAGTTCAAGATTCGCCGGAGTGGCATACTTAGCCAGCCATGCTTGCTTTTCCAGCTCGAGCCAACCTGCAGGAGCTGAGCTCGGAGGTTTGCCTGAGTGGCATACTTAGCTAGCCACGTCGCTTCTCAAGATCTGTTCCGGTTCCTCCCGTTGTTCCGTAAGTCCCCCACAGCCCTGTTTGTGAGTGCCCGCCATCAGCCCGGCACGTATGTGCACGTGTATCCGTGAGGGATCTCCTTCTCATGCAAGAACCGGTAGTCACTAGGGTCACCACCGATCTTGTAGACGACGTATGCCTGTGGCACTTCTGGTGCTGCCAACGCGAATGGCAGCGGTGGACGGGACTGGAGTGGCATTTCTCCTTGGTAAGTTCCAAGAGCTGGTCCTGACGGAGAGTACTGATGCCTCATGATTTCTGGATCACCCGAAGAGCGACATGCTCCAAAGTGTTTACCAGGCTCGTAATGGCTGCAGCGAGTGAGCTACCATGAAGTTAATCTCCCGACGCAGGGACCCGGTGCGTTCTTCTGACGGGCGGACAGTCCACTCCATCGAGCGCGTTTTAGGTGAGAACCCTTTCCACCCGATGCCATGTGAGCGGGTTCGTGAAAAGAGCCGATGAGGTCGGCTTCGAGGATTGCTTTGACCTCGTCATACTTCTTCTTGAGCTCCTCGGTCAGATCCTCGTACGTGACTGGTGTCCGCCATCTCGATGTAGATGGCGATGCGGTTGATGTCGAAGATGGTCCCACCGGGCGTGCCAATGTGTTGCGGTCGAAACCCACCGGCGAGCAGCGACGGGCAACACAAGAGAGCCGGGAGCTCCCAGACTGCGCTGGCCCTGGTCCCTCCGAGCGACGGCCCGCAAGATTCGGCACGCACGTCCGATGCCGGTGCAGGGCGTGCCACCTGGGTATACCGTCGAAGGTGATGGATGCCTCGCTTAGTTTCCTGCATGGCATACACGTAAACATTAAATACGAGCCTCGATCGGCTCTCAGGTTGTCCGTGAATCGGCTCAAAGAGCCGATCCACCCATGATCCGTACGAGGTGTACGAATATGGTGGTCCTGCTGATCAAAATAAAGCTAAAACGACTACTACGATTTAGGGTTTTCACCACATAATCGGAACATCCTACTCGTGATTGAGCCTGGCGCCACGCACGGTGATCGTAAACCGACCCTAGACAAGGCCTAAAAACCAACACGAGGTTGATCCCCGAACATCCTGTCTAGGGCAAACTACACCCTACGCACCAGATCCTTCAACCCGTTTGTAAGGCCTAACTATGCGATATTAAACTAATCCTTGGAGAACAAGGAGCAATCATAACGGATCGGATCTACTAAATAATGATCAGGCGGCCGCTTACACCTAAGATAGGTGTAAGGGCGGCTAGACGTCTCAGGGTTGCACGACGACAGGATATGATACGATGAACAATGCTAACCCTAACATGTCTAAGATAACTACGTTGCTCGCCATCAAAAAGGCTTCAGTACGAGCAACGCATGAACAGCGAATAAGCATGTACTGCCTAGATCGCAAGGCAGCATGATGCTTACCCGGAAGAAACCCTCGAGACAAGGGAGTTGGCGATGCACCTAGATTGGTTTGTGGTGAACGTGATTGTTGTTTATTTCATAAACCCTAGATACATATTTATAGTCCGTAGACTTTCTAACGTGGGAATAATCCCAACCGGGCACGAGCCAAACTCTATCTAATCGACACGTATCCTACTATATTACAGATACACGGGCAAACTAGCCCAAACTTTGCATATAAGGCCGATTCATGTATTCCTTCCATGTATATTCTTCAAGCCCATCTCCAATCGCGGCCCACCTCTGATCCGGTTAAATTCTGGTGATAATACAAAGACTTTTCATGAATAGTACTTTCAAGACAAGCATCAATAAGACTTGCATAAGAGTTAACTCATAAAGCAATAAATTCTTAGTAGAAAGCTTTGAAGCAACACAAAGGAAGATATAAGTTTCAGCGGTTGCTTTCAACTTCAACATGTATATCTCATGGATAATTGTCAACATAAAGCAATATAACAAGTGCAATAGGTAAACATGTAAGAATCAATGCACACAGTTGACACAAGTGTTTGCTTCTAAGATAGAAAGAAGTAGGTAAACTGACTCAACATAAAGTAAAAGAATGGCCCTTCAGAGGAAGCATGGATTACTGTTTTTGTGCTTGAGCTTTTATTTTGAAAACATAGAAACAATTTTGTCAACGGTAGTAATAAATCATATGTGTTATGCATAATACATCTTATAAGTTGCAAGCCTCATGCATAGAATACCAATAGTGCTCGCACCTTGTCCAAATTAGCTTGGATTAACATGGATTATCATTGCATAACATATGTTTCAACCAAGTGTCACAAAGGGTACCTCTATGCCGCCTATAAAGGTCTAAGGAGAAAGTTCGCATTGGATTTCTCGCTTTTGATTATTCTCAACTTAGACATCCATACCGGGACAACATAGACAATGATAATGGACTCCTCTTTAATGCATAAGCATTCAACAACAGATAATATTCTCATAAGAGATTGAGGATTAGTGTCCAAACTGAAACTTTGACCATGATTCATGGCTTTAGTTAGCGGCCCAATGTTCTTCTCTAACAATATGCATACTCAAACCATTTGATCATGAAAATCGCCTTACTTCAGACAAGACGAACATGCATAGCAACTCACATGATATTCAACAAAGGTGTAAAAGTTGATGGCGTAAACATGGTTATCGCTCAACAAGCAACTTATAAGAAATAAGATACATAAGCTACATATTCTTTACCACAATAGTTTTTAAGGCTATTTTCCCATGAGCTATATATTGCAAAGACAAAGAATAGAATTTTAAAGGTAGCACTCAAGTAATGTACTTTGGAATCGCAGAGAAATACCATGTAGTAGGTAGGTATGGTGGACACAAATGGCATGAATTTTTGGCTCAAGGATTTGGATGCACGAGAAGAATTCCCTCTCAGTACAAGGCTTAGGCTATGGTTGTTTGAAGCAAACTCAAGTATAAACCGGTACGGCAAAACTTACATAAGAACATATTGCAAGCATTATAAGACTCTACACTGCCTTCCTTGTTGTTCAAACACCTTAACCAGAAAATATCTAGACTCTAGAGAGACCAATCATGCAAACCAAATTTTAACAAGCTCTATGTAGTTCTTCATTAATAGGTGCAAAGTACATGATGCAAGAGCTTAAACATGATCTATATGAGCACAAAAACTACCAAGTATCAAATTATTCAAGACATTATACCAATTACCACATGAAGCATTTTCTGTTTCCAACCATATAACAATGAATGAAGCAGTTTCAACCTTCGCCATGAACATTAAAAGTAACACTAAGAACACATGTGTTCATATGCAACAGCGGAGCGTGTCTCTCTCCCATACAAAGAATGCTAGGATCCGATTTATTCAAAAAAAACAAAAAAAAAAGCAAAGACTCTCCAAGTAAAGCACATAAGATGTGACGAATAAAAATATAGTTTCACTAGAGGTGACCTGATAAGTTGTCGATGAAGAAGGATGCCTTGGGCATCCCCAAGCTTAGATGCTTGAGTCTTCTTGAAATATGTAGGGATGAACCACGGGGGCATCCCCAAGCTTAGACTTTTCACTCTTCTTGATCATATTGTATCATCCTCCTCTCTTGACCCTTGAAAACTTCCTCCACACTGATGTCTACGCCCCCTCCTTTTCCTGTAGACAGTGTTGGGCCTCCAAGAGCAGAGGTTTGTAGAACAGAGAAGTTTCCCTTAAGTGGATCACCCAAGGTTTATCGAACTCAGGGAGGAAGAGGTCAAACATATCCCTCTCATGCAACCCCGCAACCACAAAGCAAGAAGTCTCTTGTGTCCCCAACACACCTAATAGGTGCACTAGTTCGCGAAGAGATAGTGAAATACAAGTGGTATGAATATATATGAGCAGTGGCAACGGCTTAAAAGTGCTTGCCCAGATGAAAAACAAGCAGTAACGCAGCAGTAGTAACGCAAGTAAAACATAAACAAGTAGCGATAGCGTATTTAGGAACAAGGCCTAGGGATTAGACTTTCACTAGTGGACACCTCAACTTTGATCACATAACGAATAGATAAATGCATACTCTACACTCTTGTGGATGATGAACACCATTGCGAGGATTACACGAACCCTCAATGCCGGAGTTAACAAGCTCCACAATTCAATGTTCATATTTAAATAACCTTAGAGTGCATGAAAGATCACGACTAAACCAAGTACTAACATAGCATGCACACTGTCACCTTCACACTATGTAGGAGGAATAGATCACATCAATACCATCATAGCAATAGTTAACTTCATAATCTACAAGAGATCATAATCATAGCCTACGCCAAGTACTAACACGGATGCACACACTGTCACCATTACACCGTGCTGAGGAATAAAACTACTTTAATAACATCACTAGAGTAGCACATAGATAAATTGTGATACAAAACACATTGCAATCATAAAGAGATATAAATAAGCACTTCACTATGCCATTCATAACATGAATAAGTATTCTGAAATATAGCCTAAGAGACCCACACGGTGCACACACTGTCACCTTTACACACGTGGGACAAGGAGTCTCCGGAGATTACATAAGTAAAACCCACTTGACTAGCATAATGACATCTAGATTACAAGCATCATCATATGAATCTCAATCATGTAAGGCAGCTCATGAGATTATTGTATTGAAGTACATAGGAGAGAGATGAACCACATAGCTACCGGTACAGCCCCGAGCCTCGATGGAGAACTACCCTCCTCATGGGAGACAGCAGCGGTGATGAAGATGGCGGTGGTGTCGATGGAGGAGCCTTCCGGGGCACTTCCCCGTCCCGGCGTGCGAACAGAGACTCTGTCCCCGATCTTGGCTTCGCGATGGCGGCGGCTGGAAGGTTTCATCCGTGGCTTTTTCCGTATCGAGTTTTTAGGTCCCGGGGCTTTATATAGGCGAAGAGGCGGCGCGAAGGTCGAAGGGGCGCCGACACTAGGGCGACGCGGCCAGGGCCCGCCGCCGCCTATGGTCCGGTGGCTGTGGCCCCCGGTCCTCCCGGTGTTCTGGAAGCTTCGTGGAAAAATAGGGTGCTGGGTGTTGATTTCGTCCGATTCCGAGAATATTTCGTTACTAGGATTTCTGAAACCAAAAACAGCATAAAACAGCAACTGGCCTTTTGGCATCTCGTCAATAGGTTAGTTCCGGAAAACGCATAAATATGACATAAAGTATGCATAAAACATGTAGATATCATCAATAATTTGGCATGGAACATAAGAAATTATCGATACGTCGGAGACGTATCACACACCAAACTCAAAACAAACTCATTAGAGGGTTAGTGCATAATTGAAAATTCATATATTCAGAGATGACATAATCATTCTTAACACTTCTAGACATTGCACAAAGCTACTGAAAGTTAATGGAACAAAGAAATCCATCAAACATAGCAAAACAAGCAATGCGAAATAAAAGGCAGAATCTGTCAAAACAGAACAGTCCGTAAAGACAAATTTTTCTGGGGCACTTAACTTGCTCAGATGAAAAGCTCAAATTGAATGAATCACGCACGTAAATTGGCAGATTTTTCCGAGTTACCTACAGACGGGGCTGCTCAATTTCGTGACAGTAAGAAATCTATTTCTCCGCAGTAATCCAAATCTAGTATCAACATTACTATCAAAGACATTACTTGGCACAACAATGCAATAAAATAAAGATAAGGAGAGGTTGCTACAGTAGTAACAACTTCCAAGACTCAAATATAAAACAAAAGTGCAGAAGTAAAATAATGGGTTGTCTATAAGCGTTTTTCTTTAACGCCTTCAGCTAGGCGCAGAAAGTGTGAATCAAGTATTATCAAGAGATGAAGCATCAACATCATAATTTTCTCAATTTGTCACATTAGGTATCTTAGATGCTCCATTATCTATAGTGGTACTAAGGGCTTTGTCAATTTTAGGCCTATAATAGTTTTTTGGCTTAGGCACCTTAGAGACATACATGAACTTTTGCTCCTTACCCACATAAGCTTTTCCTTAAACTTAAGAGAGGAAAAGTTGAACCCAAGGTTCCCATAGCTTCTTCAAGTTCACTAATCCTATGGCTTCGATTATCATGAGTAGCACAAGTTTCTAACACGGCAATTCTCTCATTGATTCCACTTAGAGTTTTATCAAGTTTATCAGTGTTATTAAGTAATATACCCAATTTAGTCTCTACACTTGGAAGATTTTTCTCTATGGCCTCCAACTTTTTCATGACATCTTCAAGAGAGATTTAAATTTTAGCTTCATTAATAGGTGGTATTCCAACTAGACTCTCAATAATGCAACTAGCTTCTAAAGGGAGTGCCTAGGAAATTACCTCCCGCAAGAGTATCAAGAACATACCTATTCCAGCTAGAGATACCAACATAAAAGTTCCTAAGTAGGATAATAGTGGAGTGTTTCTTAGTGCACCTATGATGAGCATCACTAATTCTATACCAAGCATCTTTAAAACTTCTCCACCTTGTTGCTTAAACGAACGAACTTCAACTTCAGGATTACTCATTTTTAGCAGTAGTAAATAGAGCAAACTAAATAAAGTAAATGCAAGTAACTAATTTTTTTGTGTTTTTAATATAGAGAACGCAAACAAGATAGTAAACAAAGTAAAGTAACTAAATTTTTTGTGTTTTTGATATAGAGAACAAACAAAGCAGTAAATAAAATAAAGTAAAGCAAGACAAAAACAAAGTAAAGAGATTGGATGGGAGACTTTCTGCAGCGTGTCTTGATCTCCCAACGGCGCCAGAAAAAGTGCTTGTGCAGTAGTTAACACACGTCCGTTGGGAACCCCAAGAGGAAGGTGTGATGCGACCAGCAAGTTTCCCTCATATGAAACCAAGGTTATCGAACCGGTAGGAGTCAAGGAACACGTGAAGGTTGTTGGTGACGGAGTGTAGTGCGGCGCAACACCAGGGATTCCGGCGCCAACGTGGAACCTGCACAACACAATCACAATACTTTGCCCCAACTTAACAGTGAGGTTGTCAATCTCACCGGCTTGCTGTAAACAAAGGATTAAACGTATGGTGTGGAAAATGAGATTTGTTTGCGAAGAACAGTAAAGAACAGAGTTTGCAATAGATTGTATTTCAGATGTAAAAGAATGGACCAGGGTCCACAGTTCACTAGTGGTGTCTCTCCATAAGATAAATAGCATGTTGGGTGAACAAATTACAGTTGGGCAATTGACAAATAGAGAGGGCATAACAATGCACATACATATCACGATGACTACTATGAGATTTAATCAGGGCATTACGACAAAGTACATAGACCTCTATCCAACATGCATCTATGCCTAAAAAGTCCACCTTCGGTTAGCATCCGCACCCTTCCAGTATTAAGTTGCAAACAATAGACAATTGCATTAAGTATGGTGCGTAATGTAATCAACACAAATATCCTTAGACAAAGCATTGATGTTTTATCCCTAGTGGCAAAGCACATCCACACCCTTAACTGTCTCAGCCTTCAATGGAGGCATGAACCCACTATCGAGCATAAATACTCCCTCTTGGAGTTACAAGTATCAACTTGGCCAGAGCCTCTACTAGCAACGGAGAGCATGCAAGAACATAAACAACACATATATGATAGATTGATAATCAACTTGACATAGTATTCCATATTCATCGGATCCCAACAAACACAACATGTAGCATTACAAATAGATGATCTTGATCATGATAGGCAGCTCACAAGATCTAACATGATAGCACAATGAGGAGAAGACAACCATCTAGCTACCGCTATGGACCCATAGTCCAGGGGTGAACTACTCACACATCAATCCAGAGGCGATCATGGTGATGAAGAGTCCTCCGGGAGATGATTCCCCTCTCCGGGTGCCGGAGGCGATCTCCTGAATCCCCCGAGATGGGATTGGCGGCGCGGCGTCTCGGAAGGTTTTCCGTAGCGTGGCTCTCTGCATGGGGTTTTGCGACGAGGCTATAAGTAGGCGGAAGGGTAGGTTGAGGCGCGGGGCCCCACACCATAGGCCGGCGCGGGCCCCATGCTGGCCGCGCCGCCCTATGGGTACGGGCCCTCGTGGCCCCACTCGTATCCCCTTCGGTCTCGAAGCTTCGTGGAAAAATAAGACGGGCATTGATTTCGTCCAATTCCGAGAATATTTCCTTTGTAGGATTTAAACCAAAAACAGCAGAAAACAGCAACTGGTCTTCGGCATCTCGTCAATAGGTTAGTGCCGGAAAATGCATAATAATGACATAAAGTGTGTATAAAACATGTGAGTATCTTCATAAAAGTAGCATGGAACATAAGAAATTATAGATACGTTTGAGACGTATCACTATCGTCAGCACTGATGTCATTCTAAAAGGATAAAATTTGAATACGGTGTTACGAGGATTGGCGACAGAGAAGGAATAATGATGATTTCGAGAGCCTATGATCAAATGCAAGCATTTGTTCATATGCTCGAGGGCTACTCTTATCAGAAGTATTGTTTCTACTTCTGATAAGAGGTAAACGCGGATGATAAAATATAGAGTTCTTCATCAGTAAAGCAAATTGAGCCTACAACCAAGTACAAGCACTTGGCTATAGCCTCGGGGGCTACTCCTATCGGGAGCGCTGGTCACGCACCCGATAAAGATGGAAGAACTCGAAAATATGACAATATAGCGACAAAAGATGTGAAAGTGGTGAGCCTACAACCAAGTACAAGCACTTGGTTGTAGCCTCGGGGGCTACTCCCATCGGAAACGCTGTTCGCGTGCCCGATGAAATTATGAAAGGCATGGTGAGCATACTTCGAGTTATACAAATAACTCTTCATATACTCCCATCGGGACGACAAGATAAAAATATATGAGTCATCCGGTAACTCGAATAAATGTGCTATTCCAACAGCCAAAAAAGTACTCGACAACATATTCTCAGAGCGCCTCAGTCGCGAACTGATCTCTGAATGCCACAATACTTTGCGAAGGTAAGTCCCCGGATCCATCCTGTGCGGCGTGGCACCGCCTCTGACGGCGCTTTGCTACTTTTTTCCGTATCAGCAGATACGAAGAAAAATCCTAACGGATGCGTTAGGTACCCGATAAAACATGACTGAAATTCGGCATCTGGTAAGACCTTAAGCGGCGCATGTCAAATTACACCAGTATCCCGAGATCATGTCAAGGGACGTGATCTTGAAGTAGGTTTTGGTGGATTGCCACAAGAGCAGTTAACTGGTACCTGATCCGTCAGATGAACCAGCCCCAATTACCATTTTCCCTGTACAATATACGACTGTTTTATTAAAGTTATGTGTTGACTCGAAGAAATTGTATGGTAATTGTAGAGTTGGAGATTTTCCCTGATTCTTCGATTCAAGCAAAATCTCGGGGGCTACTGACATAGGCATCCCCAATGGGCCTGCCGAAGATGGTACCCGGGGTTTACTGAAGGCCCACGACCCAAAGGTTATGAAGCCCGGAAGCCCAGTCAGGAGATAGTTTGGAAAGATAGAGTTGTATTAGGAATATTGACTTGTAACTATTACGGGACAAACTCAGATAGTCTCTCGGACTTTGTAACTTGTACATCACGAAACCCTCGGCTCCGCCTCCTATATAAAGGGGAGTCGAGGGACAAAGAAAACATCGATTTCATTGTCAACACAACCCTAGTTTTCATAGTCGTCGAGTACTTTTCCGGCTGAACTTTCGAGATCTACTTGCCCTTTACTTACCTAAAAACCCTAGTCTACAATCTGTAGGCATTGACAAGTCGATACCTTGTCAAACGGTGCTAGTGAGCTACAACGCGGGCTAGGATGAAATAAGAGGCTCTCGAGAAGCAGAAGATCACCTGGATGCTTCCTGGACTGTCGCTGGGATGGATTGAGGACGGAGGCGATGAGGTGGTCGCCGTTTCCCTCGCAGAACTGCGGAAGGGAACCCGAGCTCCCCTTGAGTTGTGACTTCACCAGGTGGACGAGGATGACGAGGCGCTCCTCCTGAGCTCATAGGCTAGCTCCGGGGTGGTCAGAAACGGTGGGGTGAGATGGTTGCCGTCGGGTTAGGGTTTCGGTATAGCGGCGAGATGGGGCGCTAGGGTTTCCTTCCCCGTATTTATACGGCCTCTAGCGGTCGTAGTCGAGCGCGTGGTCAGCAACGGGGTCCGGGATGTGTCCCTCTCCATCACACTGGCGTCCTCCCGTGCGTGCGACGATGCAGAAGACGAAGACGATGACGCCTTCTTCGCGTGCGCTTGAAGCGAAGCGGTATTCTGGGCTGGGCCAGGCCAATGTGTGGTGATGGTGTTGGGCTTCATTGCTAGGCTCCACTGGCCAGGTAAGTCCATTTCTTCTCTCCTTCTCTCCTTTTATGTTTTCTTTTTTCTATTTTGTATTTCTGATTTGAATTCAAGTTTGTGTTCTTTTCTATTTTGCAGGTATTTGAATATATGTCCCCCTTTGAATGAACTTAAGATGGTTCCAGGAATATTGTTTTGTATTAATATATTTCAGGGATATTTGCTTCTTTTATTTATTTAGATAATAATTTAATATTCCAAATGGGTATAAATCTTTATGGAGATGATTTTTAATTCTTTATTTTCTCAAATATGTTTATCTTAATTAACTTTTTGATTTCTTTACCAAAGATAACTGACGGTGCTTGATGGAAGCGGTTGGGGAAACCCCAAGAGGAAGGTGTGATGAGCACATCGACAAGTTTTCCCTCAGTAAGAAACCAAGGTTTAATCGATCAGTAGGAGAAAGGCGTGACTTCTGAAGGTGTTTCTAGCTTACTATTGGCAGGACGCACTACCGGCGTCAGCAACAACGTGAAACCTGCACACAACACAACCAAAATACTTTGCCCATGAGTGGGACAATTCTTTACAAAATATTTCATTCTTTCCCAAGCTTGAGCAACATGTTCATTATCAAATTGTCTAAATTTCATTATGTCGCTTGTCAAAGATATAATCTTAGCAAGGGGATAATATTTTCCAATAAAAACATCTTTGCATTTAACCCAAGAATTAACACTATTTCTAGGCAAAGATAGCAACCGATCTTTAGCTCTACCTCTCAAAGAGAAAGGAAATAATTTCAGTTTTATAATGTTACCATCTACATCCTTATATTTTTGCATCTCACAAAGTTCAACAAAATTATTAAGGTGAGAAGCGGCATCTTCAGTACTAACACTAGAAAATTGCTCTTTCATAACAAGATTTAATAAAGCAGGTTTAATTTCATAGAAAACTGCTTCAGGAGCAGATGGACCAATAGGTGTACAAATAAAATCATTGTTGTTTGTGCTAGTAAAGTCACACAACTTAGTATTTTCAGCAGAACCCATTTTAGCAAAATTAAAACTAAGCAACAGAAATAACATCTATAATAGAAACTAATTTTTGTGTGTTTTTGATATAATGAAGCAAACAAAACAAAATAAAATAAACTAAGCAAAACTATAACAAAGTAAAGAGATTGGAGATGAGAGACTCCCCTTGCAGAAATCCTCTTTCTCCCCGACAACGGCGCCAAAAAATCTTGATGGTGTGCAATTACCGTGGGAGTTGGAAATCTCTGTGGTGTAACTTTTCTTCAGTTCCCCGGCAACGCCGCCAGAACATCTTGACGGTGCTTGATGGAAGCGGTTGGGGAACCCCAAGAGGAAGGTGTGATGAGCACAACGGTAAGTTTTCCCTCAGTAGGAAACCAAGATTTAATCGACCAGTAGGAGAAAGGCGTGACTTCTGAAGGTGTTGGTAGCTGACTATTGACAGGGTGCACTACCGGCGTCAGCAACAACGTGGAACCTGCAGACAACACAACCAAAATACTTTTCCCCAAATTATAGTGAGGTTGTCAATCTCACCGGTTTGCTGAACACAAAGGATTAGACGTATCGAGTGTAAGGAGATGTTTGCAGTAATTAAAGAGAACAGTGCTTGCGAAAAGTAAACAAAACAGGATTGCAGTGGTTGAACTTATTAGTGTAAAAGAAAGGACCAGGGTCCACAATTTACTAGAGGTGTCTCTACATAAAGTTAAATAACATGTTGAGTGAACAAATTACAGCTGGGCAATTGACAGAATATCGACCATACATGACAAGATGATTACTATAAGATTAGTTTGGGCATTACAACATAATACATAGACCGTAATCCAACTGCGTCTATGACTAATAATCCACCTTCCGGTTATCGTCCGAACCCCTTCCAGTATTAAGTTGCAAGCAACAGATTATCGCATTAAGCAATGTGTGTAAAGTAAACAATAGAATTACCCTCGGATAAAACATTTTTGTTTTCTCCCTAGTAGCAACAACACATCTACAATCTTAGAAATTATTGTCACTCTTCCAGAAAACTAGAGGCATGAACCTACTATCGAGCATAAATACACCCTCTTGGAGTCACAAGCATCTACTTGGCCAGAGTATCTACTAGCAACGGAGAGCATGCAAGATCACAAATAACATATGACAAGAATATATAATCGATCTCAAAATAGTACACAATATTCATGGATCCCAACAAACACAACATGTAGCATTACATAAGGATGAACTTGATCATGTAGGGCAGCTCACAAGATCTAAACATGAGGCATAAATTGGAGAAGACAACCATCTAGCTATTGCTATGGACACATAGTCCAGGGATGAACTACTCACGCATCACTTTGGAGGCGGGCATGGCGATGTAGATGCCTCCAGCGATGATTTTCCCCTCCGGCCGGGTGCCGGGAAGAGCATCAGAACCCTCCAGAGCTAGGGTCTGCAATGGCGGCTCCGATGAAACTTTTCGTGGATGGAGGCCCGGGTGTTCAGGGTTTTCCCGAGATCGTGATTAAATAGGCGGAGGGCGATGTCGGTGGAGGCCAGGGTGGCCCACACCAACCCTAGGCGCGGGCCAGGGCCAGGCCGCGCCTAGGGCTGGCGTGGCCTCCCCACTACCTCTCTTCGACCCCCTCTGGACTCTGTCTTTGTTACGGAAAAATATTGACTTCGGATTTTATTTTGTCCAATTCCGAGAATATTTACTGTACAACTTTTTTGAAATACACAAAAAATAGGGAACTGCTATTGTGGCATCTTGTTAATATCTTAGTGCCGGAAAATGTATAAAAGTGCAACGAAGCATGAGAAAAGCATATATAAATTGGTGTAAAACAAGCATGGAGCATCAAAAATTATAGATACGTTTGAGATGTATCAATAACATGGTTTGTTTGTTAGAGCATGATAACATATTAATCATATGGGTTTACATACTTGCATTATAAGGATGAGTAGGTTTTGTGTTAATAGGTGTTCTTATATTGATAACTCAAAACTCTAACTCTTTTGGCTCTAGGAATATTTTACCAAAGTTTATCCAATTTTCTAATAATTCGTATTACATTTCTTTTGCGAGGAATCAATTTACAGTTGACCTTATTATTTGATTTCTTACTTGAGAATATGGTCACTTGCCTAATATTTCATGTGCTCACCTAGTTGCTAAGGACTTGGAATTTGGTGTTATCTCTTCCAAGTTTACTACTATTATTATCTTTAATCTAGCTTTGAAATACTTAGAGTGGGTATGGTTCTCATCATGGTTGCCTTTGGTTATAAGGATGAATGGTTATTCACACCATATTAAGTATAGGGTTTGGCACTATGGTTTTCTTATGTTCATTAATTAAGGAACAATTGGAATATTGATGTGGTAGGATTCTACTTATGATCACCAAGTGATTCACAAGTTAAGGTTGGGACATAGAAATATAGTGCCATGGGTGTGTTGATGTCATGCTAAGTTAACTAGGTTTTCCTTATGCTTACCCATTGAATCATAAATGAAGTGGGAAGGTGGTCTAGGGTTTCCAAGTATTAAAGGACATGGGAGTTACTTGGTATGTTGAGGATATGCTAGGGTTTGATCTTCTTCACCATTGGTAGAATGATATCTTCAAGATAATTGTAGGGTAGACATAAGTGCTTGGCTAGATAGGGTTCTATTGTCATTCATTTAGTTCTTTCTACTAAGGATGTTGAATATGGTCTAAAGTTGTTTACTAGTGGTTTCCCTATCATTTTATGTGATCGATGATATCTACTTATCTTGTAAAATTTTATCTAATACTAATATATTTTCAAAGCATGATCATGCATTAGGCATAATCAACTCATTACTCATTACCCTCTTTCTAATATACTCATTTCATCACACTCATTTTAGGCTCTTAGGGTTTTATGATCAACACCCACTTTGTGGTGATCATGGGTTGGCTTCTGAAGGTATTGTTAGTGGTTTTCTCCTCCAAGATCAAGTGCTTGATCAATTTATTTGTATGTAACACTTTAGCTTGAGCTCTATTATATAGGCATGGATTACTCAAGGGTTTATGAGATACCCACAAGATCTCCTTAGGTATCTAGGCTAAGGCTCCACTTGGCTATACTAGTTGGATTAGTCTCCTCCTTACTTCATCAATTCATGGATATGATCTTGTTCAATTTAATACTGGATTATCTCAACACCCCAAGATGAGATAGATTATACTCTAATGCTTTAGTTCAAAAGTTATCCTTGATTCTTTAATAGGTATAGCTAAGGTTCGTATCAATGGTTTCTCTCACTTGGGAATGACTTAAATAATACCCTAAGGTTATGCTCCAAAGATAATGATGTGATCATCAAGATCTATGGTTAACATAAATGGGTTCTCTCTCTAGGAAATATCTTGAATAATCTTAAAGATGATGATGTGAGCATATGGATATATGTCCAAGGGTTTGGCTCAAGTGTTGACATTGCTTCTCTAATAGATTTAGAACTCTCTCTTCCCTAGATTTTTATGTATGATAATTTAAATAGAGAAGAATATAATAAATGGAAACTAGGGAACAATACTAGAGTTGATCTCCTTGTCATGAATCCAAGAATGAAGTGGAATGAATACCATGAAGATCATGGTAGGAACATGTACTGGTTTAAGACATGGAAAAGATAAGTCAAGAATGGTTTCATAATTTTAGTTGGTTAAATAGTATTAGGTTGTTGCAAGGAATACCCTATTGAGATCCTTTATAGGATTTGATATTTGATCCTTACTTAAGGTGTTGTGTAATAGTTCTAGTTCCATTTAATCTAACCCATCGATCAATTCATCTCTACCTAAAATAAGATTTTAGCAAAGGTCACATTGAGGTTTATAGCACTTGACTTGATGATCTACTCCAATTCCATCAACTCAAGTGAAACTTCAGTTACTGTGACATGCTTTATTTGAAAGCGCGAAAATTTCTCAGATTTTCTATGCATGAATGCAATGCACACATCTGTTTCCTCTCTTTTTGTAACCCTAAATCCTAGGATGTTACACGTTCTCCTAGGCTTGTATCTATGGTGGAGTTGTTTCGTGGTTACTTTTTACCCCCTTCTTATGCTAGACTAGATGGGTTGCTCCCATTTGTTCTACCTTCCTTTGTAAACCTCTGTGTATTTCTCCTCTATTTGTTGTAGCAGAACATGGTCTTGCCAGGCTCTTTCGGATTGGAATATAACAAGCGGTGGGGAATCTCCCCCCACCCACCGCGTCAATCTCGAAAAAAATGCACAACAAAGGTCAAATCTGTTAGGATTGCTATTGACGAGTCTCTAGGGTTTATTGAAGTCATAACTTAGTACTAGACTGCTAGACGTCTTTTTTTCTTTGAAACATGACATTTTTATGTGTATGAAAGGGGTACATGTGGTTATCCGTCCAAACTGATGGAAAATGTAAGACAATATATTTCAACACATGGTATTGCCGGACACCATATACAAAATACTTCACATTTATACGACTCTTGCATAATATTTTGTCCATGCCATGCATGATTCATAAGAGAAGCATCCGGGTGTAATCCTCGAGGACGGGTAGCCTCTTCTCATCATCATAGCTGTACATGACACTGACCATCCTCGCGAAGTTGAGCAATGCTCCGAGGAAGCTGCAAGAAAATGATGACCTTGTGCTCAAGAGGCACTCCCGGTTGAGCTCCTCCCACTCACCTGAAATCATCTGGAGGATGTGCTCCTCCGCATCAGCATTAGGGTTCTCTCTCATGTAGAACTCCTTATACGACCCATCAAGCCCTTTTTGCGCTTCGTCCTGCATGAGGCAAAAAGTTGTTGTTGGCTCATGGTAAGAGCAAGCATTGTTTGAAGCCTACATAAGTGCACGCCTAACAAGATATTAATTAAATCACTTCCTAGGAAAATCTCCGTGTGTCAACGTTCAAACCTTTGCACTGCCCATATCATCCCAAAGCCTCATGATCTTTGCAGGGCAGGAGATAACACGTTGGATGTGGTCACTGTCCTTTGTTAAATCATGACCTAGCATGAAGAATAGATGCAAAAATACAAGCGGTGCTCCAGAGGTGATAATGCCATTTCTTAGGTAATCTTCTGATGTAGGGACCTGATTAGAAGCCAACCATTTTTTCTCAACCATGAATCCTTCAAACAAAGTTGCCCACTGCATAAAAATAAAAATAAAAACAACAAGAAGGTGAGCCTTCTCTACTGTTAATTAGTCGTGTAAGTTTCTTTTTTAATTGCACTTAACTATTTCACAAATTGTATAGTGGTTAGAAGTATATATAAGGTGGTAATCCTACAATTAATTTAACTATTTGTCCAGTAAAATTAATATGAAAATAAATGCAGAATCATTTTAGAAGGCATACAGCTTTTTTGAGATGACTGATAGGGTTCCGTCCATGCTCTTTTGTGGCCATATTAGCAATATCATTTGTGACGGTGTAAAGATTCTTGTAACATGATATCATGTAGCTCGGTAGTGAATCAGCAGCCGCAAGATCCCACCTGTAAAAATGAATTATACTACATGTGAAGTTTTATCACACCAACATCTATGTACATCAGATAGGTGAGACAAGGTTAGAAAATATTTGACTCCATGCTTTGTAAGACATAATCTATTTATGAATTGCAGTAGTATCATGTATCCTACAGTGTATGAACTCTATTTATCAAGCGGGCAGGCTTTCTCACATTTTGATTGAATCGTTAAAGAGGGAGAGCTCTTCTGGTGTCGCAACAAGATCAAATATATCATCCACAATGTAGACAAATGCGATGATCTTTGTGATCTCGATCCGATATCTAGAGAAGGATGACCCTTGGAGGACAGTCATGGGCCACATGTACCATTTCATAATCTGGTCCCTTGCAGCCGGTATTTCTTGAGCCACTCCTAAATCCATCCACCATCTGTGTGAAAAATGATTTTTTCATATTAAAATCAATCATAGGCATATATGAGGAATCTATTAAGCTATTGATTAATATTTATTTTGTTCATGCTATTTTATCATTTCACGTAGGGTTGTCTTAGCAGAACTATTTTGGTAATGGGAGTGTTCAATTATTCACGTACCTATTAACCTCTTGCAATTCCATCTGATGAAATAACTTGTTAAACTTGAACTCTTCAACTGCTAACTTCTCGATTGCCGTGTTCGTAGTGGGCAAGCTCTGGAGGTAGCTCATGTGGTGCCTGGCTTTGTACTGCATCAGACTCACATGGTAGGGATGGTCCAATGACTGCCTCACGTATCTTGCAAGATTTGGCTCCAAGTGTTTGATTGCAGATCTAAGGTGCTTGCCTGAGAACTCCTTTGCCTTGTAGAGTGAAGCTTCTCCCATGTTGAGGTGTGACATGTCGTGCAAACTCATCAACCCTGTGATGTCTTTGCTATGAGCATGCTTGAAATCACCATTATAGTTTGTGAACTTTTGAAGAACCTTATCTGCAGGGTCGAGGATATATAATGGTTTATAGGCAGGTAATATCGAATGAAAAAAAGTCGTTTTAGAAAGGTGCATTAGGGAGAGAGAAAATTTTAAATGGGTTTTCTACTCTACTTTTGTTGTACTGCCCGCACTATGGCTTCAGAATAGACAAAAAAGTGCTCGAGCTTCCCAAATTTCTTTCGTGTCTCACTCAACATGCTGAACTTTTATTTTACTGACCTGCCGAAACATGATATCCTGCTTCTCTCATCAGCCTCAGAGATAGGGTTGCATCAAGCAGATCATCGCTATCGATGTGATCCACGCACGAGTCCACAATAATTTTAATCTCATCTTGGAAATAATGGTCAAGGCAGAGGCGTCTGAGGTGATCAACAGTGGCCATCATCCCACGAGTACTCTTCGGGTGTTGACGCAAAAGCGCCTGTACACTGGTTAGACCTTCCTGTGTTGCAAGAAAAAAATAGTTTTGTTAAAGAATTCGGAATTTAGAGAAATGTGCTATATTCATATCATAAAATATGTCCATATATGAATAGATGATGTCCCAAAAACATGCATTCAAATTTCTGTAACTCCGTTTGTTCCTAAATATAAGGTGTATTTGCTTTTGAGAATAAAAGACAAGAATATAAGTGTATTGTGTTGCATCACTCATCTGAACAATTTCTTTTTTTATTCGATTACGTTTTCTTATCTCATGCAAACTCCTATATTTTCTCAGGTTAATTAGCCATGGTAATTCCACCCGAACCTGGTGAAATTTTTCCCCCAGACATGTGATTTTTAGTTTTTGTGCCAACAATTATACACCAGATACTACAAACGGAGGGAATATGAAATAATCAGATTGTAGAGCGATAATACTATCCCTCAATGGATTTGTAATTTTTCCTTAATACATTACTTTATATTTTTTTGTTAACGGGCAAAACAACACATAGGAGGTTGGGCATGTGGCCATGCCCAAAACTTCACATACTAATGAATGGATGTCATTCAAAGATGTTCCACCGACCAACACAAAATATAGTGTGCAAAGTTATGTATAAGCGGCAACTTAGGTATTAATTAGTAACCTGGGGCGCCCATAATAGCGGGATTGACGGCCGGCGTCTAGCTTTGTCGTGTGCTGCACGCCCGATACTCGGGAAAGAAGTGTTTGTCGTGTGTTTTCTGCGGGACTAGGCAAAGAAAAGTTTTGGTGCCAAAAAATTTCCTGAAAAAGGCTGGATTTCTCCGGCCAAATCTTTGCTGAGTGTATTCTGGAAGGTACACGGAAAACAGCTCTTTGCATACGGTCCGCTGCAAGGCATACGTCAAACTAGCTCACTGCCTAATGTCATCTCTTGACACTAGGCAAAGACAATTTCATTTCGCCACAGCAAGCGTGGGAGGACACCGATTCAGAAACACCCGGAACCCAAAAAGAACTACACATAAATGACATGTTGTTGTGCTAAAAATTATTTTCTCAAAAAATCAGGATCGATTCCAGCGGAATCGACGGAAAATGGTGGGAAATCCCAAGGATTCCCGGAGGGGTAGCGCGCGAAGTGGGTGTGTGAAATGCATTGCATATGCGTTCGTTTGGCTCAACCGTAGTTTGCTCCCTTGTACTTGCTTCACCAAAATAACCCTTTTCGGCACCCAGAAAATAGAAAATTGGGTTTTTGTGGCCACGCTAGTAAAACCCCGCACACAGCATGGTTTCCCGTCTTAGGGCACACACATGTGCGAAATATAGCCTCATTCCGGCAATCTATGCATGTCCGTTGGTCATAACTTAGACCATTTGACCTAAAAACCATACAACTCCGTAGGTGGTAACTCATTTCGTGAATATTTTTCTAGAATAACCGTCGTATTCTAAGTTTGATATTTTTTCTCGCAACTATGTCACTTAAAATGACGCCTCGCGAAGGTATCATGTTTTTCTGATTTTTTTTGAATTAGTTGCGTTCAAAATGCGGGCCACGAGACAAGCCATTTCGCCGTAGCGAGTGTGGGAGGGCACCAATTTAGAAACAAACGAATACAAAAAAGAACCGCACATAAAATTACACCTTGCAGGGCTAAAAATGATTTTTCTATAAAAATTGAAGCAACAAAAATTTGACTCTTAGTTTAAATCTGGCCCGATTCCAGCAAAATCTACAGGAGACAGCGGAAAATCCTATGGATTCCCGGAGAGTTAGCACGCGAAGCGGGTGTGTGGAACACATTGCGTAGGTGTTTTTCTATCGTCGTGCACGGGTTTGGCTCAACCATAGTTTGGGTCCCTTGTACCTTCTTCACACAAAAAATGCCGTGTTCGGCACTCGGAATTGTGTAGGTTTCATCTTATGCAATTTCTTCACCTAAGTCATGGTGGAACATTAATTGGAAAAGATGAAGCAAGAAAAAAGAACCCTGAAAATTCTGATGTAACTGTTAGCTTAGTATGGATATGTATCATTTGTTCTTTTCTGATTCGTCCCATACGAAATATTGTATTTAGTTTGGTTAATCAATAAAGTTGGATAGTTTGGTTAAGAAACTCTGACATGTTAGAAATCCCAGTGAGAGAGAGAGAGGCACAAAGAGAGGGAGAGGTAGAGAGATAGAGAAGATTAAACAAGAATCATGCATTTTATGTGACAAATTTATGTTAATTGTTGCATACGAGAGCCAAGTATATACCTGGAAGTCAAAATCGTTGGACAGAGCATGGGGCACGGGCCTTGCCCCGCGGCACATCGCCGGCAAAGGATAGAACAAACCATTGGGACGGCATCCTCTCCTGCCACCATTTTTGGTCATGGGCGAAACTAGATGGAGTTGGATAGGGAAGGAGAAGGAGATATGCGAAGCAGCCATCAGTTCCTTGGTGCTAACTACAGCTAGGTGTTACAGGCTAATTAACCAGGCTAAGCAGCCTGTGTAGTGATGTAGAAGGAGCTACTACGAGCTCTTAGGATGGATGCACGATATGTGGGCTCTGCATGGATGCGCCCCCAAATTTATAGGGAGAGGAGAGCTCACGGCAAGCATCGACTGTGTGAGCGAGCAAGTAGTGATGTGTGAACTGGGAAACCGCCGCACAACGGCGCCGGCCGCAGTTGAGCCAGATGACCACGTGGTAAGTTCAAAACCAGTATAGTGACTTCTTCCTCCGATAAATGCCGTCATCGCATCTAGTCGATACAAAACCACGCAAACGTTCTTCCTTTGCTCCCCATCAACTGTAATTAAGATTGTCACGTATGCGAAAAAAATGATGTGAAAATCAATTAGAATGGAAAAAAGGAGAGCCATCGTATCGCAATCAAAAAAGGAGGCATATCGCAGATCCAACACAAGTTATACTTCTAGTCTGCAGAACGTATTCTTCACTAAGGTATAAACCATTAAGAGAATTGTATCCATACAAATCCATAGGATACACCAAGTGAGACTACCTACCGTAAAGAGTTTATCCCAGCTATCTTTTTTCGATAAAGAGTGCTTTATTACTCAAAAGTTTTTAGTATTACACCTGACCTCTGCATAGCTAAGATGCACACAACCGTCCAATAACAGTACAAAACTAGAGACAAATCCTTACAAAAGAGCAGATAGTAAAAAGTCTATGCAGCCAATTAGGCCATAGGAGGCGTAATCATGCGATTATGCACATGTTGGGCAATAAACTCCTTGGTAGTATCCTCCAATCATGTAGACACTTCTGTAAAGAGGTTGCGGTCCTCCGAGCGCTGAAGCAATGACCATAAACGGAGCAAAGTCATACGCTGGTAGATGACCTGCATAAGAGAATAATTTTTATCATAAAAAACCTTGTCATTTCTACATAGCCAAAGCAACCATATAACTGCAATCGCTCCCACTCTGATAAGAATCTTGAACTTAGAAACCACCCCGTTTAACCAACTGCCAAAAATATTTGCAATGCTTCGTAGAGGGTAAAAGGTAGAACCTATCTGAATAATTGACCACATAGACCTAGCGAACCAACACTGAAAGAAAATGTGTTTTATTGTCTCCTCTTCGTGATAGAAAACATATTTCATACATCCATGCTAATTACGTTCTGAAGGTAATTTTTAGTAAGAATAAAACCACGGCGAAGGTACCATGCAAAAATCTTAGTTTTTAATTGTATCTTCATTTTTCAAATGGATTTATTATTTAACACCGGCTGAATGGGTTCGATTAAAGCTTTATACATGGACCCTACTGAAAATATATACACCGTTCTTGGTAAGTTCCCAGCGAAGTTTATCAGATCCTTGTAACAACTGGACTGAAGTTAACCGTTGTAGCAGCTCATTCCAAGAAGCTAACCGGGACCCACTAAGATTATCTCTAAACGTCATTGACGGTAGAGATGTTTCCATCACGTTCGGTAAGATATTACCTTTATGACGTACAATATTATATAAAGCTGGATATTATTCTTAAAGAGTGGTTACTCTCAATCATTTATCTTTCCAAAACCTTATCTCGGACCTTATCCCAACTATCTGCACACTAAGATGCACATAACCATACACCTCCCTAAAGAAATCACTATTTCGCCCTCAGAAAAACATAGCCTAATTAACGCACAATATGTATAGAAAAATTTCAGCAAGGTCTGAAAACAGAAGATTAATAAAATGCTACTGTCGAGGCATATCTATCTGAAGTCTAGACAACACAACACATGCCATATGCGTACGCCGGCCAGCTAATCGAACTAGGTAACGATACGATACATACCAGTACACACATATCTATTGCCTCTGTAAGCTTGCTAAAACATCTTATATTAGGAAATAGAGGAAGTAAAATTTAATTGCGCCATATAGTTTGCTATACAATTCTCTAGATTTTCATGTTCTTCTATTATTCTTTAGTTTCTTAGGTATTGTGCACGGGAGACCCGCGACCAGACTTAACGTATGCCACATGCAATTGTTGAACCATACCCATAAGTTGTTTGTAATTTTTATTACACTAAATTAGTGTCATTAGATTCATCTTAACATGTATTTTCATAGTATACTATTTTTTTATGTCACATGTGTTGCTATTTTTTAAAAGATAGTCAAATTTAAAAAGATTTGACTTGAAACAAAGGCAAACATACACTTACTCGTTGACGGATGGAGTACCTATGTAACAAAAAACACTCCTTAATTATGTAATCATTACAAAGAAATATTTTCAATATTCTCTGCCACCTCCATATGCTCGCTTATGAACACCTACAAAGTAGAAAAAAGGACTAAACAGTTTAATAGTGAATGTATTTCCAATAGTTTGAGCTACGTACATGCAGATCACATAAGTAGATTTGACTCACCAAATACCATAATTATAAATCGCTCTGTCCGAAAAATAACATATATTGGATCGCTGGACTTAAATATTTGACATATATTTAGTACAATTGCATGTGGGTTATTTTACAGCAAAATGGATATCACATTTGACTCAGATTGAAAGAAACATTAATAGCGTTGTGATTTATGACGAACCAAAATGTTGCTCTTCCAAACAATAACATTTACGTTTAATGGAGTAGAAACTATTACATTTAATGCTTGAACTCAGACACCTAAAAGTGTCGTACATTTCTGAACAAAGCGAGCTACAATATTCAATTTTTTTCTTTGTAATTATATCACCATGTTGTTATTTCTTAAAAATATCTTGTGAAATATCACAACATATGTTCTGACAAAAAGAGCGTGAATGAACATAAAGTTAATATTTTTTTATTAACTCAAGAACAGTAAAGCATCCACAACAAATTTGTGAGGTGTGAGAAATATGGAAATATTCAACATGAATCAGGTTTGCTACACTAAATAGTGGATCACATGTGTGGCAATAATATATGTTTCATATATTCTAAATATAAATCAAATTATAGCCCTTTTAGTCGACTTTTGGATGGGATTATTTTTCTCTACTAAATGTAAATGTATACCATATACAATTTAATAAAAAATGAATCATGCAGAAAATGGCCACAAAGTCTCATGATAAAAGATTAAGAAGTTTATGCTAGTCTGAACTAAAACTAAAATAAAAAATATGAAATACCGAAGGTATTACAGGATAGATAATAATACATGGTTGCATGCATCTACCAATACAGAGTCAGGAAGCGATCCTCTTCCAAGAAATGCTCTCAACGGTGGGGAGAATCCCCGTCTTTCCTAAAAAAAAGCTCTCACAACCAACGGTGCGTCGTCTCTCTGCCAAAGACAATGTCTAGGCCGTCATTCTATCCTCGATTGATTGGACCGGATAGCATTGGGTAACACTTGGGTTGGCACATTTTTGGCGAACACAACCTCTCCCTCTTTCAACACGTCTATCGTGTACTGGAATCACTTTCCTACCGTGCATGTGGCCTGGTTTGATGTGTGATGACAATGATTTGGTCAAGGTCGTCACAAGGTGGAGTGCTTGAGCTTGTTTCTCGTTGTGTACATTTTCCCCGGTAGTAATTTTACATTTCTACTATTAGAAAAAAATGTAATTTTGTAGTTATGTTATAGTTGTTAGGTTTTCTTATCGTATTTATGGTTTAGTCTTGTCGATGACCTAGACCACTTCTTGTATCCTGCATGTAGTACATTACGTCTGTTGGCAGCATCTGTTTAGGCCTTTTCCAATACTTGTCTATAATATTTTTGAGGAATCAAGACTTGTCTATTAATAAAGTACTATGGGCAAATTGTTGAGTTTGCACCGTAGTTAATAAAAAATAGAGCAAAGGTGTTGTATCTTAGTAGCTTACATATAGTCGTTTGATGAATGGGCATACTGTTTACCTTCGTAAGTATTTATGGAAGTTGAAGATTCCTTTGAAGATAAAAATCTTTATGTGGTTCCTTAATAATAAGGTGCTTTTGACTAAGGATAATTTAGCTAAACGGAAGTGGAATGGTTGTCAAAAATGTTGTTTTTGTGATTCCATGGAAACTGTGAATCATTTATTCGTTCATTGCCCGTTTGCACAAATAATATGGCGTATGATGTATCTTACTTACAATATTCCTCCGCCAGCTAATACTACTAATATGTTTGGTAGATGGCTTAATGGAGTGAGGAACGAGGATAAACAAAAAATTCGAATAGGTGTTTCGGCCCTATGTTGGGCTATTTGGAGGACTAGAAATGATATGATCTTTAACAAACAAAGTGGGACTAATTTTTTGCAGGTTATCCGGCGAGCTGCTCATTCAATTCAGCAATGGGCGTTGCTCCTCCCTATGGAGCAGCGGGAGGCTATGGTTATTGGATGCAACCGGATGCTACGGGTTGTTCAGGACTTCTATTTCCAGGCTACTGGGTGGCGACATCTTAATAGAATAGCAAATGCATAGCCTTTCTATTAGACTTTTTGTGGCCTGGTTATTTCTGTTTCGAATTTAGAGTCTCAGTGATTGTAATAAGTGAGGATGGTTTATGGTGAATTGACACTTGAGTTTTAATAAAGAAAGCCGTGTGCATCTATTGATGCAGAGGCTGGGGCGATGCTCCTTTATCGAAAAAAAATAGTCGTTTGCACGTTAATTATCATATTACTCCCAATCTCATACAACCATTAGCCTAAGATTATTAAATGCAATCTCGCTATATACATCCGATAAGAAGACAATAGATTGGCGTGGTCTTCTCTTATAATAGACCACTATGTAGATTGAAAGATAATGTTTTGTTGCCAAGTCTATGAAAAATGAGACTTCTGGCAACAGTATTATTACTATGGAATTCACCGGCAACCGTAGTTATATTGAATTCTTCTTGCATTTTTTCGAGCGACCGATCCATCAAGTTTAATGACTATACGTAACATGTATGGTGGCCCGTCGACATGTAGGTGTATGTCGGGAGTGAAGCTCCGGTCTCTGCATCAATCGATGCACACCACCATTTACTGTAATATTCAGAATGGCACCATAGTTAATGAGAAAATATAGTAACGTTATATACTATGTTTGCAAGATACCATAAACAAAAAACTATTATCTTTAATCTCATGCTAACATTAGCCCAAAATCAATATGTACAAGCTAACTTCGGTAAAACCCTTGTAATGCACACCACTATCTAGGTTGAAAAATAATATTTAATTTATATCTTATGAAAGTTTTGTATGGAACTCCCTGGCTAAGAAAAAATATCCCTCCGGTTCATATTAATTGACTCTAATATGGATGTATATAGACACATTTTAGTTCTAGATACATTTATATTGAAGTCAATTAATATGGATCGGAGGGAGTAGCTCAATTTGAATTCTTCTTGTCTTTTTAGGAGTGACCGATCCATCAAGTTCAATGACTGTATTTTTTTTAGAGGAAAAGCAAAAGATTTGCCTTAATTCTGAATAAGGACAAGGGTTTAGTTTAGAGCTGCAGGTTATACTCAACCATGGGAAAGCCTACTCTCCGGACATTAAAAACCCAAAATACTTAGCGCCGGCCAACACCGAAGATCTAGTCTTCTCTAACTCAATGAGTGTATGTATGTATGGTGGTCGGTCGAGTCAGCAGACGAATGCCAAACCGCATATATGTAATGAGTGTGTCTGTGTGAAAAGCATCATGTAAATTCATCTAGACATTGACATGTACGCGTGCGGTTTGACTGACAGCAGCTCCACAATCTAGGCAGTGGGTGTCGGTCCAGGGAGCACGAACACATTAACCCGAGTCGCAGTCACGGACAGACATGCATGAAATATATAGCTAGTTTCTTGTACACTTGCTAGCCGATTTTTCAGATGATAGCTCATCACGATGTTCGTATGCCAATTGCCAGAAGACTGACCTGGGAGTTGGCACTTTCAACAATTCTGACAAACCTGCCTGTTCCACCTGAGCCATGCATGTTGCGGCTACAGCATACAACGTGCATCCGCACAGCCGGCACTCTCGGGTCAAGTCAAGAGTATTATTGCTAATTGCGTACGGGGGTACATCATTGCGTGCTTGAAATTTTGCCCCACCTGAGAACCAGCCTTTCGATTTGCTCTGTGCTTATAGCGGCTTGACCGACCTCAGCGGACCCATTGCGCAATGGAAAACCAGAACGTAGGTTAGAGGGCTCAGCTGGTTGCCTAACACATGCAAATTGGAGCCTAGCTAGGTTTATTTCACAGCGTTTTATTGCTCAAAATATAGTATGGCCTCACAGTAGTACGCACACAACCGCATAAATCTGACAAACGAAAAAGTAAAAATGTTGTAAATCACGCATGTAGTGATGTTTGAGGACCAATCCGAAAATCATGGCATGGTCCATGTGGGATAAAAATATCGCACATTGTATCCTCCAATCATTTAGACACCTACATAAATATGTCTCGATTATTCGCACTTTGTAGAAACGATCATCAAGGGATCAGACTAGTACAACGGTAGATGACACACGTAATAGAAACATTTTTACCATTAAAACTGCTATTATTTCTACACGTTTGATAAGTAGAATATATTAATACCGTGAAGATACCAATTACACCCAGCTGTAACAACTAGTATCCTAATGGCAATACCGATGCACTCGGTTAAAAAAAGAAAGAAAAATTACAAAAAGAAAAGTCATGCTACAGTTACTAGTTCCTTGTAACAGCGGACCAAACACCACCAAAATAGTACAAGAAATCCATCAACTCCAAAAGCAACACCTCAAGAAGGGAACATCACACAATCGCCATCATCGCCAGGTGCTATATATGGGTGATGCTGTGGCTGCCAAATGGATTGACTCCATCGGTGCTCGCGCCTAGCCTGATGTTCCTATGATCATCCCCAAATTCTGGGTATTCGAGGTTCAACGCATTCCACTGGCTAGCATCCGAAGGGTGTCTCATCATCTTGTCTTTTTTTCTTTATCTCCAGATCATTTCCGTCATTTTCTCGCTTCTTCATCTCCGCGTGCCAGCATATTAACTTTGCTTGCTTAGGGTCCGCGAAATACCGTTGCAGACGAGAAGTGATCGGAAAGTACCACACTACCTTTCGAGGAGCTTTCTTCCCCTTCTTGTATCGCGTGACGCCGCACTCCGGACATATGGTAGTATCCGCGTGCTCACCCTGATAAATGATGCAATCGTTCATTCACATGGTATTTCACGTGCGGTAAATCCAGAGGACACATGATTTTCTTGGCCTCCTTGATACTGGTCGAACACTTGTTCCCCTTGGGAGACGTTCGTGCCAGAATGACATGTTTTTGTCGAAGCATGCGTCGGTCATTTTGTGCTTTACTTTCATCTCCATAGCCACGAGCGTCACTTTCAGACGGGTATCCTCGGGCATGCATTCTTCATACAATGGAGTAACCACGTCTATCTCTAGTTGAAGCATGCATCGGTCATTTTGTGCTTTACTTTCAACTCTTGTGTTACTCGTCTTCTTGAGAAGCAGCTCTTGAAGATGAGGGTCCTGCACCCAGTCCATCGATGGTCCATCGTCGTCTACTCCATCATGATTTCTCATCATGTCCGAGATCTTCTACATGGTGACTGTGTCCTGCATCTACTTCGTGATCATGTCCGGGAGATTCTTCATCTTCTTGCATGCCCTCACCGTTATTGTCGTGCTGGCCTTCCTTATTTGTTGCTAATTACCCGTAAGTACAGGGGATCACCGTAGTACAATTCGATAAGTATTTGAGTGTCGAACCCACAAGGAGCTGAAGGTAAAAAATTTATTCTTTAAAGCCCTATAACCCACTTATATGACCTTCTATACAAAGCTAGGATCTATAATGTGTGTGCGTGAAGAGGTTTTTACTATGAAACTATATATATGTTCTAAAATTAAAATGCAATGAGTAAAACTAATGCAAAAAAAATTAAAGTGCAATAAAGTAAAATGACATGATGTGAAGTAAGGTGGACTAACTCAAGGGAGTAAGTGTTCTAGCCAATTGCTACTTCATTTGTGTGGTTGTCATAATTAGTGAAGCACAAAGATAGTCCTTTTAGTGTTCCTTCTAGAGAGGATCCATAGATAGGTGTAGCCATAAACATGAGCAATTACACCACTAGTGATTGATTCCAAGGCCAATTAAGAATAAACAAGAGAATTATTAAGACATAAAGTCCAACCACCGATGTAAGATTAAAGATACCCATAGTTATATCCCCCGTTGATTAACCATGAATTAATACAACATGAATCTATGAATTGGGATTCAGTTTCCGTCAAACTCCGGCTATCCCACATCCTATCAACACGCAACGGTGACAACCTTGTGCATCCCCCAACATATGTGTGCACTCGTATGTTAGTACAACAAGATTATCATAGAAGATAACATTAAACTATGTGCAACCAACAACAAACTATATAACAATTTCCATGAACAAGTCACTACTCAAACATCAACATAGAGATACAACAGATCATGGGAAAACAATATATTGCATCATACATCATGTTTGCCAAGAGATTACAACTTACAAGGGGTAGATGAAGATGGTGATGCTGCATATGGTGATGAAGATGACCACACCTGACGGGGTGGAGTCCACCGGAGGCTATTCCGGCAGCGTTTCCCCCCTTCGATCTCTGCCAGCGGTGGCCTGCTGACTCTCTATTTATGTGTTTTTATCTCCGCCGTTTTAGCCTCAACAAAACCCTTGGGGATCATATATATATATAGGGTTTTTTTAGGTCAAAACAAGTCGGTTGGCGTTGGATTGAAGTGAATCGGATGGACGACGGTGAAACGACACCAGGTGGCGCACCCAGAGGGGGAGGGCGTGCCACCTGCCATATTTTCCACCTCCTTGACCTCCTGGTGTCCCACTTTAGCTTATTTTGTTCGTCTCAAAAATTCCAAAGCATGGCCCCTGACCTTGCCCTTTTTCGAGTCCCGTAGCTCCTGGAAAGTCAAAAACACTAAAAAGAGACATTTTCTGCCAAACAGAATTAGAACCGGAGGAGAGGGGATTGTTCAGAAAATCCCTGAAATAATATAAAACATGAAAATAACATTATATAAGATGAAAATATGTGGTAATATGTGGCAATGAAGTGCAAAGTTCATGTCTGCATTTTACATGCATCACTTGCCCCCCATGGACAACATCATGATCATCTTCATCACCTTGCCACCGATAGCCATCCATGAAACCTCACATGAGAAGATGGTCCCGCACCATATCGGATTTAGGGTCCACAAGGCTCTTCAACTTGCATCTTCGACACGGACATATTATCTCTGTCTGGTTATTTTGAATCATCTAGGCCGTTGCGGATATCAAAAACCTAGCCACAATGCCTTCGGTCATCGTGCGGACCATGGTCGCCTGCGGGGAATAGAGCAAAAGGATATTATAGAACCAAAAGAAAATGCTGGCATGTCCTTTCGTAAAAGTATGACCTATATATATGCATAGTATCCCCAATTTTCACCGAAATGTATCAACATTTTGTCAAAATATTGGCAACTCTCATTTCAAATCCCTGCAAACAAGAACATGCATGCAACACCTATGTGCAAGCTTCGCATACAACACATGTGCAAGCTTCACATAACATATATGCGTCACCGCCCGGCCGCCCCGCGCGCAGACGCATATAACCTTCGCATACAAGCATACATGCACACACGTGCACGCCCGGAGCTCTATCGGCACCAACCATATACAAAGCATATCCAACCAATTGCATGCTCACCTATTACGTAAACTTACCGATATGAGACCGAGAGAGAGTGTTGGATGAGAAAGAAAGTTAAGATTAAGTATATGTAGGATTGAGAGAGCTTCCCCTTACTTACCTATCAAGAAAATTAGGTTTAACAACTTAATTTGGGTGAATCAAGGGTGCAAATGAGGTGAGAAGGAGGAGCAACACGACCAAAACCATATTTGGTGGGAGGTGGAAGAGATTGTGGGGGTGGGGGAGGGTGAGTGTGTGGTAGCGTGTGGGGGCATGAAATGGTCCCAGGTTACAAGTGGCGCGCCACTGCCCGGTGTGCCATGGCGCGCCACTGCCCGGTGTGCCATGGCGCGCCACTGGTAACCTCGGTGCATTTGCAAAACTAGCCCAACCATCACCAGTGAGTTACAAGTGGTGCACACTACTTGGTGCGCCACTGGGAAGTCCCCTATCTGTAAACAGGCTAGGCCCACCCCACCCCAGGCTTACCAGTGGCGCACCACTTGTAAGCTTGGGGGAAGGGGTGGCCCTGGTAGATCCATAGTGGTGGTGCACTTCTGACCAGGTACGCCACTGGTAACATATCCAACAGTGGAGCACCTCTTTTTGGTGCGCCACTGGCAGTGGCACACCGGTGTAGTGGTGCGCCACTTTTATCCATCCTACGACTAGCCCTTTTTCTAGCAATGCTAGGCAGATGATTATATCCAGATATCATACTATGGATGAGATGATTGATCAGAACCTATGATCTGAGTGAACGTGACCATGCTATAGGTTATGATCAAATATCTCTTCCATATGTTACCATACTATATGAGGCCTATGTTACCTTACTTTTGTGTTTTGCATGTTTCCACTTCTTCAATAGTACTATCCAACCGTGTGCATCAATTGTGCTACAGACGACATGACGCTTGTTTTGTTTTTTCTTCTGCATTGACCATTGATTCAAATATAACACTATGGAAGGCAAAGGGGCTTCCCTAAAACCTAGTCGTGTCTGCCACACTAGGCTTAGTTTGGGGACGGTCCCTTTGTCTGCCGTATGACCCAATGTATGATGCCTCGCTTATGTTTTTGATGTCCTTGTTCATCTATTGTGCACTTTCTTGTTGTGAGCACCACCTCTAATGTCTTGTGTCTTTTGTGCAGGGTAAGCCGATCCACCTAGGGGCACCTGCGGAGGTTCCCGATGAGGGTTCGGCCAAGAAGCGTCGAGGAAGGCCGGCTACCGTTGGCCACTTCCATGACGATGAAGGGTCGAAACACTTCAAGATGACCTTTGGGAAGCTCCCAATCCCTTCCAAGTTCATCAAATGGTTCGGTCCCATCCCTTCCAACATCATCATCGGCAACAACACTGGTTGCAGCTGGAGGACGACTAACAAGAAAGTCGGTGACGATGCATTCAACGACCAGGAGTGGGCAACCTTTGCCATCGTCCATCAGCTGAAGATATGCCAGTTCCTCACCTTCAAGAAGGAGTCCACTGGTCCCTTCCATGTGGTCATCTTCGATCATACCTGCACTGAGGTGATGACTAGGTGCCCGAACCATGCCGATGCCACCAAGTGTATCGTCATGGAAGAAGCAATCTGAAGCTCTGTTGGTATGTGAGTCGACTAAACTAGCCTAGCGTGTTGTGTCCAAACTCTGGTTTGTGTCGGTAGTATAATTGTCGTGTCGAGTCAACTGAAACTAATTCGTATCATCTATGAACTTCGTCTACTACTAAACAATTCGTTTAGTGTGAGCTTGTCTTCTGCGCTTGCTTGTGTGCTATTGATAGATAACTGGTAACCTCACCACTCAAGAGAAGAGGTAACCGGAGTATGATTTTAGGTTGCAACCAAACAACAACATTTTCTTTTTCGGATGCTACATGGCCTTGAAACCGGTCGACCAATTAGTCAAAGCCCAAATCTCCACGAGGCCGAAAAACTCTTCGCGAACAACCAAACGACACACTAATTCTGGCCCGTTGCCCGTATGGAACGCGTAGTGACATTCTTCTCACTGTCACAGTCATCCCCAAATCTGGCCCAGGCAACAAAACGAATGGGGATTCACGGGAAATAATGCTAGGTTGGATGATGTGGAAAAATATGTGACGTGGAACTCTTGGTGAGGTGGATGCCTTGCATGTTAAAAGGTCTACCTGATGAATTGGATGTCTTGCATGTTGAAAGAAATTCTTGAGTGGGTTGCTCCAATTTAGATACTAGATGATACCCCGCGCGTTGTTGCGGAAGATCATGTTAATAACGGTTCTTAAGAAACTTGATTATTGCATAGATCAACCAAAAATTGTGATTGGTATGAGAAATAGCATAGAACTGAAAATGCATAGTACTTCCAACATTCAAAGGTATCATTGCTAGCGTATTTCTTCTTTGTGGGGAGAACATCACTGCTTGAAACCGACTAAAGTGCATTGGGAGAAAGTGAGTATACAATATTTTAACAACAATTCATGTTAGGGTCGCCGACAAAGTTTGACATATATGGTCCCTCACTTGATCGGTTAATCTCTTCCACTCTCCCATTTTGGCCCCTGCTCCTTACGTTAATTATGTGATGTGTTTTTCTCAAACATGCATCGGTGGAACAGAAAAATAGTAAGAAAAGTGAATATTTACTTGATTGTGAACCTTAACTTTATGTACTTCATTATCTATGAGACATAAGAGAATAAGAAATTTAGTACAAAAAAGAGAACACATAATTACAACGAAATGGTTTACATAACTTGAATAAAATAGCTAACGTTGAAGCAATTTGATATTGCAAGTGAAGGCAAATAGCTACCTAAGTGAGGTCAATTTAACTACAGTACCTAGTAAGATTCCAAATTCTCATGTGTAATAAGCACGAGGTATGCACAAAAATGTTAGGATCCAATATCTTATCTAATTTTCTCATACCTCAATAGATGATACTTCAGTTGCAGTTGCCCAAACTGGTATGCTTGTGATATAAGAAATCACAAACATATTTAAATAAGCCCCACCATCATACTACATGAAGCCGTACCTGCCCAAGGTTTTAAATAAAGCTACAATGCCAATCTTTAAACTGGTTTTCTCCTTGCATTCAGATAATGTCACATCCCAAAATTTTCCAAAATTTGGAATGTAAATAATTTAAGGCTTGTTTGATTGTCTTGGTTGAAAATTCACATGGAATTAAAACTTTTTGAAGATAACTAAAAGTATTTCCAAAAAAATAGAGTTTTCAAAAACTTTTGGTTTCAAAATATTTTAAACAAATATATTGTATACCCTATTGATTTGAAACCATAAAGGATTTGTTTTTCAAAAAGAAAACCTTCTTGTAGTTTTTGTGCCCAGGTAGCCCTATAGGCCAAAGTGCATAAACAATTATATCTTTTAGTTGGGTCAATAAAATACCTCAATGACTGAAAACTTATTTGGGGTTTTGCCATCAATATATTTGAAAGTGGTATTAAAATAAAACCCTAGAAATCCATTTATAATAAACGGTATGAGCTTATGTGGAATATTTTGGGTATCACAAATTAGTTTTTCAAATGAAACCAGTGCAAAAGTGTTAACCTTAAATTAGCTTTACACTGATATTTTATTCAAACTCCTCATGAGTCTATTCTAATCAAATTTAAACTAGTTTTGGACTTAAAGTTCATTCAAATAACAAAAACATAAAAGAAAAAGAGAGAAAACAGAAGAAAATACGAAAAGGCCTCAGGGAGATAATTTGACCCAGCCCAAAGAAGTCCCTCTATTTTCTCTTGGGCCCGCTCTACTAGGCCAATCTGACCAAACGCACCAGCCACCAAGTCGTCTTCCTCCTCGTGCAGGTTCACGTTCAGGTACAGAAGCTGGCGCAGTCTAAGTCTGGGACATGCTGCTTATTTGGATGTCTATGTGACCCATAGAAAGTTGGTCATATAATACATACATACAATTATGTATGTATAACTATAAGAAAAAGGAGGGGGAATTAGATAAGATTAAGAAAGATCGTGGATTAGAGGTATAGAAAATAAAAGTGGAAAAGGATTAAAAAAATAGGGAATTCCTAACCCAATCAAAAAAACCATTTTGGTCTTAGTATGGATAGAGGATCTTCCTATTACTATTCCACTCTCAACTATGAATTGATTTGATAGATCCGATATTCATAATATTGAATTGATTCAGTATTATCAGAATGCAAGCCCTACCCTTGAATTTACAGGATACCCCTTTTTCCTCTCCATGGGATTACATAATATGGATCCCATACTACCCTATCCTCTTAGACTTTTTAAGTCGATATACCACCCAAAAAGGCTCTAAGCCGGGTGGAGTTAGTTTTTCGACGAAGACCCGTCCCGTGCAGCGAAGTCCTGTTAGTAAGACCCCGCGCAAGAATGGGTGTTATAGAAGAATATTATTCCGAATACTCCTTTGGACGCATATAGTAAGTAGCATTGAGATTCTGCATCTTTTTGATTTTTTTTTATGAATAGCAAAAATTCATTCTATCGTTGGGTCGGAGGTTTGGATCAATGCACACATCAATATCTTTTCTTCATTTAGCATGTATAAACGGTCTCACAAATTACAGATATTACCAACCGAACAACTTCCAGAGAATCCACACTTCTCAATTCACAGCTGCTGTAGCTTTTTTTGGAATCCACAGCTCAACCAAACACACCCTAAACAACGCATCACAATTAAAATTTCCCTGCTCTCTTTCCTAATCTCTGACGACCGTTTCTTGTCAACTTCAACACGAAAATTGCTCCAAATTAAATACGGATTCCATTTAGTGAATTTATTTCCCAATTCATGGCCTTAATCTCTCCCAAATCGAAACGGCGCACCGAATACCAACCGGTGACATACCTCTATCTATCTCCTTCCTCAAGTCATACTAACGCAGACGGAGATGTCCAACATTGCTTTTCTCTCTCACTTTCGTTGTCGAACATTCTCAAGATGGGCTTTGTACAGGCCATACTGATCATGCCATTCTTAGCCACAGAATTGAGTTCATCGCTAGATTTCGACGCTCTCGGTGATCATCTTGTTTATCCGCTGAAACCGGAGACTCTCCTCGCGCTGTCACCTACGTCTAGGACATGGTGCTGCATCATATCTTCGTTGTTGGCCGCGTCGCTGCTGCTCCGATTTCTCGTCGTCGCTCGGCTGGCCGCTGCAAGTTTTTTTGCTATTGTTTTCACTATCACATACACATCATTCTGCCATTGCCAATCGACAAATTTGAAATTTCGCAGGCGGAGATCACCCACGACGATCACCATAAGGACACTTCGACGAATCGGAAGACCGCCGGAACGCCGCCATCATCTTCCGAGCACCAGTGTCACCTACTGCTCGCTGGTATGCATGTCATTGTCATCCCACGTTGATCGATCTGTAGCATGTTATGTCGCCCGTACCATACGTATGTCCGTATGTGGTTGCAATCAACAAGGGCACCTTCCGTTCGATCACTAGCTTCCGCGCACGCTTCTTTCTTTGGTAGGGACTCTACACTTTCATCGCTCGATCAACCTCAACCACTAATTAATCGGGTCGAGTGAAGCTGCCAATTTGAAGTGCACGTACAGATTAAATTAGCACACATACACATTCGTCATTAGTTTCGAACCAGCTAGTAGATCAGTATACTGAACCGGTACCAGCCTATAAATCTTTCCGCTCTGTTTCCGGCGCGTCCGTTGTTAACATTCGTTCTTAAAACTTTGAATTTTTTTTTTCGAGAACCCGCAGGAGATTTGCGCGTCATTTCATTAAGATTAAGGGGAAAACGATTACAACCGAACCATGGGCTCAAAACATCTACCATGCCGCATAAAAGCGGCGGACAACACCTACACTACTCCTCTCGCCAACCCACCTCTACAAGTAAGCCACAGGCACCAATCCTGGCAAACCTTGAAAATTCATAACTGTAAATCTACAACTCCGTTTACGGTGATTTTTCTTGCTTTGAATTCGTAATTAAATTTCCTATCCAGTGATACTAGTTTTTCCATTTATCAAATTTTCGAATTCTGAAGTTAAATTTTGATTTTGAACCACATACTAGCCATATCTACAGATCTATAAATCCTATCCAATTGATTCCTCTTGCACTGGAGTCATATTTTAATTATCTATCCAGTATCTTTTTAATATCTAACTTATAAAATTTTGAACCTGGCTGAATTGAAATTTGAGATCAAACCTTCTTATCATCGTATTTTTGTATCCGTAAATCTTTGAAGGGTGTATCTTTTTGCAAATGAAATATGTTAAAATCTCTATCAAATTGAACTTATGTATAAATCATGTGAACTCATATCCATAGATGAATTTGAAGTTAAAACAGATCCTTCTATATCATATCTCACAATCTATAAACCTTTTTGATCAATTCATTGTTTCTATGAGCTTTAAGTGATCATTGGTATCCAATAAGAAAACTAGATGTTCTAATTATCGCCATCCAACTTGATACATCTTGAAATTGTATTCCAAATCTTCAGACCATGTCTTGCAAGCCTTGCTCATGCCATACGTTCTTTCTCATTGATCCATAAAAGAGATAAACTTTAAAATAAAATAAAATGTTTGTTGCTATAACAAAAAAGAAGACTAAAAATATTTTGGGAACCTGGAATAATGGTGCGAACATAGTCGAGAACCCCATGTGTGACAGCGTGAGTCTGCCCATCATCCACCAAGATATCTTCATGCGCGCGCAACATCGAGTACTCCTTCCGATCCAGTTGTAGATACATCCATTTTAGCATCAAGTAATATAGATAGGAGAGAGTAATACAATTTAGAACGACGCACATCAAAAAAGGAAATGAATTGTGCAAGGAATTCAGGGGTTTAGTCCTAACTAACTGAATCGGTCGATTTCTGCTACGAGGAAACGCCGCTGGTTGGGTTAAGGCCATAGAGACCAAGCCAGACAGCCGGTTCTTCTCCGTCAGCGAGTACGCCCGTGCTCTGCAGAGGCAACACTACATGCACTCGCGTCCAGAGTTGAACGGGCGTGCATGATGTCGGTGTTGCGCTAGTGGGCGACGACAGGGTGGTGGTACCATGCCTGCAGGCAATATGGGGGATACAGGCACAAGCGATGGCCATAGACTCGGTAGAATAACGCCCTCCTCTCCCGCTCAGGTTGGTCCTAGTGGAGGTGCTGATGATTTAAGCCCGGAGGGTGGCAACGTGACGTGACACCAATCTCAGAGTTTAAATAGGATAAATTCTGCGGGAACTCTTCGGATGCCTCCATCCGTTTAGGATTCTGGAGGAGAAGACAAAAAGTTATGGGCCATTCATCAAGTTTTTATTTTTCTTCTTGAGAATTCGGGCGTCCATCAAGTGAGCAGGAAGGAAGATGGAGGGGTCCGCTGAAGCAATGGGATGGGCTGTTTAGTTCGTGTTCATTCCCTTGGCGTTTCTTCTTTGCCAAACTAAAGAGAAAGACAGAAGAACAGAAGGAAATGACATGGCATGTTGATATGTTTTGGGTAGGCTGCTTGTTAAGAAAATTCATTGTACTAGGGTGCTTCTATTTGCAGTGGCGGAGCTAGAAATAAATTCATGGGTGGGCCATGCAAAAAAGAGAACATTTTTTTTTCTAAATCATACCACTTGACCATACATTAGTGATTACTCAAATCTTGGACAGGGATATGAGGCGAACATTCCACGACGGGATCCTAGCTGGAAATCCAGGGAGGTACCACCACAAATTTTTGGGGAAACATTGTTTTAGAAAGATGAAGATGATCATCCTCATTTGTATGTCCTTTGTTATGGCTGTGTTGCAATTGTTCCAATTCAACCAAGGGCAAATAATCATTTGCCGGAGATTTTTCTTCAACTTCACTTATGTCATATCATTTTCTTTTCAAGACAAGATGGATTATTCTCTGGTTGGCCTTCCCATGGCTGTTACAATTTGTAAAACTGAAAATAATTTCAGGGAACAATCCAATCAGGTTACAACTTGGATTCGGTGACGCCGTAACTGGACGGGCTCATCTGCCTCACATTTTCCATCTAACGGCTCCAATCAATCGATCTCGAAATTTTGCTAGATTTATCTTTTTTGCTCCGCTCAAAATACAAAGTATTTTTGATTGAAACTTTTTCGTACTTATAACATGATTCGTTGGCAACAGGTATAGTTTTGATTTTTTTGATGATATTTTTTCATCAAAAAAATCAAAACTAAAAATCTACCTGTTGCCAACGAATCATGTTATAAGTACGAAAAAGTTTCAATCAAAAATAATTTATATTTTGAGCGGAGCAAAAAAGATAAATCTAGCAAAAATTTGAAATCGATTGATTGGAGCCGTTAGATGAAGAATGTGGGGTGGATGAGAGGGCCAGTTACGCGTGACTGGCAGCCAGTCACCGAATCCAAGTCCGCCTATAGGTTGTGGCGACCCTGGTAGCGGGCAGAGGCGCAGCGCTGCTCTGCTCCACCTTGGGCGCTTCCCCCGGTTACTTCCTAAACCTAGCCACTGTAGAGAGTATTGAGGTAGAGGCCCTCTTTCCTGTCTCATAGAGGAAGAATGAATCGTGGGATGGGCTTTCTGGTGGGCTGGGCATGTGATGCATAGTATAGTTAAATTTTATTTTGCCAAAATCCTGGGCTAGCCGTGGCCCGGTTCGGCCCAACATAGCTCTGCCAGTGTCATTTGGGAATAGAAGATTGTAGGTAGGATTGTGCGAGAAGGTATTCAACTCGAGAACATCCAAAAAGCCTAATAAGCTGATTGGAAAATCGGTCAAAACATTTATACGTCATTATGCCCATATACTCCGGCCAGAAGTAGCCAGAGCACACATGTACGCGCGTACATACACACTGCTCCTGTTGCTACTACCAACTTAGTCACTATCACATGGCACGTGAACATCTCGATCTAGGGCGTGCTCAAGGGGGGCCTGGGAAAGTCACCTGCTTTGTGTCATATATGTACTACTCTCTCCGTCCCGTACAATGACACAAAGAACATCCTTATACAGGGTGGACGCGCAGACTAAGATCAGGCTAATGGAGCAGAAGCATATAACATGTGTGTACGCTAGGTATAGGTACTGGCAAGGCATGTGTGGAGAGCTTTAATTTCTCCATTGACAGCCAAAATTATTATTGTAAGGTAGTCGGTTTACGTTTGTGGCACCCGTTCTATGACTTAAGAATGTTGTTGACATAGAAGATAGATGGGGCAATACAGAAAAAGGAACAGAGATAGCCAAATCTGCAACGAGTCAAAGGTGGTATAGTTGATTCTTTGGCGGTGATAAAACTGAGCTATATATTTTGTATAGACTCTCGGTTCTTTTTTACTGGTTTTCCTATAAAACCAGCCAAGAAAGCATCCATGAAAAATTCTCTGTAAGTTTATTATACAATGCTATTATCCTACCGAAAATACCAGTTGATAAAAACAAGAAAATTTGGAAGATGAACATACCGCTTAAAATCAATATTTTTGGCTGATACTTGCGTCGAGGAGTAATTCTAACCAAAGATAATCTCGTGGAACGCAATTGGCATGGGATTACTCAGTGTGTTTTTTGTCATCACAATGAGACGATTAAACACCTGTTCTTTCAATTCCGCTTTGCCTGATCTATATGGTCATGCATCCAATTAGTTTCTGATCTGTATCTCCGACTAGTGTGGCTAATATCTTTGGTAATGGCTTTATGGTATTGATCACAGATTTAGAACGTTTATTAGGGTGGGAGCGCTTGCTATTATATGGTCGCTATGGCTATGCAGAAATGACAAAGTTTTTAATGATAAAAATTATTCTCTCTTGCAGGTTATCTACAGATGTACCGCTACTTTCCGTTCTTGGTCTGCGCTGCAAAAGGTGGAGAATCGCGACCTCTTTACGGAGGTATGTACACGATTGGAGGATACGGCGAGGGATACTTTTTTCCCTACGTGGGTGGCAGCATAATATACGGATTGGATCTCCGCTCTCTTCTTAGGCATCTTAGACTTGTTTTTGTCTGATTTGTAATTCTCCTTTTATTATTGCTTGAGACTTTGAGACTTCCAAACGGCTATGTGCATCTTACCTATGCAGCGGTCAGATGTAATTACTTTTTCAAAGTAATAAAGCGCCCATTATAAAAAAATCAATTAGATTCCATGTACTATATTAGAGAGCCTGAAATAAAACATGTAAAATAATAAAGCTTGTTTTATTTCAGGCTCTCTATCAGAATTATGAAATGGTGCTAATGTAGCATCAGGTTACGCACACAACTACTGGCCGGTAGGAGCGAGAGATTCCATGTACTATATGGAAACAAACATGTAAAGGAGAGTGGTCTATGTCCACAAATTAGGAAAATGATAGATTCCATGTATACCATTGCGGTCACTAGCGAACTGGTCCCGAAATGATATTTCCAGGATGTACCCTTCATGAAATCGATCTATTGCGAGCAAAACACTAGGCTTCAACTTAATTTCCAGCTAGTGGCCGCGTATGTCATTTGGTTGTCGTGGTCATCACGTACATATACATGACACACCGCGTGTGAAAAGTATCGCGTTATAGCATCCGACTAGGTATCTATGTGTGAAAAGCATACTTTGGCTGGACCCAGAGTCGCTGCCTCAGGTACATTCCTGTCTCTGTAGAGAGCCCGAGGTTCACGGCGCAGTTCGATTTGTGGCCAGCCATTCTGGAGACCGACTGCAGTGGAGCCATTCGACCTGGTCTGAGTGTTCTTAAGTATTTGTTATTTGAGGCATATGCTCATGTATACGCGTTATCTAGTCGTGGAAAGCATTGCAAATACAAAGTACAAAGATGGTAGACACGTAGAAAGATCATATATTTGTTTAAAAAAGTCAAACTATGTAGAGTTTGGTCAAAAGTTAGAGCATCTCCACCGACGGCCCCCAAATAGGCGCCGACATTGCCGTATGGGGGGCACCGGCAGGGCATCCTCTATTTGGGGATGCTGCTCTCACACCGGCGCCCCCAAACCGGCGGGCCCGATAGATTTTAAAAGTTAAAATTAAATATTTAAAACGATATTCATACGAAATTCGAACGGTGACTGGATTTAAGGGAGGCGGCGGACGCGCATTGAAGGCGTGTGGGTAAGGTAGGTGGACGCCGCGTGGTCAGTCACCGCCCTCGCCGCTTGGATTTCCACACGGGAGGCCATTAACACCAATGACCAACCTCCCCGCGTCGTTTCCGATGCGAACCGCCGCGTCCTCTCGCTGACAATGCGCCCCCACCCACGAAAACCGTCGTTCCGCGAGGCGCCGGCGCGCCCGATTCGCGCCCTTCGCCAAGGGGCCAGCACGGGGTTGCCGACGCTTCTATTGGGCTTGAAAAAGCGCCGGCGCCGTTTGGGGCACACTGGTGTGAGCCCATTTTCGCTGCCGGCCCCCAAAACGCTATCGGGGCCGCCGGTGTAGATGCTCTTATAGAAAATCATCAACATGTATACAATATAAATTAATATTGTTACATTATAAATATATTTCCATGCATATGGTATATTTATAATATTACAGTTGTTGAAAGTATTTTATAAAATTTGGCCTGACTTCAATTTTCTTGACATTTTAATAATAAAATGATAGGCTTGATTCATTAGAACAAAAGGAGGATTGATTGTCGAGCACGAGTGAATTGTTGCACCACATCACATTGTGAACTAGTGATCCATATCACATTCTTCCTATCACATCTTTTGGATTGATTTTTGAGCTTGGGTGTCATCGACCATCTATCTCGCCCGAGGGAAGCAATACTCTTGTGAGTTTAGCTGACTGTGAACCCACACGTGTGTCGCTCCTGGGCTTGCTTGGGCGAACCCTAGAACCGTTGGTCCGCTGCCACCCCCAAACTCTTAAACTCAAGGCCCTTCCACGCAGCGGAGGCCGCCGGGCACTACGGGAGAGATGGAGTATGCCGACGGCCGCCAGCCGTCGGCACAGCCCAAAAGGCCGTCGGCACAGGCTGTGCCGACGGTGACTGTCGGCATAACGGCGTCGGCATAGTTCTGGTCGGGGACTGCCCGATCACCGTCGGCACAAACTGGCCGTCGGCATAGATTGTTGTGCCGACGGTAAAACCGTCGGCATAGTATTTCAAAATTTTCAAAATTATTTTCGAAAAAATATTTAAAAAAAATTGAAAAAAAAATTTGAATTTTCTTTTCACTTTTCTTCTTCTACTTTTTTACTTGTTAATTTTTCACAATCACACTTAGTACACTTAATCTTAGGTCAAATTGCACTTATGGTCACACTTTCCAGTTGGTCACCCATCCTCACACTACTCCCACCCCAGCACGCTTAACTTCTTGGTTCTCTTCGGATGAGCTTCCCTGAAAGAAATGACACCTTGATGTTAATATTACCATATCTATCATATTAACCCTTTGACCGTGATGTCACACCTCTATATTTTTAAATTCCAAATAATTATTTAAGTAAACAACAATGAATATATATAAATAATAATAATATAGAATTTAAAAACAATTAAATGATTTTATTTTTGTTTTTTATTTAATAAGGAATAATTAATATCAGTAAATGCGAATTTGGCAAATAATATGTCTAAATTGATCAGAAAAATAAGAGAAATACAAATATGATATGCATATCATCTTTTGAACCTACAAAGTTAACTTACCCAAAAATCATGAGCATTAGATCAAGTACCTCTAGTTTAAATTTGACTGACTTTATCGAAAATGAGGTGGGAAACGGCCTCGGCATGGCATAGTTTGCCGAAACAAGGTCATATTTGGCACGTGTGTGGGCCCTAGGATGGGAAGTAAGACCCGGACGCGCATTTCAAATTCGATCCACGGTCGGCCATCTTTTCATTTTTAGCGTGCCCAAACGGTTTTTATTTGTGAAGCAGCTACATGGGGCGCATTTTAGTATGAAGTGAAACCTCCCTGCGATGATAGTAGACCACCTACGCACCACCTATCACATGACATGTGCACGCGTTAGCTTTTTGGGAACCATGCGGCTTCGGGTGTCCCGCCATATCCTTGAAGCCGGATTTGAACTAGGGGTCAACTATCCGTCGCTAAATTTCGGAAAAATTGTTTTTAGTTCAACGACGCATCATTATATGTGCTATTTTTTGTCCGTTTAGTTTGTTCGCGAATGGGTGCACCCGCACACCCGTACGGCGATACCGCATGTCGGGGGCCTGTTTTTGAGATGGCTTTTGAACGAAGTCAAAAAATTCCACGGAGCCGGGCGTCATTTTATATGTCATAGTAACTATTCCGTTTGTCAAACTGGGATACGGAAATTATTTTTAAAAACCCTTCATGAAAAGGGCTATCACGCCCGGAGTTCTATGGATTTGAGGTGAAATGAGGTGGGAAATGGCCTCGGTATGGCATAGTTTGGCGAAACGAGATCATATTTGGCACGTGTGTGGGCCCTAGGATGGGAAGCAAGACCCCGGACGTGGATTTCTAATCCGACCTACGGACGACCATCTTTTCATTTTTAGCGTGCCCAAACGGTTTTTATTTGTGAAGCAGCTACATGGGGCGTATTTTAGTATGACATGAAACCTCCATGCGATGATAGTAGACCACCTACGCACCACCTATCACAATACATGTGGACTCGTTAGCATTTTGGGAACCCATGCGGCCTCCGGCGGTGTCCCGTCGAATCCGCTGGAAACTGACCAGATTTGAACTAGGGGTGAACTATCCGTCGCTCCAGAAATTTCGGAAAATTTGTTTTAAGTTCTACGACGCATCATTATATGTGCTAATTTTTGTCCGTTTAGTTTGTTCGTGAATGGGTGCACCCGCACGTCCGGTACGGTGATACCGCATGTCCCGGGGGTCCTGTTTTGGCTAGATGATAATTTGAACGAAGTCCAAAAATCTCACGGAGCCGCGTGACATCATTTTATATGTCATAGTAACTATTCCGTTTGTTAAAACTGGGATACGACAATTATTTTGAAAAACCCTTCACGAAAAGGGCTATCACGTCCGGAGTTCTATGGATTTTAGGCAAATGAGATGGGAAACAGCCTCGGCATGGCATAGTTTGCCGAAACGAGATCATATTTGGCATGTGTGTGGACCCTAGGATGGGAAGCAAGTCCCCGGACGCGGATTTCTAATCCGACCCACGAGCGACAATTTTTTTATTTTTGGCGTGTGTGAAAGCCATGAAACCTCGAACATTATAGCTCATTTCTAAAAAGATTTGTTTAAGTATTTGAAATATTCCATTTTTTATATTTTTCTATGATAGATCTTGTTTTTCTGCAAAATTTGATATATTATACTTATTTTTCTCAATTAGAATGATTTAGTTATGCTTTTTTAAGACTGTCGTGCAGAAATAGAAAAAGCTATGCCGACGGTATAACCGTCGCACAGGTCTATAGTAAAAAAAGAAAAAAATGTTGTGCCGACGCCAGACTGGTCCTGTGCCGACGGCCGGCACAACCGGCTTGTGCCGACGGTCATTTTAACGCCGACGGCCATCTTTGTCGCCGCGGTTCGGATGCTTCTGTGCCGACGGCCCCGATATTTGGCCGTCGGCACACACGGCGGCCGTCGGCACATCTGTGCTCTCCCGTAGTGGGGCTAAGCATTTAGTGGAGCAATCTGACCCAGTTTCAGTGGCACCAAGAGACCGGCCGGTTCATTTCGTATTTGTTGTTCAAGGCATCTACTCACGTACATGTGATGCCTACTCGAGGAAAGCACACAAGTAGGAAGTACAAAGACGATAGACATACATATATAAAAAACAGAGAGCACACAATTACTTGTGGATGACCACAAAGGCGGTAGATATTGGAAGTGAAACTCTGTGGCTACACGTATATATCACCGAAATCTTATTAGATTGTTTTTTTCAGAATTTCATATTGATTTTTGAGCTTGGGTATGCAGTGTTGCACCACATCACATCCTGAACTATTTAACCATATCAGATTCTTTCGAGCACATCTTCGTGATTGTTTTTTTGAGCTTGAGTGGCATCTACATGCCTAGCTATCTATCTCGTCGAAACGAGGGATTTCATTTGAAAAAAGAACTTTCGTAGTGAGGATAAGGATATCTACTTTTCTATTGGTTGCTTCGTATCCTCTCTAACTGTCCCAGATCACATAGGAAGAGCGTTTCAGCAATTGGGTGGCTGTCGTCAACCACGAACTTGCGTCTTAAGTAACGACATGGCGGCGACGTGATGTATAACGTTGACTGACAGATGCTCTATAATTCCACCACATGTGTACTTCGTGACCATGTGCTGCCCAGGCCCAGGAGGAATCAATAGACGTGTAACTGAACACTGAAAGTGTGGTTTATATGAGAAAAGAGAGAATCCATGGAGAACCAACCTGAAGTCGGGTGGTTAGAAGGGTGGTTACCCCAGCCCATCAGAGTTTAAACCCCAGGTTTGACATCTGTGTGTCTCATAAAAGCGGAATATTTATTCAGTGGGAGTCGACGTTTCCGTCGACAGCGAGGCGCCTGTGGTCACTTCGTAAATTTTAAGATCCGATCTACCGGCTCAGATGCTCATAGGGGTAGGGTGTGTGTGTGTTCATAGAGGTAAGTGTATGCGCATGTATGTGAGTATCTGCATTTGTACTATGTCTCTCAAAAAAGAGAGAATCCATGGTGCATCTTACTACCGAATTTAATGTGAATTATTGAGCAGATTTAATGGTCAATATTTTTTGGGCCAGAGATAGGCCCAAGCACAACTTAGGTATAATTCTCTTTTATGTGTTCCTTAATCCTTACTACACCATCCCAAGGCTTAAGACCTATATTTTTCAGAAAGTCAAATTATGTTAAGTTAGACTAAGTTTTTATCAAAAATCATTTACATGAAAAGTACAAAATCAATATCATTAGATAGATAATGAAATATATTTTCATATGGTACATACAAAATATCATATTTGCTCATAAAATTTTCTAAAAATTTGATCAAACTTTACTTCGTTTAACTTTCTGAAAAAAAATATAGGCCTTAAGCCTTGCGATGGACGTAAACCCATGTACTGCATATTCATTTTTATATTGGTCTTCTTCCTTTGAGGCCAGGTCCCATCTTTCTTCTTTCTCTATCTTCTGCTATTTCTTCATAACAATTGTGAAAATATGCACAGTTTAGCTTGACTAGGCAGCTTGGTCACTTTGAGCTCCCGCCTCTTTGAGCCTCAGATATATCTGTGAAAAGTATGGTTTGTCGTCAACTGGAGTCATTATCTCAGATATATTCATGTCTGGTAGCTTGAGGTTCATGGTGCTGTTCGTCCACTGGCCAAACATCCTGGAGACTGACTGCCGTGGAGGTGTGGAGCCATCCAAGTTAATTTTAGCGACACCGAGCGACCTGCTGGTCCCTTTCCTTTCTTTTCTTAACTGGAACACTCGATCCCATTACTCAACAGACTCAGCAGAAGTGCTGGTCACCGGGATACAAACCAAATTCGGGAGCGACTCCAGCCAAAGAGACTGCCCCTCCTCACTACGAGCACCATGTGCTGCCAGAGCATGAGCTAGCTATTACAGTCTCTTGGGCAAAATGAAAAAAAAAAACTGAGACGAAATTAAGACAACTAAACACTGATAGTTGAGGAAGGCCTATAATTAAGTTTTAAATATAGAAAGGCAATACACAAACCGTTATAGGGAAAAACAGCAATCACCCTGAAATAGCAAAGATTGCATGTGTGCGACAACAAGATCCTTTTATTTGTGGGTAGACAACAAGATCCTTGCAGTCGCCATGGCCGCCGGACCTCCCTGGATCGTTGCTCCTTTGGGACGAAAGGCTTAGAAGCAACGTGGGCACCTTCTGCACCTCTACAAGGACACCTTCACTAATAATATAGACCATGTAATAATGGCTAATCAGAACCTTAGTGCAGGTTGGCTACACTAAGCTCTGCAACTACCAACACAACAACTCTATCAAGAATACACTATATTTACTGGACTCGTGCAGTGTCAGTGTACTGCAGTCCATGCCATGCATGATTCAAAGGAGGAGCATCCTAGTGTAATCCTCGAGGGCGGGGAGCCTCTGCTCGTTGTTGTAGCCATACATGACGCCGACCATCCTCGCAAAGTTGAGCGACGCACCAACAAAGCTAGGAGAAAATGATGATTTCGTCCTGGAGAAGCACTCCCGATTGAGCTCTATCCACTCATCCTCGATCAACTCTAACATGTGCTCATCGGCATCACCATGAGGGTTCTCCCTTAGGTACAACTCTTTGTATGATCCATCAAGCCCTTCTTGTGCTTCATCCTGCACGAGATCATGGCAAGATAATATGAGCGTCTTGTCAACAACATTGTGAATATGCAACTACAAAGATATGGGTTTAGTTAATTTATATAAAATTTGTAAATAGTCTATGGTCGTGGTACATGTGTTTGGGCACATGTGCGTGCATATGCGCATTCATACGCTACTACACATATTGAGATTTTCGATGTATTCTGACCTTAGCGGTGCCCATGTCATCCCGGAGCCTCATGATCTTTGCAGGGCAAGATATGACCGGAGGGATGTAGTCGCTGTCAGCCTCAGTTAAATCATGTCCTAGCATGAAGAAAAGGTGGAGGAATACAAGTGGCGCTCCTGAGGTGACAACGCCATTAGTCAGGTAGTCCTCCCGTGTGGGGACCTGATTACCAGAGAGCCATTTCCCCTCGATCATAAATCCATCAAACAATGTTGCCCACTGCAACGAAAAGAAGGCAAGCCGTGAGTTGCATGTAATGTGATTTTATTTCCTAATTTGTTAATACATTTAGCAATAGGAATGTATGTTGTGATATATACTATTATTGTAGTAACTTGTTTAGAAAAATAAATTCAGAAAACTGAAGAACTTTTCAAAGAGACATACTCCTTTCTTGAGATGATTGATAGGGTTTGATCCATGCTCTCTTTTGGACATATCTGCGATATCATTTGTGATGGTGTATAGAGCCTTGTAGCATGATGTCATGTAGCTCGGGAGTGAATCAGCTGCTACAAGATCCCACCTGTAAGAATGTGCATTTTACTGTGAAACTTTAACCGTACCAGAACATATTTACGTAAAAACTACAAGGCCTTGACTTATGCATGAACCCGAAACCTTTATTCTATTAACAAATAAAAGAGCCTTTGTCCATAGGTAATCACCAACTTGCAATGTCGATCCATATTATTTCCACAAATATACAATTACTACATACTGATAAAACTATGATAACATGAAAATATTTTTCATGAAAAAATTATGGTATTATTTCCATTTATAGAATCTTAATATTTTTTCGTAAATTGCAATTCAAAGTTATAGAACTTTGAATGTCCCACTGAACATTTTGAGGATTTGACTTGTTTTTTTGGCAGTACTAAATAGGTGAACCTTATTTATCATGGGAACATCCATGCTCACCTTTTTATCGCCTCATTAAAGAGGGAAAGCTCCTCTTGCGTGGCAATAATATCAAAGATGTCATCCACAATGTAGATGAGTGAAATGATCTTTGTGATCTCAATCCGGTGTCTAGAAAAGGAGAAACCCTCTAGGACAGTCATCGGCCACATGTACCATTTCAGAACTTGGTCCCTTGCAGCCGGTATTTCTTGAGCCAATCCTAACTGCATCCACCATCTGTATCAAAATGAAGTTTCCATAGTTAAAATCACCCCTCTTTCAATTGTACGGATATATAAGCAAAAGAATAATTTATTTAGCAACTGGAATTCTAAAATCTGTTAAAAAATTCAAAGATGTTTTACATTTTTCTTAACCATAGAATGAATAGTTTGTCCCATCTCCACAAAATTAATCACGAATCTCGCGTGTTATTTAATAGAAGTGTACCTCTTAACCTCTTGCATCTCCCTCTGATGTTGTAACTTGTTAATTTGGAACTCTGCAAGTGCCAGTTTCTCCACTGCAATGTTCCTAGTGGGCAAGCTCTGTAGGTAGCTCAGGTGGTGCCTGGCCTTGTACTGCATCAGGCTCACATGGTAGGGGTGATCCAGTGATTGTTTCACATAACTTGCCTGGTTTGGCTCCAAATACTTAGTTGCAACACTAAGGTGCCTGCTAGAGAAATCTTTTGCCTTGTATAGTAAAGCCTCTCCCATGTTGAGGTGTGACATATCTTGCAAGCTTAGCAAACCTCTGATGTCTTTACTATTAGCTAGGTTGAAATCGCCATTACCGTTTGTGAACTTCTGAAGAACCTCATCTGTTTTGTCGGGGAGAAGGGATTTTAGGCCGGCAGTATAGAATAAAAGGAAAAAATCATTAAAGAGAGATGTTTCCTAAACTGGTGCGCCTGTCTCACTCAACATGTGGAACTTGTGTTTTACTGACCTGCTGAAACACAGTATCCAGCTTCTCTCATGAGCCTCATTGAAAGAGTTGCATCGAGCAGATCATCGCTATGGAGCAGATTCACACACGAGTCCACGACGTTGTCGATCTCATCTTGGAAATATTGGTCGATGCAGAGACGTTTGAGGTGATCAACAGTGGTCATCATGCCACGGCTGCTCTTGGAGTGTTGACGCAATAGTGCTTGCACACTCGTTAGGCCCTCCTGGTGGTGGTGGCACAGAGGAGAAGTTTCTCTTAATTAGAAAACAAAACGGAAGATAGAGAAGTGTAGTGTATTTCTCTAAGAATAGACACAAAGACGATGTCTTAATAAGTATGCGTATGTTTGTTATTGCAACGTATGTATGAGAGCGATATGTATACCTGGAAGTCAAAATCATTGTACAGCTCATGGGACGCTGGCTCCCGCCCAGGACATATCACCGATGAAGGGCGGAAGAAGCCACGGTTTCGGCCTCCATTTCCAGCTACCGGTGAAGCCGAATGGAGCAGCTGCCCGACGGATGAGGAGAAGCGCGCTGCAGTCATCAGTGCTTTATTATGCTATGTCTATTATTGAGCTAGTTCGGCTGATTAATTCCCTCCGCCTAGCCTGCAATGGTGAAGTATAGCTGCTACTCTGCTAGGTCTCGAGCTCTCTTGGGGTGGATGATATGGTGTGTGTATGTGTGCTCCGATGTCCTTCTAATTTATAGGGACGGGAGTGCTGGACTGCTTGCGTACGTGAGGTAGCTAGGGAGTGAGTAGTGTGTGAACTGGGGAAACGAAGGTACGCCACGGAATGCCACGCGGGTGATACATGCGACTAGGGCCCTACATGCGACCGCGTGGAAAATCCACAAAATGTGGACGAATGGTTGTAGCTTGTACTAGTGATCTCGAGGACATGCATACGCGGTGGGGGTTGACAAGATATCTTTCTGCTAACCCTCCCTGGAATCTGAAAGTGCAGTGGAACCGGTATCGTACAAAAGTTAGCTAATGCTTTCCTTAACCTCTTCGGCCGCCGCCGCCGGCGGTGGCGGCCGCGCCCGGCCGTCGAAGGCGGCGGGCAGGGTCGGCGCGCCCCGGCGGGTTCCCTGGCGCGGAGGGAGACGCCACTCGGGCGGCGCAGGTGGAGGAGCGGAGGGGCGGCGCCTGACCTCGGTCAGCCTCGCCGGCACACGGCGGAGAGCGCGAAGGAGCTCCGGACCACGGCGGGGAAGGCAGCAGGAGTCGGAGCGGGTTGGCGCGTCGGCGCGGCCTGGTAGCGGAGGAGGTTGCTCCCGGCTTGGAGGCGACGGCGCGGAGGATGCCGTCCTGGAAGGAGTTCCGGGCGCATCGGCCGGCTGCCTCCTCGTCGCGGGCGAGCAGAGGCCACCCTCAGGCACGCCGGCGCGGAGGTGGGAGATCTGGGCGGGCTCGATCTGGGCCCGGCGCGGCCTGGTGGCGGAGGAGGAAGCTCCTGGCTTGGAGGTGACGGCGCGGAGGATGCCGTCCAGGAAGGAGTTCCTGGCGCATCGGCCGGCCACCTCCTCGTCGCGGGCGACCAGAGGCCACCTCGGTCACGCCGGCATGGAGGTTGGAGACCTGGGCAGGCTCGATCTGGGCCTGCACGGGCCCGATCTGGGCCTTCAAGGTTGGGTCGTCCACGGCTGGAACCTGGAGTGGGTGCCACCGGTGCAGATGGCCCTGGCCCTTGCCGGAGGAGGTTGGAGGCTGCTGTTCTTCGTCATGGTTGGAGGTGGAGTGGCCGCGTCTCTCTCAGTAGTGTGTGGAGACCACGGCTTTTTGCAACGTTGATGTCGAGGAGCTGCGGTGGCGGCGGTGTGTTTCTCCATGGACAGGATTGCCCCAAAGCTCGGAGGTGCGGAGTCGAGCGACATTACGGTCGAAAGACCTGCCTGACTTGTTGGGCCGGCAGCGACGGCGCCCGCGGGTGTCGTGTCCCTCTTTGGAGGCGTCGCTGGAGTGTGTCGATGTCTCCCGCGCTTTGCCTGCTCTGGTTGTTGTCTCCGGGCGAAAGCCTAGGTCCTTCGGATCGGCGCGATGGCGGCGTCCTTGACGTCGTTCCTCTGTTGGGAGTTTCGCGTTTGGAGACATGGCGTGATGGTCTTGGTGTTTTCCTCCGGTGCTCCCCGCTGTCTGAGGCTGGCTGCAGGAGCGCTATGTACGCCATAGCTGGCAACTCCAAGACGTTGCCTTCTCGGGGCCGACCGAGTTCCGCCATGTTCTCTTTTCATGGTGCGTGAACTAGGAGAGCTCTTTTGGAGGTGTTGTTCTTTGGTGGTTTCTAGCGTCGGTCGAGACGCGGTTTTGTTGTTTAGCTTAGGATAGGTTCTTTCGTGTCTTTGTTGTTTTGTCGGTGGTGTGGAGTTCGTGCTACGGGTTGTAGCCTTCTTGTATTCAATCTTCTACCTTCTATAAAGATATGGTACGCTCTTGGCGTACTCGCGAAAAAAAAAAAAGACACCGGACAAGATATCTTTCTGCTAACCCAACATAGAATCTGAAAGTGACAGCGGAAGCGGTATCGTACAAATATGTTACTACTTATGTGCTGCCGGAAGTTCAATTAAAAATTTGTGATTAAACCACTTTATTACTAGTAGAAAAGGGGCTTTTAGTCCCGGTTCATAGGGCTTTAGTCTCAGTTGTTCAACCGGGACTAAATAATCGGGACTAAAGCCCACCCCATTTAGTCCCGGTTGCTTACGAACCGGGACTAAAAGTTCATCCACATGGATTGTAGACGTGCGTCGGGGCGGAGTACCTTTAGTCCCGGTTTGTAACACCAACCGGAACTAAAGGCCTCATAGTGAAATTATTTATTTTATTTTATTTTTTAAATTTCCACTCCCTTTTTTCTATTTTTTCAGAATTTCTATTATTTCAGTTATTTTTATAGTTTAGTCTCTAACTACACTTATCTCTAGTCAAATTACTTACTCGTGGTCAAACTTCCCGCTCGGTCGCCCATCCTCTCACTACTCTAGCACTAGCACACTTAACTTTCGAGTTCCATCCCGTCCCGCATCCAAGTGCTTCGCGCGCATGTATGTGATACTAGTATCATATCAATCCTATCAACATGTTGGTCGATGTCACATTTCTTTATTATTTGAATTTCCAATAATTCTTTTAATAAACAAAAATAATGATGTAATAATAATTTTGAATAAATAAATAAACATTAACTTTTTAATTTATATTATTTTTATTTTTTAAATATATTTTTTACCAAATCTAAAACCTAAAAATTTGAAAATATAAAAATTGGGTAAAAGTAATAGTAATCTTTATGCAGGATGCAACTATTAATTTTAACTTGAATTTCTTTCCTAAAGAGGAAGTTACATTTGTAGCAGTCCAAGAATAATCAACCTTTTGCCAATTGGTTCCTCATGAAAATCCTTGTTTGGAATTGTAGGGGGGCAGGGAATGGAAAAAATCTTTTCTTTTCAGTAGATTCTCGATGGAAAATATAAAATCCGTAATTTATAGCAAAAACCTAAAATCCGTAATTTTTTGGAATTTTGAGAATCTAAAAATTGGCTCACCGAGTAAACCCTCGTGAATTCGGATGTGACTTTTTCCCACGATCATTTTGATATATTATACGCTTTTTTCTGACGTCGTACGCAAAAGTTAATGCTATTTTACCTTTTTTCTAAACTTTTATGCAAAAAAAGTCAAAACTAAAATTTCTTTATTTTCCCTAATAGTAGGTTGCGTAACATACATGAATCTCAAAATATTTTACTTTTTAAATTTTCTATCATTTTCTTTTGTATTTTACAGCGCTAAAAAAGTCGATCCACAGGAGGGGGAGGGTGTGTGGAGGTGCGTGGGGAGTAAAAACCCCGAAAAAACTTTTAGTCCGGATTGGGGACACCAATCGGGACTAAAGGGTAGACATTTAGTACCGGCACCAACCGGGACTAAAGAGGCCTCCGGCCACAGCCTACCATAACCCTTGAGTCATCGTTGGTGTCTTCAACCGGAACTAAAGGTTCCGTTCGAACCCGCTAGCGATGGAGGCCGGAGCATTAGTCCCGGTTCCCCAGCAGAACCGGGACTAAAGACCCCATTAGTCCCGAGCTAAAATATTTAGGGACTAATGGGTTGGGATGGAAGGCCTCTTTTCTACTAGTGTATGGCATCTGGCCGTACGAAAAATTCACAAAATGTGTGTCCGTATGGTTGTAGTTAGTGATCTCGAGGACATGCATATGCCGTGGAGGTTGAGAAGAATTTTTCCAAATGGGGATGTAGCCCTGGTCTATGCATCGAAGAGATGCATACAACATGTATAAATTTATTTAAAAGTAGTCTTAAAGTGAAAAAAATATAGCATATCAAATCTCAAGGGTTATATAATGCCGATACGTGGATAAACCACATATAAAGAGTTTAAAAAAAAGGGTGCAGTGGATCAACATGTTTCTGGGTGCTCAAACTGCCAGCCACACCGATTGAACAAATCATGTGCAACCGTTTTCAATCGGTTGCACCCACAATCCATGGTCTGGTACTGCTCCTCCGGTTGAAGACACAACCACATATTCTGTTAAAGATAATGTCATTAGAAACATGTCATATTGCCCTTAAAAGACCACAAATGCCAACTCCAATCTGACTCTTTAAAATTTTGTTTAGTCCATTCAACCAATTTCCAAATAGATTTGCAAATTATTTTGTGATGATATATATTCCAAAGGCCATATGGACAATACACCAAATATTTTTTGCAATAGGGCACTCAATAACCAAATGTTGGCTTGTTTCATCTTTGTCACAGAAATAGGGATGAATTCCGGTGATCACATGGATATGTGAGCACGCAGTTTCTGTCTGACACGTGTGTAACGTCGTTTGTTCTGCTGTTTGTCTATGATGAAGTGGAAACGAGTGGGTGGTCCTAAATAAAGAGGCTCGCTTCTTATCCCCTTCTGAAAGGACACGGATGTCGCCTAGAGGGGGGGGGGGTGAATAGGCGGTTTAAAACTTTTACGAGATGGGCTTAACAAATGCGGAATAAAACTAGCGTTTACTTTGTCAAGCCCAAAGCCTATATACTATGGTTCACCTATGTGCACCAACAACTTAAGCTAAGCAATACAAGCAAGTATGTGGTAGCAAGATATATATAACTTCAAGCACGATGGCTATCACAAGGTAAAGTGCATAAGTAAAGAGCTCGGGTATAGAGATAACCGAGGCACGCGGGAGACGATGATTTATCCCGGAGTTCACACTCTTGCGAGTGCTAATCTCCGGTGGAGATGTGCGGTTGCTTAGTGCTCCCGAACGCCACAAGAGGCTCACCTTGAGGTGTGGTTGCTCGATGCACACCAACGCCACAAAGGCCTCACCCCAAGATGCGGTACTCACACCCACACCGAACGCCACGAAGGCGCCTCACCTAAATCTCCGGTGACCCTCGCCACAAAGGCCTAGGTCACGGTTCCACTAGGGATTTCCTTCGAGGCGGAAACCGGGCCTTACACAAAGATTGGGGCACACATCCACAACTTAATTGGAGGCTCCCAACAAACCGCCACAAAGGCCTAGAATCCGTCTAGGGTTCCAAGAACCCAAGAGTAACAACCTTCTTGCTTTCACCTCCACGAATCACCGTGGAGAACTCAAACCGATGCACCAAATGCAATGGCAAGAACACCACAAAGATGCTCAAGTCCTTCTCTCTCAAATTCCAACAAAGCTACAAAAGCTATTGGGGGAATAAGAGAGGAAGAACAAAGGAATTCACAAAGAACACCAAGATCAAGATCTAGAGAGTTCCACTCACAAAGAGATGGATTTGATTGGTAGAAATGTAGATCTAGATCTCCTCTCTCTTTTCCCTCAAATGGGGGCAAGAATCATGGAGGGATTGAGAGATAGAGCAAGCTTCTCTAGTTCAACAATGGAGGAGAGAGAGAGTAAGAGAAGCAACCTGGTTCCAATGGGGAAGAAAGGTATATATATGAGAAGGTGCTCCAGTTCTGACCGTTATGCACGTTTCTGTAAAACACCGGAAGTTCCGGTCACAGGGACCGGAAGTTCCGGCTAGATTCTACTGCACCAGATCAGACCGTTACGCACCCTTTTGAGAAACACCGGAAGTTCCGGCCACAGGGGCCGGAAGTTCCGGCAGGATCCCTTCGCACTGAGCGGTGATGGACGAGTGTGGGCGGAACTGGCGGAACTTCCGGTGACCGGAAGTTCCGGCCAAGTTCCCTTCTTCCGGAAAAGCGAAAACCATACTGGAACTAACTGCGAGTAAAAACGATGTTTCCGGAACTTGCCCGAAAGTTGGGCGGAAGTTCCGTTGACCGGAACTTCCGGCCAACAGCACCGGAACTTCCGCCAGAAGAGGACATAACTTCCGCCAGGAGCAAAAGACAAAACCGGTAAAACCTCCAACCTCGAAAATGCAATAAGTTGAGTTAGGAAACTCAGATTTAAGTGAAACCAATTTTGTTGGAAATATGGAAAACAGTGGGGGGTGATTTTCTATTATTTTTAGAGGTGCAATACCTCAACATGAGAAACCGAGAAAATCACCAAACTCGAAAACGCAACAAGTGATCTATGAAAAATCCGTTTCGATGAACTAGAGCTTGTCATGAGAATAAGCACAAGCTCTAAAACATCACATGGATAAGATCCAAATAACAACCAAGAAGGATGATGCAGGGATGCAAAGGTTTGAGCTCTCTCCGAACGATACGATCGAGTTACTCACTCGAGAGCCCTCTTGATAGTACGGCAACTAAACTATACACCGGTCTCCAACTACACTATGAGACCGGTGAGAAAGAAACCCTATCAAGAGCAAACCTTATACTTGCGCATTCCACTTGAGCTCGATGACGACGATCCTGACCTCAACAAGATGGAACGCCTTCTTGCTTGTGTTTGCTTGACGAAGTCTTGTGGATTGCTCCCCCATAATCCACCATGTGAAAACTTCTTCTTCGGCGCATCTTCACATAACCATGACCACCATGTGGATTGCTCCCCCATAATCCACCATGGGAGAGCTTCTTTTTCGGCGCATCTTCACATAACCATGACCACCATGTGGATTGCTCCCCCATAATCCACCATGGGAGAGCTTCTTTTTCGGCGCATCTTCACATATCCATGATAACCATATGGATGGCAAGACTCAAGCAAAGGATCTCTTCGAGATGGCTCATCTTGAAGATGCACTTCATTTCTCCATGGCAAGCTTCAAGCTTATGAACTCTTCAAGTTGGCTCATCTTGAACTTGCACTTCATTCTTCATTCTTCATCATATTGATGTCTTGAAGTAACTTGAGGGCTCACTTCATCTTCATCTTCAAGACATACTTGACACTTGATATCCTTCATCAATTTCTTCTTATTGCAACCTTGAAGCCAACAAATGGTTCAAGAATTGCCTATGGACAACTCCTACAAATATAACTCAATGTAAACATTAGTCCATAGGGATTGTCATTAATTACCAAAACCACACATGGGGGCTCCATGCACTTTCACCTTCGCTCAGCCACCATGCGCAGTACCAGTCCAGCGTAAGAGCTCGGCCATGGACGCCGCCCACACAATCATCCATGCCACCGCTGCCCAAGCATATCCACGTCGGCCTCCGTGAGTGGCTGTGTACCCCACGCACGGACGGCGCTGTGCCGATCACTGATGTCTACGCCCCCCTCCTTTTCCTGTAGACAGTGTTGGGCCTCCAAGAGCAGAGGTTTGTAGGACAGCAGCAAGTTTTTCCTTAAGTGGATCACCCAAGGTTTATCGAACTCAGGGAGGAAGAGGTCAAAGATATCCCTCTCATGCAACCTGCAACCACAAAGCAAGAAGTCTCTTGTGTCCCCAACACACCTAATAGGTGCACTAGTTCGAAGAGATAGTGAAATACGGGTGGTATAAATAAGTAGTAGCAACGGCACCGGAAAAGTGCTTTGCCCAGGAAGTAAACAAAATGTGCAACGATGTGTTGAAACGTAAACAAGCAGCGATAGCGATATTTAGGAACAAGGCCTAGGGATCATACTTTCACTAGTGGACACTCTCAACATTGATCACATAAGAATAGATAAATGCATACTCTACACTCTTTTGTTGGATGATGAACACATTGCGTAGGATTACACGAACCCTCAATGCCGGAGTTAACAAGCTCCACAATTCAATGTTCATATTTAAATAACCTTAGAGTGCATGAAAGATCAATCCGACTAAACCAAGTACTAACATAGTATGCACACTGTCACCTTCACACTATGTAGGAGGAATAGATCATATCAATACTATCATAGCAATAGTTAACTTCATAATCTACAAGAGATCATAATCATAGCATAAACCAAGTACTAACACGGATGCACACACTGTCACCATTACACCGTGTAGGAGGAATAAAACTACTTTAATAACATTGCTAGAGTAGCACATAGATAAATTGTGATACAAACACATTGCAATCATAAAGAGATATAAATAAGCACTTCACTATGCCATTCATAACAGTGAATAAGTATTGTGAAATATAGCCTAAGAGACCCACACGGTGCACACACTGTCACCTTTACACACGTGGGACAAGGAGTCTCCGGAGATCACATAAGTAAAATTCACTTGACTAGCATAACGACATCTAGATTACAAGCATCATCATATGAATCTCAATCATGTAAGGCAGCTCATGAGATTATTGTATTGAAGTACATAAGGAGAGAGATGAACCACATAGCTACCGGTACAGCCCCGAGCCTCGATGGAGAACTACTCCCTCCTCATGGGAGCAGCGGCGGTGATGAAGATGGCGGTGGAGATGGCAGCGGTGTCGATGGAGAAGCCTTCGGGGCACTTCCCCGTCCAGCGTCGCAGAGACTCTGTCCCCTTGGCCGATGGCGGCGGCTCTGGAAGGTTTTCTCTGGTTTCGTCCAACGTATCAGGGTTTTCGCGACGGAGGCTTTAAATAGGCGAAGAGGCGGCGCGGGAGGGCTGACGGGGTGGCCACACTATAGGGCGCGGGCCCCCGCGCCGGCCTAGGGTTTGGTGGCCCTGTGCCCCCTCTCTAGCGGTTCTCGTGTGTTCTGGATGCTTCGGGCAAAATAGGAACCTAGGCGTTGATTTCGTCCAATTCCGAGAATATTTCGTTACTAGGATTTCGAAACCAAAAACAGCAGAAAACAGGGGCACTTCGGCATCTTGTTAATAGGTTAGTTCCAAATGCACGAATATGACATAAAGTGTGCATAAAACATGTAGATATCATCAATAATGTGGCATGGAACATAAGAAATTATCGATACGTCGGAGACGTATCAGCATCCCAAGCTTAGTTCTGCTCGTCCCGAGCAGGTAAAACGATAACAAAGATAATTTAGGAGTGACATGCCATCATAACCTTGATCATACTATTTGTAAACATATGTAATGAATGCAGCGATCAAAACAATGGTAATGACATGAGTAAACAAGTGAATCATAAAGCAAATACTTTTCATGAATAGCACTTCAAGACAAGCATCAATAAGTCTTGCATAAGAGTTAACTCATAAAGCAATAAATCAAAGTAAAGGTATTGAAGCAACACAAAGGAAGATTAAGTTTCAGCGGCTGCTTTCAACTTATAACATGTATATCTCATGGATAATTGTCAACATAGAGTAATATAATAAGTGCAATATGCAAGTATGTAGGAATCAATGCACAGTTCACACAAGTGTTTGCTTCTTGGGATGGAGAGAAATAGGTGAACTGACTCAACATAAAAGTAAAAGAATGGTCCTTCAAAGAGGAAAGCATCGATTGCTATATTTGTGCTAGAGCTTTGATTTTGAAAACATATAGAGAGCATAAAAGTAAAATTTTGAGAGGTGTATGTTGTTGTCAACGAATGGTAGCGGGTACTCTAACCCCCTTGCCAGGCAAACCTTCAAAGAGCGGCTCCCATTTTATTTTATTTTTGGGTGGCACTCCTTCCAACCTTTCTTTCACAAACCATGGCTAACCGAATCCTCGGGTGCCTGCCAACAATCTCATACCATGAAGGAGTGCCTTTTTATTTTAGTTTTATTATGATGACACTCCTCCCCACCTTTGCTTTCTCAAGCCATGGCTAACTGAATCCTTCGGGTGCCGTCCAACAATCACATACCATGGAGGAGTGTCTATTTACGTTAATTATTTTGGGACTGGGAATCCCATTGCCAGCTCTTTTTGCAAAATTATTGGATAAGCGGATGAAGCCACTAGTCCATTGGTGAAAGTTGCCCAACAAGATTGAAAGATAAACACCACATACTTCCTCATGAGCTATAAAACATTGACACAAATCAGAGGTAATAAATTTTGAAGTGTTTAAAGGTAGCACTCAAGCAATTTACTTTGGAATGGCGGAGAAATACCATGTAGTAGGTAGGTATGGTGGACACAAATGGCATAGTGGTTGGCTCAAGTATTTGGATGCATGAGAAGTATTCCCTCTCGATACAAGGTTTAGGCTAGCAAGGTTATTTGAAACAAACACAAGGATGAACTAGTACAGCAAAACTCACATAAAAGACATATTGAAAACATTATAAGACTCTACACCGTCTTCCTTGTTGTTCAAACTCAATACTAGAAATTGTCTAGACCTTAGAGAGACCAAATATGCAAACCAAATTTTAGCATGCTCTATGTATTTCTTCATTAATGGGTGCAAAGTATATGATGCAAGAGCTTAAACATGAGCACCACAATTGCCAAGTATCATATTACCCAAGACATTATAGCAATTTACTACATGTATCATTTTCCAATTCCAACCATATAACAATTTAACGAAGAAGAAACTTCGCCATGAATACTATGAGTAGAAACTAAGGACATACTTGTCCATATGCTACGGAGCATGTCTCTCTCCCATAAAGTGAATGCTAGGATCCATTTTATTCAAACAAAACAAAAAAACAAAAACAAACCGACGCTCCAAGCAAAGCACATAAGATGTGATGGAATAAAAATATAGTTTCAGGGGAGGAACGATAATGTTGTCGATGAAGAAGGGATGCCTTGGGCATCCCCAAGCTTAGACGCTTGAGTCTTCTTAAAATATGCAGGGGTGAACCATCGGGGCATCCCCAAGCTTAGAGCTTTCACTCTCCTTGATCATAATATATCATCCTCCTCTCTTGATCCTTGAAAACTTCCTCCACACCAAACTCGAAACAACTCATAAGAGGGTTAGTGCACAATAAAAATTAACATGTTCAGAGGTGACACAATCATTCTTAACACTTCTGGACATTGCATAAAGCTACTGGACATTAATGGATCAAAGAAATTCATCCAACATAGCAAAAGAAGCAATGCGAAATAAAAGGCAGAATCTGTCAAAATAGAACAGTTCGTAAAGACGAATTTTAAAATGGCACCAGACTTGCTCAAATGAAAATGCTCAAATTGAATGAAAGTTGCGTACATATCTGAGGATCACTCACGTAAATTGGCATAATTTTCTGAGTTACCTACAGAGAATTTTGCTCAGATTCGTGACAGCAAAGAAATCTGTTTCTGCGCAGTAATCCAAATCTAGTATCAACCTTGCTATCAAAGACTTTACTTGGCACAACAAAGCACAAAACTAAGATAAGGAGAGGTTGCTACAGTAGTAAACAACTTCCAAGACACAAATATAAAACAAAGTACTGTAGCAAAATAACACATGGGTTATCTCCCAAGAAGTTCTTTCTTTATAGTCATTAAGATGGGCTCAGCAGTTTTAATGATGCACTCGCAAGAAATAGTAGTTGAAGCAAAAGAGAGCATCAAGAGGCAAATTCAAAACACATTTAAGTCTAACATACTTCCTATGCATAGGAATCTTGTAAATAAACAAGTTCATGAAGAGTAAAGTAACAAGCATAGGAAGATAAAACAAGTGTAGCTTCAAAATTTCAGCACATAGAGAGGTGTTTTAGTAACATGAAAATTTCTACAACCATATTTTCCTCTCTCATAATAACTTTCAGTAGCAACATGAGCAAACTCAAAAATATAACCATCACATAAAGCATTCTTATCATGAGTCTCATGCATAAAATTATTACTCTCCACATAGGCATAATCAATTTTATTAGTAATAGTGGGAGCAAATTCAACAAAGTAGCTATCATTATTATTCTCTTCAAGTGTAGGAGGCATAGTATAATCACAACAAAATTTACTCTCCATAGTAGGTGGCACAAGACCACTATCATTATAATCATCATAAATAGGAGGCGAAGTATCATCAAAGAAAATTTTCTCCTCAATGCTTGGGGGACTAAAAAGATCATGAAAACCAGCTTCCCCAAGCTTAGAACTTTCTATATTATTATCAACAATGGTGTTCAAAGTGTTCATACTAATATTACTACCGGCATGCAAATAAGATTCCATAGGTTTTTTAATTTTCGCATCAAACAATCCATGTTTTAAATCAGGAAATAGCATAAGAAGCTCATTCTTGTCCATTATGCCAAACTAGTGTAAACAAGAAACAAAAAGATGCAATTGCAGGATCTAAAGGAAATAGCTTCGAGTACCTACAACGAAAATAGCTTAGTAGCCGAGATCGGAGTGTGAGTACCTTTTACCTTTCCTCAGACGGCGCCAGAAAATAGCTTGCTGTCCACAACTGGCGCGTAGTTGATGTGGGAGGTTTAATGGCGGTTGACGGGCTTGGTGGAGTGTCTTGATTCGTCCCCGGCAACGGCGCCAGAAAATAGCTTGCTGTCCACAACTGGCGCGTGGTTGACGAGGGAGGAAATCCCTGTATTGTAGCTTTTTGTTCCCCGCAACGGCGCCGAAAATAGCTTGATGTCTACGCCCCCTCCTCCTGAGACGGTGTTGGGCCTCCAAGAGCGGAGGTTTGTAGGACAGCAGCAAGTTTTCCCTTAAGTGGATCACCCGGGGTTTATCGAACTCAGGGAGGAAGAGGTCAAAGATATCCCTCTCATGCAACCACGCAACCACAAAGCAAGAAGTCTCTTGTGTCCCCAACACACCTAATAGGTGCACTAGTTCGGCGAAGAGATAGTGAAATACAGGTGGTATAAATAAGTAGTAGCAACGGCACCAGAAAAGTGCTTTGCCCGGGACGATAAACAAGCAGTAGTAACGCAGCAGTAGTAACGCAGTGAAACAGTAAACAAGCAGCGATAGCGATATTTAGGAACAAGGCCTAGGGATCATACTTTCACTAGTGGACACTCTCAACATTGATCACATAACAGAATAGATAAATGCATACTCTACACTCTTTTGTTGGATGATGAACACATTGCGTAGGATTACACGAACCCTCAATGCCGGAGTTAACAAGCTCCACAATTCAATGTTCATATTTAAATAACCTTAGAGTGCATGAAAGATCAATCCGACTAAACCAAGTACTAACATAGTATGCACACTGTCACCTTCACACTATGTAGGAGGAATAGATCATATCAATACTATCATAGCAATAGTTAACTTCATAATCTACAAGAGATCATAATCATAGCATAAACCAAGTACTAACACGGATGCACACACTGTCACCATTACACCGTGTAGGAGGAATAAAACTACTTTAATAACATTGCTAGAGTAGCACATAGATCAATTGTGATACAAACACATTGCAATCATAAAGAGATATAAATAAGCACTTCACTATGCCATTCATAACAGTGAATAAGTATTCTGTGAAATATAGCCTAAGAGACCCACACGGTGCACACACTGTCACCTTTACACACGTGGGACAAGGAGTCTCCGGAGATCACATAAGTAAAATTCACTTGACTAGCATAACGACATCTAGATTACAAGCATCATCATATGAATCTCAATCATGTAAGGCAGCTCATGAGATTATTGTATTGAAGTACATAAGGAGAGAGATGAACCACATAGCTACCGGTACAGCCCAGAGCCTCGATGGAGAACTACTCCTCCTCATGGGAGCAGCAGCGGTGATGAAGATGGCGGTGGAGATGGCAGCGGTGTCGATGGAGAAGCCTTCGGGGGCACTTCCCCGTCCGGCGGCGTGCGGAACAGAGACTCCTGTCCCCCAGATCTTGGCTTCGCGATGGCGGCGGCTCTGGAAGGTTTTCTCTGGTTTCGTCCAACGTATCAGGATTTTCGCGACGGAGGCTTTAAATAGGCGAAGAGGCGGCGCAGGAGGGCTGATAGGGTGGCCACACTATAGGGGGGCGCGGGGCCCCCCTTGGCCGCGCCGGCCTAGGTTTTGGTGGCCCTGTGCCCCCTCTCTCGGTTCGTGTGTTCGGATGCTTCCGGGCAAAATAGGAACCTGGGCGTTGATTTCGTCCAATTCCGAGAATATTTCGTTACTAAGATTTCTGAAACCAAAAACAAGAAAACAGGAACTGGCACTTCGGCATCTTGTTAATAGGTTAGTTCCAAAATGCACGAATATGACATAAAGTGTGCATAAAACATGTAGATATCATCAATAATGTGGCATGGAACATAAGAAATTATCGATACGTCGGAGACGTATCAATCACCTGCTGCATCGCCGTAGAGCGTGCGCCGTCTTCTGCGAATCCGGGCGCGTCGAGCGGGGCCGCCTTCTCCGATGGAGGTCGTGTTGGAGATATGCCCAAGAGGCAATAATAAAAGTGGTTATTATATATCTTTATGTTTATGATAAATGTTTATATACCATGCTATAATTGTATTAACCGAAACATTGATACATGTGTGTTATGTAAACAACAATGAGTCCATAGTAAGCCTCTTAACTAGCTTGTTGATTAATAGATGATTAGTTTCATAATCATGAACATTGGATGTTATTAATAACAAGGTTATATCATTATATGAATGGTGTAATGGACACACCCAATTAAGCGTAGCATAAGATCACATCATTAAGTTATTTGCTATAAGCTTTCGATACATAGTTACCTAGTCCTTTCGACCATGAGATCATGTAAATCACTTATACCGGAAAGGTACTTTGATTACATCAAACGCCCTGCGTAAATGGGTGGTTATAAAGGTGGGATTAAGTATCCGGAAAGTATGAGTTGAGGCATATGGATCAACAGTGGGATTTGTCCATCCCGATGACGGATAGATATACTCTGGGCCCTCTCGGTGGAATGTCGTCTAATGTCTTGCAAGCATATGAATAGTTCATAAGAGACCACATACCACGGTACGAGTAAAGAGTACTTGTCAGGAGACGAGGTTGAACAAGGTATAGAGAGATACCGATGATCAAACCTTGGACAAGTAAAATATCGCGTGACAAAGGGAATTGGTATCATATGTGAATGGTTCATTCGATCACTAAGTCATCGTTGAATATGTTGGAGCCATTATGGATCTCTAGATCCCGCTATTGGTTATTGGTCGGAGAGAGTTCTCAACCATGTCTACATAGTTCGCGAACCGTAGGGTGACACACTTAAGGTTTGATGTCGTATTAGTAGAACTTGAATATGGAATGGAGTTCGAAGTTTTGTTCGGTCGGATGGGATCCCGGACATCACGAGGAGTTCCGGAATGGTCCAGAGAATAAGATTCATATATAGGAAGTCATTTTATAAGTTTGAAAATGATCCGGTGCATTTATGGAAGGTTCTAGAAGGTTCTAGAAAAGTCCGAAAGAAATCACTTTGGAAGGCGGAGTCCGAAGGGACTCCACCCACGGCCAACCCTAGAGGTGGAGTCCAGGTGGACTCCACCAAGGTGGCCACCCCCTCCCAAGGAAGGTGGGAATCCCACCTCAAGTGGGAATCCCACCTTGGGTAGGTTTCATGTCATATGGAAGGTTTTGGTTTGGGGTCTTATTCGAACACTTGTAGACCAACTCTTGGGTGTTCCACCTATATAATGAGGGACAAGGGGAGGGGGCCGGCACCACAAAGCCATAGCTTGGCCGCACCCCATAGTGGCCGGCCACCCCCTCTCCCAAACCCTAGCCGCCCACCTCCTCCACCTCTCCCGCAGCAGCGAAGCTCCGCCGGAGTTCTCCATCGCCACCGCCACACGCCGTCGTGCTCCGGATTCAAGGAGGAGCTACTACTTCCGCTGCCCACGGAACGGGGAGAAGGACGTCGTCTTCATCAACACCGAACGTGTGACCGAGTACGGAGGTGCTGCCCGATTGTGGCACCGTCAAGATCTTCTACGCGCTTTTGAAAGCGGAAAGTGATCGTCTATCACAGCAACAAGAGCCTCATCTTGTAGGCTTTGGAAATCTTCAAGGGTGAGTCTCGTTCATCCACTCGTTGCTCCCATCTTCTAGATTGCATCTTGGCTTAGATTGCGTTCTCGCGGTAGGAATTTTTTTGTTTTTCTATGCAACGAATCCCTACAGTGGTATCAGAGCCAGGTTTATGCATAGATGGTTGCACGAGTAGAACACAATGGTTTTGTGGGCGTTGATGCTTATGTTGTCTTTAGTTTGAGTACTTTGCATCTTTGTGGCATAGTGGGATGAAGCGGCTCGGGCTAACTTTACATGACCGCGTTCATGAGATTTGCTCCGCTCGACATGCAACTTGTATTGCATAAGTGGCTTTGCGGGTGTCTGTCTCTCCTACTATAGTGAAGATTAAATTTACTCTTCTATAGACAACACTAGTATCACCGTTGTGGTTCATGTTCGTAGGTAGATTGGATCTCTCTCGAAAACCCTAAACCACGTAAAATATGTAAACCAAATTAGAAACGTCTAACTTGTTTTTGCAGGGTTTGGTGATGTGATATGGCCATAATGTGATGATGAATATGTATGAGATGATCATTATTGTATTGTGACAACCGGCAGGAGCCTTATGGTTGTCTTTAAATTTCATGTTGAGTAGTATTTCAAAGAAGTTGTAATAGTTGCTACATGGGAGAACAATCATGAAGACGGCGCCATTGACCTTTGACGCGACGATGATGGAGATCATGCCCGTTGATGATGGAGATCATGTCCGTGCTTTGGAGATGAAGATCAAAGGCGCAAAGACAAAGGGGCCATATCATATCACATATGAACTGCATGTGATGTTAATCCTTATATGCATCTTATTTTGCTTAGATCGACGGTAGCATTATAAGATGATCCCTCTCACTAAAATATCAAGATAATAAAGTGTTCATCCTTAGTAGCACCGTTGCCAAGACTTGTCGTTTCGAAGCATCTCGTGATGATCGGGTGTGATAGACTCAACAAGTGCATACAACGGGTGCAAGCCAGTTTTGCACATGCGGATACTAAGGTGGCCTTGACGAGCCTAGCATGTACAGACATGGTCTCGGAACACGTGATACCGAAAGGTAGAGCATGAATCATATGATTGATATGATGAACACTTTGAGTGTTCGCCATTGAAGTTACATCTTGTCTCGTGATGATCGGACTTGGTGTGGTGGATTTGGTTCGTGTGATCACTAAGACAATGCGAGGGATATTATTTTGAGTGGGAGTTCACCTAGATTTTTATATTTGTTGAATTAAAATTTGAACTGAATTTGTCATAAACATTAGTCTAAACTATTGCAAATATATGTTGTAGATATGGCATCCCCAATCAATTTTAACCAGTTCCTAGAGAAAGAAAAGCTTAAGAGCAACGGTAGCAACTTCACCGGTTCCGTCATGTGAGGATCTTCCTCGCTGGCGGAAATCTACAATATGTGCTTGATGCACCGCTAGGTGACCCTCCTGAAACTGAAACCAATGAAGTAAAGAATGTTTACGCGACTCGGAAAACTCGGTACTCTCAAGTTCAGTGTGCCATCCTATGCAGTCTGGAAGCCGATCTTCAAAAACGTTTTGAGCACCACGATCCTCATGAGTTGGTCAATGAGCTGAAAGCTATCTTTGAAACTCATGCGGCCGTGGAATGCTATGAAGCATCGAAACACTTCTTCAGCTGCATGATGGAAGAAGGAAGCTCCGTTAGTGAGCACATGCTCACCATGACCGGGCATGCGAAGAAACTCAGTGACTTGGGAATAGTGATTCCTAACAGACTGGGGATTAATCGTGTCCTTCAATCACTGCCACCTAGTTACAAGAACTTTGTGATGAACTACAATATGCAGAACATGAACAAAGAGTTACCTGAACTCTTCGCCATGCTAAAATCTGCTGAGATTGAGATCAAGAAAGAGCACCAAGTGTTGATGGTCAACAAGACCACCAGTTTCAAGAAACAGGGCAAGTCTAAAGGCAGAAACAAGAAGGGTGGCAAGAAAGCTGCCACGCCTCTGTGAAACCTAAGACGGCCCTAACTGATGCTGAGTGTTATTACTGCAAGGAGAAGGGACATGGAAGCGTAATTGCTCCAAGTATTTGGCGGATAGAGCGGCCTTGTCAAGAAGAAGAAGAAAGAAGGTATATCCGATATACATGTTATAGATGTTTATCTTACTGGTTCTCGTACTAGTACCTGGGTATTTGATACTGGTTCGGTTGCTCATATTTGTAACTCGAAACAGGAACTAAAGAATAAACAAAGACTACTGAAGGATGAAGTGACGATGCGTGTTGGAAATGGATCCAAAGTCGATGTGATCGCTGTCGGCACACTTCCTCTACATCTACCTTCGAGATTAGTTTTAAACCTCAATAATTGTTATTTTGTACCCGTGTTGAGCATGAACATTATATCTGGATCTTGTTTAATGCAAGACGGTTATTCATTCAAGTCTGAGAATAATGGTTGTTTTATTTTTATGAATAATATCTTTTATGGTCGAGCACCACAAAAGAATGGTTTATTTCTGTTAGATCTCGATAGTAGTGATACACATATTCATAACATTGATGCTAAGCGAATTAAATTGAATGATAATTCTACTTATATGTGGCACTGTCGTCTTGGTCATATTGGAGTGACGCATGAAGAAACTCCATACCGATGAATTACTTGAATCACTTGACTTTGAGTCACTTGATAGATGCGAAGCATGTCTAATGGGAAAAATGACTAAAACTCCATTCTCTGGTATTATGGAGCGAGCTACAGACTTATTGGAAATCATACATACCGATGTGTGCGGACCAATGAGTGTAGCCTTGCGCGGTGGTTATCGTTATGTTCTAACCTTCACAGATGATTTGAGTAGATATGGGTATATCTATTTCATGAAACATAAATCCGAAACTTTCGAGAAGTTTAAGGAATTCCAAAGTGAAGTAGAAAATCAACGTAACAAGAAGATTAAATTTCTATGATCTGATCGCGGAGGTGAATATCTGAGTTATGAGTTTGGCATGCATTTAAAGAAATGCGGAATACTTTCACAATTGACACCGCCGGGAACACCATAACGAAACGGTGTGTCCGAACGTCGTAATCGAACTCTCTTAGATATGGTTCGTTCTATGATGTCTCTTACTGATTTACCGCTATCATTTTGGAGTTATGCATTAGAGACAGCCGCAGTCACTTTAAATAGAGCACCATCAAAATCCGTTGAAACGACACCGTATGAATTATGGTTTAATAAGAAACCTAAGATATCGTTCCTTAAAGTTTGGGGTTGCGAAGCCTATGTAAAAAAGTTACAACCGGACAAGCTAGAACCCAAAGCGGAGAAATGCGTCTTCATAGGATACCCTAAGGAAACTATAGGGTACACTTTCTATCACAGATCCGAAGGCAAAATCTTTGTTGCTTAGAACGGAACCTTTCTTGAGAAAGAATTTCTCACTAAAGAAGTGACTGGAAGAAAAGTAGAACTCGATGAGATTGATGAATCTTCACTCATTGATCGAGTAGCGCAGTACGGAAGATGTTCTGTGCCTACAACAGAGGAAGCTAATAATAATGATCATGAAACTTCGAGCGAGATAGCTACTGAACCTCGCAGATCGACAAGGGAACGTGCCACTCCTGATTGGTATGATCCTTGTCTAAATGTCATGATTGTGGACAACAATGATGAAGACCCTGCGACGTATGAAGAAGCGATGATGAGCCCAGATTCCAACAAATGGCAAGAAGCCATGAAATCGAAATGGGATCCATGTATGATAACAAAGTGTGGACTTTGGTAGACTTACCTGATAGCCGCAAGGCTGTCGAGAATAAATGGATCTTCAAGAAAAAACAGATGATGGTAATATTACTGTCTATAAAGCTCGACTTGTCGCAAAGGGTTTCCGACAAATTCAAGGAGTTGACTACGATGAGACTTTCTCCGATAGCGAAGCTAAAATCAGGATTTTGTTAGCAATAGCTGCATTTTTCGAATATGAGATTTGGCGAGATGGATGTCAAAACGGCGTTCCTTAATGGAGACATTGAGGAAGAGTTGTATATGGTACAACCCAAAGGTTTTGTCGATCCTAAAAATGTTGACAAAGTATGCAAACTTCAGCGTTCAATTTATGGACTGAAGCAAGCATCAGAAGTTGGAACCGACGCTTTGATAAGGTGATCATAGACTTCGGATTTATACAGTGTCATGGAGAGGCCTGTATTTACAAGAAAGTGAGTGGGAGCTCGTAGCGTTCCTGATATTATATGTAGATGACATATTATTGATTGGGAATGATATAGAACTATTAAGCAGTGTAAAAGGTTATTTGGATAATAGTTTTTCAATGAAAGACCTTGGTGAAGCATCGTATATATTAGGCATCAAGATTTATAGAGATAGATCAAGACGCCTAATAGGGCTATCACAAGTACATACCTGGACAAGATTCTAAAGAAGTTTAGAATGGACGAAAGTAAGAAAGGATTCTTACCTATGTTACCAGGCAAGGTCTTGAGTAAGACTCAAGGTCTAGCTACGGCAGAAGAAGAGAAAGGATGAGTCGGATCCCCTATGCCTCGGCAGTAGGCTCTATCATGTATGCCATGCTATGTACTAGACCGGATATAGCACATGCGGTTAGTTTGACTAGCAGATATCAAAGTGATCCGGGAATGGAACACTGGACGCGGTCAAGAATATCCTAAAGTACTTGAAAAGAACTAAGGATATGTTTCTTTGTTATGGAGGTGACCAAGAGCTCGTTGTAACAAGTTACACCGATGCAAGTTGGAACACGATCCTGATGACTCTAAGTCACATCTGGTACGTGTTTATATTGAATGGTGCTGCAAAGCTGGGCAAGTCAAGCAGTGCACGGTGGCGAAGTATTCAACAGAATCGGAGTACATAGCGGAGGCTTCATCGGCGGTATGGATGAAGAGGTTCATTGTAGAGCTCGGTGTGGTTCCTAGTGCATTGGACCCACTAGTCATCTCTGTGACAACATGGGTGCCATCGCTAATGCACAAGAACCAAGGTCACACAAGGTGAAGCATATCAAGTTGCGTTATCATTCGATTCGCAGTACATCGAAGATGGAGAAGTAAAGATTTGCAAAGTACACACCGATCTGAATGTTGGACTAAAGCTCTCCCTAGGGCAAAGCATGACCAACACCAGAATGCCATGGGTGTTAGGTACCTTACAATGTAATCTAGATTATTGACTCTAGTGCAAGTGGGAGACTGTTGGAGATATGCCCAAGAGGCAATAATAAAAGTGGTTATTATATATCTTTATGTTTATGATAAATGTTTATATACCATGCTATAATTGTATTAACCGAAACATTGATACATGTGTGTTATGTAAACAACAATGAGTCCCTAGTAAGCCTCTTAACTAGCTTGTTGATTAATACATGATTAGTTTCATAATCATGAACATTGGATGTTATTAATAACAAGGTTATATCATTATATGAATGATGTAATGGACACACCCAATTAAGCGTAGCATAAGATCACGTCATTAAGTTATTTGCTATAAGCTTTCGATACATAGTCCTTTCGACCATGAGATCATGTAAATCACTTATACGGAAAGGTACTTTGATTACATCAAACGCCACTGCGTAAATGGGTGGTTATAAAGGTGGGATTAAGTATCCGGAAAGTATGAGTTGAGGCATATGGATCAACGGTGGGATTTGTCCATCCCGATGACGGATAGATATACTCTGGGCCCTCTCGGTGGAATGTCGTCTAATGTCTTGCAAGCATATGAATAGTTCATAAGAGACCACATACTACGGTACGAGTAAAGAGTACTTGTCAGGAGACGAGGTTGAACAAGGTATAGAGAGATACCGATGATCAAACCTTGGACAAGTAAAATATCGCGTGACAAAGGGGATTGGTATCGTATGTGAATGGTTCATTCGATCACTAAGTCATCGTTGAATATGTGGGAGCCATTATGGATCTCCATATCCCGCTATTGGTTATTGGTCGGAGAGAGTTCTCAACCATGTCTACATAGTTCGCGAACCGTAGGGTGACACACTTAAGGTTTGATGTCGTATTAGTAGAACTTGAATATGGAATGGAGTTCAAAGTTTTGTTCGGAGTCTCGGATGGGATCCCGGACATCACGAGGAGTTCCGGAATGGTCCGGAGAATAAGATTCATATATAGGAAGTCATTTTATAAGTTTGAAAATGATTCGGTTGATACGTCTCAAACGTATCTATAATTTCTTATGTTCCATGCTACTTTTATGATGATACTCACATGTTTTATACACATTATATGTCATATTTATGCATTTTCTGGCACTAACCTATTGACGAGATGCCGAAGAGCCATTGTGTTTCTGCTGTTATTGGTTTAAATCTAGTAAGGAAATATTCTCGGAATTGGACGAAATCAACGCCCCGGGGCTTATTTTTCCACGAAGCTTCAAGAAAACCGAGGAGATACGAAGTGGGGCCACGGGGGCCGCCACACGGCGGCGCGGCCAGGGCCGCGCGGCCCTAGCGTGTGGGGCCCCGTGACTCCTCCGACTCCGTCCTTCCGCCTTAAAGCCTTCGTCGTGAATACCCCTGCGAGAGCCACGATACGGAAAACCTACCGAGACGCCGCCGCCGCCAATCCCATCTCGGGATTCGGAGATCGCCCACCCTGCCGGAGAGGGGAATCATCTCCCGGAGGTCTCTTCATCGCCATGATCGCCTCCGGATCGATGTGTGAGTAGTCCACCCTGGACTATGGGTCCATATTAGCTAGATGGTTGTCTTCTCCTCATTGTGCTATCATGTTAGATCTTGTGAGCTGCCTATCATGATCAAGATCATCTATTTGTAATGCTACATGTTGTGTTTGTTGGGATCCGATGAATATTGAATACTATGTCAAGTTGATTATCAATCTATCATATATGTTGTTTATGTTCTTGCATGCTCTCCGTTGCTAGTAGAGGCTCTGGCCAAGTTGATACTTGTAACTCCAAGAGGGAGTATTTATGCTCGATAGTGGGTTCATGCCTCCATTGAATCGGGTGACAGCAACCTCTAAGGTTGTGGATGTCTGTTGCCACTAGGGATAAAACATCGATGCTTTGTCTAAGGATATTTGTGTTGATTACATTACGCACCATACTTAATGCAATTGTCTGTTGTTTGCAACTTAATTTGGAAGGGTTCGGATGATAACCTGAAAGTGGAATTTTTAGGCATAGATGCATGTTGGATAGCGGTCTATGTACTTTGTCGTAATGCCCTGATTAAATCTCATAGTACTCATCATGATATATGTATGTGTATTGTTATGCCTTCTTTATTTGTCAATTGCCCACTGTAATTTGTTCACCCAACATGCTATTTATCTTATGGGAGAGACACCACTAGTGAACCGTGGACCCCGGTCCATTCTTTACATCTGAAATACAATCTACTGCAATTGTTCTTTTCTGTTCTTCGCAAACAAACATCATCATCCACACTATACATCTAATCCTTTGTTTACAAGCCGGTGAGATTGACAATCTCAGTTACGTTGGGGCAAAGTACTTTGATTGTGTTGTGCGGTTCCACGTTGCGCGGAATCCTGGTGTTGCGCCGCACTACACTCCGTCACCAACAACCTTCACGTGTTCCTTGACTCCTACTGGTTCGATAACCTTGGTTTCTTACTGAGGGAAAACTTGCTGTTGTACGCATCACACCTTCCTCTTGGGATTCCCAACGGACGTGTGTCCCACGTCAACAGCACCGGTGCATTTATGGAAGGTTCTAGAAGGTTCTAGAAAAGTCCGGAAGAAATCACTTTGGAAGGCGGAGTCCCGAAGGGACTCCACCACCCATGGCCGGCCAACCCTAGAGGGGTGGAGTCCCAGGTGGACTCCACCAAGGTGGCCGACCACCTCCCAAGGAAAGGTGGGAATCCCACCTTGGGTAGGTTTCATGTCATATGGAAGGTTTTGGTTTGGGGTCTTATTCGAACACTTGTAGAACAACTCTTGGGTGTTCCACATATAATGAGGACAAGGGGAGGGGCCGGCCACCACAAAGCCATAGCTTGCCGCACCCCATAGTGGTCGGCCACCCCTCTCCCAAACCCTAGCCGCCTACCTCCTCCACCTTTCCCGCAACGCAGCAGCTCGCCGGAGTTCTCCCCGCCACCGCCACCACGCCGTCGTGCTGCCGGATTCAAGGAGGAGCTACTACTTCCGCTCCCCGGAACGGGAGAAGGGACGTCGTCTTCATCAACACCGAACGTGTGACCGAGTACGGAGGTCTGCCCGTGGCACCGTCAAGATCTTCTCGCTTTTGAAAGCGGCAAGTGATCGTCTCAGGCAACAAGAGCCTCATCTTGTAGGCTTTGGAAATCTTCAAGGGTGAGTCTCGTTCATCCACTCGTTGCTCTCATCTTCTAGATTGCATCTTGGCTTGGATTGCGTTCTCGCGGTAGGAATTTTTTTGTTTTTCTATGCAACGAATCCCTACAGGTCGAGCGTGTGCCGGTGGCAGGAGTCCGCGGTGCCGCTGTCGTGCACCCGCCTCGAGCTCGTCCTCGTGGTTGACCGAGCCGGCCACTTCCAGGGGCCACCGCTCCCTCCCCTACTGCCGGCCTCCTGGTCGTTCGCCGATGGTGAGAACTCGCGCTTCGGGGTCATGGCGGCGCGTAAGCTCGAGCTCGAGCTCGTGCGTGTGGAGTGGAGTGGGGAGTGGGAACTGGATAGAGACAGTCCCCCTCCCCAGTCCACATTTAAGAGGACTCAGGCACAGACAGGTGGGCCAGACACGCGGACCAGGCGGACGCGCGAGAACGCCGCGTGCCATCCGCGACCACGCAAACCTAGCCCAGATTTAAGTCGGGTTTGGATCGTCCCGAACACCGCGGCCATCCGCATTTGGGATACGTGGCCGTGTTGGACCGCGTTTTTGTCCGCCGGATCCATCCGGATGCGCGATGGGTTGCCGCGTTGGAGATGGCCTTAGATGTCCAACCTTGTGTGCGTAGAGTATCACGTCATCGTGCCGACGGTTTGTCCTGCCAAAGCTAGCTAGAGTCACTCTCAGAGGGTACGTTTTGAACATGCCCGAGTGGCTAGATCTGATATAATTGGTGGAGAAAAGGAGAGTTGGGTCTTGGGTGGTCGAGGGTACATGGAATAGTCAGCCGAAATGTGCGAGTTCCTGGCTGCCTCTCGTTCTAACAAATTTGTGATATCTCGTCAGACTGTCTCGTATGCCACGAACGGACTGACTAGGAACAGGCCGGCCGGGTCAATCTGAGCGTGTATAACGTGTGTAGTACTGGCTGTCACGTTAGGTCATGTACGATCGATGGAATGATGTAGCCATGCACGTTGAATTTTTTGTTTATGTTTTTTTATGAAGGACATTTTTTATTAGTTAAAAGTTCAAGCATTATATTCAGCCTTCGTATAATAACTAGGATACACATAGCCGCATAAATCTAAATCCAGCAAATGATAAAAATACAAAGTGGCACAATCTTATATTTTCTATTTGTTATTTTTATATATTTACTAATTAGATGCACCACAAGAGATACCAGGTTAACCCACACCATCTGAATAATTAGAAAATTAGATCTAACTTATGGGTATTTTTTGACCTAGCCATGATTGATATTTTTTTTGACCTAGCCGTGATTGATACATTATAACTAATGACTTCTTTAACTAATCTCAATTGAAACGTCAAGATCCGACGCGTGCTCGAGGGGCCATGGAAAAGTCTGCCGATGAGGCGATGACTAGTCACCAACTGGTCGCTCTCGGCGCATTATACGTAGCACTTGTAAACAGAGAACGTAGTGTACTAAGAGCTGCTAAGAGAGTACAAGCACATGTAACATGTGTGTACTAAGCACGACTTCGTTGACAAACTAAACTCGTTTCAAAACATCAGCTCAAAATAACCCTGGTTTAAAAATAGTCCAAAAACTAAACATTTTCATAACACCGGTCCCAAACGCTTCATATGCCATTGCATAACACTGTCTTGGTCAATGGCGTCAAACTCCGCAACACAACGTTTCGTGGAGCAAGGTGTTGTGTTGTGGAGTATGAAATCTTTGATCAGTAGTGGTGTCATGTTATAGATGTCGAAGTCTTTGGTCGTGGTGTCATGCTACAGATGTTGAAGCCTTTGATTGTGGTGTCATGCTATAGATGTTGAAGCCTTTAGGGCGGGTATTAAAAAAATGGTTAGTCTCAAAAAATAAAGATTGGCTTTATTATTGCTCATGCTTAAAGAAGAAGTCAGTCTTATTTTTTTTACGCTAGGTACTGGAAAAGGCGTGTGTGGAGATGAGAGCTTTCTAGGCGGACTTCTACTCAAATTACAAGTTGGTTAGTTATGTACGTCGAGGGGCACTGTTCTGCCATAGAAAATTAGAGAAAATACTCATTAAAAAAATACTTCATAAATCATGTGTGTAGATAATATATGTTGGCACGTGCATGTCAAGTTTGAAAGTAAAATACAGAAATATATAACTTGTGTTAAAAACTAGAAAGTGTATACATAGTAGAATAACCCAAATGTTTACCATACTTAAGCTCTTCATGATAAAAATTTGTACTTATATTTATAAGTCCAAAGCTCTTTTGTAAGATTGTGCCGAAAAGATGCACTACTTGTCCATTTCCTGTATACTTTATGTGCATTATTGATCTTTTTACCTATAAAACAATTATAGTGTTGTATGCCACTCTCCCAGCATTATTGTGAAAGGACCATACTAACAAGGATACGTGTTTCAGATTGGATTCTTGGCCACACGGCTAAAATATGGTAATTGACTCATGCATTCAGCCACGTGGGATATTATTTGGTTTTCAAACTATAAAATGTTTTATCTCTTAAACTGTGAATAAAAATTTAGATCCTTTTCATGGTTGGGTTTGACGTGATGAAATATTAGAAACTAGATCTTTTATTGATATATTTTGATATTTTTTTCAGTGCTAGTTGCTAGATTATAAATATATGGTCACTAGGCAGAGTCAAATTAGTTGCCAGATTAAATCAAATGGTTAACATGTTTTCTAAACTTAGCTCGTCACATGTGCAATAAAAAACAATGTGCCGCAGAAGCTTTAAACGCCGAGGCTGCCCGTTGTTGCCGTGCTTGTCCTATGATGGCAAGAAAAAGGCACCAGGAAAAACTGTGTCGGGAACATGCAACCTGGCCCCTTTTCACTCGGCACATCGTGATACACCGCACCCTGTCATATGTGGCGTTAAAATTCAAACTCCTGCGTGCATGAATGGATATTGCTAACATTTACTACGGTGATATGAATACGTGTGGCGCAAATATTTTCCGTAATTATGTTCCCATTAGCGATGCTAAACACTTAATTACAATTAGGGGCAACAAATTCATGGTCAGTTACAGTCAAATCATAATTTCATATCATACATCCTAGTCAACGATTTAAAGGGCATCAACGAAGTGGCACAACTTAACCACCTCTTGACCGATATATAGGGCATCAACCGAGCGGCACAACTTGACTACCTCATGACCGATATGCACAGCGCCATCCAATCGGCACAAGTTGACGATGTCATCGTGATTGGTATGCACAACATCATCTGAGCAGCACAAGTTGGTGACAACCTCAGGTCGGATCCAAAATAGAGATGAGATCAATTAAAGAAGAGGAAAAATAAGAAGATGAAGCATGAAGAACAAAAAGGATGAAGAACATGCATGTAGAACAGGCATGCCGATGGAGGACTTCGGCGCCGGCACGCCTTAAGCATATTAGGCGATACCGGCCAGCCAAGACCAACTGAAAAATCTTGAGCATTGACACAAGTGGGAAAATATGGGGATGAGATTGGTTAATAGTGGATAAAGCGGAGTGTTCCAAGATCTATTTCCGTGGAGAGGAGACTGCTGCGAAATCTAGATTCAGTTTCAAAGTGAGGTGAGTGCAGCGGCCTGGTTAGACATAAGTGTTTTTTTCTTTCACTCTGTATGATATAGAAGTGTTTCAATATCTAAGGTTAGCTCAATGGGCCCTTCTGTTAGTGAGGTAATACGATGAGCCTCGTTGATTGCTTTTTTTGCCCCTGTTGCTAGCTCTTGACATTGATTAATAGAGTGAGCAGATTATTCTAAAAAATGGCCACCATAATGGGAGATAGCGGTTTCACTCTTCAATTCTTAGCCAATTAGCGCATATATATGAATTCCCTGATTTAATATAGATATTAATTAGGGACGCCAAGGGGAGGCCTAGATGTTGTTGTATAATCCAGCCTAATTTTAACACTGGACTCCGAAATAATTTTAACACGAGAATTCCTATACCATAGTAGTGTCGTCGGCGATGGTACACCATGCCTATCAGCGAGACGAGATTTTGTAGTCTCTCCACGGTAAACGTCAAGTCCAATCCACGGCACCAAAATATATTCCTGAGATCACCTAGCGCGGCATTAAAATACGCCGATCCATCCTCCCACCAAGCACAACGTATTTATCTGTTGGTACGGTTCTAGCACATCAAATTTTTGTGCGCCGACCTTGCTGGCCACCCTGGATGCTCATCTGACGGCCAAAATATTTTTGCAAGCCACTGCGGCTTGTGCCGTTCAGAAAAGCTCCTGGTAAAAGGGGGCTTTTTTGTATTGAGATTTGCATGATGTTAATTCCATATTTTACATGTTTAAGGTGGATCCAGTAGACTTTTTTCTAAATTTGTAGATCATTGCTATGAAAAAAACATTAAAAATTATTTGGTAACTGTGTTATTTGGGAGAACCATCAATTACCCAGATGGTAGCTAGATATAATACTAAAACCTGCCAATATGCAACATGTTTTGTTCATTAAAACATATTAAGATGAAGTCTTATTTTAAAGTACTTTTTGAGACGAATCCAACACTAAAAACGAATCATCAATTAGATAAACAGTTTCAAAGTTAATTCATATTTTTTAAAATGGAAATATTCTTGCTTGCATGCATGTATGATGTTGGTCTCTCCGTCCTTATAAGGCCCGAATAATTTTGTGGGGCAGGCACCCTTACTACAATAATTGATTATAAAATGGTACACATGTAAAGTTACATGACACAAGTTGAGATGTGTGGTGGCCCTTTGTAATGCCATATATCCAGATACGTAGAAGCGTTCTACCGGATCAGGAAAAAAATCTCACAAGAGAAGGAGGGATTCCATATGTGAGAGTGACGTATGTCTAGGAAATAGGAAAGTGAAATATTGGTACTTCATGGGACCCATGATCTACTCTTCTTTTGGTTGCTAGTCTGATACTTTGATATATGGTCTCGCCTCCTCGCGGAGATCATCGCATGGGAAAAATCAAACATTTATGCGACTCGTGGGCATCACCCGACAGTATACCCATAAGTTAAATATATATATGGCTGTGATGCATTAAGCATCTAACAATATCTCTATGTGGAAAAAAGAGAGCATGGTTTGCCTCGACAGCCAGGGTCGCTGCCTCAGATATATATGTTCCTGTCGGAGGAGCAGTTGCTCGACGGACGACAGAGAAGGAGAACAAAATGGCTACTGTTTGAGCTCGACGCCTGCTTAATTCATTCAGGTGATACACGTGGCGTACGGTTGTAGCGTGTAATTGTGTACTTCCTCCCTCCTAAAATATAGGCCACCACGTATTTTGAGGTACAACGTTGACCAACAATTTAAACGATAAATATTAGTTATTTGTCACCAAAAATATACCATTGAATCCATATTTGAAAGATATTTTCAAAAATATATTTTTCGGTGAAATTATTGATCAAAGTTTTGGCTCGAAATACTAAATGGCCTTACATATAAAAACGGAGGGAGTATTGCAAGTGACCCCTCAAATACCCTGATAATGTTAATTAATCATATGGAGAATTTGGTGCGAGAGAATTGAAAGGGTTTTCGAAAACAACTACCGACCCATACAACGAATCATTGAGCAAATCAGAATGGATGCGAAACTTTTGGCGATTGCCAGCGGTGGTCGTTTCTTGCTAAATGTGGATTAGTGTATCGTCATTCATTTAATCTTAGTTAGTTCCTGCAAACCTAGCAGGTCGTTTCTAAGTTTTCCGTTAGGTTTTTGGCTTCTTGCTTCAGACTCAAACTGAACTGGTGTCCTGTATTGTACCCTGTTCATGGCTTTTTTTTCATCCTCTTAATACATGACATGCAGTTCTCTTGCATCGTTTAAAAAAACGAGTGATCCCGATGAGATGCACCGACCGAGTCACTCTCATAGTGCACGTTTGGTCGAGGGTACGTACGGTTTGACCCGCGGCTACAGCTTAGCCACATATGAACCAAGCCGAGTCAGTGTGACATGAGTACATGACACGCTTGTGTCTCCGTCTTGCGCGTGGAGAGAGTTGGATCTTGTGGTCTGTCGATAGGTAAGTCAGGACGTTCGTATGCCACGCAAGGACTGATCGACCAGCTACCATAACTAACTTTGACTAGCAACAGGGAGGCCCGCTTGATTTTAACTGAAGTCATGAACCGCATATATAGAAGGGGCCAAGCATGTACTATAACAGGTGTACTGTTGTCATAACAAGAGTGGAGGCTTTCCATTTTCTTGTTCTGCAATGAGCTTTCTCGAATTTTATATGGTGGATGTATTAACGATTGCAAGGATGAACTCGACGAACTCTCTATGCCAGGCATCTGTGAAGGAGAGGACTTGATATGAATTCCTTTTAGCTCATAAGTGTAGATGTGCCTACTGTGCAAAAAAAAAAATTCAGAAAAATCTGTTTTTTTTATATATACACTAGGACATTCTATGTTCGCACACAAAATTTCGTGACAAGGTGACATTTTTTGGACAAATTTTGAATGCTCCAAAATACTCCCTCCGGTCTCTTTTAATTGACTCCAATTTAGTATAATTTTGTACTAAATTTGAGCCAATTAAAAAGGACCGGAGGGAGTAGCTTCTTACGAGACATTATTTTGTAATTTTTGACATAGCCCACAATTTTTTCCTTTTTCCACAAAATTTTGTGTGAACATAGCCTATCAGGAATTCCAGATGCACAATATTTTAAAATAGATCTAATATGTATTTTTTTTAATACTAGGTGTATTTGGACCTATGGGCCAAAACACCATGTCCGTGTACAGAGCTTTTTTATTTCCAAAAGAAGACACCAGTATAGGTTTTATTTCCAAAAGAAGACACTAGTATAGGCATATGGCATTTCGCAGGAGTAATGCTACACATACGGACAGTTTATATAAAAAAATCTTACTGACGCAGATTTTACACAGGAGGAAGCCAGAGAAATCAGTTAGTGGCCCGGTTTTTCATGGAGCATCCAGAATTCAACCAGCCCAATCGGTACATGTCAGCCCGTAACTCATCCGTAACAAACCCAGTCCGTAAGTCCAGCATTACCGATTTCGCAGTCAATAATAGAGCGACAGGCCAGGTTTCTCATTTAGTACAATGGCCGTTGTCACGTACATCCGACAATATAGCCATTCAAAGTATCATGATATATGTACGTGGTTGTTACTCGTGTACCATCTCAACATGATACTAGCTAGAGTCGCTAGCTGAGAGATACTGATCTTTTCTGGATGGCATGTGGTTCATAGTTCAAATCGTCACCATCGCAATATCGTGCAAAAGTAAAGACCATTTGAGAGCTGTGCTAAATAGACAAATCTTAAGAACATACTCCATATATGCAATGCACACCCTTTTTTTTTGCATAGCTCGCAAAATGGAACTTCGGAAGGACACCATGTTTAACCATCGACTACATCCATAATTGGTCGAGACCTGATGTGCTACGAAAAAGTTTCGAGACAGTGAAAACAAAAGATGCCAACAGCAGAAAGCCTAACTCTGCTGCCTGCTGTCACATGAGACGTGTAACAGACAGAAATCAGCATTGGGAAGTACACAGACATTGCGCATATCAAACTCCAGGAACGGTCACATTTGATGAACTAATCAGCAGCTCAAGGCTTCAAGCTACTTCAGGACCGAGCTGGTTTATGCAAGTCCTAGACATTTTGTAGCTCTGGCCAAATAGGCGTGCAGCTTGTTTTACGCAAGATGGGATCAAATGTGCTAAGAAGTTCCAACAAGTCACTAACAGGAGTCAAGGATGCAGCTCTTGACGTAGCATCGCCAACATTCGGCTCACCACTTGCCTCTGTAGCTGGGGTTGGGATTGCTTGCTCCAGGTGTTCAAGCTAAGTTGGAGCAATTCTAATATGTCACTTCTTAGGTTCATGAGGAAAACTAAGTTGATAAAATGAACAGAATCTAGCTTTGCTTACCTTCTTCTCGAGTTTGCACGACATGTCAGTAAGATACTCCAGCTCATAACTGAGAGCAGATCTTTCTGAGCCTGCTTCAGCAGCAGACGCATTATCACCGTTGTCCAGTAACAAAGCTTCCTTTCCATTTTTCAGGTTGGATACACGTGACTTGCAAACTGAAATAGCCTTTGCACAATACGCGACAGCGTCTCCAATATTGGATGCCAACTCATAGATCAAACATATGCTGATGTTTCTAGGAGTGATGTAAGGAAAATAACGAAGCAAAAACACTGAATAATTTATGTAAATGAAAGTTGAAAGGTACTTGCACAAGAATTGATCAAGTCAAACTAATTGAAATCAAACATGGTTACCCCATAGCCACATGCCCAGAAGGACGCAAGCAGTAAAAAAAATGTGTTGCAGATATGCTCTTTTATAACTACTATTGGGCAGACAATTGATGGTGTTACTACCAGAGGGAGGATACAGTTTGATAATCCAATAATTGTCAGGCTCAATCAAATGCTCCGAGATGGCTAGAGCTTTGAAGCACACACGTAATGAGTAGTCTATGTCTTCTGCAAATAAAAGTGGCCATGCTTAATGAGACCATTCACCAATCGAATACAGGAGTAAGTAAGATCACTTTGACTACCTCTTTCCAAGGAGCCTCTACCAAGAGCAGACATGATTTTAACGTCGGCAAGAGCAGAAAATACTTTAACTTTCTCCATACTGCTGCCAGGGCACTTCTCAAGTATTGTGCTCGCAATATGCAACATTTTCAAGGCCAGATCAAAATCTGAACAGAATAAGAATGGAAGAAATAAATATATCTGCCTAGATGGCTAATAGCTGAAACAAAAATATGGTACCACATAACACCAGTTTAAAAAATAAAAAAGACGCATTCAAGGCTCTCATAAAGCAATACATTTGATTTGCAAATGCCAGAGTACAATACATCTAGCAGTTTATTATTTATACTCTTCAGAAGTTATAAACAGATGGAGAAATGATGTTATCAGCTACACATGTAAACAGGAGAAAGAATGTCTTTTAGTGTGATATGACAGTACCGAGGTTATCAGATAATGGCATCACATTTTCAACATCATCTCTCCCCGAAGATGGTTTGCTGTCAGGTAGAGGTTTGTATAGCAAAGTACATCCATATAGATAGTATGTGTAAGCACACTTCGGAGAAAGTCTCCCATGACATGAAAACCTGGGTGACAACAAAGGTGCAAATTTGTTAACAGTGTGACATAAGGCCATGAAAAATAGTGCACTCTGGGATAGAGCTACAAAAACAATACTAGCTCCACTACCATCTCAACAATAAAGGTTTGATCTATGTACACTTCTGATTTGCCTTTTTTGTAATAACTGCCTGGCGTGTGGTAAAAATTAATTATGAATATTGGTGTGCCCACAAATTATGGATTGTAGTTTCTTCAAGTAGCAAAAAAATAAACTGCACTGTCATTAACTACTAGAACAGGAAAACATATCACATTTCTCAAATCTCAACTAGGGGTAACACCTATCCTTGAAGTAAATGCACCTAGACCTGATACTGATCACCATTCACACATCATGGCAGAAGGTAACTTATTGCCCAGGCACATTGCTGTAATCCGTAGAACCTCCAAACCCTAGCTTAATTGGCCTCTCAAAGTACATAAGTCAAAGCCAGGCCCTGGTCAAAGCACGAAACAGCTAAAGCACCAACAGAATTTCACTACGGAGCTGAACGGATTGGAAGTTTGTGTCCAACAATCCACTTGTATGCACACTTGAATTAGGCTGAGTAAGATCGGCAAGTGGAAGGAACTCTCACCTGCACTGGAGAGTGCTGACGGCGAGTAATACGGCACAGTTGAAGTCCCCAATATCAATGGCCTTGGACCACATGCCAAACAAATTATGTGCATGTTCTAGGTCTTTCTCCAATTCCTCTCCCGACTCCTCGTCATCGTCATCCTCTTTCCATCCGCCCTCCTCCTCGTCATCGTCATCCTCTGCCCATTCGCCCTCCTCCTCGTCATCGTCATCCTCTGTCCATTCGCCCTCCTCCTCGTCATCATCATCCTCTTTCCATTCACCCTCCTCCTCGCCATCGTCATCCTCTTCCCATTCACCCTCCTCCCCCTGTTCCCTCACTTCGCTTGCCTCCATACTAGCCTGTTGCAAAAGCAGATCCTGGGCCGCTTCACTGTTCTCCGAGGAGGACATTGGTAAATATGGCATTATTCCCCCAGCTTGATCTGAAAATATAGAAAAATATAATGTTTCTGAGATGGCTATTGTCCAATTCCAGAAACTGCTCCTTCAGTACATGTACATCACCCATACTTCTGACGGCGCTACCAAAAATACACATGCTTACTATCTTACCAAATGATACGCAAAGCACGACAAATCAAACATATCCAAGTGTCCCTTCGGGGACATCCAATCCAACAAAATGGGAAAATAGAAAAAATGTAAAAGCTAGTGCAGGCTTAAACTCCGAATAGGCTACCAGTACCTGGGGTGTAGAAGCTGGTGTATGGAAAGGCATGGAGAATGCTTGCAGCTCCAGGTACATTCTTGACTCGGCCTGACTTGAGCTCAATCGTGAAGGTGCCGGCATATGTCAGGACAATGACACCAACTCCCTCGGCGAAGCCAGTCAGATAGAGCTCAGCAGAGAAGGCAAGCGGCGGGAGCAGCGTCTCGAGCTCAACGGCTCTCTGCTGCGCCCATGTCACAGCTCTTCCGTCAGCACTAGCCTCCGTCGACCACAAGGAAAGCTTGGACCCCTGCACACTGGCGAACCCCAGCGCACCGTCGCCCGTCTCCACAAGCACATACTGGTTGTAGTTAGCCTGGCTCGCGGCCGGCCCATCGAAGATTGACAGTCCATGGCTGGCCACGTTGTACCGCAGAATCATCACTGTCGCCGGCTCGCAGTGGCAGGTGAAGTAGAGCGCATTTCCCACGAGTAGTTTGGGCTTGGTGTTGAGGCATGTAGCAGCAGCAGCAGCAGGGTGCTCGGCAGAGGTCACAGGGCTCCACGCACTGGCCTCCGAGGAGTACATGGAGGCGTAGAAAGTCCCATTTTCGTCGTCGTCGCAGACGCAGGCGACGAGGAACGGGCCGCCGCCGTCGCCGTCACCGTGTGCGTGGCGGCAGTCCAGGTGGTCGCAGCCGTCCGCGGCGCAGAGCACCGCCGCGGTGTAAGTGTGGGCATGGAACCCCAGCACCGACCCGGGTAGGTACGGGAAGGGGAGATCCCACTGGCGGCGGCGGAGCGGGTCCCAGACGGCGAGGCCGTCGCGCGGGTCGCTGACGTCGAGGAGGACGAGGCCGTGGCGGGCGTCGAGCGCGTCGAGGCTTCGGTGGGCGGGGTGGATCGGGGGCACGGGGGAGGTGGCGGAGGAGGGGGCGGCGAACCAGCAGCCGAGGAACTGGTTCTCGAGGAAGCCCAGCAGCGGCGGCGCGCGGTGGAAGTGGCGGTAGCGGCTGGCGAAGGCGGCGCCGGTGAGGAGGCCGCGCCAGCGCTTGCAGACCAGGCAGGCGCGGAAGAGGCTGCCGGGGTCCTCCGGTGGGAGGCGGAGCAGGATTTCGTCGATGAGGTCGTCCGTTAGGTCCGGCGTCATGGTTGCTGCGCTTGGGGTCGCCGCCACGGCGGTGGGTTGAGGCCGGCGAGGGTTTGGGGGGAGATAGGACGACAATCGATCTGGCGGTGCACACGGCGGTTGTTTGTCTGTGGCGTCCGCTCAAGGAGACGAGGCGGCGGTGCGCTAGTAGGGAGTCGGCGCAGCAAAATAAAAGCTTAAACGAGATTATCACTCATCTTTTTATCATAATCCACCATTGCGCCAAAAACTGCCTAAAATCAAACTTACTGTAATGTCCCAGGTTTAGAAACGATCGAGGGGTAGATTTTAGAAAGGGATGTGCATTGCATAGTAAATTCTGGGGAAATTTCGCGCTTTCAAACAAAAACTGCATCGAAGGGGGACAAGTTTCTCTCTCGACACCTTACAGGGTTAGGGTTTCGAGAGTGCGACAAACTTGCATATCACTTCATTAGTTTAGAGTTTTGAGAAGAGAGGGGAGAGTTTGCATGATTGAATTCTTGACAAAGGACATGGTTGAATTTAAACCAATGTGGAATTTGAATTTCAAATTCAAACATTAAATAATAAACCTCAATAATTCAATTATGAGAGAATACATTAAGTAAATAATCAATAATACACATTATGAACCATTATAATAAAGAAAAGCTCATTAGGGAAAACTTTGAGCTTTATTAATTAACACACAAATTACATTGTCATTACAATATTCATAAGAGAAATTAAATGAATTACAACACATTACAAGAATTGGTGAAAATGAAATAAATAAAAGAGAATAAAAAATAAAAGTACAAGTAATAACCCTAGTCTAAATACTACAAGATCATCTTCACTTGATCTTGGATTGGATGAGCTCCAGATCCATTTTTTGATCAATTGTTGATTCCCTGCACAAATCAAAGCAAAAACAGAATTAAGCCAAGTGGCAAAGCCACTTGGCAGGTTAAAAAAGAAATGGAAAATTGTGGATATGGATCAGCTCTGCCGAGCTGATCATCTCCAAACCAAGTTCAGAGCATCAGGTGCACACACACACAGCCTATGCTCACCAGGCAGTGTGCATGCTCAACAGCACACACAGTCAGGAGAGTCACCAAAGTGACCAGGCCAAGCTGTCGACCAGAGAGAGCAAGAGGGCATCATATATAACCTTTTTGAGCCAAACCCTAGCTCATTCATCGGCAGGCATCTTGGTAAGTCATTGGCAAACAAGAACACTTAGAACAGGAAGAACACATAGCCAGAATTTCATCCAGGAACAGCTCAAGCAAAGAACTGTTTCCTGTTGAGAAGTAAACCATGAAGTAGATCAAGCACAAGCCACAAGGAGGAGCAGGGCAAGCCAAGAAAGCAGCACAGAAGCAAAACCTCTACACCAACACACCATTTTCTAGGAGCTGGAGTGAGGTATAAACAGATCAACCTGAGCAAAACCAAGTTTTGCTCATAAATAAGCATACAATGCATCACAGGAACACAGAAGGGTAGAATACCCAGATTGTATCATCATCTGGCTACCAAGTCAGTTGGTGCAAGCAAAAATGGGTGAAGCCAATAGGAAATCACCAAGGGAACACTGGCTATACCAAAACAGTGGCATAACCAAGGCAATCCAGCAAGGAAGTGATCCTATCTATTCAACCAAAGACACCTAGCACCTAAAACCTAGCACACCATCAGATAGATAGACAATATGTGTCTATTCTTGTTTGTCAACATCAAAGATCACTGGAAATCCAACAAAGAATTACCCAGTGATGTATTCACTAAGCCATAGCAAGCCAACAAAGGTGGGAGCTACCTAAACAGCAATGAATTGCTGTCAAGGTCACCTCAACCACTGAACCAGCCCAAATTAATAAGCCATGCACAGTTATCATCACCCAGGTGGGTTCAAAGGGGGGCTAGGGTTCCCAACCACTGTGGGCATCCATCTAGCTCTATCACATTTAATTGGATGATCACAACTGCAGAGCAGTTCACATCACTTATCCACTTCAGTAAGATTCAGGCAAATACAGATAAGTGAACTAAGCAAATAAATCAAAACACCTGAGCTTTGCAGTGAACCATTGGATCACTGCAAGCAACAGCAGATGCTTAAGCCAGCAATAGTACACACCAGGCTAAGCCTGTATGAAGCACAAACAGCACTGGTAAGCACCAGTGAATCACAGAGAGAAACCACACTTGCTCACAAGCAAACAATGATCAATTAACCATCAAAGCATCACTTGCTCTTGCTACAGGTCACCACAGCCAAGCATAGTATCATCACAAGGCCCAGACAGTTAAGCTAACCAGATAATTGAACAATTGCATCACAGATAAATGAATAGAGCATTTTAATTGTATCCAGAAGCACTCCATCAAGGGATGGAGCCGCCAAGTCAGTAACAATGCTCAATTGAGCCTAGTCATGTAAGTATAGCACACTGAAGAGCACACAGAAATACTGGCTCTTGTAAATTTACAAGATTGTGCACACACAGGATACCCTAATGGCAAGAGTTATCATAGGAGCAAGCCAGTAGGCCATGAGCATCACTGGTTGCTCATGAGCAATCACAGGAAGGCCACCGTAGGAGTATGGCATATAACAGTAGTGCATAGAGCAAAGTAAGAAGAGCAGCAGCAGCTAGCAAACCATGGCAGCAGCAGTAAGCACATCAGCACAGGCAACACAGCAGTAGCACACGCAGGGCGCAGCAACATAGCACAGCAGGAGCAGGCAAACACAGCAGCAGCGCACAGTCACGGCAAGCATCTCAACATGGAGATGCAAGCCAGCAGCTGAGCAAGGCGAAGAAGATGAGTAAGACAGAGAGAGAGAGAGAGAGGCGAACGCACCTGGAGCAGAAGCACCACCGCGTGCCCATGGCGGCACAACGGCACGGCCGACCAGGGCAGCGCCAGGCCGCGGCCAGGCCAGGCGTCGCGGGGCACGAACGCTCCAGCACCACCATGGCGTGCCCACGGTAGCGCCATCGCGTCTGGAACCCCGGCGTGCGATGGAGCAACTCAAATCCGTGCGCCATGCGTGCAGATATGTTGGAGGCGAGCGGTGTGGGCGACGCAGGCCAGATCGACGCGGAGGATCTAGTGCGCCGTCGAGCGGCGGTCATTTTGCGACCAACCACGCCGCCGGAGCCGGCCGGAGATGGCCGGATTAATTCGGCGACAACGACGGCGACGCGGGTCGCCAGAGCGACGGGAGAGGATTAGGGTTAGGTCGAGTGGCGCGAGGGGGAAGGCGAGTGAGCGACCGCTCGGGTCGGTTGGACCCGAGCCGGTTTAGCCCAACCACTGGGCCACCCTGACAGGTGGGCCCAGGGGCAAATTTGGTATTTCACAAATACCAAATAAACCAGAAACTTGGAAATTTCATAGAAATTAATTATAACTCTAAAAAAATAATTAAAAATATGAAAATAGATCAGCAACAAATTCTCTATTTAAATAAAATATCAAAGAGAATTTTTGAATACAAATAAGAATAAGTCTTCATTTGATGAATTAAATAATCATTTAAATCACACACATAATTTTTCAATAATAAAAATAAGTCCATTAATGCCTTTGGACTTCAAAACACCTTGACAACATTTCAAGGATTGTATCTTACTTTTAAACAAGTATCCCCAAATTATTCTTAGTATTAACCTCTTACATGAAATAATAACGACATCGGAAGGGGGAAACAAACCCTAAAAATGGAATCATGCATAATTGCTTCTTTAACCATTGCCCTTATCGGACAATGATGCTATTTTTCAACAAGAGGACAAGGGTCAGTCCATACCTTCCAACTGCAGAACTTTGCGTTGTTCGTGCAAGTTCATCACTTGCTCATGTCATTTGAAGTATTTTTATCAAATTACTTGCAAAGTATTATGGTTATCACTATTGCACAAAAATCAAAACCACTACTTTCATAACTATGAATATGACTATGTGGTGGGCAATGGAACCATGGATTGTGTTGATATGGTGGAGGTTCCATTGCACGGGTTTATATCCATCTAGGATTAAACAACAAATGTCGCCAGTGATTCTTGTGCCGTAATACCCGTGTTAACCATAAGATCCGGAGTGGGACGGAGTAGTCAAAGTGTTTCCACCTCTCGTTCATCAACGGATGCGCTTTACCGTAGACACTTGTATCTGTCGGGGCAAGCGGTTGGCTGGGAAGCCTTAAGTCCCCACGGCATAGTCCGTAGACACTTGTCGCTCAAGTGCAAGCGGTTGGCTGGGGAGGCCTTAAGTCCCCACGGTATTGCGGTCTATGATGGGTTGCAGCTACCGGCGAAGGAGTTTGGTTCGATCCCAAACCGTCGTGTGGTCGGGGTCCACCCGTGAGTGGGAATAATGGGACCGGCGAGGACCCAGGGTCGGGGCATGCAACAAAGGGTGGGTGTTCGAGGTAGCGGAGGAACATGATTGGCTAGACCTTATACCGGGCCTCACACCGAAGGAAGTGTGGACGGGAAAGCTGCCCGGTTGGCACCAAGGTTAAGATCTCTTATGGGTAAAGCAACACACCTGCAGAGTGTAAAGAATCGTGACTTGTCACTTCTGTTCCGGGATTGAGGAGGCTACGCGCCGGAAAGGAGCTCCATGAAGTTCTAGTAAACCGGTGAAGGCTGACGGACATAGCTCTTTGAAATAAAAGCAATCTCTTAAAGAAATGTTTACCAAAACTTGCATTGGTATTAGGCTTTCTGGTCTAATATCGTAGCTAGTGCATTAAACACCTCTTATCTATAATGAACTTGTTGAGTACACTCGTACTCATACCACTCTTAAACCCCATGCTTAGATTGTGAATCGCCTGGAGGAGGACTACGACAACACGAAGGAGCCGAGATCATCGGCTATGAAGAACCGACCTCTCAGGAGGTGTGGAAGGCATAGACTACATCATCGTCTACGGATCCGGGGAGGCTTCCGGAGGAGAACAAGCCTAGAGATATCTGAGGAGGAGTAGTAGCCGAGCAGCAAGAACTCTTACCATGTTGCTGCTCGATTAAATAAATGCTTTGTTTAATGAGACAATGGTATTGTAAGTTAAGATGGGTTCACCTCGAACCCAGGAGATATCCTCTTAGGACCCAAGAGGAGCTCCGAGACGACTTGTGTATGTGTATTGTAATAATATGTGAATGAGTTATGGACCTTGCTATGTTCTGTTGTACTACTCTGAGGGATGTGATATTTTGCGGAATGGTACTTCGCGAATGTTATATCAACGGCATACTACAACATGCGGTGGTATGCGGTCACCACAGGTTGGTATCAGCAAAAGCTTTGACCTTAGGTTTGAACCTAGTAAATGGGACTAAAACGTTAGGAGTCAAATAGGATTAGTAAAGAGTTCTCTAAAAATATGGTGTATATTCAATTGAGAATACAACAACCATATCTTTTAGTGCGATAATTCTTTATTATCTCTATTATGATGCATTATTACTAATCTCATAATCTTTCTAATTCTACAGCCAACATGGCAAGTTCACGACCGGGAAGAAACGTGAAAGTTATGGATTCAACGCTGAACGAGTACCAGGGAGGACTTGCTGATATCTTACGAGCCATGTTACTAGAATTTGGGTGCGATCCCCAGATTCCAGTAAAGAAGTACATGTTTTATGATGGTCCGGTGTTGGCCAAGTGCAGAGTAGGACTGCGACTTCCCGAATCTTTGGGAATGAGCGTAGTCATGCCAGCTGGGGAAGCTAGGACAACCAATACAGCCTATCATATAGCTGTTATGAGAGCCATAACCGACATTCGGGAGCATAAGACGAAAGCGCTTATGGGTTCCGAATTTACCCACATTCCTCATATGGAGGAAGATAATGATCCCATGCTGAACCATTTCAAATATGCCAAAAGTAAACCAGCCGAAGCAGCCAAATACATGGATAACAGCCGTAACTTCATATCATTACTCTTTCAGTTGAATCATCATCTGATAGGAGCAATTGATACGATGCTTGAGGAGTTCACTGAACCCAAGGAGGAGAGTAGGGGCAAAGAACCTATGGAGAATGTGGTACACACACCAGTTTATTCAGCTGGTGACTACATCAGTTTTGATCCACTTGCACGTGAACCTACACCTGTTACACTGGGAACTATCTGGGTAGTTCCTATGGGGATCTGAGCGCGAGGAATCCGGAAACAATCAGCGTTCGAGACTCCAATCGAGAATTCCAGGGGTTGGCGTTGGGGAGATGATACGGGAACCCATAGTACTACCGAGTATTATGATGGAGAGATGAATGATGACGCAACAACCCGAACCAGAGCTATCCTAGTAATGAAGGAGTGGATGGAGGATATCCGACACAGGTTGAGTCGGGTATGGGTTTTTGTAACCCTTATGGTGGGGCTACAGGAGAGTACACCCGATGGGTGGACTATGATGCACTCAACGATCAGTTTGTGAACACTGATTTCTCCTTAGGGTCATCATCCGACTCGGATTACAAGCCAACGGGGAGACCTTATGTTCCAGGGTCTATCAGGAGGACGACACGTTCGACCGGATGGAAGCCTGGAATGTACCGGGAGTGAAGACCGATTAGAAGACCACCAAGGGAGGTGTGGCTATAATACACAAGTACCACGTGTATTATAGTTTGTAATATTTGTATAAATTTGTACATATACTTTAATAAGTGAGTTTGCATACTCATATCGACTTGAGTATTGTAATAAGACCACTTATGTATGTATATACAGGGTATATGTTTTGTATGATTTGGATTTGCTTCTTGATTTCCATTGCGTGACTAGTTGTGCACAATGTTGAGCTCAGAAAACTTGCGCATGGAGTAATTATGAGTATCATTTTGTGTTGCGAACTAGGGGGATTATGTCGGGAACGTTAGGAAACGAAACGGAAGCGCCGCATGGAGCGCGAAGCAAAGGAGAAGGAAGAGGCTGAGGGTGCAGCCAGAGATCAGTTTCCACCACCACCACCACCCATGACTCGGAACTTTATCCAAGACATGCCGGCGGAAGAGAAGCCAACGGGAGGAGCTAACAAATTCCTTCAGGATCTGATGCAGCAGAATAGGGTGGAGAGACCTGAGAACCAGGGAGTCACAAGACTTCCAAAACACCAAGCCGATATCTTTCGCATACGCGCCCGAGCCGATGGACGCGGAAGATTGGTTGATGGATACGAGCGCAAGCTCAACACGTTGGATGCAATGACCAAGAGAAGGTCCGATATGCTACCCATCTGTTATGTGGACCTGCCGCATCATGGTGGGACAACATTGTAGCCGTGTATCCGGCAGGCAAGGTATTTACCTGGGAGGAGTTTGCAAGGAAATTCAGGGAATCCAATGTCCCTGAAAGTATCGTGGAACGAAGCGTCGAGAGTTCGAGAGTCTCGAGCAGAAGGATAAGGCAATCCTGACCTATGTCGGAGTTTTCCAAGTTGTCCCGGTATGCGGTTGAGGAAGTTAATACCGAGGACAAGAAGAAGAAGAGATTTCTGAGGGGTTAAGTCCCAGTTCAAGGTGCAGCTGCGGATGATGAGAGCAACGGAATTCCAAGAGTTGGTGGATGCAGCCATCACTCTTGAAGATGACTTCAAACAACTGCAAGAAGAGAAGAGGAAGAAGGCCAAGTTTGAGCCTAAAAGGTTTGTTAGCAACAAGCCCAATACCAGCTTGAGTTTCAAGCCAAGATACAATAACAACAACAACAACAACAGTAACTACTACGGTAGTAGGAGGAATCAAGCTTTCCAGACCGCCAATCCAATGGTCTGTCGAATCTGTGGAATTCCAGGGCATTTTGCCAAGGACTGTAGAAAGCCAAAGGTAATATGCTTTGGTTGTCGCCAGGAGGGGCATATGCTGAAGGACTGCCCCAAGAAAAATAGTGGAGGAGGTCAGTCTGGAGGAGGTGGAGGTCGAGGAGGAAACACCGGAGGGAGCTGGAAGAATAAGAAGCCCTTCGGCAAGCTGAACTGTACCAGTCTGGAGGAGGTGGTCAACTCGACCGGCGGTGATAGGTACGCTCCAGATCCTCACTCATCCTGGCAAAGTACTTTTTGATACTGGTGCAACTACATCATTCATTTCTCAACAATTCATCATCAAACATGGGATTAGTTGCACTAAGTTAGATACACCCATAACCATACTTTCTGCGGGGGGAACGATAGTAGTAACCCATGCCAAACAAAAACAAGTCATTATGATCAATAAGTGCGCGTTTGACGCGGACCTGTTCATTTTACCGATGAAGGACATTGATGTCATTCTTGGTATGAACTGGTTAGAAGCTAATGGAGCATTGATCGACTGTGTAAACAAGACGGTGTCTTTGAAAAGCCCCGATGGAAGTAGAATGATCTATCAAGGAGACAAACACACACAGATTGAAGTTGAACTACAGTTGAATAGCATGAAGGAGGTGAAGATAGAAGATATACCTGTAGTAAATGAATTCCAGGATGTGTTTCCTGCGGAATTACCTGGTATGCCACCAGATAGGGAGATAGAATTCACTATCGACCTAATTCCAGGAACAACTCCGATTGCTAAAGCACCATATAAGATGGGGCCTAAGGAATTGAAAGAACTGAAGGAGCAATTGGATGACTTGGAACAAAAGGGATTCATTCAGAGAGTGTTTCACCATGGGGATCACCTGTGATCTTCGTGGATAAAAGGGATGGAGGAAGAAGGATGTGCGGAGACTACAGAAATCTGAACAACGTCACAATCAAGAACAAGTATCCACTTCCGAGAATACAAGATCTCTTTGATCAAGTAAGAGGCGCGGGAGTCTTTTCCAAAATTGATCTAAGATCGGGTTATCACCAGATAAAGATCAAGAAGGAAGACGTTCCGAAAACTGCCTTTGTCTCAAGGTATGGACATCATGAATATCTTGTAGTACCTTTTGGATTAACCAATGCCCCAGCAATATTCATGAATCTCATGAATAAGATCTTCATGCCATATCTAGACAAGTTTGTCATCGTATTCATCGATGATATCTTGATATATTCCAAGAACAAGGTTGAACATGCTGAACATTTGAGGTTAGTGTTGCAAACACTAAGGGAACACCAACTTTATGCCAAATTCAGCAAGTGTGAATTTTGGCTAGATCAAGTGGAATTTCTTGGTCATGTCATTAGCAAAGATGGAATCGCGTTAACCCGAGCAAGGTAGCGGCAGTTCTAGAATGGGAAGCACCCAAGACTGTCAAGGAAATCCGAGGATTCCTTGGAATGGCAGGATACTATCGGAGATTCATTGAAGGATTCTCTAAGATAGCAGGACCTATGACAAAGTTGCTAAGGAAGAATACACCATTCGTGTGGTCAGAGGAGTGTGAGAAGAGTTTTCAAACTCTGAAGGAGAAACTCACCACGGCACCGGTGTTAGCAGTTCCGGAAGTTGGCAAGGATTACACCGTGTACTGTGACGCATCCAAGCATGGATTGGGTTGCGTACTCATGCAAGATCGGAAAGTAATATCCTATGGATCGAGGCAACTCAGACCTCATGAAGTAAACTATCCAACACATGACTTGGAATTAGCAGCTGTCGTATTTGCACTAAAAACTTGGAGACATTTTCTCTATGGAGCTAAGTGTGAGCTCTATACAGATCATAAAAGCCTCAAATATTTCTTCACTCAGAAGGAACTCAACATGAGGCAGAAAAGATGGCTAGAATTGATTAAGGATTATGATCTGAAAATCAATTACACACCAGGAAGGCTAATGTAGTAGCAGACGCCTGAGTAGGAAGAGTACCGGAGGAGTGGAACAAGAAATATCACCGGAGCTGAGGAAGGAGATAAGCCAAGCCCAAATACAACTTTGGGAGAAGGAAGCCCATGAAGGATTATCGGCGTTGCAAGTAGCCGATGAGTTGAATGTCAATTTGAAGAATGAGATAATGATGGGTCAGTTGGACGATCCATTTATTGTAGAAGAGATGAGGAGAATAGATGAGGGAAGACCATCGAATTTCACCGCGGAGAATCTGGATCATTATGGTTCCAAAAGGATTTGCGTTCGGATATTGCTGAGATTAAGGAGGTAATACTCGGGAAGCTCATCAAACACCATATTCCATACATCCGGGAAGTACAAAGATGTACATGGACTTAAAGGAATTATTCTGGTGGAATAATATGAAGAGAGAAATAGCACAATATGTGGCAGAATGCCATACCTGCCAGAGAGTGAAGGCTGAACACCAGAGTCCAGCAGGGAAGTTACAACCTTTACCTATTCCAGAGTGGAAATGGGAAGAAATAGGGATGGATTTCATCACCGGACTACCCATGACTAATAAAAAGAAGGACATGATATGGGTAATCGTGGACCGGTTGACGAAAAGTGCCCACTTTTTAGCGGTAAACCAGCAGGATAAAGGAGAGAAACTCATCGATCTTTACATCAAAGAGATCGTGAGTAAGCATGGAGTGCCTAAGAAGATAGTGTCGGATCGAGGATCCGTGTTCACATCAGCATTCTGGAAACAGCTTCACGAAGCTTTAGGATCCAAGTTGGATTATAGCACCGCGTATCATCCACAAACAGGTGGACAAACTGAGAGAACCAATCAGATCTTAGAAGATATGCTTAGGGCTTGTGCCCTAGACTTCGGAGGATCATGGGAGGAGCATCTACCTTTAGCAGAGTTTTCATATAACAATAGCTATCAAAGCAGCATCAAGATGGCACCATTTGAAGCTCTGTATGGGAGGAAGTGTAGATCACCAATATGTTGGTATGAAGCCGGAGCAAGCAAAGAGTTCAACCCTGATTATGTCAAGGGAAAACAACAAATCATTGACATTATCAGAGACAGGCTCAAGATAGCCCAAAGTCGGCAAAAGAGTTATGCCGATCAGAAGAGGAGAACTTGGGAGCCACAAGTTGGAGACATGGTATATCTTAAGGTAAGCCCGATGAAAGGACTTCAGAGATTCGGAGTAAAAGGAAAGTTAAGCCCTAGATACATAGGACCTTTCAAGATACTGAGTCAGAATCGAGGTTTAGCCTTTGAATTGGATTTACCAGGAAGGTTAGATCAAGTTCACAATGTATTCCATGTATCACAACTTCGGAAATGTTTGAAGACCCCAGATGAACCAATAGCCCATGATGAGCTCGAGTTACAACCAGATTTAACATATATCGAGCCAAGATTCTCAGGAAACAACTCAGAAACAAGGCGATCAAGTATTGCAAGATACAATGGAAGCATCATCCCGAGAGGGAAGCCACCTGGGAAAAAGAGGAAGACTTGAGGAAAACATACCCCGAGCTTCGTATTACAACCACAACTTGGACGAAGTTTTTTTAAGGGGAAAGGCTGTAATGTCCCAGGTTTAGAAACGATCGAGGGGTAGATTTTAGAAAGGGATGTGCATTGCATAGTAAATTCGGGGAAATTTCGCTTTCAAACAAAACTGCATCGAAGGGGGACAAGTTTCTCTCGACACCTTGCAGGGTTAGGGTTTCGAGAGTGCGACAAACTTGCATATCACTTCATTAGTTTAGAGTTTTGAGAAGAGAGGGGAGAGTTTGCATGATTGAATTCTTGACAAAGGACATGGTTGAATTTAAACCAATGTGGAATTTGAATTTCAAATTCAAACATTAAATAATAAACCTCAATAATTCAATTATGAGAGAATACATTAAGTAAATAATCAATAATACACATTATGAACCATTATAATAAAGAAAAGCTCATTAGGGAAAACTTTGAGCTTTATTAATTAACACACAAATTACATTGTCATTACAATATTCATAAGAGAAATTAAATGAATTACAACACATTACAAGAATTGGTGAAAATGAAATAAATAAAAGAGAATAAAAAATAAAAGTACAAGTAATAACCCTAGTCTAAATACTACAAGATCATCTTCACTTGATCTTGGATTGGATGAGCTCCAGATCCATTTTTTGATCAATTGTTGATTCCCTGCACAAATCAAAGCAAAAACAGAATTAAGCCAAGTGGCAAAGCCACTTGGCAGGTTAAAGAAATGGAAAATTGTGGATATGGATCAGCTCTGCCGAGCTGATCATCTCCAAACCAAGTTCAGAGCATCAGGTGCACACACACACAGCCACACTGCTCAGGGGTGTGCATGCTCAACAGCACACACAGTCAGGGAGAGTCACCAAAGTGACCAGGCCAAGCTGTCGACCAGAGAGAGCAAGAGGGCATCATATATAACCTTTTTGAGCCAAACCCTAGCTCATTCATCGGCAGGCATCTTGGTAAGTCATTGGCAAACAAGAACACTTAGAACAGGAAGAACACATAGCCAGAATTTCATCCAGGAACAGCTCAAGCAAAGAACTGTTTCCTGTTGAGAAGTAAACCATGAAGTAGATCAAGCACAAGCTACAAGGAGGAGCAGGGCAAGCCAAGAAAGCAGCACAGAAGCAAAACCTCTACACCAACACACCATTTTCTAGGAGCTGGAGTGAGGTATAAACAGATCAACCTGAGCAAAACCAAGTTTTGCTCATAAATAAGCATACAATGCATCACAGGAACACAGAAGGGTAGAATACCCAGATTGTATCATCATCTGGCTACCAAGTCAGTTGGTGCAAGCAAAAATGGGTGAAGCCAATAGGAAATCACCAAGGGAACACTGGCTATACCAAAACAGTGGCATAACCAAGGCAATCCAGCAAGGAAGTGATCCTATCTATTCAACCAAAGACACCTAGCACCTAAAACCTAGCACACCATCAGATAGATAGACAATATGTGTCTATTCTTGTTTGTCAACATCAAAGATCACTGGAAATCCAACAAAGAATTACCCAGTGATGTATTCACTAAGCCATAGCAAGCCAACAAAGGTGGGAGCTACCTAAACAGCAATGAATTGCTGTCAAGGTCACCTCAACCACTGAACCAGCCCAAATTAATAAGCCATGCACAGTTATCATCACCCAGGTGGGTTCAAAGGGGGGCTAGGGTTCCCAACCACTGTGGGCATCCATCTAGCTCTATCACATTTAATTGGATGATCACAACTGCAGAGCACACATCACTTATCCACTTCAGTAAGATTCAGGCAAATACAGATAAGTGAACTAAGCAAATAAATCAAAACACCTGAGCTTTGCAGTGAACCATTGGATCACTGCAAGCAACAGCAGATGCTTAAGCCAGCAATAGTACACACCAGGCTAAGCCTGTATGAAGCACAAACAGCACTGGTAAGCACCAGTGAATCACAGAGAGAAACCACACTTGCTCACAAGCAAACAATGATCAATTAACCATCAAAGCATCACTTGCTCTTGCTACAGGTCACCACAGCCAAGCATAGTATCATCACAAGGCCCAGACAGTTAAGCTAACCAGATAATTGAACAATTGCATCACAGATAAATGAATAGAGCATTTTAATTGTATCCAGCACTCCATCAAGGGATGGAGCCGCCAAGTCAGTAACAATGCTCAATTGAGCCTAGTCATGTAAGTATAGCACACTGAAGAGCACACAGAAATACCGACTCTTGTAAATTTACAAGATTGTGCACACACAGGATACCCTAATGGCAAGAGTTATCATAGGAGCAAGCCAGTAGGCCATGAGCATCACTGGTTGCTCATGAGCAATCACAGGAAGGCCACAGTAGGAGTATGGCATATAACAGTAGTGCATAGAGCAAAGTAAGAAGAGCAGCAGCAGCTAGCAAACCATGGCAGCAGCAGTAAGCACATCAGCACAGGCAACACAGCAGTAGCACACGCAGGGCGCAGCAACATAGCACAGCAGGAGCAGGCAAGCACAGCAGCAGCGCACAATCACGGCAAGCATCTCAACATGGAGATGCAAGCCAGCAGCTGAGCAAGGCGAAGAAGATGAGTAAGACAGAGAGAGAGAGAGAGAGGCGAACGCACCTGGAGCAGAAGCACCACCGCGTGCCCATGGCGGCACAACGGCACGGCCGACCAGGGCAGCGCCAGGCCGCGGCCAGGCCAGGCGTCGCGGGGCACGAACGCTCCAGCACCACCATGGCGTGCCCACGGTAGCGCCATCGCGTCTGGAACCCCGGCGTGCGATGGAGCAACTCAATCCGTGCGCCATGCGTGCAGATGTGTTGGAGGCGAGCGGTGTGGGCGACGCAGGCCAGATCGACGCGGAGGATCTAGTGCGCCGTCGAGCGGCGGTCATTTTGCGACCAACCACGCCGCCGGAGCCGGCCGGAGATGGCCGGATTAATTCGGCGACAACGACGGCGACGCGGGTCGCCAGAGCGACGGGAGAGGATTAGGGTTAGGTCGAGTGGCGCGAGGGGGAAGGCGAGTGAGCGACCGCTCGGGTCGGTTGGACCCGAGCCGGTTTAGCCCAACCGCTGGGCCACCCTGACAGGTGGGCCCAGGGGCAAATTTGGTATTTCACAAATACCAAATAAACCAGAAACTTGGAAATTTCATAGAAATTAATTATAACTCTAAAAAAATAATTAAAAATATGAAAATAGATCAGCAACAAATTCTCTATTTAAATAAAATATCAAAGAGAATTTTTGAATACAAATAAGAATAAGTCTTCATTTGATGAATTAAATAATCATTTAAATCACACACATAATTTTTCAATAATAAAAATAAGTCCATTAATGCCTTTGGACTTCAAAACACCTTGACAACATTTCAAGGATTGTATCTTACTTTTAAACAAGTATCCCCAAATTATTCTTAGTATTAACCTCTTACATGAAATAATAACGACATCGGAAGGGGGAAACAAACCCTAAAAATGGAATCATGCATAATTGCTTCTTTAACCATTGCCCTTATCGGACAATGATGCTATTTTTCAACAAGAGGACAAGGGTCAGTCCATACCTTCCAACTGCAGAACTTTGCAGTGTTCAGCAAGTTCATCACTTGCTCATGTCATTTGAAGTATTTTTATCAAATTACTTGCAAAGTATTATGGTTATCACTATTGCACAAAAATCAAAACCACTACTTTCATAACTATGAATATGACTATGTGGTGGGCAATGGAACCATGGATTGTGTTGATATGGTGGAGGTTCCATTGCACGGGTTTATATCCATCTAGGATTAAACAACAAATGTCGCCAGTGATTCTTGTGCCGTAATACCGTGTTAACCATAAGATCCGGAGTGGGACGGAGTAGTCAAAAGTGTTTCCACCTCTCGTTCATCAACGGATGCGCTTTACCGTAGACACTTGTACGTCAGGGCAAGCGGTTGCTGGGGAAGCCTTAAGTCCCCACGGCATAGTCCGTAGACACTTGTCGCTCGAAGTGCAAGCGGTTGGGGAGGCCTTAAGTCCCCACGGTATTGCGGTCTATGATGGGTTGCAGCTCCGGCGAAGGAGTTTGGTTCGATCCCAAACGTCGTCGTGGTCGGGGTCCACCCGTGAGTGGGAATAATGGGACCGGCGAGGACCCAGGGTCGGGGCATGCAACAAAGGGTGGGTGTTCGAGGTAGCGGAGGAACATGATTGGCTAGACCTTATACCGGGCCTCACACCGAAGGAAGTGTGGACGGGAAAGCTGCCCGGTTGGCACCAAGGTTAAGATCTCTTATGGGTAAAGCAACACACCTCTGCAGAGTGTAAAGAACGTGACTGTCACTCCCTGTTCGGATTGAGGAACGCGAACGCGGCCGGAAAGGAGCTCCATGAAGTTCTAGTAAACCGGTGAAGGCTGACATAGCTCTTTGAAATAAAAGCAATCTCTTAAAGAAATGTTTACCAAAACTTGCATTGGTATTAGGCTTTCTGGTCTAATATCGTAGCTAGTGCATTAAACACCTCTTATCTATAATGAACTTGTTGAGTACGCTCGTACTCATACCACTCTTAAACCCCATGCTTAGATTGTCTGAATCGTCTGGAGGAGGACTACGACAACACGAAGGAGCCGAGATCATCGGCTATGAAGAACCTGACCTCTCAGGAGGTGTGGAAGGCGTAGACTACATCATCGTCTACGGATCCGGGGAGGCTTCCGGAGGAGAACAAGCCTAGAGATATCTGAGGAGGAGTAGTAGCCGAGCAGCAAGAACTCTTACCATGTTGCTGCTCGATTAAATAAATGCTTTGTTTAATGAGACAATGGTATTGTAAGTTAAGATGGGTTCACCTCGAACCCAGGAGATATCCTCTTAGGACCCAAGAGGAGCTCCGAGACGACTTGTGTATGTGTATTGTAATAATATGTGAATGAGTTATGGACCTTGCTATGTTCTGTTGTACTACTCTGAGGGATGTGATATTTGCGGAATGGTACTTCGCGAATGTTATATCAACGACTGGCATACTACAACATGCAGTGGTATGCAGGGTCACCACACTTACCGACCTCTTGGTTTGGCAAGGTTGTAATGCAACAATAGGAAAACACAATTGCTAGAAAGGGCTCCGATGCTTCTTGTCAAACCGAGCACTCGGTTCACAGTTGTCTAATCCGTCTCGGATGGGCCAATTCCGTTGCGCGTTACGCTCCCTCACCCCGACCGAATAGCACATGGGCCCGGACATAATCCCACTTGGGTTCTACGTGGCATGTGTCGTGGAGCTATCGGTTTGAATCCCACCACTTCCTTCTCCCCCGACGAACATGTTCCCCATTTCTCCGCTTTGGCGCTTTCGTCTCGATCCCTTTCTCGCTCTAGGGTTTGTGGTCGGGTAGGTCACGCGTGAGAAGTCGTTCTGCACGTCGTCGGAGAGCGAGAGCGCGCGTGGGGGGTGGGGGAGACTCACTCATTGCCGAACGACGAGCCGCGGGGTAGTGCGGCAAGCTCTGCGTTGGTGAGCGAGGCTACCGGATGGCGACGAGGTTGATTTCGTTGGCAGAGGTCACGTGCGAGGAGCCGGTTTGCTCATCGCAGGAAAGCAAGAGCGCGCATTAGGTAGGCTCGCTTGTTGGTGAAGTGTGAACTTTGTCTAATATCAAAATTACCGATGTCTTGGTTTGGCAAGATTGTAATGCAACAACATGAAAACACAATTGCTAGAAAGGGCTCCGATGCTCCTTGTCAAACCGAGCACTCGGTTTAGAGTTGTCTAATCCGTCTCGGATGGACCAATTCCGTTACGCGTTATGCTCCCGCACCCCGACTGAATAGCACATGGGCCCGGGCATAATTCCACCTGGGTTCAGGGTGGCATGTGTCGTGGAGCTATCGGTTTGAATCCCACCACATCCTTCTCTTCCGACGAACCCGTTCCCCATTGCTCCGCCTCGGAGCTTCCGTCGCGATCCCTTTCTCGCTCTAGGGTTTGTGGTCGCGGGTCAACGGCGATTTCGGTGGTGGAGGTCACGCGTGAGAAGTCGTTCTGCTCGTCGTCGGAGGGCGAGATCGCGCGGTGGGAGGGAGGCTCACTCGTTGGTGAAGGGCGAGCCATGGGGTAGTGCGGGCAGCTCTGCGTTGGGGAGCGAGGCTACCGGTATGGCGACGAGGTTCATTTCGGTGGCGGGGAGTAGAACTGCTCGTCGCAGGAAAGCAAGAGGGCGGGCGAGGTAGGCTCGCTCATCGGTGAAGTGCTAGATGTGTGGTAGTGCTGCGAACTCTGTCTCGGTGAGCTAGGTTACCGGTCGGGTGTCGAGCTCTGCGTCGCTGAGCACACGATGGTGGGGGCAATAGGGTGGAGATCTAGTTGTGCGACGCTAGGGTGTGAGGCGGCGAATATCTTTGAAGGATTTTGACGACGTCGAGTTACAAAGGTATTCCAAGTGTGAATCTCCCGTAGTTACTTGCTATTCGGTGTGCAGAGGAGCAATTCATGCCCATATCTGCACTAATTTCACCCTGGGTTATCAGGTTGCGTTGGTTCAAGCTACAAGGTAGTAGATCTCCTGCAATTGGAAACCAATGTTCATCATGCCCATGCTGTGTACGATTTTCATCTCGTATTGTTAGCAATTTCCTCCTTGTCAAGATTAGTTGAGCGGTTCACATTGTGTTATGGTTTGTGTTCCCTTTGATGTTGTTGCATATGATTGTCCGTACACGTTTTTGTAGCACATATGTCGTTTATAAGATGCAACGTGGGGGTAGAACACATACCACTATGGGGTTTCCCATGTATTTTTTGAATTTTTCACTTTAAGTACTTAGTACCAATTTGAAGTTCATGTGTTTTAGTAGCACTTGGTTGTAAATTGCCAATGGACTTGTATTTTTGGATGGTTCTTTTGCACGCATTGAATGTGGGTTTTCCATGGATGTTACGCTTCATTGGCAATGCCATGAAAACATTTGTGCTTAAGCTGGCCACTCATGTTAATTTGTAGCCATCATACACCATAGCTAATCTATTTGTCTGGACTTAGGTAAGTTGGCTTATGAACGTGGTTAAATTATTTAGTCAGTGTGAGTAAGCTTGCTTTTGTAAACATGTTTAAGCTATGTTCATATCTAAACGAGGGTATGTCATATCCCTGATGTCTGAGTTCAACCTCTTCTCATGTTCAAGATAGGTCGACCCGGTAATACTACTATCTAGCAATCCGAATACTGACAGGCGTGTGGAGGAGAGCCGCCGGAGCAGAGAGTCAAGCGGCCGGACGGCCCGGATCCCATCCCCTCCTCGCCGCCTACACATATTCCTTACCCCTCCTCCCTCCCATCCAAACACAGCACAATTCCTTACTTAACCACGCCGCGCTCTTATCCACTCCAAAATCACCCACTGACACCACGGCCCACCCCGCCAAAGCCAACCCGATCTCTCACGGGTACAAAAGCCGACGCGTGCGCGGCACATTTCATCCCCATTCCATCCCATCCCACCCCACCCCACCCCACCCCACAGGAGCCAAACCAAACACAGCAGACAGGTGGGCCAGCACGCGTCTCGGGGCCCACCCGTCAGCGAGACACACGCGTCGGCGTGGCGTGCTCAAGCAGCCGCGGCGACGAATTCGTCGCTGCCCCCTTCTATCCCCAAACCCAAAGGCAAAGCCCTCTTTTGAATTCCCTCCCCTCCCTCGGCCTCGCCGCCGACCCGCCCTCCGCCCGGCCGCCGCTCGGGACGGACGGAGCCGCCCCCCCTTCCAGAAGCTTCCCGGACCTCCCTCCCCTGCTCCGCCGTCTCCGCCGCTGGTGGTACCTCGCGTCGTTGCTTGCCGCGGGAGGCAAGGTATCCTTTCCGGCTTTCCCCCACCTTCCCCGTTCGCTCCGATTTGGGTTTGTTCCGCTCTGCCAGCCGCGGCAGCGCCGCTCGCCCCCTGCGCACGCTACGAATATGCCGTTAGGTTGTTTGGGGCGCGGATTTGGCTGCGGCCGCTGTTGCGTGCCGTTTTGGTGCTCCCCGCTGCGCGTGCTGCTGCTCCGGTGGTGTTCCATCCGCGGCCGGAATCGCGCGGCGCGAGGGGTTGCGAGCTGTTCGGGCTTAGACTGGTTGGTGGTGAGCTGTATGTTGCGGGTCCTCTGCCGTGCTGATTTTAGCGTCGAGGTAGCAGTCTGAGGGTCTGATCTATTTTGGGGTTGCGAGAAGCAGTTATAGCTGCCGTTTGCATTGATTTCTGCCGGTTGCTTCCGTTTAGTTGGTTAGATCCTTTTCGGTTCATGTTTAGATTGATTTGCGTGGTCATAAATTGAAGCTCAAGTGTACCAGAGAACTGCTTGGTCGCTCTGGGAACAAGTAATACCGATTGGTTCCCCCGTGTTCTCTGTAGCCATTGTTATAACAGAGTCGAGCTCTAGCGAAGTGGACTCATCTCAACTTACGATGAAACCTCTGGTTGCATACACCGTGACTAAATGTAGCAGAATGTTTATTAGGTGTGGCAGGAACAAGTTTTGGATTAGATTTCTCCCATTCTGTGTAGCCTCTGTTATAGCAAATTCCAACTCTAGCCAAATGGCTGCGCATCAGACGTGAACTTATGATGCTACCATGGTTGGATAATGCTTTCTAGATCCCATTTGATGCTCTGCGCTGGGGTGCTGCTCTGGTGTTATCCTGGCGGCCGCAATAACGCGTAAGGCGGTGAGGGTTAGAGGGATTGGTCAGTTGGATGTTGCCGTTGCTCTTTGCTGTGTTTGGTTTTAGTGTGGAGGTAGGCTGAGGTTGATTTAGTTGGGTTTGCCGAAGCAGTTTTTGGCTGCTGGTTTGAATTGATTTATACTGGGTGCTTCTGTTTAATTATTTAAATCGTTTTCAGTTCATGTTTAGATTAATTTCTGTGGTCATATAATTGAAGCCCATGTGTAACAGAGAATTGCTTGTTCTGTCTGTGTCTGGGAACAAGTAAACGATTAGTTTTCCTCCATTCTGTATGGTCTCTGTGATACTACAATCGAACTCTCGCAAAATGTGCTCTTATGAACTTATGATGCACCCTCTGGTTTCATGCATTGAAACCTAAATGTAGTAGAATTTTTGTTAGGTCTGGCAGGAACAGGTCATCGGTTAGATTTCCCCTATTATGTGTAGCCGCTGTTGTACTAAGTCAAACTCTAGCCGAATAGTTTTGTATCAACTATGCACTTATGATGCTAGCATGTTTGGATAATGGTTTCTAGATGTGCAATGGCTGTGTTAGTGAGCAACATACAGGCTTAATCTGGCACAGTGGCTAGTATGAACCTATATATGATGCACCCTCTGGTTTCATATTTCCAGACCTAATTGTTAAGATAATATTTGTTTATCTGGCCAGAACAAGTAGTCAGATAGTTTACACTATTCTCTGTATCCTTTGTAATAACAAATCAAACTCTAGCCTAATGGTTTTGTATCAGCTATGAACTTATGATGCCAGAATGATTGGCTAATTCTTTTTCGATGTGCCATGGCTGCAGTAGTGAGCAATATAAACGCTCAATCTGGCATGCAGGAGCTATTATGAAATTATATTATGTATCTGCTGGTTTCATATATTGGGGCCCAACTGTAAAAGAAAATTTGGGTTTGTCTGGCCAGAACAAGTAGTTAGTTAGTTTTCCCTCTTCTGTGTATCCTCTGTTATAACACAGAAACTCTAGCCAAATAGTTTGGTATCAGCCATGAAGTTGTGATGCTAGCATGATTGGATACTGCTTTCTAAATGCATGATGACTGCAGTGGTTAGCAAGATGAATGCTTAGTCTGGGACGCAATTGTTATTTCCATCTATTTATGTTTTTCTTTGCTGACGCAATGGATGATTATGGTTTAATTGCTGTTAGCCTGCTGTAGATTTGACCTTCATAGGACATCTATCGATGTTTTTTCTCGGAAAATGATCAACATTTGTAATGTATCTTTTTGTGGTGTAGGGATCAAGATGGTTGGCTCATTCATTACCAGAGCTTTAATGTAAGCAGCAATACAATAATTATTTCATCACAGCATTGTTGTTATTCTCTTGTTTACATCCACAATCTGTCTGCTATTTATCTGTTTTGCAGACTTGTTCTTGGATATGCATATCCGGCCTATGATTGTTACAAGACAGTTGAGCTGAATAGGCCTGAGATTGAGCAGTTGCGGTTCTGGTGTCAGTACTGGTATGTCTTGGATGCCCTTTCATTTGGTTTGGACTATCATTGTTGATTTATTTGTGCTTGTTCTCAGATGCATGAACATGGTTTTGCAGGATTTTACTTGCAATGCTTACTGTCTTCGAGAGAATTGGGGATAATTTCATATCATGGTAATGTGAATTTTTGGAATTTAGGTTTTATAGGCGGTTACAGTTGGGGGGATTTAGCTGCTTGATGGATGATAATTTCGTTTCCTACAGGTTACCAATGTATAGTGAAGCAAAGCTGGCCTTTATCGTGTATTTGTGGTATCCCAAGACACAGGTTTGGTTTCCTACTATTTGTGTTTCCATTACTTGTTTATTTCTTATGGCTTGTCTGTAACAAAGGGCTATTCCAGGGGACATCTTATGTCTATGAGTCATTCTTCAAGCCGTATATTGCAAAACATGAATCAGAGATTGATCGCAATCTTCTTGAGTTGAGGACTAGAGCTAGTGACATGGCAGTTATTTACTTCCATAAGGTTGCAGACTACAGCCAGACAAGGTTCCATGAAATCCTGCAATATATTGCTTCGCAGTCACAGAGTCAAAGATCTCGTTCTCAGGTACTTTAAGAACATTAAAGTTTGTTTGCTAGCTACTGTACTTATTTTTCCTTCCCAGTTCCCACTACATGGTGTGCTGAACTTCTAGAGTTTGTGTATGATATAATCTCATGATTTGCTTCATAATGGTAGGGTTTCTTCTGTGGTTTGAGCTCAATGTTGTAGGCTGGATATCCTGCATTAACATTGAATTTTAAATACTAGGCCATGTATTGCATCCTACCTCCACAACTTTTTACAATGTGCTTTAGTTCACATTGATGCTCTAATTTATGGTGGAAGTTAGAAAAGCACAAATAGTTGCAGTTCTATGTTCCTTTTCCCAGTATTTCTTTTATCTTTCACATCTCATGCCTACTGTTGGTGCTTTTATTGCTAATTGAACAATTCTTATTTTAGAACAGTAGTATTTAAGTAATGCTGTATTTGGGTAAAGAAATTTTAGTATGAAGCTCAGAGATCATTTAGTGCTCCAAAATTTATAGAGTGGATATGCTTCTAATGTTTTCCTAGTTCTTTATGAATTTCTGTGAATAATTGATATGTTGGGAAATTTGCTCTGGTCTTCTGGGAACGCTGCCAGTGAAGATTAATTTCACACCATGTTGCAATATTCTAGAAATATCTTAACCTAGTCTTCAGTTGGATATTTTCTCTCGGTTGCACCCTTTGAAAGAATGTGTGTGATACACAAGTTCTACTGTGTCACCAATCGATGCAGAGGCCGGGTTCATCATCCCCCATTTCAAAAAAAGTTCTGCTCTATCACCATCATCTAGTTGCGTTATAATACTATATGCCCTTCTTTTTCACAATGTAGGATGCAGATTAATCAAACTCAATTGTTCCGCCAAACGGTTGGCATATTCACCTGGAGGAAGTTAACTAGCAATGATCTTGTAGCATCACGTTCATTCAGCTATTATTCTCTGCACCAATTATCTCACAATGCCAAAATTTTGAAAAAAGGATTATTCATTGTTTCCTCTGGGTTACTTAGCTCTTATTCATGTAGGCATATATTACAGAAGCAAACTTGTCTAGAACCACCTTCTCATGCTTTATAGAGCTTGTTAAGGACAATATAGATATTTGGTCATTTACTGACAGTGATCAAGTAGTCATTAGACACCCTCCAATTTAGTTTTGCTCCATGGTTTATTTTACTTTGAGTTTGATCCATAGTTCCATATGCAATTTGTATCATCTTGAATGAATAGCACTTCCATTCTTGCTATATCTTTTGCTAGAGTTAATGACCTGAGAACCACAAATAGTACCAATATTGGGATGTGACAAACTGCTGAGCTATTCCATCATTCCATTTGTTGTTTCATTATATTGACAGAGGGGAATTTTTTCATGTACAGAAGATGTTCTATTTCCAGTTGTCATGAGTGCAGTATTCACTTTCTGTTTACCAGTTGCAGGAGTCAGATGGTTCTTTTGAATTCATTAATTTGGATATTTTACTGTCTCTTCAGGCACAGCAACAGCAGCAGCGCCCACCACCTCCACGGACTCGGATGGCGAACCCTGCACCACCCCCTGTTCCTACACCTTCGGCACCACCTATGCCACCGCAGCCTGCCCAAGTTCCTCCTACTCCACCAAGGATGCAAGCGCAAGACAAGAGCCCAGTTCCAGTTGTCCCTCCTGGTGCAGTGCTGCCTCCTGTGCAGCCACAGCCAGCTTCTGGTCCTGGTGCTGTCGCCAGCAACGGCTCTCTGAACACTGAAGAAATGCCGGTCGATCAATCTGGGCCATCGACAAGCAACATGCCACCCCGCCCTACAATGCCCGAAGACGAGGAGACGCTCATCCAGGAGGCGATCCGGCTGACTCGAGGTCGGCTCAGGAGGCGCTTGGCTGGATCTGGTGGACCTCCATCGAACTAGCGCCTGACAAGGATCGTTTCTCGTAATTCTGCTCTACGGTGGATGATTCCAAATGAGCTTTTCGAAGCTCCACTGATGACGATGCTGACAGGTTAAAAACGCCGGGTTGGTCCGTCAGACATGACTGAATTCCGTTTCGCCGCTGCATGCACGCTCGTGTTCCTAGTGTAAAAAACGGGCTCCTGGTCCCTGCCGTCTCACGGCCCAGATTGTGTATATATCCATCCGCCGCCGGGGGTAAAACGCTGTCATGTCAATTAGATCACTAGCTTAGGTGCTAGCAGAAGATGGTTAAAAAGGCTAATCGGTTACGAAGTACTTATGTTCTGCTGGCTTAAGAGGTAATTCTGGTACATTGATACTCAAGGATCATGTATGACCATAGATGAACCATACGTACGTGGAGACCTGCATACAATTCTTTTGTGCTGACAAAAATATCCTAGCTCTCTTGTATTGCGACCTTTGGTGAAGGAAGCATCTCTCACTAAGGCTGTCGTGTATGTGGCTGTCGAGTTACCACCGATAGGCGAAATGTGTATGTATGGAAAAGAATGCAAGTGATCATCCCAAGTCAGTGTGAGGCGCACAGGATTTTCACGAAGCTGCTGTCCCTGTCGCTTGCTGTCTTTCTTTCCTTTTTTCTTGGAAGACGAAATCGGTTTGAACGCTAACATCCTGCGTATCTCAGCACAGTATATATGCTAGGAAAAGCTCGCTGCATCTATGTAGGCTCAAGGAGACTTTCCAATAGTTGTAACCATTTAGCCAACTGTAGCGTGTTTAGAGAGGAGCTAGCAACTGATGGCGCCGCATGTCTTCTCGTCGACCGTCGAGCCACCGCTCCTTAGGCTAACCGGAGATGCCGGCGGCCGCCACCGTCGGTCCTTCCGCCCTTGCCTGGTGACAAGCCCTGGAAGGGAGTCCCAAGCTCTCTCCGATGATTTTGACTTCCAGGTAACTCGCAACTGCCTCGTATCTAGACATACATTGTAGGAAAACTTATTTCTAACCAAAGGAAAGATTAATTGCCTTTCTATTTCGATTGCCATGTATATTATATATGCTGGCATCCCATAAGTATTTTCCGGTGTACAAACATGAGTAGATGTAATTTTGAATAGCTGTAACTCTGTAACTAGTAGAGCTTTCAGCTAAGTCATCGTCGCTAAACGTGTAGTATCTGTTTACCTGGATTAGTTACGGCCGACATGAAAGTCCAGCCAGTTGTCAACTTCTACTCACTAGTGTCCGTCAGCAAGTGGCAACGGTCCTTCAAGACATGGACATATTTGGATGCATCTTGGCCTCTAAATTCGGACCTTGGGTACCACGAGCTGGCTCCCAGCCTAGCACAACTTTGCCCCTATAGTAGACCCACAACTTAACTTACGCAACATTCTGTCATCCCAAAATATCTCGAGTGATCCTCAACCCAAAAGATCTTTTTTTAAAAAAAAATTAACGAAAATTTGACATCGTCCACAATGAAGATTTGCACCTGCGGTAAAAGAAAATTCCAGTTTGGCTAAAATATAAGGAGCACAACGTACATAGCCCCACCAGTCAGGGCCGGAGCATGGAAGATCATAAGTCAAATCGGTTATAGCCGATACATGTTTTTTTTGGAAAAGATAACTGATACATGTTATATGCAACTTTAGCCAGATGTTCGGTACCGAATGCCTAATTTCCTGTCCTAATGTATTAACAACTCTATCTAATCTCGCTGCCAAAGAAATCTCTTCTCCAACCTCATACTTCTTTTTTACTATGAAAAATGAACCACATTCCTATATACATGGGACAAAAAAATGAGTAGAGTTGTTCCCTTTTTTTTTTTACCTTGATTAACACAAAAATACACTCTCAAAGTGGACATGGGGCCTCGTATACATCTCATTCTCCTATCTTCATTTTCACATTTTTAATTAGAACTTTTCTCTCCATGGAACACCAGGAGGGCGTCAAGAGTGTTAAGGCAATGCTGCATCAAAACCAGAAGGACAAGCGAGAGGTGGTGGCCAACATTGATCACCTCAAGCGCCTCTGCATCGACCACTATTTCCAAGACGAGATCGACGAGGCCATGAACACATGCTTGGATCTTGTCCATAGTGATGATTTACTAGATGCGACCCTTTCCTTCAGGCTGGTGCGAGAAGCTGGATATGATGTTTCAGCAGGTCGGTGCACATATCATACATTCTATTTAGTTAAGGCGCTCGCAAATACAAGTAATTTTGTACTTTTCCTGGTTAAAAGTAAATAGAACATATATTTTATTTATAATATACTATATATGAATAATAAAACCTGCACCATGTGAGCCATGTACCCTTCTCGTGGTCTTTGTTGTCACGCCACAAATCTTGGGATGTAGTTTCTTCTGCTGTGGTGGTTGCCGACCTCTCGTCCTGAAAGATATGGGCAGGGAGTGGATTTGCTGCCTTCTAAAGGGCTTTTTTGTTGTTGCTGTGACTTTGTCAAGCAGGCCTAAGAGGCACTTTCTAAAAACAAAGCAAGGAGTCTTTACTTGGTTCCATTTCATCAAACTGTGTCGTGCCAGGTTCAGTACACATCCCGGTAAGAGCCATGTCAGGCAAAAGATAAAAGTATCAAAATATTTCAAGCTACTGTAGCAACCTCTAAGATAGCAAAGAGTGTGATGTTCCATTTCAGGCATGTCCTCATCCCAGATTGGTGAGGCATGAGCACCGAGCTCGGGATTTTGCTAGCACGAGCGCAGCTCATGTCAACAAAGGGTTTAACTCCGGCCTAGAAAGCGTATTGAATGGTGTAGTAAGCTTGAGGGACATCTAACGCATGTATCATTGCTTTCCTACCTTTGCCAAGATTTACCCTATTCCTTAGTACAAATATCAGTTAAGGTGCCTAAAATACTCGCTGACATATCAGTTGATTCAGGTTTGATGTCCAAAGATCACACTCTTCCAACATGATTTTCTTTTTCTAGGTGTGGGGCTTTTGTTAGAGTTCAGAAGCTGTTCTAGCTAGTTATCAGTAGTAATCCACATGTGCAATCACGTTTTTTTACCTTTACCATTTTATACAATCACCTATTACCTTCCTAAAAGTTGTTTTGCTTAATGTGTTAGATGAGGTTCTTCGAAAGTTCGCGAGCGCCAGTGGTGACTTCAGCCTTGATCATAGCAAAGATACCAAAGGGTTGCTCAGCTTGCAGGATATATCAAACCTGAACATGGGAGAAGAATCACTCTACAAGGCAAAGGAGTTCTCAAGAAAGCACCTCGCATCTGCAATACAACACTTGGAACCAAACCTTGGAAGATATGTGCAGCAGTCGCTGGACCATCCCTACCATGTGAGCCTGATGCAGTACAAAGCCAGGCATCACCTGAGCTACATGCAGAGCTTGTCCAGTACGAACATTGGAATGCAGGAGCTGGCAGTTGCAGAGTTCCAGCTTAACAAGTTGTTGAATCAGAGGGAAATGCAAGAGATTAAGAGGTACATATATAAATATTTTACATGCAAAACAATCATAGCTCCCCCAACGAATAATTTTATTAGTGTTTGTTTTCAGCGCCATTACAAAGGTCACTACTACCCATTACGTCTTGCATATGGCTGAAGAACCATGTATAATCCCCGCATATGATAATTGATAATATTTTCTAATTTATATACCAATGTATGAGGTTAATGAAATTTTTTCTTCGTTATCTTTGAATAATCATTGTGACAGATGGTGGATGGGCTTGGGATTGGCTCAGGAAATACCTGCTACCCGGGACCAACTTCTGAAATGGTACATGTTTCCCCTGACTGTAGTCGACGGACAAGCCTTCTCCAGATACCGGATAGAGACCACAAAAATCATCTCTCTTATCAGTATTGTGGATGACATCTTTGATGTTGTTGCAACACAAGAGGAAGTCTCTCGCTTCACCGAGGCAATACAAATGTAGGCTTGATATCTTTCTGTTGCATACTATTAAGTTTATTATGCAATTTATGATCAATGATAGTAATTGCGAAGGATTGATAGAGCCCACATACACTTGATATAGTAGAAATTGGAGCAACTGAAATTTCATATGTGACACAATGTATTTCTTACAGGTGGGATCTTGCAGCTGCTGATTCACTGCCGAGCTACATGAGATCATGCTACAGTGCACTTTACACAATCACAAATGAGATCGCAGATTTAGTTGAAAGAGAACATGGATTGTACCCTATGGACCAACTCAAGAAAGCGGTATGTCTTTTGGAATGTTTTACTCTTTTAGTTTTCTTGATTGATTTGCCTTGATGACCAACCGCCGTTTGCAGGACTAGCCATCTATATATATATATATATGCATATATAGATTTAACTTCATCTATAAATATATATTTTACCGGAAAATGTAGACAACAGCAACAACAATTATTCATGAAAAAATAATCATCTGACAATAGTGAATTGATATTTTGTTTTGCAGTGGGCCACACTTTTCGATGCATTTCTGGTTGAGTCAAAATGGTTATCTGCTAATCAGGTTCCTTCCCTTGATGACTACCTATCAAATGGCGTCATCACTACTGGAGCGCCACTTGCACTTTTGCATCTCTTTTTCATGGCAGGCCATGATCCATCAACGGCAGGTTCTGCAAACCTCAATTCAGGTCACATACCTCTGATCATGTCCTGCCCGTCAAAGATCTTGAGACTTTGGGATGACATGGGAAGCGCTAAGGTCAGAACACTGCGAACTTCTTTCGATAGCCCAAAATATGCCATGCTTGGGAACCTGGAATTTCATGCAAATATAGCACAACTCAACATATAATAACTTGGCTGACATATATTTCTTGTACGAGTGCAGCACGCATCGAAAGAAGGGCTGGACGGATCGTACAAGAATCTGTACCTGAAAGAGAACCCCGGTGGCGACGCGGAGGGGCACATGCTTGGGCTAATCAAGAGAGAGTGGGAGGAGCTCAACAGGGAGTGCTTCTCCAGGCGGTCCTACCCTTCCATATTGAACCAGTTCTCGCTGAACTTCGCGAGGATGGTGACCCAGTTTGGGTACGACGACGAGCAGAAGCGCCCTATCGTTGAGGATTACGTAAAGACGCTCTTGTTCTGAATCATGCCCACGCAGTCACGCACGGACCAATCAAGATGATGCTTGAACCAATCAAGATAATTCCTGGATTCAATGCCGAGATGTTTTTGATCCTTCCTAGTGCTCCTAGTGCCCTTTTGTTTGCCCAATTAATTTGGTGAACCGTGAAGCTGTTTATCAGCTGAACGTTGCTTTCGCTGATGCAAAAACTAACTGTTATGCCCAACAATTCAGACCACGCTCTAGCTGCGCATGCAGTACGTATGAGGAATGGTAGTTCTTAAACTTGAAAAAGCCATTTTCCAGAATTTGCAATGAACGCTGTAGCTGACGATCTAGTCAGAATGTCTCTACAATGGAATACAACGTGTACCTTTCAAAAAAAATGATGCAATTTCAGGTAACTAAGATCGCCAAGAAAATCTAGTAAAGCCAGAAGTAGCAAGTCTTGGTAAGAGAAAACTATATCTTTAGACATGACTATTCAGGCTCCATCTGCAAATGCCGATTCTTTTGATGAAGTTCTGAGGCATCTTGGTGACATCCGAGAATGTCTCAGTGGAGGGATCATAGAGTTGCAGCACTAGTGATTCTACCTCATCATAATTGCAACCAGTAGTGCAATGCAAGAGTAGCTTTCCATCGTCCCTTAACATCAGTGGTGTGTAAAGACATGTTGACGGAGCCATCTTGATTGTGTACATCTTCATCCATGTGCTCGAACCGAGATTGATCAGAAGCCATATGGTGGCGCGTGGATTGACAGTCATCTGCAGCAACGACTGAATCATGCAAAGATCACCGTTGAGCTCAGTCACACGCACCAATGACGTCTTCTTCCACTCCTCGTCAGTGACTAGCTTTCGTGGGCCTTCAATCGGTTGCTTCTCCCATTGCTCACTCTCGAGGTCAAAGCAGAGTAAAGAGTCATGAAAAAGCTCCTTTCCTATCAAGAAGTAGACGACACCTCTGATACTGACAGGGGAGCCCCGGTTACTCGGGACAACGCGTGGGGGTGGATTTGTCAGCCTCCACATGGGGCCGTCTCCTAAAGTGAGCACCTCACAAGCCCCATCGTCGCTGAGGCGCACGGCCTTGTAAGCACGAGAAGGGCCAGTGGCACGACCGAAGCCGAAGGTTGTAAAGTACGGCGTGACAATGTATGGATACTTGTCATACGCACGCACTTCTATTTTCGAGCAGAACATAAGCATTTTTCCAGTCGTTGGGTCGAGGATGTGGGCGCCACCGGAGGAACCGCCGGTGATGCAGATGAGGCCATCAACGCTGGTGCACACGATCCCACTGCCGCCCATGCCTTTGAACACCCTCACAACGTTGCCGTTAATGTCCATTACCTGCAGGTCGCGGGGTTTGAAGACCGGTGGATCTTCTTCCTCTTCATCCTCTTCCTCGTCTTCTTCCCTGTCATCCTCGTCTTCTTCCCCTTCATCCTCGTCACTATCCTCCTCTTTCTCCCCTTCGTCCTCGTCACTATCCTCCTCTTTCTCCCCTTCCTCCTGTTCCGCATCTTCTTCTTCCTCTTCTGCTGCTCCTTGTTCTTCTTGTTGTCCTCCTGCTGCTGCTCCATCGGTTTCTTGTCCTCCTGCTGCGTCTGCTCTTTCTGTTTCTTCTTCTACTGCTCCTCCTCCTTCTTCTTCGTTTTCTTCGTTTTCTTCTTGAACCCAGGAGTTGGCAACGAGGAATATCTGCTTCTGATCCGAGGCTATCGAGTCCAGATCTGAGATTGACGAAGCCTCCATATCGCCGGCCGCCTCTGGTTCCTCGATCGCGGGAGGTCGGGTGAGATCCACGGGAGCTTCTGTTAGGGCTGATCGGTCTCCTAACAAAACATATGCAAACGTACGCGTCTGTGTATATATGGTATAGTCCTCACCGAGGACTACAAAATATATGCAACGTACGTTGAGAGGACTTTTGGCTACTAATATATGCAGAGTCCAAAGTGGAAACCACACCGATACTACACCGTATTTTCCCTTGCGACGGGGAAAGCGAGATCGAGATCGAGATCGAGCTTAGCCACGTACGGTTCACCGATGGAGGTCGATGGCGAGTCGTACAAGTCCTGGGCATGGTGGCTGGACGCACTGCAGGCGATGAGGAGGACATACTCCATCCCCATGGACGCCAAGGAAGCGAGGATATGTGCGGAGGTAGCGGAGGCTCTAAGGAAGGAGATGGCGGCGGCGCTCACATTGGAGGGAATTAGGAAGGGTCGGCTGACGAGGTGGATTGGTGAGACGCAAGACCCGAAGGCGCTCAGAGCGGCGGTCAAGAAGGCGCGCAAGATGGATCGGCTGGAGGAGGAGCGGGTGGCGGTGGACAGATGGGCGAAGACGAATGACCCCGAAGCAGCGACGTACCGGCGGCAGCTGGAGAACGAGCGGAGCGAGATGCACCGGAGGATGATGGCGGAGGACACATCCGGCGACACAGAGGACTGGTCGGAGGACTCGGAGCCTTGTAATTATCGCAGTAAATGGAGGTACATATACGAAGGCCGCCGCGGCACCTACGAGGACACCAGTAAGTACTATACTCGTCCCCTTGATTGGAAATTCGATGCCACAAACTCTCTCTCTGTATCTCTCTGTATGCAATAAAAATTTACTGAATTTCTGCCTGCCCTATGCCAGTGAAAATATTGCTTACACATTGTTGTATAATGATATATATATGCAATAACGCAGCGGATGTACCGGCCATGCGTTTCACGGACGACGACCGAGCAAAGCAAAATTGGGACGTTGAGCTGACGGGAACTTTGCAGATATTTTCCTTCAAAGTTGCCGCAATAGCAGAGGAGTTGCGGTGGCCGCTTGATGTGTACGGCTTGATCGCCATAAGAGACCACCTCGACCGTCGACGAAATATTATCTATGCCCGCGCAAGGGATAATTGCCAGACTATCACACGTGAGGTTTGTACGCATGATCATTTGACTGCTGACTATTTTAGACAGAATGTATCACGTGTCTCTAGTGAATGTTGCTTGAAAAAAGGCATTCATGTCCTTATGCTGGACTATGTGTGCCCACCACGACAAAAAAAATTGTCCTTAAATCAATCGATTAACTAATTTGTTTTTACAGTAATTTGGGTTATGCACCTCGTGATCACAATATTCTCAAAAGAAAAACCCCTCATGATCACAACATTTTGTGCTATGTTCCTTGCATTCAAATATCAGTGTTTTCTCTAACAGTTTTTTGTGGTCTCCTCAATGTTTGCCTCATCTTTGGGAGTTTAGATTGTTTCCATGGAAATGTAAAGAAAACATTACATCCGTAGAAAGGCTTGGACATGCTTTCAGAAGCAACATTTCATCTGAATTACTAGCGAGTTCAGAGCTCCCCTTGTCACGTGTTATTCTCATGCTTATGGTACTAACATAATTCTAAATCACGTGATTTCAATTTACTCATACTTGGTAGAAGATGGCCGCATACTTCCTTTTCCATCAATACAAATAGGTTTTTCCATATTTCATACTCCCTCCGTTCCATAAAAGTTGTCTTAGATACATTTAAATTTAGACAAATCAAAGACATTTTTCATTAGACATAGAGAGTACTTTTCTTAGTAAATAAAATTATATATGTCCATCCTTTAGCATCATATTTACTCAAATTAATTGTTACATGCAGGATCCATATTTAAAACTAGTGGGTCCAACTCGTGCTGCTGTGCTATCACAAGTATCTGATTCTGTGCGCTTTGAGGTTGTGTTAAAAGTGAAGTGCGGCAGTAATGAATCTGATGATAAAGATTTAAGCTTTTTAGCTTCAAAGTACAGAACATTCGAGACAAATTATTCGCGTGTGATTTGCCGTGTTGGTTCCAGCAAGCTTTCCAAACTACAGTGGAGATACGGCCTTCTTGCCAAATCTGTGGAGGCTACAATCAGTATACAAGTTATTCATGGGTCATGGCCAAATGGTTGTAGAGGTATATTTAGTGCAAGTACCACTAGTCTAGATGGCATGAAAGTCACACTGCTCTCTCTTGAAGATGACAACTTGCCGATAAATATTGATGGTATGATCAATGTTTCACGCCATGTTGTTTGCGTTGAAATTGATGGACAACTGAAGATTTCTATTACAACGGAATATGGAGACAGCGACCAAATTACTATAAAAGATGAAATAATTTTTACACCTAAGGAATCTGGTAGAAGTTCTGCTATTCTTAAGGTTCACTCATGTCAAATGAAAGTCATTGTTGCATGGTCACTTGTTTGCTGTTGTTGACCTCCAGAATAGTGCACTACGTGTCCTATATATATATGGGTTTTAAGAGTGTATCCCACCATTAAAGTGTTATCATAAAGTATATTGTTCTCTTTACTAGTCTGATAACGTTTCGTTGATGGATTAGTCCTCTAATGTTGCGTCGATTGATTTTAGTCCCTAGTGATAGGACCAATATAGAAAATTGGTTATCATGAGAACGTTGTCTTCGAATGATCGTGGCACGAAAGTTTAGTTTCTTGTTTTCTTTTACAATCCTATACTTCAAATTCCTAAAATCTTATGTAGTAAAGTTTAGCTATGTGCCACTATAACGCACCCCTTTGGGGACCCTTAGGGGAAAGGATCACATGTCATGTGTCACAGATTTTTTTTTCCATGGATGGTCTACTTTTCTCATTGCGCGGATAAGCCAATATTGAATTGCGTTGATGCAGTATTTTCTCCTCCCCTGTGGATCTTCGCCGCGGCGTACCTCTACACACCTAGCTCCGGTGCCACCCCGACCATCTTGATGCCAAGCACTTCAGCTCCATAGCGGCCTCTCGCATCACATCTTTCTGATCAAAGCTCTCCGATCGCTGGGAAAGCCGGAAGGCAGCACCCATTCTCCGGTGAGTTGGGGATCATGCAATGGATCATTTTGCGCCGTGATTTGCCCCCCGCTCGTTTTGTTCAGCTTTCCCATCGCCTCCATCAAAGAGCGAGCCGCAACCCGCTGCCCTCTCCAGACGGACAGACAGAAAAAAAGAAGAACCAAACGAAGCGGTAGGTTTTTTTTTTTTTTTTGGAGAAACGAAGCGGTAGGTTTGCAACTTAAGGGATGACAACAGTGGGTAATTTTCATCTACTCTGAGGGCAATTTTAAGTTGAATGAAAATTTAGACAGAAACATTACTTCCTTTATTAGTAGGTAAAGAAAAGAAAGCATTGGAATTAAGTAGATCAACAATCCGGTGGACTTTCTAGCCCCCCAAAAAGTGGCGGATCTCGAGGAACGGGGAGAATCAAAAATAATGTATACATGTTTCGCAAAAAAAAAATGTATACATAACAACGACTAACTAGAGTTTACTTCTTACTTGCATCTGCGTCCTAACATGAGGCTCCTTTGTTGTATATTCTTGTGTCTCCATCTGTTTTAATTCCAAATAATTTAAGTTTTCCTTTTTTCATCAACACAAAGGCATCAATAATTTGGTAAGCAAATATATACTCATCTTCTCTTATCTTCGATTTTTCATGTTTCTTAATTTCTAATTCAATTTTGATTTTCCAATTTTTTTATTGTGCATTCATCAGTATTTACAAAAATATTTTCATCAAATATTTCTTTATATATTACCTAAACAACACGCGGGATGTCTCCATCCCATTAGAGAAGATTTCTACATCAGTTAGATTAGTTCGGTCTAGCAAGCCATATGTTAACAGTCCCCATTGTTGTTGTGATGGATCCTAATAACCACTTGATCATGCAAAATTGTTCCTATTTTGCTATAGTACTGTAGTTGTGCTACTAATTATGCACAATTTTTTTCATCTAAATTTCATCTGTTAACTCCGTACGATTTAATTATTCTTGCACACCAACCAAACACCACTTCATATCTTTAGAAGACTGTCTATGATTTCTTTTTGATATACGAGGGCACTACAGGAATGGCGCGCTGCGCCGACGGCCGTGGCGTACGCCGACGGCCAAATGTCGGGGCCGTCGGCGTACTGCCCGGTCAGCCCAGCTGCTCGAAGCGCCCCTCGGCGTATAGCCACCCTCGGCACATGACACACTATGCCGAGGGTGGCCCTCGGCGTATCGGCGGCCCTCGGCATAGGTTGAGGGTGCGACCCCGTCCCATCGCCCCGCGGCCATGCCCTAACTGGACCTTGACGGCGTGAAGCCTATGCCGAGGGCCACCGTCGGCGTAGCTGAAGCCAACTTCTCCCGCCGAATCCTCCCGCCCCTCCCGCCAAAATGACGTCAGCTGTCTAGCCTATGCCGAGGGGCACCGTCGGCTTAGCATCCATCTTTTTTTTCCTTTTTCCCGCCCATTTCTCCCGCCCAATCTTTCCCGCCAATTTTCCCGCCATTTTCTCCCGCCAGCTTTTCTCGCCGTTTCAGCCCCTCGCCTCCCTATATATACCCATGTGTTCTTCTCCAACAAAACACCACCACCAGCATGGTGTGGTGTTGTTTGTCTAATGTTGTACCCCCGGGGTCTTTCGGCTACACGCACATGCGCTGACGGCACTTAGGCATGTCCTGGACGTATAGGGCAGAACTCGGTGGGGTGAACCGGAGGAAAACCTTAGATAGCATGGATCCATACTTGCCACCACATGACCTAAAACAAAGGAAAAAAGTCCATTGCTAACCCTAACTCTAACCCTAACCCTAACCCTAGGGGTAGATTTGCGGGGTCCCCGCCCTAGGGTTTCCCTAGATACAAACCACCGGAGCGTCGGAATCGCTGGAAACTCCTGCTACGGCTCATCCGGGGCCTATTTCATTCCAAACCTATGGTTTCCATGTGCATATGTCCTAAACAAAGCAAAGAAATTAAAAAATCCATTGGTGAACCCTCGCACGAAAAAAGCTATAGGGGTAGATCTGCAAGGTCCCCGGCCTAAGGTTTCCCAAGATACAGATCACCGGAGCGTCGGAATCGCTTGAAAACTTGCATTTGTCCCTAACATATGTGTACAAGTGTGATGTAAGGTTTGTCTAACCTTGCATGTACCCGCGTTGACGATTTCCGCATACATGGGCCGACACTTGGTAAAAGGATTTGTATGTGGAAACTCCTGCTACGGCTCATCCGGGGCCTATTTCATTCCAAATCTATGGTTTCCATGTGCATATGTCCTAAACAAAGCAAAGCAAATAAAAAAATCCATTGGTAAACCCTCGCACGGAGAAAGCTATAGGGGTAGATCTGCAGGGTCCCCGCCCTAGGGTTTCCCAAGATACAGATCACCGGAGCGTCGGAATCGCTTGAAAACTTGCATTTGTCCCTAACATATGTGTACAAGTGTGACGTAAGGTTTGTCTAACCTTGCATGTACCCGGCGTTGACGATTTCCGCATACATGGGCCCACACTTGGTAAAATCCAGGATATGTATGTGGAAACTCCTGCTACGGCTCATCCGGGGCCTATTTCATTCCAAACCTATGGTTTCCATGTGCATATGTCCTAAACAAAGCAAAGCAAATAAAAAATCCATTGGTAAACCCTCGCACGGAGAAAGCTATAGGGGTAGATCTGCAGGGTCCCCGCCCTAGGGTTTCCCAAGATACAGATCACCGGAGCGTCGAATCGCTTGAAAACTTGCATTTGTCCCTAACATATGTGTACAAGTGTGATGTAAGGTTTGTCTAACCTTGCATGTACCCGGCGTTGACGATTTCCACATACATGGGCTAGCACTTGGTGAAATGCAGGATCTGTATGTGGAAACTCCTGCCACGGCTCAAACAGAGCCTATTTTATGGTAAAGTATGCCCAACCTATGGTTTCCATATACATATGTCCTAAACAAACCAAAGAAAGTAAAAAAGTCCATTGGTAAACCCTCACACGGAGAAAGCTATAGGGGTAGATCTGGGGTCCCGCCCTAGGGTTTTTTCAAGATACAGACCATCGGATCGTCGGAATCACTGGAAAACTTGTATATGCCCATAACATATGTGTACAAGTGTGATGTAAGGTTTGGCTAACCTTGGATGTACCCGTTGTTGACGATTTCCGCATACATGGGCTAACACTTGGTAAAATCCAGGATCTGTATGTGGAAACTCTCGCCACGGCTCAAATGGAGCCTATTTTATGGTGAAGTATGCCCAACCTATGGTTTCCATGTACACATGCCATATGTTTTTAGGTCTAGGACGCGTTATTTTATGTGCTAAATGTTTTCCGTTTCGCGCGTTGGCGGACGGGTGCACGCGCGCGCCCGGCCATCGCGTGTGCATGGCCCGCGCGTTGGCAAAGGGAGCCAAAAATCGAGCGGAACCGCGTGGCGTCATTTTATGTGTCCTAGTAACCACTGCAAGACGGAACGGGATACGGCAATTATCTTGGAGAACCCTTCACGAACAGGGCTATCTCGTCCGGAGTTCTATGGCTTTTAGGGGAAATGAGTAGGAAACGGCCCGTTTCACCACATAGTTTGTCGGAACGAGGCCATATTTGGCACGTGCGTGGGCCTTAGGATGGGAAGCAAGGCCCGGTCGCGGATTTCCAATCCGAACCACGGGCGACGGTTTTTCCATTTTCGGGTGCCGGGCTTTTTTTTGTGAAGCGGCTACATGGCGCGCATTTTAGTATCGCGCGGGACCTCCGCGCGGCGGTAGGATACCTCCTACGCACCACCTATCACATGCCATATGCGCGCGGAAGCCATGGGAATCCCACCGCTTCTGCGGTGCCTTGAATCGTGAAGCTGTCCGGATTTGAGCGGGCGACACTTTCCTTCGCTCAATAAATGGAGGGAAAAATGTTTTAGGTCTAGGACGCGTTATTTTATGTGCTAAATGTTTTCCGTTTCGCGCGTTGGCGGACGGGTGCACGCGCGCGCCGGTACGGCCATACCGCATGTCCCGGCGGCCCCGTTTTGCGCGGTTGGCAAAGCAAGCGGAGCCAAAAATCGAGCGGAGCCGCGTGGCGTCATTTTATGTGTCCTAGTAACCACTGCAAAAGACGGAACTGGGATACGGCAATTATCTTGGAGAACCCTTCACGAACGGGGCTATCTCGTCAGGAGTTCTATGGCTTTTAGGGAAATGAGTAGGAAACGGCCCGTTTCACCACATAGTTTGTCGGAACGAGGCCATATTTGGCACGTGCGTGGGCCTTAGGATGGGAAGCAAGGCCCCGGTCGCGGATTTCCAATCCGAACCACGGGCGACGGTTTTTCCATTTTCGGGGTGTCGGAAGGGCTTTTTTGTGAAGGGGCTACATGGCGCGCATTTCAGTATCGCGCGGGACCTCGCGCGGCGGTAGGATACCTCCTACGCACCACCTATCACATGCCATATGCGCGCGGAAGCCATCTGGGAATCCCACCCGCTTCTGCGGTGCCGCCGAATCCTGGAAGCGTCCGGATTTGAACCGGGCGACACTTTCCTTCGCTCAATAAATGGAGGGAAAAATGTTTTTAGGTCTAGGACGCGTTATTTTATGTGCTAAATGTTTTCCGTTTCGCGCGTTGGCGGACGGTGCACGCGCGCGCCCGGTACGGCCACGCATGTCCCGGCGGCCCCGTTTTGCGCAGTTGGCAAAGCAAACGGAGCCAATCGAGCGGAGCCGCGTGGCGTCATTTTATGTGTCCTAGTAACCACTGCAAAAGACGGAACTGGATACGGCAATTATCTTGGAGAACCCTTCACGAACAGGGCTATCTCGTCGGAGTTCTATGGCTTTTAGGGAAATGAGTAGGAAACGGCCCGTTTCACCACATAGTTTGTCGGAACGAGGCCATATTTGCACGTGCGTGGGCCTTAGGATGGGAAGCAAGGCCCCGGTCGCGGATTTCCAATCCGAACCACGGGCGACGGTTTTTCCATTTTCGGGGTGCGGAAGGGCTTTTTGTGAAGCGGCTACATGGGCGCATTTTAGTCGCGCGGGACCTCGCGCGGCGGTAGGATACCTCCTACGCACCACCTATCACATGCCATATGCGCGCGGAAGCCATCTGGGAATCCCACCCGCTTCTGCGGTGCCCGAATCCGAAGCGTCCGGATTTGACCGGGGCGACACTTTCCTTCGCTCAATAAATGGAGGGAAAAATGTTTTTAGGTCTAGGACGCGTCATTTTATGTGCTAAATGTTTTCCGTTTCGCGCGTTGGCGGACGGGTGCACGCGCGCGCCCGGTGCGGCCATACCGCATGTCCCGCGGCCCGTTTTGCGCGGTTGGCAAAGCAAGCGGAGCCAAAATCGAGCGGAGCCGCGTGGCGTCATTTTATGTGTCCTAGTGACCACCCAAAAGACGGAACTGGGATACGGCAATTATCTTGGAAAACCCTTCACGAACAGGGCTATCTCGTCCGGAGTTCTATGGGCTTTTAGGGGAAATGAGTAGGAAACGGCCCGTTTCACCACATAGTTTGTCGGAACGAGGCCATATTTGGCACGTGCGTGGGCCTTAGGATGGGAAGCAAGGCCCGGTCGCGGATTTCCAATCCGAACCACGGGCGACGGTTTTTCCATTTTCGGAGTGCCGGAAGGGCTTTTTTTGTGAAGCGGCTACATGGCGCGCATTTCAGTATCGCGCGGGACCTCCGCGCAGCGGTAGGATACCTCCTACGCACCACCTATCACATGCCATATGCGCGGGAAGCCATCGGGAATCCCACCCGCTTCTGCGGTGCCGAATCATTGAAGCGTGGGATTTGAGCGGGCGACTTTCCTTCGCTCAATAAATGGAGCGAAAAATGTTTTTAGGTCTAGGACGCGTCATTTATGTGCTAAATGTTTTTCCGTTTCGCGCGTTGGCGGACGGGTGCGCGCGCCCGTGCGGCCATACCGCATGTCCGGCGGCCGTTTTGCGCAGTTGGCAAAGCAAACGGAGCAAAATCGAGCGGAGCCGCGTGGCGTCATTTTATGTGTCCTAGTGACCACTGCAAAAGACGGAATGGGATACGGCAATTATCTTGGAGAACCCTTCACGAACAGGGCTATCTCGTCGGAGTTCTATGGCTTTTAGGGGAAATGAGTAGGGCCCGTTTCACCACATAGTTTGTCGGAACGAGGCCATATTTGCACGTGCGTGGGCCTTAGGATGTGAAGCAAGGCCCCGGTCGCGGATTTCCAATCCGAACCACGGGCGACGGTTTTTCCATTTTCGGGGTGCCGGAAGGGCTTTTTTGTGAAGCAGCTACATGGTGCGCATTTCAGTATCGCGCGGGACCTCCGCGCGGCGGTAGAATACCTCCTACGCACCACCTATCACATGCCATATGCGCGCGGAAGCCATCGGGAATCCCACCGCTTCTGCGGTGCCCAGCCGAATCCGTGAAGCGTCCGGTTGGGCGGGGCGACACTTTCCTTCGCTCAATAAATGGAGCGAAAAATGTTTTTAGGTCTAGGACGCGTCATTTTATGTGCTAAATGTTTTCCGTTTCGCGCGTTGGCGGACGGGTGCACGCGCGCGGCCATACCGCATGTCCCGGCGGCCCCGTTTTGCGCATTGGCAAAGCAAACGGAGCCAAAAATCGGAGGCGCGTGGCGTCATTTTATGTGTCCTAGTGACCACTGCAAAAGACGGAACTGGGATACGGCAATTATCTTGGAGAACCCTTCACGAACAGGGCTATCTCGTCCGGAGTTCTATGGCTTTTAGGGGAAATGAGTAGGAAACGGCCCGTTTCACCACATAGTTTGTCGGAACGAGGCCATATTTGGCACGTGCGTGGGCCTTAGGATGGGAAGCAAGGCCCGGTCGCGGATTTCCAATCCGAACCACGGGCGACGGTTTTTCCATTTTCGGGGTGCGGAAGGGCTTTTTTTTGTGAAGGGCTACATGGCGCGCATTTCAGTATCGCGCGGGACCTCCGCGCGGCGGTAGGATACCTCCTACGCACCACCTATCACATGCCATATGCGCGCGGAAGCCATGGGAATCCCACCCGCTCTGCGGTGCCCGATGGAAACTACCGGATTTGAATTGGGCGACACTTTCCTTCGCTCAATAAATGGAGGAAAAATGTTTTTAGGTCTAGGACGCGTCATTTTATGTGCTAAATGTTTTCCGTTTCGCGCGTTGGCGGACGGGTGCACGCGCGCGCCGTACGGCCATACCGCATGTCCCGCCGTTTTGCGCGTTGGCAAAGCAAACGGAGCCAAAATCGAGCGGAGCCGCGTGGCGTCATTTTATGTGTCCTAGTGACCACTGCAAAAGACTGGGATACGGCAATTATCTTGGAGAACCCTTCACGAACGGGGCTATCTCGTCCGGAGTTCTATGGGCTTTTAGGGAAATGAGTAGGAAACGGCCCGTTTCACCACATAGTTTGTCGGAACGAGGCCATATTTGGCACGTGCGTGGGCCTTAGGATGGAAGCAAGGCCCCGGTCGCGGATTTCCAATCCGAACCACGGGCGACGGTTTTTCCATTTTCGGGGTGCGGAAGGGCTTTTTTGTGAAGCGACTACATGGCGCGCATTTCGATATCGCGCGGGACCTCGCGCGGCGGTAGGATACCTCCTACGCACCACCTATCACATGCCATATGCGCGCGGAAGCCATCACAGGAATCCCACCCGCTTCTGCGGTGCCGCCGAATCCGCCCGGATTTGAAGCTGGGCGCAGTTTCCTTCGCTCAATAAATGGAGGGAAAAATGTTTTTAGGTCTAGGACGCGTCATTTTATGTGCTAAATGTTTTCCGTTTCGCGTTGGCGGACGGGTGCACGCGCGCCCGTGCGGCCATAGCATGTCCCCGCGCCGTTTTGCGCGATTGGCAAAGCAAACGGAGCCAAAATCGCGGAGCCGCGTGGCGTCATTTTATGTGTCCTAGTGACCACTGCAAAAGACGGAACTGGGATACGGCAATTATCTTGGAGAACCCTTCACGAACAGGGCTATCTCGTCAGGAGTTCTATGGCTTTTAGGGGAAATGAGTAGGAAACGGCCCGTTTCACCACATAGTTTGTCGGAACGAGGCCATATTTGGCACGTGCGTGGGCCTTAGGATGGGAAGCAAGGCCCCGGTCGCGGATTTCCAATCCGAACCACGGGCGACGGTTTTCCATTTTCGGGGTGAAGGGCTTTTTTTGTGAAGCGGCTACATGGTGCGCATTTCGATATCGCGCGGGACCTCCGCGCGCGGTAGGATCTCCTACGCACCACCTATCACATGCCATATGCGCGCGGAAGCCATCGGGAATCCCACCCGCTTCTGCGGTGCCGCCGAATCCGGATTTGAAGGGGCGACACTTTCCTTCGCTCAATAAATGGAGCGAAAAATGTTTTAGGTCTAGGACGCGTCATTTTATGTGCTAAATGTTTTCCGTTTCGCGCGTTGGCGGACGGGTGCACGCGCGCGCCGGTACGGCCATACCGCATGTCCCGCGGCCCCGTTTTGCGCAATTGGCAAAGCAAACGGAGCCAAAAAATCGCGGAGCCGCGTGGCGTCATTTTATGTGTCCTAGTGACCACTGCAAAAACTGGGATACGGCAATTATCTTGGAGAACCCTTCACGAACAGGGCTATCTCGTCCGGAGTTCTATGGCTTTTAGGAAATGAGTAGGAAACGGCCCGTTTCACCACATAGTTTGTCGGAACGAGGCCATATTTGGCACGTGCGTGGGCCTTAGGATGGGAAGCAAGGCCCGGTCGCGGATTTCCAATCCGAACCACGGGCGACGGTTTTCCATTTCGGGGTCGGAAGGGCTTTTTTTGTGAAGCGGCTACATGGCGCGCATTTCAGTATCGCGCGGGACCTCCGCGGCGGTAGGATACCTCCTACGCACCACCTATCACATGCCATATGCGCGCGGAAGCCATCGGGAATCCCACCCGCTCTGCGGTGCCCGCCGAATCCGTGAAAGCATCGGATTTGAGCGGGGCGACACTTTCCTTCGCTCAATAAATGGAGGAAAAATGTTTTTAGGTCTAGGACGCGTCATTTTATGTGCTAAATGTTTTCCGTTTCGCGCGTTGGCGGACGGGTGCACGCGCGCGCCGGTACGGCCATACCGCATGTCCCGGCGGCCCCGTTTTGCGCGGTTGGCAAAGCAAACGGAGCCAAAAATCGAGCGGAGCCGCGTGGCGTCATTTTATGTGTCCTAGTGACCACTGCAAAAGACGGAACTGGGATACGGCAATTATCTTGGAGAACCCTTCACGAACAGGGCTATCTCGTCCGGAGTTCTATGGCTTTTAGGGGAAATGAGTAGGAAACGGCCCGTTTCACCACATAGTTTGTCGGAACGAGGCCATATTTGGCACGTGCGTGGGCCTTAGGATGGGAAGGCCCCGGTCGCGGATTTCCAATCCGAACCACGGGCGACGGTTTTTCCATTTTCGGGTGCCGGAAGGGCTTTTTTGTGAAGCAGCTACATGGCGCGCATTTCAGTATCGCGCGGACCTCCGCGCGGCGGTAGGATACCTCCTACGCACCACCTATCACATGCCATATGCGCGCGGAAGCCATCTGGGAATCCCACCCGCTTCCTGCGGTGCGCCGAATCCGTGGAAATGTCCGGATTTGAACGGGGCGACATTTCCTTCGCTCAATAAATGGAGGGAAAAATGTTTTTAGGTCTAGGACGCGTCATTTTATGTGCTAAATGTTTTCCGTTTCGCGCGTTGGCGGACGGGTGCACGCGCGCGCCCGGTACGGCCATACCGCATGTCCGGCGGCCCCGTTTTGCGCAGTTGGCAAAGCAAACGGAGCCAAAAATCGACGGAGCCGCGTGGCGTCATTTTATGTGTCCTAGTGACCAGCAAAGACGGAATGGGATACGGCAATTATCTTGGAGAACCCTTCACGAACGGGGCTATCTCGTCCGGAGTTCTATGGCTTTTAGGGGAAATGAGTAGGAAACGGCCCGTTTCACCACATAGTTTGTCGGAACGAGGCCATATTTGGCACGTGCGTGGGCCTTAGGATGGGAAGCAAGGCCCCGGTCGCGGATTTCCAATCCGAACCACGGGCGACGGTTTTTCCATTTTCGGGGTGCCGGAAGGGCTTTTTTTGTGAAGCAGCTACATGGTGCGCATTTCAGTATCGCGCGGGACCTCCGCGCGGCGGTAGGATACCTCCTACGCACCACCTATCACATGCCATATGCGCGCGGAAGCCATCTGGGAATCCCACCCGCTTCCTGCGGTGCCCCGCCGAATCCGCTGGAAACTGTCCGGATTTGAACTGGGCGACACTTTCCTTCGCTCAATAAATGGAGCGAAAAATGTTTTTAGGTCTAGGACGCGTCATTTTATGTGCTAAATGTTTTCCGTTTCGCGCGTTGGCGGACGGGTGCACGCGCGCGCCCGGTACGGCCATACCGCATGTCCCGGGGCCCCGTTTTGCGCAGTTGGCAAAGCAAACGGAGCCAAAAATCGAGCGGAGCCGCGTGGCGTCATTTTATGTGTCCTAGTGACCACTGCAAAAGACGGAACTGGGATACGGCAATTATCTTGGAGAACCCTTCACGAACAGGGCTATCTCGTCCGGAGTTCTATGGGCTTTTAGGGGAAATGAGTAGGAAACGGCCCGTTTCACCACATAGTTTGTCGGAACGAGGCCATATTTGGCACGTGTGTGGGCCTTAGGATGGGAAGCAAGGCCCCGTCGCGGATTTCCAATCCGAACCACGGGCGACGGTTTTTCCATTTTCGGGGTGCCGGAAGGGCTTTTTTTGTGAAGCGGCTACATGGTGCGCATTTCGGTATCGCGCGGGACCTCCGCGCGGCGGTGGATACCTCCTACGCACCACCTATCACATGCCATATGCGCGCGGAAGCCATCTGGGAATCCCACTTCTCGGTCCCAAGAATACGCTGAACATGATAGTTTCACCCTTCGCTCAATAAATGGAGCGAAAAATGTTTTTAGGTCTAGGACGCGTCATTTTATGTGCTAAATGTTTTCCGTTTCGCGCGTTGGCGGACGGGTGCACGCGCGCGCCCGGTACGGCCATACCGCATGTCCCGGCGGCCCCGTTTTGCGCAGTTGGCAAAGCAAACGGAGCCAAAAAATCGAGCGGAGCCGCGTGGCGTCATTTTATGTGTCCTAGTGACCACTGCAAAAGACGGAACTGGGATACGACAATTATCTTGGAGAACCCTTCACGAACAGGGCTATCTCGTCCGGAGTTCTATGGCTTTTAGGGGAAATGAGTAGGAAACGGCCCGTTTCACCACATAGTTTGTCGGAACGGGGCCATATTTGGCACGTGCGTGGGCCTTAGGATGGGAAGCAAGGCCCCGGTCGCGGATTTCCAATCCGAACCACGGGCGACGGTTTTTCCATTTCGGGGTGCCGGGCTTTTTTTGTGAAGCAGCTACATGGTGCGCATTTCAGTATCGCGCGGGACCTCCGCGCGGCGGTAGGATACCTCCTACGCACCACCTATCACATGCCATATGCGCGCGGAAGCCATCTGGGAATCCCACCCGCTTCTGCGGTGCCCCGCCGAATCCGCTGGAAACTGTCCGGATTTGCGGGCGACACTTTCCTTCGCTCAATAAATGGAGCGAAAAATGTTTTTAGGTCTAGGACGCGTGTTTTCCGTTTTGCGCGTTGGCGGACGGGTGCACGCGCCCGGTGCGGCCATACCGCATGTCCCGGCGCCCCTTTTGCGCAATTGGCAAAGCAAACGGAGCCAAAAATCGAGCGGCCGCGTGGCGTCATTTTATGTGTCCTAGTAACCACTGCAAAAGACGGTACCATGGGTCAGCTGTCATCGGATGCCGTTCAAAGGGGTAGATCTGGTCCTCGGCATAGCCCCATGCGCGTCTGACTTATCGATCTACAAATATTTAATGTGTATAACCTTTAACTGATTAGCAGGCTAAGTAAAATAGTCAGGTTAGCAGGCCAAGCTGAAATTGTAGTCCGGTCGTTTTCTTTCGCATCTCCTGGCCCGCGAGCGAATACTCCGTACATCGCTCGGACACTTAATATAACCGACGTCCGCGTGCGTTTTTCTTTACGGTTTACTTTTGCGATCGCCGCGACACAATTTTTTTACCGATGTATGAGACGTACCACGGTCGCATCGCCATTTAATAGTAAAGATTATATTCAGAAAAATAAATGAAATGAAAAAAAAAAAATTGGGCTATGCCGAGGGCCACCGTCGGCGTATCTCCGGCCCTCGGCATAGACCCCTAACCCTAACTTAACGCACGCACGCGGAGAGCTCCCCATCCCGAGCCCGACCCGCGCCCCTTTGCTCTCAGCCACCGCGCCCCTGCTCTCACCCGCGCCGCCGCCACCCGCCGCTCCTCCCGCGCCGCCGCCACCCGCCGGCCCCCGCCGTCCCCACCCCTCGCTGAGCCGCCTCCCGAGCCGCCGCCGCCCGCCGCCCGCCCCCCGGCCCCTCCTCCCGCAGGCCAGCGCGCCGCTCTGTGCCGCCGCCCGCCCCGGCCCCTCCGTGCCGCCGCCCGCCCCTCCTGTGCCGCCGCCGTCCCCCCCCTCACAGCCGCCGCCCGCCCTCAGCCGCCTCGAGCCGCCGCGCCGCCCCGGCGCCGCCGCCCGCCGCCAGCCGCCGCCCGCCCCCCGGCCCCTCCTCCCGCAGGCCACCGCGCCGCTCGGCCCTCTCCTCCCGCGCCGCCCCGGCCATCTCCTCCCGCAGGTATGTGTACGTTAGTGTTAGGATTTTTAGTTAGTTAGGTAGTTAGGATTAGTTAGTTAGTTAGTTAGTTAAGATTTGTTAGTTAGTTAGTTAGAAATAAAAATTTGTTAGTTAGTTAGTTAGAAATACAAATTTGTTAGCTGTTAGTTAGTTAGTTAGGATTTTTTTGCTTAGTTAATTTGTTAGCCTCCATCGGATCCGTAGATTGTGTAGTAGAAATATGTCTAATAATGTGAATTTGTAATAGGCCATGCCGTGACCGCCTCGTCGTGAGCACCCCGGCGTGACGATCCCGGATCTTGACGCGCTTCTCGCCGGTTGTTCCACTACTTCCTCTACAGCCGAGGGTGAGCAAAATTTCGAACTTCTTCTCCGCATTTTATTTATGTCACTAGATTCATTTTCCAAGTCAAGTTGCGTCACCTAGGTGTCACTTCCCGTCCTCAAGCGTTACGCGGATAAATATGCATTAGTGGTCGGCATATTTTCAACCGTAACGCTTGCGGCATTTACGGGACAGTCGGCGGATCCGTAGTTGGGTACGTTCTCCATGCTCTGCTCCGGTCCGAGTCAGGATTTCGGCAGCGCCTCACCGTTGTTCTCCGGATGCACATCCTCTTGTCTTTTGGCGAGACGTGTATCGGGAGAGCAGCGGGGAGGTGCTGCCGAAATTCTGACTCGGAGGTAGAGCATGGAGAACGTATCTACGGATCCGGCGGCTGCTAGGAGCCCACCTAGTAGAGATGTAGGTTGATGCATTCGTTTTGCCTGTTAAAAAAATTAAAATATGATGCATTTTCCTATTTGATATAAATGCTATGCTTGTCGTTTGGCTTCCAATAGAGCAGAGGATGGCTGATAATGGATGGATGTACACCGGCCGTGTTAGTGCGACTAATAAAACAGATGAGTGGATAAGGAAGACTTGGCATTTAGTGAAGGAGTTGGCGCGTGGTACAAAACAGAAGGTTCAGCCACTTTGCCCGTGCAATCGTTGCTTGAAGCATCACCGTCGTGGAAAGGATGACATGTTTAAACACCTTCTGCAATATGGGTATATGCCTCGTTACGTCACGCAGATCGACTTTGATGAGCACGAACGTGACAGAGGTGAGGTGATGCGGCAGCGGCTCAATGGCAATGAGTACGATGGGGTTAGAGACTTTCTAGATGATCTTGTCGATGCCCACATGCCAGAGTCGCCACCTTCACGGGAGGAACCGCCAGAACCGGAGGAACCTCCGAACCGGAGGAACCAGAGCCAGCCGCGAAGGCCTTCTATGATATGATAGCCGCTGCTAAGACGCCTCTGTACGATGGCGCCGAGATTTCTCAGCTCGATGCCATCTCCCAATGTCTAGCCGACAAGACCCGGTACAACACCACCGTGACGGCTTCGAAGCAAGTCTGAAAACAACTGGTAACATGTTGCCCAAAGGGCATTGTCTGCCTAAAAGCCTGCACGAGACGAGGCAACTCATGTCGGCGCTCAACATGGATTATCAAAGGATAGACTGTTGTCCAAAAGGCTGCGTTCTCTTCTGGAAACAGTTTGCGGAGGACAAGTACTGTCCCATTTGTAAGGCCTCTAGGTATGAAGAGGTAACGGGAAAGGATGGTCAGGTGAGGCAGTCAAAAATCGCAAAGTCGATTCTTCGGTATCTCCCATTCATAAAAAGAATCCAGCGGCTTTACTTGACTGAGGAGACCGCCAAACAGATGACGTGGCACAAGATGGGGACTCGAATAAAGGACAATCAGAGCCGGACGAAGATGGGACATCCATCTGATGGCAATGCATGGAAAAACTTTGATAGAAAATACCCCCAAAGGGCAACAGATGGCTTCAATCCATATGGTATGTCGACTGCCAATTACAGTTGCTGGCCCGTGTTTGTAATTCCGCTCAATCTCCCTCCCGGAGTCCTAATGACGAGGAAGACCATGTTTCTGTCGCTGATCATTCCAGGGCCCGATTACCCGGGGAAGAACTTGAGTGTCTACATGCAGCCAATTGTGGATGATTTGAACCACTCTTGGCACCACGGGACGTTGACGTACGACCGAGCATCGAAGACAAACTTCTACATGAAAGTTTGGTTGCAGTATACCATGCATGACATGCCCGGGTACGCCCTAACATGCGGTTGGTGTACAGCTGGTAAATGGCCATGCCCAGTGTGCAGGCATCGACTTGAGTTCCTTTGGCTAAATAAGGGTCGCAAGTATGTTGCGTTTGACACGAATCGGCAGTACCTCAAACGGAGGCATCCGTTCAGAGAAGACAAAAGAACTTCAAGAAAGGCAAAGTTGTGCATGAAGTAACAGAGGTGCCAAAGTGGCTAAAATACGTCGTGATGTTCCCTGATGGTTATTGTTCGAATATGAGCAAGGGAGTCAATCTTTCGACGGGAAAAGTCACCGGGCTCAAGAGTCACGACTATCATATATGGATTGAGCGGCTGATGCCGGTGATGCTTCGAGGGTATCTCCCCGAGAAAATATGGCGAGTGCTCGCGGAGTTGAGCCATTTCTTCCGCACGCTCTGTGCTAAGCAGATATGTCCTAAGGTTATTGAGAAGCTGCAAGTTCAAGTGCCGGAGTTGCTATGCAATTTGGAGATGATCTTTCCGCCAGGCTTCTTTACTCCGATGGCACATCTCATTGTGCACCTCGCAAATGAGGCACTCTTGGGTGGCCCAGTGCAGTTTCGGTGGCAGTTTTGTATTGAGAGAGAGTTCAAGTATATTCGGAAGATAACTGGAAACAAAGCCAAGATTGAAGCATGCATAGCTGAGGCAACGTGCCTTCGGGAGATGGCAGATGCCGCAACAACGTACTATCCTGATGAAGTTCCCACTCTGCATAACCCGGTCTCTCGTTACAATGTCGACGTGCCCATGAATGACCCCAAGCTTCAACTATTCCAATGTCCCGGTGGCAAGGCTGGTAAAGGACAAAAATATAGATTGGAGAGGGAAGAGAAGGATTGCATAATGCTCTATGTGCTTATGAACATGAAGGAAGTGGTGGGGGGGACGACGATGATGGAGGTCACGATTTCATTAGGTAACATGGTGTACAAATTACTTTGTATCTAGTTTCGATCACCTACACTCAACTCGGTCTAATGCTTATTGTATCCTTTCAGCGAATTCACGGATGAACAGTGGTGGCTTCCGCGCGATCCCACGGGCGCGGAGTTGGAGACTCTACTGAAAGAGGGTGCTCCCGGAGTAAAAATAAACTTTGTGTCTTGGTTCATGAAAAAAGTAATGTCTAAGCTGTCCCTCTTACCTACCAATATGTGACTTGTCCCTGTTATTCCACGTAACTAATGCACACAACAAATTTCAACCGTGCTTGTAGGGAGCTGATGCAAACGTTGAGATGACAGATGAGTTGAGATGTGTATCCCAAGGTTGTAACCGTGACGTCATGAAGTATGAGAAGTATGACGTGAATGGGTTTCGCTTCCATACAGAGACACACCAGAAGGGCCGGGCGAATCCAAAAACGATAAATACTGGTGTCTTCACTAGAGGATCCGATACCTTTGATTACTACGGGAGGTTAGAGAATGTATACGAGCTAACCTTCAATCGTACAAACAAACAACTCAATCTCGTTGTGTTCAAGTGTCATTGGTTCGACCCAAGAGGTGGACAGAGAGTTACCAAGTCCATTGGGTTAGTAGAAGTTAAGCCTTCCACCACCTATACCGGAGCCGATGTCTATATTGTTGCTCACCAAGCCAAGCAAGTTTATTATTTGCCGTACCCATGCCAGAAAGCGGCACTCAACGGCTGGGAAGTCGTGTTCCAGGTATCGCCACATGGTAACCTACCGATTCCCTCCGAGGACGATTACAACAACATTGACCCTGTAACATATGAGGGAATTTTCTATCAAGAGGAAGAGGACTTCGGGCACTTTGAGTTAGAATGTGTTCTTGAAGAGGACCTCGGGAACGAGAACGACGCAGAACCTCGTGGTGAGTCAGTGGTGGATCTAAAGGACATAGATATGCTCGAGAAGTTACAAGTGGAAGATGATAGCGATGATGAGCCTCCACCCATCTATCAGGCTCCAACTTACTACTCAAAAGATAGTGATAGTGATAGTGACAAGGAGAAAGAAAATGAGATTGTCAATGAGATTGATGACGGCTGGTGAGGGTCTTTTATGTGTTTATGCTTCTTATATATTTTTCAACATGCTTAATAATTGTTTAGTGTCTTTATGCTTAGTATTTATATATTTTTCAACATGCTTCTTAATTGCATAGTGTCTTTATGCTTAGTATTTATATATTTTTCCACATGCTTCTTAATTGTTTAGTGTCTTTATGCTTACTATTTATATATTTTTCAACATGCTTCTTAATTGTTTTCTCTTTCTCAATGCAGGTGATTGAACAATATGAGCGGCGGCAAGGAGGACTCGTCGAGCTTGCTTAAGAAGATGCAACAGCGCAAGAACAATGTTAGAAGGAGTGGGAGGGAACCGCGTCGCAATCCGCGTTACGAGGACGGCGCGGGAGGAGGAGGACGAGGACGAGGACGGGGACGAGGTGGTGGAGCTGGAGGTCGAGCTGGAGGTGGAGGTGGCTTGGGAGGAGCTGGAGGTGGAGGTGGAGGTGGAGGTGGAGGTGGAGGTGGCTGGGGAGGACCGGACTTTGAGCCACCACCCTCGGCTTCAGGCGACGTTGCTTCCGGGTTCTTTTTGGAGGAGGCGGAGACGGAGTCTAGAGCCGAGGAGGACTCTAGCCGCGGGTTTGAGACTCCGGAGGAGGATGGGCGGCCGAAGCCACCGAAGATTCGTGGGGAAGCGAGAGTCCCCGACGAGAGGAAGGAGCCTAAGACCCATGAGGCGAAGACCCTTATTATTCCTGCTGGCCCTGAGTAAGTGTACTAATTTGGCAATTTCGATCTTCATGTACTAATGTTTGATTTTCATGTGCTAATGTTTGATTTTCATGTGCAGCAATTGGACATTTCCTCCGGGGGTCAAGGCGCGCCAGCCTAGCAGCATGATTGGAGCTTTGCTTAGGAAGTTCTGGCCGGGCAAGTACTATCCCCTCGGCACTGTCCCAGCTGGCGAGAAGAAGCTAGCCACTACTTGGACGGACTACGAGAGTGCCCCTGGCGTAGGCTTCCCGACGGCTGCTGAGGCCGTGATGAGAAAGTTTTGGGTAAGACATATTTTCTCGAACTTCGTTCATATTTGATGACCCCAATGTTCTAACTCATGACTCTCACAATTGTTTTTTTGCATGATTGAAGTGTTTTTATCGTGTGGCGCCCGAGGTTGAGGAGACGGCCGCGAACATGACTTTGCGGGCGACTTGTGAGAGGTTGACACCGCAGGTGTGGTACAACCAAAGGATCACGTCCGCGGGTCACTTCTGGGCACAGAGAGGCGAGAGGGTCCAGAAGCCGGACATTGTCGGTAAGAATGCTAAGGCCGAGTACGAGATGACGGTGGAGGACTACATGTCGGTGAGTAAAATGTCAATGAGATTCTACATTGCTACTAAGTTGCAATTGCATTAGATTGAGTTGAGTATTGCATTTTCAGGTTATCCCCGATTGGGCCGAGCCGCATGCCGAGGCATGGGAGGAGATGGTTAGGACGAGGTGGCTCAAGATGGACGAGGACTTTGCAGCCGTGGCGAGGCGGAACGCGGAGAACCGAGGCGACGGTGGCACACACTGTGGGGGAAACCTCAGCTACGAGCGCTACAAGGGGAAGACGGTATGTATACATTTTATTTTCCGTCAGGTTCAAAGTTGGTACTCACAACATTTCCTTTCGCGATGCAGAGGGCCGCGTTAGGACCCGAGGAGGAGATGTCTGACCTCGAGATATACAACAAGATGCGGCTTAAGAAGCCCGATCTCTCGCAGCCTCAGCCCTCGCTCCCTGAGTACTTCGGCACCTACGCCGAGGACGTCGACAACTACTGCGCGATGGTGAGGCATCGTCACCCGGAGGTGGATGACCCCATGAGCGCGGAGGTCGACGAGGTTGGTCCTGTCGTCCGGAGGGTTGCCGCATGGCCGTCTCGCCATGATGAACAAGGCCGTCAAGCATACCCTCACCACGACCTTCACGCGTCTCAAGGCGGGCCTCACCAAGGACAGCCCCCTCTCCCGCCTCGTCGCCGGGCTCGGCAACCCGCATACGACGTAAGTTTCTCTCATTTCCATCCTCTTTCCGACTTTCGTTCATACATTGCTAAGTGCTAACGAGACATGAATTTGTGAAATTGTAGCCTGACTTCGAGGCGGCCTACGTGGCCGCTCATCAAGAATATCAGGTGGCCTTCAACCAGCACCAGCAGCAGTTCATGGAGTACATGGCATATATACATGTAAGTTCCAACCTTTGTTTTCGCAAATGATGACAAGTCCCACTTTCCCCTAGTTTGATGCTTCATTTCTGCAAAGACTAACATGTAAACTATCTTGCAGGCGTCGTTTGTGGGCAATCAAACTGGACAGACAGCGGATTTAGGGCCGATGCCTCCCTTTCCGGGGCCGGCGCCAAACATGCCATCGAAGGAGAATTTCGCTGCGGAGTACTATGGGAGAACAACGGTAAGTTCTTCGCCAAACCGAATACTATGGCTTTCCTTTGCCTCGCAAATTGCTAACATCTCGGGAACATGTGTGTAGGGAACGGGATGTTCCGGAAACCAGGGTGGTGGGAGGGACATGACACCGGTTCATCATGGTGGTCCTTCTCCCGGTGCTACACCCGGTACTTCTCCCGGTACTTCTCCCGGTCCTTCTCCCGGTGGTTCTTCCGCAGCTTCTACCGGAAGGAATCGGCCCGGGCCGGTGTTTAGCGGCGACGAGCTCCTCTAGTAGTCCCATAGTAGCTACTTATGTATCCGCACTATGACACTATGACACTTGTTATGAGACTACGACTATGTATCCGCAACTATGTATCCGCAACTATGTTATGAGACTTGAACTTCGTGTTATGTCTATTTGCACTTCCTCTAGTTCGTGTGAATTATTTGTGATTTTATGTGATTTAATGTGCTGCCAAATCTGAAAAAGGACCGTACCAGCAAAAAAAAGAAAAAAATCGAAGCTAAGCCGACGGCTTTACCCTCGGCATAGCGTTGACGTGGACCAAATGGTCAGCTCTATTCCGGCGGTTAGCCCCTCGGCGTAGACCTCGACCTGGTACACCGACGGTCCGGCCCTCGGCGTAGCCCTCGACGTGGCCAAATGGTCGTAACTATGCCGACGGTTAGCCCCTCGGCGTAGCCCTCGACGTCCTGGTACACCGACGGTCCGGCCCTCGGCGTAGAGAGCGCCAGGGGCGCCCAGGCCGCAACACGTGTCCCTGTACGCCGACGGTTAGGCCCTCGGCGTAGCTGTAACGGCCGTCAGACAGACGGCACCGCTTACCGTGCTACGCCGAGCGCGTCTACGCCGACGGTCGGCCACAGCCGTCGGCCCTCTGCGTCTACGCCGACGGCGACGCTACGCCGACGGCCACGTGGGCTCTGCCGAGGCCTACCTTCCCCGAGGAGCTACGCCGAGGGCCCCCGTCAGCGTAGCGTACGCCGAGGGCGAGGCGGTGCTACGCCGAGGGCCGGCGGCCGTCGGCTTCTCGACAGATTCCTGTAGTGGGGTTATCTTGCATTCCTGCAGCAACGTGCGGGGTGTTCACTAGTATAAATAGTTGTTGCCACCATAGTAACCGTGGAGGATACTCCCACTGACTACACAATGAACACGACATAGTGGCAGGTCACTCTGGCTATCGAGTGAATGACGGTTGAGGTGGAACAAAGCTTTTGCCTCTTTATTCCATTTACTCTTAGCTTGATCCGTAGGTGGATAAGGCTGGTATTTCAGTTTAGTTTTTATGGATCTACTAAAGCTATATATCTAAGGCACACCAAAGCTTAATGCAAAAACATTAATGGCAAAGGCAACATGGCAGTGACAGTGTATAAGATTGGACTGAGGTAAGGTTTTAGGGCGGACGATGCCAAAAGAGCCGAATAGTAGACAGGAACCGTTGGATTGATCAAATGCATGCGCTTTTCAAAATTTGCAACTGGATCCGTTGTTAAGGCTGAATAGCCATTAGAAACCAAACAACAATGTGAGTAGCTTACAACATAGAACTGATGCAGTTTTAGGCAACAACTAAGATTTCCAAGAAATTATAGCAAAGCCAGAAGAACCTACAAAGATAATAAATCTAGGTAATCGAAAAACACTACCTATGTTCCTTAAACTCCTAAAACGTCTTATATTTAAAAAAATGAAGAGTGTGGGTCTTGTTTAAACGAGACTATCGAAATTCCATTTGCAAATTCCAATTCTTTTGATGGACTTCTTAGGCATCTTTGTGACATCCGAGCATGTCTCAGTGGAGGGATCGTAGAGTTCCAGCACTAGTGATTCTTTTTTGTTTGTTTAACAATTGTTTAGTTGCTCACCATGTGTACCACCAGCACTAGTGATTCTACGCCATCATAATTGTAACCAGTGTTCCATTAACATCGGGTGTGTACATACATGTCGACGGAGCCATCATGATTGTGTATATCTTAAACCATGTGCTTGAATTGAGATTGGTCAGAAGCCATATGGTGGCGCGTGGATTCACAGTCATCCACATCAGCGACTGAATCATGAAAAGGTCACCATTGAACTCAGTCACACGCACCAAGAACGACTTCTCCCACTCCTTGTCAAGGACGAGCTTTCTTGGGCCTTCAATCAGTTGCTTCTCCCATTGCTCACTCTCCAGGTCAAAGCAGAGTAAGGAGTCATGGAATAGCTCCTTCCCTACCAAGAAGTACATGACGCCTCTGATACTGACGAGGGAGCCCCGGTCACTTGGGACAACGCGTGGGGGTGGATGTGTCATCCTCCACCTGGCGCCTTCTCCTAAAGTGAGCACATCACAAGGCCCAGCGTTGCTGAGGCGCACCACCCGGGCCAGTGGCGTGACCGAAGCCAAAGGTGCTGAAGTACGGTGTGACAATGTATGGATACTTGTCATGTGCTCGCACTTCTATCTTCGAGCAGAATATAAGCATTTTCCCGCTAGTTGGGTCGAGGACGTGGGCTCCACCGGAGGACCCGCCGGTGATGCAGATGAGGCCATCAATGCTAGTGGACACGATCCCACTATCGCCCATGCCTTTGAACACCTTCACGATGTTGCGGTTCATGTCCATTAGCTTCAGGTCGCGGGCTTTGATGGACGGTGGATCTTCTTCGTCGTTGTCCTCTTCCTATTGTTCCTCTCCTGCCGCTTCTTGTTCTTTTCTTCTTATACTCCTGCTTCTTGTTCCTCTTTTGCTGCTTCTTGTGCTTGTTCTTTGTTTTGTTTTTCTTCTTGGAACCAGGAGCTGGTGACGAGGAGGATCTGCATGTGATCCGCGGCTACCAAGTCCGGATCTGAGATTGACGATGGCTCCATGTCGCCCATCGCCTCTGGTTCCTCGCTAGAGGTCGAGCGAGATCGCGCTGATATAGATCTCTAAACCGAACATATAAAATGTACTCCCTCCGCCCCGAAAAGAGCTATGCGGTGGCAGTTTTGCAAAAACACCCATGAGGGTTTTCACCTCAAGTCCGCAGTCCCTGCCCTAACCTCCCCTTCGCGTCCGTCTCGCGCACTTCTCCTGCACGACCGGCTTGCGCGATGGAACACCTCCGCTGCCGCCCCTTCGCCTCGATGTGGCCGCCTCCGTACGCTTGCCTCGTCGTCTCCATCCCCTCGCCTCGCTACCTACTTCCCGTAGCCTCGCCACATCGGCCCCAAGTCACAAAGATAAAGTTTTTGACCTAGAATTTGAGGGGAAACCCAATCTGATGGCAGCTTTGCCGGATCCGATGGTGGGGTGGCCGGACCCATTGTCGGAGGAGGTCTCAGACAACAACGCCTCTCTATTAGGAGTACGTGTTTGTGTATGGTATATATAACTATATGTCTATATATAGAGAGACATAAGAGCATCTCCAGTCGCATCCCCCAAAGCATCTCCCAAAAGTTTTTGGGGCGCGCCGGACATATTTTCGTCCCTAGTCGCGCGCCCCAAAGACTCCTTCCACCCGGCGCGGCCCAATACGGTGTCCGGCGCCCGCCCCGCTCCACGGGAAGCTCCGGGCTGCCAGACAGAGCGAAACGAGGGGGTGGAGACGGCCCGACACGTCATTGACACACAAATGACGCCCAATGGTCGCGTACCTCGCGAAGGAAGTTATTGGTGCGCAACGATGGTGCAGTTTCCACAGAGGCGCATCGACACGTCACGTCGCGCCTAGCTCTCCGTGCCGGCGTCAATGCGCGCCACCGCTCCTTCGCCTCCCTCTGGCCTATCAAGAGGGGCTCTCTCGCATTGTCCCTCACACACAAACCCTAGAGCCTCTCTCCCCAACCCTAGCCGCCACCATCTCAAGAGTCGAGGGCCATTCCATGGCTGGTAGAGGCCGAGGTCGCGGCCGTGGCTGCGACGGCCGTGCTAGAGCAGCAAGGCCTGCACGGTCATCGTCGCCTGCGCCATCGTCGTCTCCCGATGGGGAGGAGGAGTTTGAGTTCATCGTCGTCCTCAATGGCGACCCACTCGGCATCCAGAGGTTGCCGAAAAAGTTCGCCGAGTTCGTCGCCGGCAATGAGCCCGCCATGCTGCAGCTGCAGCTTCTGCCGGTGGCCGATGGACGTGCTCTTCGACGAGCGCGGCAAGATGTACCTCCACACCGACTGGGAGAAGTTCGCGCGCTTCCACGACCTCCAAGCCGTCTGCGTACTCAAATTATCCTAGCAAGGCGACGAGAAGATGAGCGTGAAGGTGTTCGACGACACGTCCTGCCGCCGGCACTACCATAGCGACGACGAAGATGACGACGATTGAACACGCCGAGTGTTCTTTCTTCGCAGCGAAGATGGCCACGGAGGTTTCTGTATGTTCTCCCTGCATAGGAACAACATGGGTATCTTTGCCAGCTGGATTTTCCAGTTTGGGTAACTGAGAGTGTTCTTTTTTAGCAGCGAACATACGAAATCTGCGAGGCCAACGTTAGGTGTCCTTATTTTGCAATATTGTGACTATGTATTAGTTTGTGTAAAACCATGTTCCAAACTGTGTATTAGTTTGTGTAATGTTCCTCCTCTCTATTGAAATGAAAATGCAAAAAAATTTTTTAATGTAAAAACAAGTTTAGGCCCGTATTTGGGGATGCGGCTAGGCAGTGACATCCCCCAAACACGATAGGTAGAAATAACGCCCCCCCAAACACTAAATCCGACGCCGTTTGAGGGACGTTTTGGGGACGGGACTGGAGATGCTCTAAGGTCGAGATAATTGGATTTGGTCAATGGTTACTGTAGAGAATCCTGATCGAGCACAACCAATTAATGTTGATTTCTTCACATGTAGGGCCTTCTGACCTTACGTGTCTGTGGCTCTGTGCTGACCCGGACCGAGCACAACAAATATTGATACTGCGCCGTATTTTCCCTTGCGACGGCAGACCTAACAAGAAAGGAAATAGGGGAAAGCGAGATCGAGCTTAGCCACGCACGATTCGCCGATGGAGGTCGACGGCGAGTCGTACAAGTCATGGGCATGGTGGCTGCACGCGCTGCAGGCGATGAGGTGCACATACTCCGTTCCCATGGACGCGAAGGAGGCCAGGATACGGGCAGACGTTGCGGAGGCGAGGAGGAAGGAGATGGCGGCGGCGGCGGCCCTCAGATTGAAGGTGCTGAGGGAAGGCAAGCTGATGAAGTGGATCTTTCAGACGCAAGACCCGGAGGCGCTCAGAGCGGCGGCGGAGGAGGCACGCAGGATGGATTGGCCGGAGGAGGAGCGGGTGGCGGCGGACAGGTGGGCGAAGACGAAGAACCCAGAAGGGGCGGCGTACCAGAAACAGCTGCGCGAGGAGCGGAGCGAGATGCACCAGAGGAGGATGACGGAGGAGATATCTGTCGACCCAGAGGACTGGTCGGAGCCTTGTAGCTATCGCAGAAAATGGTACGCCGACCACGCAGGGCACTGCAAGTACGACGACACCAGTAAGTAGTAGGTTTGTGCCCTATGCCTTCAAATGCTGTTTATGAATTGATGCATAATGATGTATGTGCACTAGTACAGCTGGTATCCAGGCCATGCGTTTCACAGACATCGAGCCAAGCAACCGAGATAGGATCCTATACCCCACAGGAACCTTGCAGATCTTTTCCTTCAAAGTCGCGAGAATAGGAGAGGAGTTGCGGTGGCCACTCGATGTTTATGGGTTGATCGCGATAAGGGATCACCTAGATCGCAGGCGCAACATTATCTTTGCTTGCTCAAGAGATAACTGTCAAACTATCACGTTCGAGGTTTGTATATATACTTACTCGTTAGCTACTCGTTCTTTCTAGACATGACGAATCGCGTGTGTTTCTAGTGCATGTTGCTTCAAATTTCTTTTAAACTGGTCATGCTTATTTCAGTATGATATGGACTACTAATATGTTGGACTACGTGTGCATATACCCTGACAAGTACTATATATTTTCTTGGTCTTGACTCAACCATCAAACTATATATTGTATTTATTCGCATTCTTCATGTTATGCACCTCATGATCACCACATTTTGTGCTATATGTACCTTGCATTCAATGATTCAATGTTCTCTAACTTTTGTTTTTGGTGCTCTCCGCAAATGTTCGTGCCTTTTTTTGGTTTTAGAGTGTTTCGTTGGGAATTAGAAGAAAACATTACGTCCTTAGAAAGGTTTAGAATGCTTTCTCAACCAATGTTGCTTCTTTTGTGGGGTTTTAGATTGTTTCCTTCGGAATCAGAAGAAAACATTACGTCCTTGGAAAGGTTCAGAATGCTTTCTGAACCAGTGTTGCCTCTTAATAATTAGCAAGTTATCACCATCATGTGGTACTTTTTTCTGCTTATGCCACTAAGATAATCTGAGTTATATTGCATTGAGTGTTTTCTAGGTTTTGTTTTTGGTTCTATCCACAATGTTCTTCTCTTTTGGGGGGTTTACATTGTGTCCCTAGGAACCGGAAGAAAACATTACTTTCTTGGAATGGTTTAGACATGCTTTCTGAAGCAATGTGGCCTCTTAACAATTAGCAAGTTCCTATCATCATGTCCTACTATTTTTCTGCTTATGTCACTAAGAAAGTCTAAAATTCATGCGATTGCAATTTACTTGTATTTGGTGAATGGATTAGGTAAGAAATGGTTGGTTACATATACTATCTATTCCAAGTTTGGCCATATTTCATATTTATCTAATGAAATGAAATATATATAATTACCATCATGACATGTATCATATTAACATATATTTCAACTAATGTTGGCATGCGTGCAGGAACCGTATTTAACACTAGAAGGTCCAACTCGTGCAGTGTTGTCAGGCGTTTCAGATTCTGTGCGCTTTGAGGTTGTATTGAAAGTGAAGAGTGCCACTAATGCATCTGAAGATAAAGATTTGAGCTTCTTAGCAACAAGGCATAGAACAATCGGAACGAATCGACCCTGTGTGATTAACCTTGCTGCCACTAGCAAGCTTTCCAAACTAGAGTGGACAGTCGGCTACCTTGCTAAATCTGTGGAGGCTACGATTAATATACAAGTCATTTATGGAAAATGGCCAGATGGTTGTCAAGGTATATTTAGTGCAAGTACCATTGGTCTAGATGACATGAAAGTCTTACTGCTCTCCCTTGAAGATGACAAGTTGCCGGTTAACAATGATGGTATAATCAATCTTTCACGCAATGTTGCTTGTGTTGAAATTGATGGAGAACTGAAAATTTCTGTTGCAACTGAATATGCAGATGGGGAACAAGTCAGTACTGCAAAACATGAAACTACTTTCACACCTAGGGAAGATGGTAGAAGTTGTGATATTCTTAAGGTTCACACATGCGAGATGAAAGTGGTTGTTACATGGTCACTAGTTTGCTCGTATTGATCTCTAGACACAACTATGTACTATGATTCCTATAGTACAATAATTACATGATGTTGTCGTATTTGCAAGGATTTTGCTTTTGTGATGGCAATTACATAATATAGTGGCCAAGGGTAGTGGAAAGGCACAATTCCTCCCTCTGATTTTAGTCTTGCTTGTATCACCATCAAGGACAACGTAGTTGGCAACACATACAACCACCTGAGTTGCACCAGGGAACTAGCAGACATGCATACACAGTTACACATGTCTAGTAACACAAAAGAATGGTACCATAAGAACTAACCAAGAAAAAAACCTCGGCATTTAAAAATGGCATGCCGCACTGAGAACTCCCCCAAATTAGTCTGTTTGCTGGTCTGTGCCACAAAAACTTCAGCATTGTACCGCATATGACAAAGTGCAAGGTTGCACAAATGTATAACATCCCTTCTCTCTACGATCATGACACTCATATAGAGACTTCTTTTTTCCAAAAAGAAAGCATACTACTAGCATATCAATAATTTAATAATAATATCTATTCAATTTTAGCCTCAACTGCCTAACTCGGGACACCACATAATTTCCCTACTGCCATTACAAATAATACTCACATCAAACGAGCAACAATGAGAAAATGCTAAAATGGAAAAGCACTTGGAAGACCTCAGTACAGTTGTCTTGACAGTTTGGGATGTCATTGGAGTTTTAATTCCCTACAAGCAACTCTTCACAGTCGAAGAAGGCTCTGAATGCAATGCAGGTGGATTGCGTACACCATGAACTCTACAGATGTTTCAACTTTGAGGCATTGCCTATGTGCTGGTTCTGAATGAAAGAGGGAGTTGCAGGCAGTAGAAAGCAGAGATAAGCTAGTGTACATGGCTTTCAGAAATTATAGAGCCTCTCATGATCTGACGCACAAATTGTGTCAACTTCACCAAAAATATCTTCCCCAGGAGTGCATTTTGTCACCTTCGTCATCACTCATCACCCAGTTCTTCTTGAAAGATTTCGCTCTCTATAAAAGTTTCAGATGTTCAGAAATCCCAGTTCGTGATCTCCCGTTTTAAGTTTGCACAATTATGGCACATATCATCACATTTTACAAGCATCCAATGAAAGTTCACACCGCAGGAGGTGAGTAGAAGGTGTCAAAATGAGACAACTTTTTGCAAGTATTTTTATTCTTCTGCAAATAACCAAGCAATATGTTTGGTCCATCAAATTTATGAAGGTACATTCCAATGATAGAAACAAAACTTATTTTGGTTGAAAAAGCTATGTACATGCTTAAGAATACTATGTATGCAATGCAGGTGGATTGGGTACACTGTGAAGCAGATTTAAAATAGCTAATGGACCTGGTTTTCAGAAATTCTGGAGCCATGGTTTTCTTCATTAGCCTTCTCACACCATGTATCATGTATGCCTGATCTGACACACAGATTATGTACATATGCATACTTCTGCATCATGATGAGCATGCAGTTGTCGCAACACAAATTAACAAGGCTCAGTCACAGCAAACATTTAGTCATGTGCCATAACAGAGTAACAGAGTTATATGGTCTCAATGGATTAACTAACTAGAAAGCAGCTGTTCCTCTTAAGCCAACAAATTAATTTACTAGAAAGCTACGGTTCCTCTGAAACCAAGTCAAAATCTCTGTAGTTCAGATCATACACCCAAAAGGCTCACATTTCTCCACAGAAACTTGGTCAGTACTCATGCAGCTCCAGACTTCCTCTACATGACAAATTGGTCTGGTGTTAGTCCGCTGCAACAATAACGATACAGTATCCTCAAATATGAGAGGCTAATGCAATGGAGCTCCCTCCGGCAGGCTAATTAAGGTACTGGTATAGATGTATCACTGTTGTAGTATACTAGTTAATAGCAAAACCTCACCATGCAAAATGGCAGCGGTTCCGGTTCTTCATGCTGATGGATGGATGACCCATGTCACGCCTAGAATGATCTGGAACAAGGATCAATTAGAAACAGGTTGTGGTATTCTAACTTCCTAAACTCATTGTACGGATAGCACATATAAAGAAATTAATGATTTTGCGTCCTTATCAGAAAAGTTAGACAGAATGCATGTACTGAATTCACAGGTTAGTTAAAATGTTTAGATACAAAGGCTAGTACCTTGAGTGTAGAAGCTTGTCCAAGGAGTGACATGAGCAGCCATTTTCAAGTCGCTAACCTTCTTGGTTCGGCCCGAATTGAGCTCAACCCTAAAAAACCCAGCCATTGTACTCAAGAAGACGATGCCTTCTGCGAATCCAGACACACTGAGTTCAGGCCCATAGCATCCCAGAAGCCAGTGAGATGTGGATTCGATGGCCTCTGGGGGGAGCAGGTTCTCGAGCTCGATGACCCTGCGTTCCACCCAAGCCAGAGCTCCATCAGGATAAGCTACCTCGGCTGACCAGAGGGAGAGCCTAGTCCCTCGCAAGCCGGCAAATACACACATGCCGTCTTCCACCGATACGAGCACAAGGCACTCCTTCCCGAGCTGCGACGGCGCATCGATGACAGATAGTTTCTGCTCGCCCAGGTTGTACTGCAGAACTCTGAAACTATCTTGAAAGGGAAAGTAGAGCGTGTTTCCCACAAGGATGCTGCGCCCGGACCAGTCTATGTAATCCTCCTGCTTCAGGGTGATGATGCCGCTCCACACACCGGACTCCGATGAGTATAGGCAGGCGGACGTGGTCCCATCGCAGGAACCCACCATGGCTACGAGGAAGGGCGGTCCATGGCAGCCCAGGTGGTCGCAGTGTTGCTTGGCACAGAGCACTGCGCCACTCCCCGATTGGCGATCCATTCTTGGGAATGGAACTCCCCACCGGCCGTCGGTGATGGGGTCCCAGACGATGTATCCACTGGGCAGGAGTCCACCATCACCAACCACTGGCTCTACGAGGATGCGGCCATGGCGGGAGTCGACGGCCTTCCAGTTAGTCGGGTAGGAGTCGATACCTGGTGAGAGGCGAAATGCTGTGGTTGAGATGAAGCGGGAGAGCTCGCCGCTGTTCCGGGACCAGAAGTTGAGGATGAAGCCAAGCATGGGTGGCGTGCCGTGGAACTCGCGGTAGAGGCGGCAGAAGTCGAGGCCGGTGAGGATGCGGCGCCAGGCCTTGCAGACGAGGGACGCGCGGACGAGGAGCGCGGGGTCGTCCGGCGGGATGCGGAGGAACACGCTGACGATGTCGTTGTCGGATAGTGCCGGCGGCGAGTGGCGGCTGTGGGACGGGCTCATTTTCTCCGGATCTGGACTGCGAGCATGCGGTGCGGGGATGGGATTGGTTTGGCTGCACGACGGCTGGGCTGACGCAAATGGACTCGGACCATCCGCGAGAGACCGAAAATGTTTCGAGTGTCCGGACCCGTGCGTCACGAAGGCCGATAACATTTGTGTTACTGGTCACTAGATCATTAAAGCGCGCTTTGCTGCGCCCGTCCATTACAAAAATGTGACAGATAGCTGAAAAGGTGGAGCAGTACAAACATATGATAACATTTGAATCCTTTGAGTTACAAACTTACAATGCCTTAAAATAGATGGTGTAGCATAGTTTTTTTTTTAAAAAAAAACCCACTCTTATAAAAAGAAGCAAAGGAGAAAATAAAACCTTCGACGGCAAGAAGTACAATGCTTATTGTGACACATACAGAGATTTATCTCGTGATAAAAAAATTGACATCAAATCTCTGGTAAAAAAATATTATTTCAAAATATAAACATTGTGAAAGTGGAAAAATCCTTTTCTTTTGTCAGTTTGTGTGTTCAATTGGAAGAGAATATTCACTTATCAACATGTGCTTCCACTTCCAAATGAACTTCGCACAAAAACTTTTCCATTGCTCAATGTCAAAATACTCCTGACGGTTTATGTATCTTTTAGTTCAGTGCAAGTTCGTGTGCTTGTATATGTTGTATGCAATGCCGTAAATTACCTTGGGCTGCTTCAAAACAGAAATTATATGTGGAGACGGGAGAATGGTAGCAACGTGCTCATAAATAATGCCCAATTCACGTCATCATCTAAAATGAAACCTGATGGGACATTATTGACAGAATGAGGCTACATTGTGTGTTTTATTTTTTGTGCAGTCAAGAGATAAATATTGAACTGTACCATGTATATGTGGCAGAAATTTCAAAGTGTACTTCTCAATTTAGTCAAAAAATTAGTCAAACATATGTATGCATAAAATCTAAAAACCAAAGTTACTTCTCAATTTAGTCAAACAATTACTGTTGGCTAACTTTGGAAATGAGAAAACTGAAATTTAAGGGATAATAGATCGATCTTCATGTTGACTTTGTTGCAATTCAGAAACCTGGTACCGCCACTTGGACAAAACTATCTTCCAATTGACTTGTTTGCTGCACAGCCTTGATATGTATGCAATGCAATGACACCAGCCTGTAAGTTTCAAAAAAAGTGACACCAACTTGTCTCAATCTATCGAAGAGCAAGATAAAACTGATACTAATAACTTACGTGGGGCAAGGTATATGCCAGCTTGAAAAAAAATGATATATGATTTGTATGTTTATATTTACTACTATGGGAAGAATCAATGATTTCGAGTAATATAATTTACTGGAGTAGAAAAAGGTACCAGCTTTAGTGTATCCTTGAGATTTAGCAAAACGCCTTGATCGCATGCCAATAAACAAAGTCAATACAACATCATTGCTCCCAGCCTGCCATCCTGTGCATTTGGAACAGATATAAACTAAGGGGAAACGCTAGGAAAGAGCTGCCCATGAGATTTAAATTAGTGTTCATTTAACAGATGCAGTTGAATTTAATATAGAATTGGATTGCTCATCGAGAAAGAGAGAGAGAGGTGCGGCCACCACTTACCATACCTTCCCACTTAATTATCACAGTTCGCACTATGTACCACTACTATGTTTTGCCACAGGCCACCATCACTAATGTCCTACCACGAGTTGCCGCAGCTTGTGATGCCACTCCAATTAGATAGGAAGAGGGATTGTTGTTGACTTGTTGTAATGTCCCGAAGTTCACTGTTCAGATAATAACTTGTAGAGCTAGTTCTTGGATTTGAGGTCAAGTAGTTATGATTGTTTCAGTTTTCCTTTTCGTTCTGGCCAATTTTGTTGTACTAAAGCTGCTTTGTCAAGTGGTTATGATTGTTTCTTGTTCACATAATAACATGTAGCTCTAGTTTTTGTGTTTTGCGGTCAAGTGGTTATGATTGTTTCAATTTTCCTTTCCATTTTGGCCAATTGTTTCCTGAAGCTGCTTTGCCAGACTTTTTTTGTTTAAATGAAATCAGGGGCGGTAAGCTCCTCAATTTGAAAAAATGTAACAGTGGTGGTGGAGGGTGGCAAGCATGATATTCTTCTTTTTCCTTATTTACTTCTACCACGTAACAGAATATCACCACTCCATGTTTTGGTCGTTATTTTTGCATAGTTATGGCAAAGTGGATTCAACAAAAACTCTGAATCCTTCTACAAAAGAACAATAATTGTTGGAAACAATAAAAGACATTTGATTATGTATGCTAATGTCTATAATAGAATGCACATAAGTGAGAAGAAGTAACCTGATTGCATACCGAGACAGTGTTTCATCTCTTTGTTGGAACAACCAATGATAGCAATTTTGCCGGAGTCGGTAACAGATTGATCGATGTTGATTCATATATTTTTTCCATCTGTATGGAAAGAAACTTCACATTAATAAATAACAAGCAAACTCTTGATTCTCCCCCCAAAAAAAAACAAGCAAACTCTTGAGAAAATGCACTCATGAATAAAGAAGATATCTTAAGAAAGAAATCAAACGTTCGTTGTGGATGCAAACTTAATGCAGGAATCAATTTCTTCTACTCTCTTTTCTCCAACGAAGACTTAAAATATTAGCACATCAATATTTCAAAAAATAGGCGGCTGAAAAGGAGTTGAACGGGGGCGCTGCAAAGAACGGAAGTCTCAGCTTTGACAGGAGTTGAGCGGGGGTGCTGCAAAGGGACTAACCGGCTGCAAATAACGGTAAGTCTGGGCTTTGATGGGCGAAGAAGATGACCGGCGGTCTCCGCAAGATCACAAGACGAAGGAGGTGGAAGCGAAAAAATATGGGAATGTATCCGCCGCCTCCCATCCAAGCATGAGAAAATATAAGGCAAACGGACATTAAAACAGTGCAGGTCGAGCTTAATCACCATTATTGCGGGAGTGAAACAGTCGGGATTTATCACCATCAATGATTAATTACGGTAACGTCGTCAGTTTCAGATCGGACTGTCCGGAACCAGCAGAATGAAAATCGACGCTTCAACTTTGAGCTGGTAAGGCGGGACGACGAACGACGCGAGAGGACGGCGGCCTATGCTGTTGGCGGCGCTGGCGAGTATCGGTGGCTCAGCCGGAACAGAGAGGGAAAGGGACTAACGAGGGTTGTCTTTTTCACCTCCTATGGTTAACAGTTGTGATAGAGGAAAACTATATATAGGCCCAACCGCTAGGCCCATGGAAGCGTTTTGCGGCCCGACAAACAAGGTAAGGCCTAACTCAATTTGTGCAGTAGCAACCCAGTAACGAATGTTGGACCATTCCAGACAATGGAACGAAGTAAAAGAACGTACCTAGTGGCGGTTCGGCAGTAGTCAATAGATGCAGACCCTTAGATCAACAGATCGGACGGCTCAGGACATCAGATCGCTGTGGAAGCTCCTAGCTAGGTGAGTTTTACTGTTTACTAATTTCCCGCGCGAAAAATCAAAATAAACCGGCATCAGCAGTTCAGGTCATAGCGATGGACGTTCTCGTCGCTGCAGCCACCATGGATTCCGAGGGAACCCTCGCACCCGCCGCTGCCCCAGACTCCCCACAGCGACGACCATAGCCCCAATGGAGGCCGCAGCTCCGACGTAGCAAAGCGTGCCGCCACCGGCGGCCGGGACGCCAAGCCGAAGGCGGCAAAGAAGGTGCTTTCTAAGGAGGAGAAAGGCGTCGAGGCCGCGAAGCGTCGCGGTCGGCCCAAGAATCAGAAGGAGAGGAATGCAGCGGCCGCCGCCATGGAGGCCAACCAACACGCGTGGCAGATGCAGCTGAAAGCCGGCGCGGCGCAAGTAGGCCCCCATCCAAGCTTTGCGGAGGCCATGATCCTCGTCAAGCGAGAGGGGATCGTCGGCGTCGCTCCCTCGGCCTCGTCGGTGAGCTCGGTAAGTTCCCGGCTGCGTCTTGGAACGTCCGCTCTCTTGCAGGTCCACACGGCATCGCGGTTCACCTCCGGCGTCGCGCCGGTCCGGTTCAACGGGGCGCCGGTTCCCGACCTAAACCGGACGCCGAGAAGCGGTGACTCGTGCCAGGGCGCGACACAGAAGGCGCGTCAGGTCCCGAAGTGTCGGTGCCCCGCAACCTGTTTGAGGAAATGGCACCATCTGCCCCGATGATGGACGACCCGGTACGTAAGCTCTCTCACTATGTGTGTCTGCCGTGTGTCATGCGTTTGACGTCCGGTGACTCGTAGGCCTATTGGAATGAACGCAATGCCAGCGACATCGAGGCCATGATCTACGGCGGCGTCTTCGTTGGCAACGTCGGCGCTGGGACAAGGCCGCATGATCAGTGTCCACAGACGCAGGATGGGGATGACATCGACGCCGCACGGCTGTTCTCCACCTAGCCCACGCAGGCAACAACCGTCTGCGTCGACGACTATGAGGACTCGCCAACATGGCATGTCCTCACCACGGACGATGCTAGCTAGAAGAAGGGGGAGAGCCACAGGACACAAGGATTCAACGATGACGAGGACATGTGTTTGTGCGACGAGTGGCTGGCGACCAGCCATATGAGTGAATTAATGGCGCCCAGCAAAAGGGCAAGGTGTACTGGTGACTTGATGATATCTTGGAATTTGATTTTCTTCGGGGTCGGTGACACCGTCGTATAGATCGGCGAGGACCTCCCGAACAAAAGTAGATCTGTCGATGAAATCGAAGCTGTCGACGCTATCTGAGTCGCTGCTTATATTTGAGTCCGCAGACGACCCGAAGGACATACTGCCGAAGATCTTGACGAGTTTTCCGCTTGAAGCGGGCCTGGTGAAGCTTGACGGCGAGATCACTTCTTCGCCTGACTCGAACGATGATGATGATCTCGAAAATTCAGAATCGACCGCGAGCGATCCCGAAGAATCCGGTATCGCTAGACGGTGAGATCCCTCCTTTCCGACGCGGAAGTGGAACCTCCCGAACGTCATCTCCATAGGCTCCTCCAGATACGCATATGCATCCACACGGGAGGGCAGGTGAGGAACAAAATCGACTAGACCAGTTTCGATCTGTTTACCTCTGTCCATCGCGTTGCTTGCCACCGAAGATGTTGTCGATGTTGCCGAAGATGTTGACGATGCTATCGAGATCGTCTCCTTGTCGCCTCTAATTCCCACAGACTCCGCCAATTGACAAGGGGTTAACATCGGGAGTTTTCGTGGAAGTAGAGGGCAAGTAGATTGATACACGCGAAGTACACGTCCGTTGGGAACCCCAAGTGGAAGGTATGATGCGTATAGAAGCAAGTTTCCCTCAGTATGAAACCAAGGTTATCGAACCAGTAGGAGCCAAGAAGCACGTGAAGGTTGTTGGTGGAGGAGTGTAGTGCGGCGCAACACCGGTGAAACCGGCGCCAACGTGGAACTGCACAACGCAATCAAGATACTTTGCCCCAACGTAACAGTGAGGTTGTCAATCTCACCGCTTGCTGAAAACAAAGGATTAAACGTATCGAGTGGAAGATGGTGTTTGTTTGCAAAGAACAGTAAAGAACAATGATTGCAGTAGATTATATTCAGATGTAAAAGAATGGACCGGGGTCCAGTTCACTAGTGGTGTCTCTCCAATAAGATAACTAACATGCTTGGGTGAACAAATTACAATTGGGCAATTGACAAATAAAGATTCAATACATATCAATGATGATTACTATGAGATTTAATCAGGGCATTACGACAAAGTACATAGACCGCTATCCAGCATGCATCTATGCCTAAATAATCCACCTTCAGGTTAGCATCCGCACCCCCTCAGTATTAAGTTGTAAACAATAGATAATTGCATTAAGTATGATGCGTAATGTAATCGACACAAATATCCTTAGAAAAAGCATCGACGTTTTATCCCTAGTAGCAACATCACATCCACAACCTCAGAACTTTCTGTCACTGTCCCAGATTAAATGGAGGCATGAACCCACTATCGAGCATAAATACTCCCTCTTGGAGTTACAAGTATCAACTTGGCAGAGCCTCTACTAGCAACGGAGAGCATGCAAGAACATAAACAACACATATATAATAGATTGATAATCAACTTGACATAATATTCTAGATTCATCGGATCCCACCAAACAAAACATGTAGCATTACAAATAGATGATTGATAACCCACAAGTATAGGGGATCGCAACAGTCTTCGAGGGAAGTAAAACCCAAATTTATTGATTCGACACAAGGGGAGGTAAAGAATACTTATAAACCTTAACAACTGAGTTATCAATTCAGCTGCACCTGGAAAAGCACTAGTAACGGGGTGATGTGAAAGCAACAGTAATATGAGAGCAGTAGTATCAGTAACACAGCAGCAGTAGTAGTAATATGAGAGCAATTGCACCAGAAAATAGTTGATACTACTTCCAATGACATGAAGAACGAGTATATGATGATGCGAGATGGACCGGGGTTCCTAGCTATCTACACTAATGGTAACTCTCCAATAACAAGTGTTGGGTGAACAAATTACAGTTGGGCAATTGATAGGATTGAAATAGCATTAAGACAACATCAAGATTATTAATCATGTAGGCACGTTTTCCATATATAGTCATACGTGCTCGCAATGAGAAACTTGTACAACATCTTTTGTCCTACCAGCCGGTGGCAGCCGGGCCTCTAGGGAAATCTACTGGAAATTAAGGTACTCCTTTTAATAGAGCACCAAAGCATTAACACTCCGTGAAAACATGTGATCCTCATACCTACGCCTTCCCTCCGGTTGTCCCAATTTCTGTCACTTTGGGGCCTCGGGTTCCGGACATAGACATGTGCAAACAACTTGTAGATACAATCTAAGCAATAAGTATAGAGCTTAAATATAAGATCATGCCACTCGGGCCCTAGTGACAAGCATTAAACACAACAAGATTGCAGCAACAATAACTTCACAAACTTTATAGATAGACTAATCATAATGTAACAATCCATCGGATCCCAACAAACACAACACCGATTACATCAGAGGAATCTCAATCATGTAAGGCAGCTCATGAGATCATTGTATTGAAGTACATGGTTGAGAGAGTACCAACTAGCTACAGCTAGAACCTGTAGTCCATGGGGGAACTACTCACGGAGCATGATGGAGGCGGTGGCGTCGATGGAGATGGCTTGGGGCACTTCCCCGTCCGGCGTGTCACAGATTCTGTCCCCCGGGTGGAGTTTCGCGATGGCGGCGGCGCCCTGAGTCTTCTTGGGTTTCGTCAATTGGTATCGATGTTTTAGGTCAGACGGCTTAAATAGGCGAAAAGTCGGAGTCGGAGGGGCCACGGGGCCTCCTCACACTAGGCCGCGCGGCCAGGGTGGAGCCCGCGCGGCCACCATGTGTGGGGCCCCCAGGGCACCCTCTGGTCCCACTTTGACTTTCTGGAAGGTTCGGGAAAAATAAGATGTTGGGTCTTCGTTTCGTCGAATTCCGAGAATATTGCCCGAACAGCCTGAACAACAACAAAACAGCCTGGGGGCATCTCGTTAATAGGTTAGTTAAAAGATAAAAACATTATAAAGTGTGAGCAAAACATGTAGGTATTGTCATAAAACAAGCATGAAACATCGAAATTATGGATACGTTGGAGACGTATCAAGCATCCCCAAGCTTAGTTCTGCTCGCCCTCGAGTAGGTAAACGATAAAAAGAATAATTTCTGAAGTGACATGCTACCAACATAATATTAATCATACTATTGCAAAGCATATGAGATGAACGAAGTGACTCAAGGCAATGATCTATATTTGCTAACAAATAGATAACATATAGCAAAACTTTTCATGAATAGTACTTTCAAGACAAGCATCAAAAGTTTTGCATAAGAGTTAACTCATAAAGCAATAAATTCAAAGTAAAGGCATCGAAGCAACACAGAGGAAGATTTAAGTTTCAACAATTGCTTTCAACTTTCAACATGCATATCTCATGGATAATCGTCAACACAAAGTAATATGATGAATGCAAATAAGTAAGTATGTAAGAATCAATGCACAGTTGACACAAGTGTTTGCTTCTAAGATGGAAGGAAGTTGGTAAACTGACTCAACATAAAAGTAAAAGAATGGCCCTTCGCAGAGGGAAGCATAAAATCATGTGCTAGAGCTTTTCAAGTTTTGAAATCATATAGAGAGCATAAAAGTAAAGTTTTGAGAGGTGTTTGTTGTTGTCAACGAATGGTAGTGGGCACTCTAACTACCTCATCAACCAGACTTTCAAGAGGGGCTCCCATGAAGGACGTTATCTCTACCAGCAAGGTAGATCATCCCTCTTCTCTTTTGTTTACACATGTACTTTAGTTTCATTATTGATGACACTCCCCCAACCTTTTGCTTACACAAGCCATGGCTAACCTCGGGTGCCTTCCAACATTCACATACCATGGAGTAGTGTCTATTTGCAAAATTAAGTTGCTTCTTGATAGATCGGCAAAACATGCGAAGAGAATTATTAATGCAAGTTGTAATTAATTGGGGTTGGGAACCCCATTGCCGGCTCTTTTTGCAAAATTATTGGATAAGCGGATGAAGCCACTAGTCCATTGTGAAAGTCTGTCAAAAGTAAATGACAAGATCAAAAGATAAAACACCACATACTTCCTCATGAGCTATAAAACATTGACACAAATAAGAGATGATAGCTTTTGAATTGTTTAAAGGTAGCACATGAAGTATTTACTTGGAATGGCAGAAATACCACATAGTAGGTAGATATGGTGGACACAAATGGCATAGATTTTGGCTCAAGGTTTTGGATGCACGAGAAGCATTTCCTCTCAGTACAAGGCTTTGGGCTAGCAAGGTTGTTTGAAGCAAACACAAGTATAAACTGGTACAACAAAACTTACATAAGAACAAATTGCAAGCATTATAAAACTCTATAGTGTCTTCCTTGTTGCTCAAACACTTTTACCAGAAAATATCTAGACCTTAGAGAGACCAATCATGCAAACCAATTTCAACAAGTTCTACGGTAGTTCTCCACTAATAGGTTTAAACTACATGATGCATGATCTACTTGAGAGCTCAAAACAATTGCCAAGTATCAAATTATCCAAGACAATATGAAGCATTTTCTGTTTCCAACCAAATAACAATAAGTGCAGCGGTTTTCAACTCCGCCATGAACATTAAAATAAAGCTAAGAACACCATTGTTCATATGAAAAAGCGGAGCGTGTCTCTCTCCCACACAAGGATTGCTAGGATCCGAATTTATTCAAACACAAACAAAAATAAAAACACACAGACGCTCCAAGTAAAGAACATAAGATGTGACCGAATAAAAATATAGTTTCAATAGAAGAAACCTCATAAGTTAATGAAGAAGGGGATGCCTTGGGCATCCCCAAGCTTAGACGCTTGAGTCTTCTTGAAATATGCAGGGATGAACCACGGGGGCATCCCCAAGCTTAGACTTTTCACTCTTCTTGATCATATATCATCCTCCTCTCTTGACCCTTGAAAACTTCCTTCACACCAAACTTCTCATAAACTTCATTAGAGGGTTAGTACTCAAAAAAATTTAATCCACTTTAGCCCTGTAGTGACATATTGCAAGAACTCAATAAAACATTAGCTACAGCTCTCCACGTCTAGAAAGCCTCGCTTAAAGTTCACAAGAGACAATGCAAAAAACAGAGACAGAATCTGCCAAAACAGAATAGCCAGTAAACACAAATTTTTAAATGGTACTTCCGTTGCTCAAATCAGAAAACTTAAAACTAATGAAAGTTGCGTACATATCTGAGGATCACGCACGTAAATTTGCAGATTTTTCTGAGTTCCCTACGAGAGATCTGCCCGATTCGTGACGGATAGAAATCTGTTTCTGCGCAGAAATCCAAATCTAGTATCAACCTTCTATTAAAGACTTCACTTGGCACAACATTGCAATAAAATAAAGATAAGGAGAGGTTGCTACAGTAGTAACAACTTCCAAGACACAACAAAACAGTAGCAAAATAAACACATGGGTTATCTCCCAAGAAGTGCTTTCTTTATATCCATTAAGATGGGCTCAACAATTTTAATGATGCTCACATAAGGGTGAGAGTTGAAGCAAAAGAGAGAATCAAAAAGCAAGTTCAAAACACATTTAAGTCTAACCCACTTCCTATGCATAGGAATCTTATACACAAATAAATTCATGAAGAACAAAGTGACAAGCATAAGAAGATAAAACAAGAGTAACTTCAAAAGTTTCAGCATATAGAGAGGTGTTTTAGTACCATGAAAATTTCTACAACCATATTTTCCTCTCTCATAATAATTTTCAGTAGCTTCATGGATAAACTCAACAATATAACTATCACATAAAGCATGCTTTTCATGATTCACAAACACATAATTTTTATCAAGCTCAGAAATAATAGGATTAAAACTTTCAAACCCACTTTTATCAATAATATAACAAGATGATTGATCAATCTCAAAAGATATGGGACTCATAGATAAAGTCAAGAACTCTCCAATCCCATTTTCATTAGTAGTACAATTAATATTATCAAGTAACATAGGACCATCATCTAGAGATTTATCATAAACATTTGCCAAGCAAAACTCTTTAGTACCATGCATTTCGACATCAGGCACAAACAAAGCATTATCATAAGATTTATCAAAGTAGCATGGACTATCATAGATAACAGTAGCATAATTATTCTCACAAGTTTTACTCATAGGGAATATTTCAAGAGAATCCACAGGAACATAACATTCATCCTCTTTCGGTAAGCATGGAGGACAATCAAATAGTGTAAGAGATAAAGAGTTACTCTCATTAGAAGGTTGGCATGGGTAGCTAATCCATTCTTCCTCCTTTTGTTCATCACTCTCCTCTTCTTTTTCATCCAATGAGCTTTCAGGTTCATCAATTTCCTCCTCTTCTTCATCCAATGAGCTTTCAGGTTCATCAATTTCTTCTTCCACAGGTCCTGCAAATTGTGAGTGCATTCTTGTGCATTAATGAGTCTCTTTATAATCAATGATATAAGGATTATCACTGTAGCTTTCTATGCAAAAATTAAGGATAGAAGAGACATAATCTTTAAGGTCCTTACAAACAGCACAAGTTTCATAATTTTTAGACATGAATGATTCTATCTCAGAGGCTCCCATAAATAAGACAAATTGTTCTACCTCTTCGAACCCAAAATGAATATAGCTATTCCAATTATAGTTCTTAATTAAAACTTCCTCACTAAAGCCACATTGAAATTTAAGATGTTTAGTATCCTGTTTAGAGCAACAGTTTATATCATGGCGTTTAAGCAAGATTTTAGCAATTGTATTTAATTTTTCTATCACAGCACTCATAACTTTACCCTTTCTTGATTCTCTATAATTATTATATAGTACTATAAGCTCCAAATAGGTTGTGGGTTCTCCCATAACAACAGTTTTTAATTTTTAGGTTTTTCAAGTTTTTATGGATTTTTAGGTATATAAGAAAAGTAAAACAAGACAAAAATAAACTAGACAAAAGTAAACTAAGCAAAATAAAACTAGACAGAAGCACAAATAAACTAGACAAAAGTAAACTAGCAAGACAAAATAAAATAAAAGCGAGAGAGAGGTAGAGTGTACTCCCCGGTGAACTTATGAGTAGAGCTATGCCTCCCCGGCAACGGCGCCAGAAAATAGTCTTGATAACCCACAAGTATAGGGGATCGCAACAGTCTTCGAGGGAAGTAAAACCCAAATTTATTGATTCGACACAAGGGGAGGTAAAGAATACTTATAAGCCTTAACAACGAGTTGTCAATTCAGCTGCACTGGAAAAGCACTAGTAAGGGGTGATGTGAAAGCAACAGTAATATGAGAGCAGTAGTATCAGTAACACAGCAAGCAGTAATATGAGAGCAATGGCACAGAAAATAGTTGATACTACTTCCAATGACATGAAGAACGAGTATATGATGATGCGAGATGGACCGGAGTTCTAGCTATCTACACTAATGGTAACTCTCCAATAACAAGTGTTGGGTGAACAAATTACAGTTGGGCAATTGATAGGATTGAAATAGCATTAAGACAGAACATCAAGATTATTAATCATGTAGGCATGTTTTCCATATATAGTCATACGTGCTCGCAATGAGAAACTTGTACAACATCTTTTGTCCTACCACCGGTGGCAGCCTCTAGGGAATCTACTGGAAATTAAGGTACTCCTTTTAATAGAGCACTGGAGCAAAGCATTAACACTCCGTGAAAAACATGTGATCCTCATACCTACGCCTTCCCCTCCTGTTGTCCCAATTTCTGTCACTTTGGGGCCTCGGGTTCCGGACATAGACATGTGCAAACAACTTGTAGATACAATCTAAGCAATAAGTATAGAGCTTAAATCTAAGATCATGCCACTCGGGCCCTAGTGACAAGCATTAAACACAACAAGATTGCAGCAACAATAACTTCACAAACTTTATAGATAGACTAATCATAATGTAACAATCCATCGGATCCCAACAAACACAACACCGATTACATCAGATGAATCTCAATCATGTAAGGCAACTCATGAGATCATTGTATTGAAGTACATGGGGGAGAGAGTATCAACTAGCTACAGCTAGAACCCGTAGTCCATGGGGGAACTACTCACGGAGCATGATGGAGGTGGTGGCGTCGATGGAGATGGCTTTCGGGGGCACTTCCCCATCCCTGCGGCGTGCCGGAACAAAGATTTTGTCCCCCGAATTGGAGTTTCGCGATGGCGGCGGCGCCCCTGGAGTCTTTCTGGATTTTCGTCAATTGGTATCGATGTTTTAGGTCAGGACGGCTTAAATAGGCGAAGAGTCGGAGTCAGAGGGGCCACGGGCCTCCTCACACTAGGCCGACGCGGCCGGTGGAGCCGCGCGGCCACCATGTGTGGGGCAGGCACCCCTCGGTCCCACTTTGACTTTCGGAAGGTTCGGGAAAAATAAGATGTTGGGTCTTCGTTTCGTCGAATTCCGAGAATATTGCCAGAACAGCCTTTTGGAACCAAAAACAACAGAAAACTGGCCTTTCGGCATCTCGTTAATAGGTTAGTTCCGGAAAACGCATAAAAACATTATAAAGTGTGAGCAAAACATGTAGGTATTGTCATAAAACAAGCATGGAACATCAGAAATTATGGATACGTTGGAGACGTATCAATGATCTTGATCATGTTAGGCAGCTCACAAGATCTAAACAATGATAGCACAAGCGGAGAAGACAACCATCTAGCTACTGCTATGGACCCATAGTCCAAGGATGAACTACTCACGCATCAATCCGGAGGCGGGCATGATGATGTAGAGCCCTCCGGTGATGATTGATACGTCTCAAACGTATCCATAATTTCTGATGTTCCATGCTAGTTTTATGACAATACCTACATGTTTTGTTCACACTTTATATCGTTTTGATGCATTTTCTGGAACTAACCTATTAACAAGATGCCACAGTGCCAGTTCCTGTTTCTGTTGTTTTTGGTTCCAAAGGTTGTTCGGGCAATATTCTCGAATTCGACGAACGAAGACCCAACATCTTATTTTTCCAGAACCTTCAGAAAGTCGAGGGAGGGACAGGGAGCCCTGGGGCCCCACACGTGGTGGCCGCGCGGTCCACCCTGGCCGCGCCGGCCTAGTGTGTGAGGCCGTGGCCCTCCGACTCCGACTCTTCGCCTATTTAAGCCGTCCTGACCTAAAACATCGATACCGATTGACAAAACTCCAGAAAAGCTCCAGGGACGCCGCCGCCATCGCGAAACTCCAATTTGGGGGACAGAAGTCTCTGTTCCGGCACCCTGCCGGGACGGGGAATTGCCCCGGAGCCATCTCCATCGACACCACCGCCATCTTCATCGCCATCGCTGTCTCCTATGATGAGGAGGGAGTAGTTCTCCCCGGAGGCTGAGGGCTCTACCGGTAGCTATGTGGTTAATCTCTCTCTCATGTACTCCAATACAATGATCTCATGAATTGCTTTGCATAATTGAGATCCATATGATGAGCTTTGTATCGCTACTAGTCTATGTGCTACTCATGTGATGTTATTAAAGTAGTCTATTCCTCCTGCATGGTGTAAAGGTGACAGTGTGTGCACCGTGTAGTTCTTGTCGTAGGTTATGATCATAATCTCTTGTAGGTTATGGAGTTAATTATCACTATGATAGTATTGATGTGATCTATTCCCCTTTCATAGTGTAATGGTGACAGTGTGTATGCTATGTTAGTTCTCGGTTTATTTTGCAAAGATCTATTATGCTCTAAGGTTACTTAAATATGAATGCTGAATGTTGTGGCGCTTGTTAACTCCGGCTTGAGGGAGCTCTTGTAGCCCTACACAATGAATGGTGTTTGTTATCCAACAAAAGAGTGTATGTAGCACAAATGAGAAGAAGTTATTTATTATGTGATCAATGTTGAGAGTGTCCACTAGTGAAAGTATGATCCCTAGGCCTTGTTTCCAATACTGCAAACACCGCTTACTTACTGTTCTACTGCATGTTTACTCGCTGCCATATTTATTTCAGATTGTTATCACCACTCATATTCATCTATACCACCTGTGTTTTACTATCTCTTCACCGAACTAGTGCATCTATACATCTGACAAGTGTATTAGGTGTGTTGGGGACACAAGAGACTTCTTGTATCTTAATTGCAGGGTTGCTTAAGAGGACTATCTTTGACCTCTACCTCCCTGAGTTCGATAAACCTTGGGTGATTCACTTAAGGGAAACTTGCTGCTGTTCTACAAACCTCCGCTCTTGGAGGCCTGATGCGCGTAGATGTACACGTCCGTTGGGAACCCCAAGAGGAAGGTGTGATGCGCACATCAACAATTTTTCCCTCAGAAAGAAACCAAGGTTATCAAACCAGTAGGAGCCAAGAAGCACGTGGAGGTTGTTGGTGGAGAAGTGTAGTGCGGCGCAACACCAGTGAAACCGGCGCCAACGTGGAACCTGCACAACACAATCAAGATACTTTGCCCCAACGTAACAGTGAGGTTGTCAATCTCACCGGCTTGCGGAAAACAAAGGATTAAGCGTATCGAGTGGAAGATGGTGTTTGTTTGCAAAGAACAGTAAAGAACAATGATTGCAGTAGAATGTATTCAGATGTAAAAGAATGGACCGGAGTCCACAGTTCACTAGTGGTGTCTCTCCAATAAGATAACTAACATGCTGGGTGAACAAATTACGGATGGGCAATTGACAAATCAAGATTCAATACATATCAATGATGATTACTATGAGATTTAATCAGGGCATTACGACAAAGTACATAGACCACTATCCAGCATGCATCTATGCCTAAATAATCCACCTTCGGGTTAGCATCCGCACCCCCTCCGGTATTAAGTTGTAAACAACAGATAATTGCATTAAGTATGGTGCGTAATGTAATCAACACAAATATCCTTAGACAAAGCATTGATGTTTTATCCCTAGTAGCAACAGCACATCCACAACCTTAGAACTTTCTGTCACTGTCCCAGATTGAGGCATGAACCCACTATCGAGCATAAATACTCCCTCTTGGAGTTACAAGTATCAACTTGGCCGAGCCTCTACTAGCAACGGAGAGCATGCAAGAACATAAACAACACATATATGATAGATTGATAATCAACTTGACATAGTATTCTAGATTCATCGGATCCCATCAAACACAACATGTAGCATTATAAATAGATGATCTTGATCATGTTAGGCAGCTCACAAGATCTAAACAATGATAGCACAAGCGGAGAAGACAACCATCTAGCTACTGCTATGGACCCATAGTCCAAGGATGAACTACTCACGCATCAATCCGGAGGCGGGCATGATGATGTAGAGCCCCTCCGGTGATGATTCCCCTCTCCGGGGGTGCCGGAGGCGATCTCCGAATCCCAGATGGGATTGGCGGCGGCGACGTCTCGGAAGGTTTTCCGTATCGTGGCTCTTACAGGGGTATTCGCGACGAAGGCTTTAAGTAGGCGGAAGGGTAGGTCGGGGCGTCGCGAGGGGCCCACACCATAGGCGGCGCGGGCCCCCTCTGGCCGCGCGGCCTATGGTTGCGGCGCCTCGTCGCCCACTTCGTTATCCCTTCGGTCTTCCGGAAGCTTCGTGGAAAAATAGGACCCTGGGCGTTGATTTCGTCAAATTCCGAAAATATTTCCTTCCTAGGATTTCTGAAACCAAAAACAGCAGAAAACAACAACTGGCGCTTCGGCATCTTGTTAATAGGTTAGTGCCGGAAAATGTATAGTAATGATGTAAAGTATGTATAAAACATTCAACTATTGTCATAAAAGTAGCATGGAACATAAGAAATTATAGATACGTTTGAGACGTATCAGCATCCCCAAGCTTAGTTCCTACTCGCCCTCGAGTAGGTAAATGATAACACAAATAATTTCTGAAGTGACATGCTACCAACATAACCTTGATCAACAATATTGTAAAGCATATGATATGGATGGAGTGATCTGAAGCAAAAGATTGCTAACAAAGATAATGACTAAACAAATGAATCATATAGCAAAACTTTTCATGAATAGTACTTTCAAGACAAGTATCAATAAGACTTGCATAAGAGCTAACTCATAAGCAATAAATTCTAAGTAGAATGCATTGAAGCAACACAAAGGATGATTAAGTTTCAGCAATTGCTTTCAACTTGTAACAAGTATATCTCATGGATATTTGTCAACATAGAGTAATATAACAGGTGCAATAAGTAAACATGTAAGAATAAATGCACACAGTTAACACAAGTGTTTGCTTCTAAGATAGAAAGAAGTGGGTAAACTGACTCAACATAAAGTAAAAGAATGGCCCTTCGCAGAGGGAAGCATGGATTACTATTTTTGTGCTAGAGCTTTTGTTTTGAAAACATAGAAACAATTTTGTCAACGGTAGTAATAATTCATATGTGCTATGCATAATACTTCCTACAAGTTGCAAGTCTCATGCATAGAGTACTAATAGTGCTCGCACCTTGTCCTAATCAGCTCGGATAACACGGATTATCATTGCATGACATATGTTTCAACCAAGTGTCACAAAGGGGTACCTCTATGCCGCCTGTACAAAGGTCTAATGAGAAAGCACGCATTGGATTTCTCGCTTTTGATTATTCTCAACTTAGACATCCATACCGGGACAACATAGACAACAGATAATGGACTTCTTTTTTAATGCTTAAGCATTCAACAACAGTTAATATTCTCATAAGAGATTGAGGTTGTATGTCCAAACTGAAACTTCCACCATGATACATGGCTTTAGTTAGCGGCCCAATGTTCTTCTCTAACATATGCATACTCAAACCATTTGATCATGAAATCTCACTTACTTCAGACAAGACGAACATGCATAGCATCTCACATGATATCCAACAAATTAAGGTAAAAAGTTGATGGCGTCCCCAGAAACATGGTTACCGCTCAACAAGCAACTTATAAGAATTAAGACACATAACTACATATTCATCACCACAATAGTTTTTAAGCTATTTGTCCCATGAGCTATATATTGTAAAGATAAAGGAATGGAATTTTAAAGGTAGCACTCAAGTAATTTACTTTGGAATGGCAGAAAAATACCACATAGTAGGTAGATATGGTGGACACAAATGGCATGGGTTTTGGCTCAAGGTGTTTGGATGCACGAGAAGCATTTCCTCTCAGTACAAGGTTTGGGCTAGCAAGGTTGTTTGAAGCAAACACAAGTATGAACAGGTACAGCAAAACTTACACAAGAACATATTGCAAGCATTATAAGACTCTACACTGTCTTCCTTGTTGTTCAAACACTTTACCAGAAAATATCTAGACTTAGAGAGACCAATCATGCAAACCAAATTAAACAAGCTCTACGGTAGTTCTCCATTAATAGATTAAACTACATGATGCAAGAGATTAAACATGATCTATGAGAGCTCAAACAATTGCCTAGTTATTCCAAACCATATGCAGCATTTTCTGATTCCAACCAAATAGCAATCTAACGAAGCAATTTCAGCCTTCGCCATGAACATTAAAGCACAATTAAGAACACAAGTGTTCCATATGAAAAAACGGAGCGTAATATCTCCAATATAAGGATGGTGGGATCCAACTTTATTCAAACCAAAACAAAAATAAAAGCAAACCGACGCTCCAAGTAAAGAACATAAGATGTGATGGAATAAAAATATAGTTTCACTAGAAGTGACCTGATAAGTTGTCGATGAAGAAGGGGATGCCTTGGGCATCCCCAAGCTTAGATGCTTGAGTCTTCTTAAAATATGCAGGGATGAACCACCGGGGCATCCCCAAGCTTAGACCTTTCACTCTTCTTGATCATAGTATATCATCCTCTTCTCTTGACCCTTGAAAACTTCCTCCACACCAAACTTCAAGCAAACTCATTAGAGGGTTAGTGCATAATCAAAAATTCACATATTCAGAGGTGACACAATCATTCTTAACACTTCTGGACATTGCACAAAGCTTCTGAAAGTTAATGGAACAAAGAAACTCATTCAACATAGCAAAAGCGGCAATGCGAAATAAAAAAAAACAAAATCTGTCAAAACAGAACAGTCCGTAAAGACGAATTTTGCAGGGGCACTTAACTTGATCAAACGGAAAAACTCAAAACTAATGAAAGTTGCGTACATATCTGAGGATCACGCACATAAATTTGCAGATTTTTTTGACTCTTCTACAGAGAGTTCTGCAATTCGTGACATGGCAATTATGTTCTGCGCAGCAATCCAAATCTAGCATCAACTTTACCATAGAGAGTTTACTTGGCACAAAAACATGATAAGGAGAGGTTGCTACAGTAGTAAACAACTTCCAAGACTCAACAATACAGTAAATAAAATGAAACATGGGTTATCTCCCAAGAAGTGCTTTTCTTTAACGCCTTTCAGCTAGGCGCAGAAAGTGCAAATCAAGTAACATCAAGAGAAGAAGCATCAACATCATTATTTTTCTTACAAGCACAACTTGTTGCAGAGGGTACCTTAGATGCTCCATTATCTAACTTTTCTATGGTGGTGCTAGGGGTTTTATCAATTTTAGGCCTATAATAATTCTTTGGCTTAGGCACCTTAGAGACATACATGAATTTTTGCTCTTTACCCACATAAGCTTTCTCCTTAAACTTAAGAGAAGAAAAAGTTGAACAAAAGGTTCCCATAGCTTTTTCAAGTTCATCAATCCTATTGATTTGATTATCATGGACAACACACGTTTCTAGGACACCAATTCTTTCATCAATTCCTCCTAGGGATTTATCAAGTTTATCAGTATTATCAAGTAGCATTCCCAATTTAGTTTCAACACTTGGAAAAAATTTCTCTATGGTTTCCAATTTTTTCATAACATCCTCAAGAGAGATTTCAATTTTAACTTCATTAACAGGTGGTATTCCAACTAGACTCTCAATGATGCAACTAGCTTCTAAAGCAGGAGTACCTAGGAAATTACCTCCCGAAAGAGTATCAAGAACATACCTATTCCAGCTAGATAGGCCAACATAAAAGTTCCTAAGAAGGATAATAGTGGAGTGTTTCTTAATGCACCTATGATGAGCATTACTAATTCTGTACCAAGCATCTTTAAAACTTTCTCCACCTTGTTGCTTAAAAGAACGAACTTCAACTTCAGGATTACTCATTTTAGTAGCAATAAGAATAAACTAAGCAAGTAGAATAAAGTAAAGACAAGTAACTAATTTTTTGTGTGTTTTGATATAGAGCAAGTAAATAAGACAGAAAGTAAAGTAACTAATTTTTTGTGTTTTCAATATAAAGCAAACAAGACAGTAAATAAAGTAAAGTAAAGCAAGACAAAAACAAAGTAAAGAGATTGGATGTGGAGACTCCCCTTGCAGCGTGTCTTGATCTCCCGGCAACGGCGCCAGAAAAAGTGCTTGATGCGCGTAGATGTACACGTCCATTGGGAACCCCAAGAGGAAGGTGTGATGCGCACAGCAGCAAGTTTTCCCTCAGAAAGAAACCAAGGTTATCGAACCAGTAGGAGCCAAGAAGCACATGAAGTTTGTTGGTGGAGGAGTGTAGTGCGGCGCAACACCGGTGAAACCGGCGCCAACGTGGAACCTGCACAACACAATCAAGATACTTTGCCCCAACGTAAGGTGAGGTTGTCAATCTCACCGGCTTGCTGAAAACAAAGGATTAAGCGTATCGAGTGGAAGATGGTGTTTGTTTGCAAAGAACACTAAAGAACAATGATTGCAGTAGAATGTATTCAGATGTAAAAGAATGGACCGGGGTCCACAGTTCACTAGTGGTGTCTCTCCAATAAGATAACTAACATGCTGGGTGAAAAAATTACAGATGGGCAATTGACAAATCAAGATTCAATACATATCAATGGTGATTACTATGAGATTTAATCAGGGCATTACGACAAAGTACATAGACCGCTATCCAGCATGCATCTATGCCTAAATAATCCACCTTCGGGTTAGCATCCGCACCCCCTCCAGTATTAAGTTGTAAACAACAGATAATTGCATTAAGTATGGTGCGAATGTAATCAACACAAATATCCTTAGACAAAGCATTGATGTTTTATCCCTAGTAGCAACAGCACATCCACAACCTTAGAACTTTCTGTCACTGTCCCAGATTAAATGGAGGCATGAACCCACTATCGAGCATAAATACTCCCTCTTGGAGTTACAAGTATCAACTTGGCCAGAGCCTCTACTAGCAACGGAGAGCATGCAAGAACATAAACAACACATATATGATAGATTGATAATCAACTTGACATAGTATTCTAGATTCATCGGATCCCATCAAACACAACATGTAGCATTACAAATAGATGATCTTGATCATGTTAGGCAGCTCACAAGATCTAAACAATGATAGCACAAGCGGAGAAGACAACCATCTAGCTACCGCTATGGACCCATAGTCCAAGGATGAACTACTCACGCATCAATCCGGAGGCGGGCATGATGATGTAGAGCCCTCGGTGATGATTCCCCTCTCCGGCAGGGTGCCGGAGGCGATCTGCTGAATTCCCCGAGATGGGATTGGCGGCGGCGGCGTCTGGAAGGTTTTCCGTATTGTGGCTCTCGGTACAGGGGTATTCGCGACGAAGGCTTTAAGTAGGCGGAAGGGTAGGTAAGGGGGCGTCGCGAGGGGCCCACACCATAGGGCGGCGCGGGCCCTGATATGTCTCAAACGTATCTATAATTTCTTATGTTCCATGCTACTTTTATGACAATACTTGAATGTTTTATACATACTTTACATCATTATTATTCATTTTCCGGCACTAACCTATTAACAAGATGCCGAAGTGCTAGTTGTTGTTTTCTGCTGTTTTTGGTTTCAGAAATCCTAGTAAGGAAATATTCTAGGAATTGGACGAAATCAACGCCCAGGGTCCTATTTTTACACGAAGCTTCCAGAAGACCGAGGGGAAATGAAGTGGGGCCACGAGGCGCCGACACACTAGGGCGGCGCGGCCTGGCCCCTGGCCGCGCGGCCATGGTGTGTGGGGCCCTCGTGTGGCCCCCTGACCTAACCTTCCGCCTACATATAGCCTTCGTCGCGAAACCCTCTGTACCGAGAGCCACGATACGGAAAACCTTCCAGAGACGCCGCCGTCGTGAATCCCATCTCGGGGGATTCAGGAGATCACCTCCGGCACCCTGCCGGGGAATCATCACCGGAGGGGCTCTACATCATCATGCCCGCCTCCGGATTAATGCGTGAGTAGTTCATCCTTGGACTATGGGTCCATAGCAGTAGCTACATGGTTGTCTTCTCCGCTTGTGCTATCATTGTTTAGATCTTGTGAGCTGCCTAACATGATCAAGATCATCTATTTGTAATGCTACATGTTGTGTTTGGCGGGATCCGATGAATATACAATATTATGTTAAGTTGATTATCAATCTATCATATATGTGTTGTTTATGTTCTTGCATGCTCTCCGTTGCTAGTAGAGGCTCTGGACAAGTTGATACTTGTAACTCCAAGAGGGAGTAATTATGCTCGATAGTGGGTTCATGCCTCCATTGAATCTGGGATCGTGACAATAGGTTCTAAGGTTGTGGATGTGTTGTTGCTACTAGGGATAAAACATCAATGCTTTGTCTAAGGATATTTGTTTTGATTACATTACGTGCCATACTTAATGCAATTATCTGTTGTTTACAACTTAATACTGGAAGGGGTTCGGATGATAACCCGAAGGTGGATTATTTAGGCATAGATGCATGCTGGATAGCGGTCTATGTACTTTGTCGTAATGGCCTGATTAAATCACATAGTAATCATCATTGATATGTATTGAATCTTTATTTGTCAATTGCCCCTGTAATTTGTTCACCCATCATGTTAGTTATCTTATTGGAGAGACACCACTAGTGAACTGTGGACCCCGGTCCATTCTTTTACATCTGAATACATTCTATTGTTCTTACTGTTCTTTGCAAACAAACACCATCTTCCACTCGATACGCTTAATCCTTTGTTTTCAGCAAGCCGGTGAGATTGACAACCTCACTGTTACGTTGGGGCAAAGTACTTTGATTGTGTTGTGCAGGTTCCACGTTGGCGCCGGTTTCACTGGTGTTGCGCCGCACTACACTCCTCCACCAACAACCTTCACGTGCTTCTTGGCTCCTACTGGTTCGATAACCTTGGTTTCTTTCTGAGGGAAAACTTGCTGCTGTGCGCATCACACCTTCCTCTTGGGGTTCCCAACGGACGTGTACATCTACGCGCATCAAGCACTTTTTCTGGCGCCGTTGCCGGGAGATCAAGACGCGCTGCAAGGGGAGTCTCCACTTCCAATCTCTTTACTTTGTTTTTGTCTTGCTTTACTTTATTTTATTTACTGTCTTGTTTGCTTCATATTAAAAACACAAAAAAATTAGTTACTTTACTTACTATCTTATTTACTAGCTCTATATCGAAAACAAAAAAATAGTTACTTTACTTTCTATATTATTTGCTCTATATCAAAAACATAAAAAATTTAGTTACTTGCATTTATTTTAGGGATTTCTATTTTCGTGCCCTCGGGTCGTTAGTTGTACTCAGTTTTCCCCAGCCCCTTAGTTTTTCCTCAGTTTTCCCCTCCCTCTAGTTTGAAACCCGCAGAACGAGCTCAGACGGAAGGAATCCGTTTATTTGGACGTTCTGTGCTGGCGTGTTGCGCCGCGTCGTCTGTGGGGCCGCGACGTGTGGGGCCGCGTCGCGTGGGGCTGGTAGAAAGGGACCGCGTGGGACAGGACGAGAAGCGTTTGGTTGCACGTGAGCAGGAGCTGGGTTTTGTCTCTCTCGGCCCAAATTGGCATTTTGAAGAGCACCTTTTCCCCTCTTTCTCTCTCTGTCTTTTTCACCAAATTAGTATCAAATCTAGAGAAGCTTCTATTTCTGTCTTTCTTCAATATGGCAGCAAATCTAGTAGCAAATCTCTGGGGTTATTTATGCCTTTTGGCCCTCGTTTTTTGCCCAATATGGCAGCAAATCTAGTACCAAATGTAGAAGCTAGTATATGATAAATTGACAACTGCATAATCAGAAAGCTAAGTATAATACATAGGGAAACTGCATACAGCAGCCAAAAGCAGCCAATAACGTTGTAATATACAAGACGCACGCAATGTATGGACAACAAGAAGATTAGGATGAATGAATTTGTTCTTCATTCCTCCTCATATATTTCGTCGTTGCTCCAGCCGTGCATTACCCCAAGGAAATATTGATTGAACTCCCTCCGTCTGCAGTGTGCGGCCAATACATCCTCCAAACGGTATGGCTTGTATTCATTTCTCATACCGTAGTTTCCTATTCTATCCACACGTTCTGGCCACTCCTCCCAGGCCTTTGTATCATGAGAGTACTCTCTGATATAACCCAAATCCGTGTAGTAGATGCAGCCAGGTCGAAGTGTCGGGTACACTCTGGTGTCGACGGAGATACACCGGATATAATTCACGAAGAAGGCATTACTGCCAATGTTACTGACCGGATGGAGAGAGCGGCTCTGAGTGTCCACACGGTACACCAATGGTCTGCCCGCCAAAGCCACGCTGACCAACAACACAAGCAGCAGATCACCATCCGACTTCACGAGGTAGAACTTCTGATGTCCAAGTTCTGGAAATGAAATTAGTGTCTCCATCTTGACAGTGCTCGTGCGCTGCTGCAACTGTACATTGGTGCACACTATTCTTCCGTGCTCTAAATTGTCCACAGCTAGTGCATACAGTTCACCATTGAACGGTGTAATGCAACGCAGACAATGGTTCTTGATCGAAAATCTGTTTTCCCAATCTTTATCTATATCCTTAGTTGGAGTGCTCTCATCGACCCAACCAATTTCCGACGGGTAATGTGCGGTAACGAAGACCATAGTCGGGGATTTGATCACAGCGACTGATTTCAGGAAAATAGATGGCATCTGCGCCTCAAACATAGTGTATTTCTTTGTGAGTGGGTTCAGAAGCCGTATCTTGTGCGGCGGGTTCTTCTGGGCAAGCACGATGACGCCACGGCAAAATCCGACGAAGTAGTATCTGGGCAAGCACGATAACATTCAGCACTAATTAAGATGTTTAAGATTGAAAATAAAGAGGTAGATATGGAGGAAGTTGAACCTTGTATGAACTTCGGATAGATCTATGGTGACGTAGCGTGATGTGCCGAGTTGGAGGAAGGTGAACTCAGCGACGTGTGGAAGGGCGTGGTGTAGCATGATCCATTCGTCCAGGTGCACGTCGGGCTCAGGCAAACCTGAGCGCCAATTTCTACAGACTTGCCTCATGGCAGAGTACGTGTCGGCGTACTCCTCGTTCGCCAGCAAGCATTCGCCGATCTGGTGAAGTGGTCCATCAGCCGAGAGAGAGGCCCAGTTCACGGAGGAGCCGCGCTTGGATGCGCCGCCCTCGGAGGCGACGCGCTCGGGCGGCGGCTCGGCGGCGACGGGCTCGGCGGCGGGCTCGGCGGCGACGGGCTCGGCGGCGACTGGCTCGGCGGCGACGGGCGCGGAGGCGACGGGCTCGGAGGCGACGGGCTCGGAGGCGACGGCCGCCGGCGCATTCTTCTTCTCCATCGCCGGCAGGGTAGCGTGCGTACGGCGGTTGGGGTTTTTTCGATTTGGAGAAGTTGATGGGACGTGAGAGGGGTGGTTTCGTGCGTGAGCGAGAATGAGACGACTGTGTGCAGAGGGAGGGAGGGAGGGGCTTACGCGTCCTAAATGCGACCCGCGTCCTACGCGTCCACTATTTGCACGTCTGCACCGCGACACGCGTCAACAATGGCACGTCTTCCACTTCTGCACCGCAACACGCGTCCTCGAGTCTAACCCTGGAAATTTAGATATACTCAGGTATACCCTCGAGTCATATACTAGCATTTTTTGTGTGCTCAGTTTTCTCCTCGAGTGCTAATACTGGCTAGTGCAATATACTCAGTTTTACCCTCAAGTGGCTGGTCAACAGAGAGTCAACAAATGGGATTAACTAGTTAAATGAGTTATTTAATGTGCAAAAAAATCCGAAAAAGAGTGGCACTTACTCATGGAGTCTTTACCACAAATTGCCACTTCTCAAATCATAGATAAATCATAGATAAATCAAGTTTCACCACAAATTGCCACTTCTCAAATCACCTAGTAGCTATGAAGGTGCATGGTTTTCCATAATAAGCCCTACCCAAAACAGCTTTCCCCAAAACATACTTTGTCTAAATGAGGCCACAATTCTCACACTGATGTATATTGGTATTGCAAATAGTTTGAGGTAGGCCAAGATGGGTTTCATTGTACAAAACACGCATTTTCCATTTTTTAAATCTCATATTTGAATCCCTTAGTCTGTTTACTACTCACTTGCCCTTGGTTTCTTGATACTACTCAGTTTTGCCCTCTCCCTTCACAAACTCTCACAGACGCCCAACATTGCCCTGATTGGTCTAGCCCATGTCACGCGGATCTTGCCCGCCGACCGTTGATCGTATGATCTAACGGGCAGGATAACCCCTATCTCTCTCTCTGGTCGGGGCCACCACCCTCTCTCTCTCTGTCGTCGGTTAGCTTCCACACTCTATGTATGCGAAAGGGCGGTTACCTAGTACGCTAAAGTTTGGTTTTCTGCATTATTTTTCACGAGCTAAATTATAAACTCTTTTTAGGCATTACTTTTCACGCAAAAAATGATAAACCATCACCGATTTGTTGTAGCCATTACTTTTCACGCAAACAATGATACACCATCACCCATTTCTTGTAGCCATTACTTTTCACGCAAAAAATGATAACCATCACCGATTTTGTTGTAGCCATTACTTTTCACGCAAAAAATGATACACCATCACCCATTTCTTGTAGCCATTACTTTCAACGCAAAAAACGATAAACCATCACCGATTTTGTTGTAGCCATTACTTATCACGCAAAAATATGATACACCATCACCCATTTCTTGGACCCATTACTTATGACGCAAAAAATGATACACCATCACCCATTTCTTGGACCCATTACTTATGACGCAAAAAATGATACACCATCACCCATTTCTTGTACCCATTACTTTTCACGCAAAAAACGATAAACCATCACCGATTTCTTGTAGCCATTACTTTTCTTTTAGACTAGTCATAGTGGAGAGTAACATAGAGTAGTAACATGCACATGTTACTACTCTATGTTACTACCTTCATAGTGGGAAGTAACATATGTGTAGTGTCATGCAAAGCCATATTAATTAGGTTGTAGACTCATATAATCTTGGAAAATGTGATGTTATGGTAACATAGCTCTATGTTACTACCCAAGTTACTCCCACTATGAGTAGTCTTAGGCATTACTTTTCACCGTAAAATGATAAACTAGTCAACATAGTCCGCATTACTTTTTTTGTTGAGATATATACCCCCACAACGGTCGTCTCCTCCTTAATTTATTGTGTATAAACCCCCACAACGGTCATCTCCTCCTTATTTTATTGTGTAAACCCCTACAACGGTCATCTCTCCCTTATAAACACCCACACGGCCATCCCTTGTGTCAATAGGTTCTGCCTCTCTCTTCTTCGTTCACATACACTTTATCCATTGCCATGGCTTCCACATCTCGGACGCGGACCGGAAGGGGAAGGGGAAGGGGAAGGGGAATGGGAAGTGGATCATCATCATTGCCACCACCACCGTCAACACTGCCATTGATCATAGAGGAGTTCTTCATCGTCGTCTATGAAGACCCTTTGGTCAAGAAGGTACGTACGCGTTCCCACATATATGATGCATGTGATTAATTATGGGCATGTTCTAAAAAACCTTTAATTTCAAGGGTTCCCTAATTTCAAACGATCGGCGCTCGATCTCTTTGCAGGAACTCCCAAAAAAATTTGCGGACTATCTTGACGGCAAGGAGCCAGCTAAGGTGTATCTGCGAGCAGCTGACTGCGGTCCTCGTCTCTGGACCGTGGAGGTCCTATTTGACGGACAAGGCCGGATGTACCTCGACAAGGGCTGGGAGAAATTCGCCATCGCGCACGGTGTGGATTTCGGCTGGTTCGTACACTTCAAATATGAAGGCGATGATGTGCTCACAGTGAAGGTGTTTGACGGAACAATGTGCAGGAGGTACTACTACTCAGACGACGAAGATACTGATGATGAAAGCGACGACGACGTGAAGCCATGCATCCATCCCCTTTAGATAATTAAGGGGATCATGACCAAGAATATATATGTAGCTTCATATGCATCGATTTAGAGATCTAGCTATTTTCTATATATTATGCATGTAAAAAATAATATCGCATTTCCACTATTATTCGAGCACCACATCCTCGCCGCCACTGCTAGGTCAACGCCGGGATGCACAATGTTTAGCACAAAAGTCACTTTAGATTAAGCTGCGAAAATAGTCACCTGCCATGGGCTGAGGCGGCCCCTACAGAGCGGCTCTATATTATATTCTCTAAATAAAATAGACGACCACAGCGGTCATTGACTGCGGAGGCCCCACAGAGCGGCAATATATAATTGGGATCCCTATATAATTTTCTATAAATAAATAGACGACCCACTGGTCATTGGCTGCGGCAGCCCCATAGAGCGGCCCCATTTGTCATTGGCAGCACCGCGTATACAATCAGTAAATAAAACGGCCCACGCGTCAGCGGTAGATGGATCCACCCGTCAGCACGAGACGGTCAGCGAGGAACTGACCTCACGGTAACGGTAAGGCCTCTGACCTGACGGCAACCCGCGTCTTCGATGGGTTTCAAACTAGAGGGAGGGGAAAACTGAGGAAAAACTAACGAGCTGGGGAAAACTGAGTAAAACTAACGAAGCAGGGGCACGAAAATAGAAATCCCTTTATTTTATTATCATGACTAGTCATGTAGGTGTTGCTCTATCACCTGAGGAATCGATCTTTACTTTTAAACAAGGGGGTGAGGAGAGTTTTGAGGAAGCTTGGTCTAGAATTTTTGATTCTTATAGTAGAACTGAACCTAAAATGCCTCTAAGTTTGCTTCTTAGTAACTTTTATTTTGGGCTTATTCTTCGCTATAGATATGCCTTAGATGCTGTAGTGGGAGGAGATTTCCTTCATTGTGATGGAGATCAAGCTTTTAATGCCGTAAAAAAATTGGTCACATCATCTAGCTCAGCTAGTAACTTTGATTCATCTCTTGCTAGCATTCTTAATAGATTAAACACTCTCGAAACGAATATATCTTGTTTAAAAGAAGGGTACAACCATATTCGCGAATTTTATGATTATGTTCCATTAAGCTTTGAACCTTCAATGTGGGTGCCTACTATAAAAGTTACCATTTGTGGTGAAATTTTTTATGCCCGCTGTGATATTATGTCTGAGTTCTGCCTTATGCCTAAAAGCATTTATGAATCTTTGACACTTTGGGAACTTACTGAAGGAGGAGAAGGAATAACTCTTACTGATAATTCTGTTATAATTCCTAAGGGAATAGCTGAAGGTGTTTTCACAACCTTTCTTGGAAGAACGGTATCCACTGATTATCTTGTTGTTGAATGTGTAGGGACAGGACAAATCACGCTTGGAAGATCCCTGCTGAAACTCATGGGAGCAATCATAGATATGGGGAAAGGCACTCTAAATTTTACCTCTACACCCGGATGCGGTCATGTATTCCCTAAACCAAAGAGTAAGAAGAGTAGGCTCAAAGCCTCTGGTAAGAATGTTAATGCATCATCTCTTGAAAACACTTGATTTGCACTTTCTGCGCCTAGCTGAAAGGCGTTAAAGAAAAGCACTTCTTGGGAGATAACCCATGTTTTATTTTATTTACTGTATTGTTGAGTCTTGGAAGTTGTTTACTACTGTAGCAACCTCTGCTTATCATGTTTTTGTGCCAAGTAAAGTTTCTATGTTAAATTTGATGCTATATTTGGGATTGCTGCGCAGAAACAGCATTGCTGTCTGTCACGAATTCTCGCAGATATCTCTGTAAAAAAATCCAAAAAATCTGCAAATTTACGAGCGTGATCCTCATATATGTACGCAACTTTCATTAGTTTTGAGTTTTTCCATTTGAGCAAGTTAAGTGCCCCTGCCAGATTCATCTTTACGGACTGTTCTGTTTTTGACAGATTCTGCCTTTTATTTCGCATTGCCGCTTTTGCTATGTTGAATGAGTTTCTTTGTTCCATTAACTTTCAGAAGCTTTGTGCAATGTCCAGAAGTGTTAAGAATGATTGTGTCACCTCTGAATATGTGAATTTTTGGTTATGCACTAACCCTCTAATGAGTTTGCTTGAAGTTTGTGTGGAGGAAGTTTTCAAGGGTCAAGAGAAGAGGATGATATACTATGATCAAGAAGAGTGAAAGGTCTAAGCTTGGGGATGCCCCGGTGGTTCATCCCTGCATATTTTAAGAAGACTCAAGCATCTAAGCTTGGGGATGCCCAAGGTATCCCCTTCTTCATCGACAACATTATCAGGTCACTTCTAGTGAAACTATATTTTTATTCCATCACATCTTATGTTCTTTACTTGGAGCGTCGGTTTGCTTTTTATTTTTGTTTTGGTTTGAATAAAGTTGGATCCCACCATCCTTATATTGGAGATATTACGCTCCGCTTTTTCATATGGAACACTTGTGTTCTTAATTGTGCTTTAATGTTCATGGCGAAGGCTGAAATTGCTTCGTTAAATTGCTATTTGGTTGGAATCATAAAATGCTGCAACTTGGCAATTTTTTGAGCTCTCATAGATCATGTTTAAGCTCTTGCATCATGTAGTTTAATCTATTAATGAAGAACTACCGTAGAGCTTGTTTAATTTGGTTTGCATGATTGGTCTCTCTAAGTCTAGATATTTTCGGGTAAAGTGTTTGAACAACAAGGAAGACAGTGTAGAGTCTTATAATGCTTGCAATATGTTCTTGTGTGAGTTTTGCTGTACCTGTTCATACTTGTGTTTGCTTCAAACAACCTTGCTAGCCCAAACCTTGTACTTAGAGGAAATGCTTCTCGTGCATCCAAACTCCTTGAGCCAAAACACATGCCATTTGTGTCCACCATATCTACCTACTATGTAGTATTTTTCTGCCATTCCAAAGTAAATTACTTGAGTGCTACCTTTAAAATTTCATTCATTTATCTTTACAATATATAGCTCATGGGACAAATAGCTTAAAAACTATTGTGGTGATGAATATGTAGTTATGTGTCTTAATTCTTATAAGTTGCTTGTTGAGCGGTAACCATGTTTCTGGGGACGCCATCAACTTTTTACCTTTGTTGGATATCATGTGAGATGCTATGCATGTTCGTCTTGTCTGAAGTAAGTGAGATTTCATGATCAAATGGTTTGAGTATGCATATGTTAGAGAAGAACATTGGGCCGCTAACTAAAGCCATGTATCATGGTGGAAGTTTCAGTTTGGACATACAACCTCAATCTCTTATGAGAATATTAACTGTTGTTGAATGCTTAAGCATTAAAAAAGAAGTCCATTATCTGTTGTCTATGTTGTCCCGGTATGGATGTCTAAGTTGAGAATAATCAAAAGCGAGAAATTCAATGCGTGCTTTCTCCTTAGACACTTGTACAGGCGGCATAGAGGTACCCCTTTGTGACACTTGGTTGAAACATATGTTATGCAATGATAATCCGTGTTTTCCGAGCTAAGTAGGACAAGGTGCGAGCACTATTAGTACTCTATGCATGAGACATGCAACTTGTAGGAAGTATTATGCATAGCACATATGAATTATTACTACCGTTGACAAAATTGTTTCTATGTTTTCAAAACAAAAGCTCTAGCACAAAAATAGTAATCCATGCTTCCCTCTGCGAAGGGCCATTCTTTTACTTTATGTTGAGTCAGTCTACCCACTTCTTTCTATCTTAGAAGCAAACACTTGTGTTAACTGTGTGCATTGATTCTTACATGTTTACTTATTGCACCTGTTATATTATTCTATGTTGACAAATATCCATGAGATATACATGTTATAAGTTGAAAGCAATTGCTGAAACTTAATCATCCTTTGTGTTGCTTCAATACATTCTACTTTGAATTTATTGCTTATGAGTTAGCTCTTATGCAAGTCTTGTTGATACTTGTCTTGAAAGTACTATTCATGAAAAGTTTTGCTATATGATTCATTTGTTTAGTCATTATCTTTGTTAGCAATCTTTTGTTCAGATTACTCCATTCATCTCATATGCTTTACAATAATGTTGATCAAGATTATGTTGGTAGCATGTCACTTCAGAAATTATTTGTGTTATCGTTTACCTACTCGAGGCGAGTAGGAACTAAGCTTGGGGATGCTTGATACGTCTCAAACGTATCTATAATTTCTTATATTCCATGCTACTTTTATGACAATACTTGAATGTTTTATACATACTTTACATCATTATTATACATTTTCCGGCACTAACCTATTAACAAGATGCCGAAGTGCCAGCTGTTCTGCTGTTTTTGGTTTCAGAAATCCTAGTAAGGAAATATTCTCGAATTGGACGAAATCAACGCCAGGGTCCTATTTGTACGAAGCTTCCAGAAGACCGAGGAGGAAAGGAAGTGGGGCCACGAGGCGCCGACACACTAGGGCGGCGCGCGGCCCCGGCCGCGCGACCCGGTGTGTGGGGCCTCGTGTGGCCCCCCCTACCCTTCCGCCTACATATAGCCTTCGTCGCGAAACCCCCTGTACCGAGAGCCACGATACGGAAAACCTTCCAGAGACGCCGCCGTCGCGAATCCCATCTCGGGGATTCAGGAGATCACCTCCGGCACCCAGGAGGGGAATCATCACCGGAGGGGCTCTACATCATCATGCCCGCCTCAGATTGATGCGTGAGTAGTTCATCCTTGGACTATGGGTCCATAGCGTAGCTAGATGGTTGTCTTCTCCGCTTGTGCTATCATTGTTTAGATCTTGTGAGCTGCCTAACATGATCAAGATCATCTATTTGTAATGCTACATGTTGTGTTTGGCGGGATCCGATGAATATAGAATATTATGTTAAGTTGATTATCAATCTATCATATATGTGTTGTTTATGTTCTTGCATGCTCTCCGTTGCTAGTAGAGGCTCTGGCCAAGTTGATACTTGTAACTCCAAGAGGGAGTAATTATGCTAGATAGTGGGTTCATGCCTCCATTGAATCTGGGATCGTGACAATAGGTTCTAAGGTTGTGGATGTGCTGTTTCTACTAGGGATAAAACATCAATGCTTTGTCTAAGGATATTTGTGTTTATTACATTACGCGCCATACTTAATGCAATTATCTGTTGTTTACAACTTAATACTAGAAGGGGTTCGGATGATAACCTGAAGGTGGATTATTTAGGCATAGATGCATGCTGGATAGCGGTCTATGTACTTTGTCGTAATGCCCTGATTAAATCACATAGTAATCATCATTGATATGTATTGAATCTTTATTTGTCAATTGCCCGCCTGTAATTTGTTCACCAGCATGTTAGTTATCTTATTGGAGAGACACCACTAGTGAACTGTGGACCCCGGTCCATTCTTTTACATCTGAATACATTCTACTGTTCTTCTGTTCTTTGCAAACAAACACCATCTTCCACTCGATACGCTTAATCCTTTGTTTTCAGCAAGCCGGTGAGATTGACAACCTCACTGTTACGTTGGGGCAAAGTACTTTGATTGTGTTGTGCAGGTTCCACGTTGGCGCCGGTTTCACTGGTGTTGCGCCGCACTACACTCTTCCACCAACAACCTTCACGTGCTTCTTGGCTCCTACTGGTTCGATAACCTTGGTTTCTTTCTGAGGGAAAACTTGCTGTGCGCATCACACCTTCCTCTTGGGGTTCCCAACGGACGTGTACATCTACGCGCATCGCCCCCTGCCGCGCGGCCTATGGTGGCGCGCCTCGTCGCCCACTTCGTTATCCTTCGGTCTTCCGGAAGCTTCGTGGAAAAATAGGACCCGGGCGTTGATTTCGTCCAATTCCGAGAATATTTCCTTACTAGGATTTCTGAAACCAAAAACAGCAGAAAACAGCAAGCGCTTCGGCATCTTGTTAATAGGTTAGTGCCGGAAAATGTATAATAATGATGTAAAGTATGTATAAAACATTCAAGTATTGTCATAAAAGTAGCATGGAACATAAGAAATTATAGATACGTTTGAGACGTATCAAGGCCCAACACTGTCTACAAGAATAGAAGTACCCGTAGACATCAAGCTATTTTATGGCGCCGTTGCCGGGGAGGTAAGGTAAAAGGTATTCACATCCTCCGACTACTAAGCTATTTTCTAGCATTGTTGCCGGTGTGTGAGTGCTCGAAGCTATCTCCTTTAGATTCTGCAATTTTATCTTTTTGTCTCTTGTTTTTATTTTCACTAGTTAGGCATAATGGAAAACAACAAAAAAATTGGTGAGCTTTTTTATCTTTTTCCTGATTTAGAATTGTTTGATGTGAAAATTAAAAAACCTATGGAACCTTATTTGCATGTTAGTAGCAATGTTATTAGTACGAATGCAATTACTGCTAATGCTATGGAAAAGTCTAAGCTTGGGGAAGCTAGTTTTTATGATCTTTGTAGCTTCCCAGTTTTAGGGGAGAAAATTTGCTCTGATAATACTTTATCTCCCATATGCGATAACTCTAATGATGCTTGTGATATTTTAAATCCACCTACTGAAAATATTCCTTTCAAGATACCTATGAAAATTATTGAACGTGTTATGGATAACCGCTATGAAGGGGATGGAACTGTTCATCCTGAAGATCATTTACTGTTTTTGCATGAATTATGCGGGTTATTCAAGTGTGCAGGTATTTCAATGGATGAAGTTAGGAAGAAATTATTTGTTATGTCGCTATCTGGTAAAGCGGCGCATTGGTATAAACTGCTGAAGGATGGGCGTTCTCTTGATTGGAAGGATATTGTGCCTCTATTTTATTCCAAATTCTATCCTCCAAGTGAAATTCACAAAGACCGAAACCGTATATATAATTTCTGGCTTCATGATGGAGAAAGTATTGCCCAAGCGTGGGAGAGATTGAAGTCCTTAATGCTCAAATGCCCCATTCATGAGCTTCCTGGTAATGTTATCATTGATAATTTCTATGCAAGACTTTCTTTTCAGGATAAAACCTTGTTGGATACTGCTTGTTCTGGATCATTCACACGCAACAAAGAAGAGTTTAAATGGGACCTTCTTGATCGGATTCAGGAGAATACTGAAGAATGGGAGAATGACAAAGGTAGAGAGTCGGGTATAAATTATGATTATGAATGCATTGAAACTTTTATGGATACTGATAAATTTCGAAATATGAGTGCTTGATACGTCTCCAACGTATCTATAATTTCTTATGTTCCATGCTACTTTATTGATGATACCTACATGTTTTATGCACATTATATGTCGTATTTATGCATTTTCTGGAACTAACCTATTAACAAGATGCCGAAGTGCCAGTTCTGTTTTCTGTTTTTTGGTTTCAGAAATCCTAGTAAGGAAATATTCTCGGAATTGGACGAAATCAACGCCCAGGTTCCTATTTTGCCCGGAAGCATCCAGAACACCCGAGACGCCGGAGGGGGCCCTGTGGGCCCAGATGATAGGTGGCGCGGCCTGGGCCCCTGGCCGCGCCGGCCTATGGTGTGGGCACCCCTTCGACCCTCTGCGCCGCCTCTTCGCCTATTTAAAGCCCCTGCATCGAAAACCCTTACGGAGGAAGCCACGGTACGCGAAACCTTCCAGAGCCGCCGCCATCGCGAAGCCAAGATCGGGGGACAGGAGTCTCTGTTCCGGCACCCTGCCGGAGCGGGAAGTGCCCCGGAAGGCTTCTCCATCGACACCGCTGCCATCTCCACCGCCATCTTCATCACCGCTGCTGCTCCCATGAAGAGGGAGTAGTTCTCCATCGAGGCTCGGGGCTGTACCGGTAGCTATGTGGTTAATCTCTCTCCTATGTACCTCAATACAATGATCTCATGAGCTGCTTTACATGATTGAGATTCATATGAGTTTTGTATCACTACTATCTATGTGCTACTCTAGCAAAGTTATTAAAGTAGTTCTATTCCTCCTGCACGTGTGTAAAGGTGACAGTGTGTGCACCGTGTTAGTACTTGGTTTATGCTATGATCATGATCTCTTGTAGATTGCGAAGTTAACTATTGCTATGATAATATTGATGTGATCTATTCCTCCTACATATGCATGAAGGTGACAGTGTGCATGCTATGTTAGTACTTGGTTTAGTCTTTTGATCTATCTTACACTATAAGGTTACTAAAATATGAGCATTATTGTGGAGCTTGTTAACTCCGGCATTGAGGGTTCGTGTAATCCTACGCAATGTGTTCATCATCCAACAAGAGTGTAGAGTATGCATTTATCTATTCTGTTATGTGATCAATGTTGAGAGTGTCCACTAGTGAAAGTGTAATCCCTAGGCTTTGTTCCTAAATATGCTATCTGCTTGTTTACTGTTTTACTGCGTTACTACTGCTGCAATACTACCACCATCAACTACACGCCAGCAAGCTATTTTCTGGCACCGTTGCTACTGCTCATATATATTCATACCACCTGTATTTCACTATCTCTTCGCGAACTAGTGCACCTATTAGGTGTGTTGGGGACACAAGAGACTTCTTGCTTTGTGGTTGCAGGGTTGCATGAGAGGGATATCTTTGACCTCTTCCTCCCTGAGTTCGATAAACCTTGGGTAATCCACTTAAGGGAAACTTGCTGCTGTTCTACAAACCTCTGCTCTTGGAGGCCCAACATTGTACGAAAGGAGGGGGAACGTAGACATCAAGCACTTTTCTGGCGTTGCCGGGAGGAAAGGTAAAATGCACTCATACTCCGGTTCCAGGTAACAGTACTTTTCTGGGCCATTGTGTGTGTGCTCGAAGCTATTTCCTTTAGATCCTGCAATTGCATCTTTTTGTTTCTTGTTTTTATTTTCACTAGTTAGGCATAATGGAAAACAACAAAAAAATTGGTGAGCTTTTTAATCTTTTTCCTAATTTAGAATTGTTTGATGCGAAAATTAAAAAACCTATGGAACCTTATTTACATGATAGTAGCAATGTTATTAGTATGAATGCAATTACTGCTAATGCTATGAAGAAGTCTAAGCTTGGGGAAGCTAGTTTACATAAAAATAATCTTTTTTGCTCCTCAACTTTGGAAGAAATATTTTGCTCTGATAATGCTTTATCTCCCATATGCGATAACTCTAATGATGCTTCTGATATTTTAAATCCACCTGCTGAAAGTATTCCGTATAAAATACCTATGAAAATTATTGAACGTGTTATGGATAACCGCTATGAAGGGGATGGAACTATCCATCCTGGAGATCATTTACTGTTTTTGCATGAATTATGCGGGTTATTCAAGTGTGCAGGTATTTCAATGGATGAAGTTAGAAAGAAATTATTTGTTATGTCGCTATCTGGTGAAGCGGCGCATTGGTATAAACTATTGAAGGACGGGCGCTCTCTTGATTGGAAGGATATTGTGCCTCTATTTTATTCCAAGTTCTATCCTCCAAGTGAAATTCACAAAGATCGAAACCATATATATAATTTTTGGCCTCATGATGGAGAGAGTATTGCCCAAGCATGGGAGAGATTGAAGACTTTAATGCTCAAATGCCCCAATCATGAGCTTCCAGGTAATATCATCATTGATAATTTCTATGCAAGACTTTCTTTTCAAGATAAGACCTTGCTGGATACTACTTGTTCTGGATCATTCACGCGCAACAAAGAAGAGTTTAAAAGGGACCTTCTTGATCGGATTAAGGAGAACGCTGAAGATTGGGAGAATGACAAAGGTAAAGAATCAGGTATAAACTATGATTATGAATGCATTGAAACTTTTATGAATACTGATAAATTTCGAAATATGAGTGCTACTTATGGTCTTGACTCTCAAGTTATTGCAAATCTTTATAAAGCTTTTGCTTCTCACATTGAATTGCCTAGGAAGAATTTTGATAAGTATCATGAACCTTTTAAAGAGGCTTGCATGAAGAATGAAATTGTTGTTAATGATTGCAATAAGCATGCTCAAACTCCTAAGAATGCTATTTCCTATAAGCATGTTAATTTTTGTGGAATACATAGACCTTGTGGAATTAATCAAATTGAGGAAGAATATTGTATCCATCATAGGAATGAAAAAACTAGAAAGTGGTCTAGAGCTCTAGATGATCTTGGAGAAAAAGTGTGTGCCCTCTATCCTTTTATTTGTGAACTTTGCCATAAAGTTGGTCATTTTAATTTTCAATGCTCCTCCAATGATAATTCGAACCCCATGAGTGCTGCAAATTTGTATTGTGATGATGAAATTATTCCTAATCAGCATGATGAACTTACCTTATTTTTGAAGTGTGAAGAGTTATCAAGAAAAATTTCTTTGTTAAATATTAACGATCTTGATATTGATGATGTCCTGCATGGGTGTCTTTCTTATTGCATTAATAATTGCCATACAAACACTTACATACAAAATATTTTAGAAGATGACACCTTGCCAAAATATGATAGGACCGCTGTGTGTTTTCAACTAATTAATGAAAAGGAGGGATCCTCCCAAGTTTCTTCTATTGTTTCTGAAAGTAAATCAGGTTATGCGGACAAGCCACCCTTCAAGCCTCTTCCTCCTAAAGAAGGGAACGAGGAGAAGGAAAAGAAGAAGAAGAAGGGAACGAAGACGAAGAAGAAGAAGAAAAAGGAGAATAAAGAGAAAGAGGCAATGGCATATCCCCGCGTGTATGAGGTAACAATAGGTAACCGTAAGTATGTTGCGCCTAATGATTATTATGATAATGAATCTGAGTACGATGATCTTCCTATGCCCTGTACCCATGTTAGTGATCATGATTTGGATGAGCACACTACTTTTGATATTGGAAATCTCTTTGGTACTAATTATGAAAGTAATGATGATAGCATTATTCATGTCCCCTTAAACGATGATATTGAAAGCTCTAAGCTTGGGGATGTTGTGCTTGAAGATCCTATATTTGAGACCTCTACTTTTAGTGAAAATGATGATATTACATATTCTGGTTTAGATAATTGCTATAGAGATGTATATGACACATGTTACAATTATCCTTATGAAACTTGTCATAGTTATGATGGGCTTGCCAAAAACCATTCCCTTAGTATGCAACTTGTTTACCATGTTCAAATTCTTGATAATGATCCTGCTCCAATTACTATTAATGAGAAGAGTTTTTCTTATGTCAAAAATAATGATACCCTTATGCATATGAACCATGATAAGAATGTTTTAAGTGATGGTTATATTGTAGATTTCATCAATGATGCTACTGAAAGTTATTATGAGAGAGGGAAACATGGTTATAGGCATCTTAATAATATTAAGTTTCCCCTCTTTATGTTGAGAATCTTGAAGTTACTCGTGTTTTATCCTCTTATGCTTGTCACTTTATTCTTCATGAATTCATTTGTGTACAAGATTCCTTTGCATAGGAAATGTGTTAGACTTAAATGCTCTCTTTTGCCTCAACTTTTATTTCTTACGAGTGCAGCATTAAAACTGCTAAGCCCATCTTAATGGCTATAAAGAAAGAACTTCTTGGGAGATAACCCATGTGTTTATTTTGCTACAGTACCTTTGTTTTATATTTGTGTCTTGGAAGTTGTTACTACTGTAGCAACCTCTCCTTATCTTATTTTTATTGCATTGTTGTGCCAAGTAAAGTCTTTGATAGAAAGGTTGATACTAGATTTGGATTACTGCGCAGAGACAGATTTCTTTGCTGTCACGAATCTGGGACTAATTCTCTGTAGGAAACTCAGAAAATTATGCCAATTTACGTGAGTGATCCTCAGATATGTACACAACTTTCATTAGTTTTGAGTTTTTCCGTTTGAGCAAGTATGGTGCCATTTTAAAATTCGTCTTTACAAACTGTTCTGTTTTGACAGATTCTGCCTTTTATTTCGCATTGCCGCTTTTGCTTTGTTGAATGGGTTTCTTTGTTCCATTAACTTTCAGAAGTTTTGTGCAATGTCCAAAAGTGTTAAGAATGATTGTGTCACCTCTGAACATGTGAATTTTGATTATGCACTAACCATCTAATGAGTTTGCTTGAAGTTTGGTGTGGCAGAAGTTTTCAAGGGTCAATAGAAGAGGGTGATATAATGTGATCGAGAAGAGTGAAAGGTCTAAGCTTGGGGATGCCCCGGTGGTTCATCCCTGCATATTTCAAGAAGACTCAAGCATCTAAGCTTGGGGATGCCCAAGGCATCCTTCTTCATCGACAACTTATCAGGTTTCTTCTGTGAAACTATATTTTTATTCGGTCACATCTTATGTACTTTACTTGGAGCGTCTGTGTGTGCTTTTATTTTTGTTTTGTTATCTTAGTTCTCTGAATAAGTTCATCCTTGTGTGGGAGAGAGACACGCTCCGCTGGTTCGTATGAACACATGTGTTCTTAGCTCATAATATTCATGGCGAAGTTTCCTCTTCGTTAAATTGTTATATGGTTGGAATTGGAAAATGCTACATGTAGTAATTGCTATAATGTCTTGGGTAATGTGATACTTGGAAATTGTTGTGCTCATGTTTAAGCTCTTGCATCATATGCTTTGCACCCATTAATGAAGAAATACATAGAGCTTGCTAAAATTTGGTTTGCATAATTGGTCTCTCTAAGGTCTAGATAATTTCTAGTATTGAGTTTGAACAACAAGGAAGACGGTGTAGAGTCTTATAATGTTTACAATATGTCTTTTATGTGAGTTTTGCTGCACCGGTTCATCCTTGTGTTTGCTTCAAATAACCTTGATAGCCTAAACCTTGTATCGAGAGGGAATACTTCTCATGCATCCAAAATCCTTGAGCCAACTACTATGCCATTTGTGTCCACCAAACCTACCTACTACATGGTATTTCTCCGCCATTCCAAAGTAAATTGCTTGAGTGCTTGATGGCGTGTAACTCACACGTTCGTTGGGAACCCCAAGAGGAAGGTATGATGCGCACAGTAGCAAGTTTTCCCTCAGAAAGAAACCAAGGTTTAATCGAACCAGGAGGAGCCAAGAAGCACGTTGAAGGTTGATGGTCGGGAAATGTGATGCGGCGCAACACCAGGGATTCCGGCGCCAACGCGGAACCTGCACAACACAACCCAAGTACTTTGTCCCAACGAAACAGTGAGGTTGTCAATCTCACCGGCTTGCTGTAACAAAGGATTAAACGTATCGAGTGGAAGATGTTTGCAAAGAAAACAGTAAAACAAGTAGATTGTATGCTATGTAAAGAATAGGACCGGGGTCCACAGTTCACTAGAGGTGTCTCTCCCATAAGATAAAAGCATGTTGGGTGAACAAATTACAGTCGGGCAATTGACAAATAGAGAAAGGCATAACAATGCATATACATGACATGATAAATATAGTGAGATTTAATTGGGCATTACGACAAAGAACATAGACCGCCATCCAACCGCATCTATGCCTAAAAAGTCCACCTTCAGGTTATCGTCCGAACCCCCTCCAGTATTAAGTTGCAAAGCAACAGACAATTGCATTAAGTATGGTGCGTAATGTAATCAACAACTACATCCTTAGACATAGCATCAATGTTTTATCCCTAGTGGCAACAAACACATCCACAACCTTAGAACTTTCTGTCACTGTCCCAGATTCAATGGAGGCATGAACCCACTATCGAGCATAAATACTCCCTCTTGGAGTTAAGAGTAAAAACTTGGCCAGAGCCTCTACTAATAACGGAGAGCATGCAAGATCATAAACAACACATGAACAATAGATTGATAATCACCATAATCATAGTACTCTCTATCCATCGGATCCCGACAAACACAACATATAGAATTACATATAGATGATCTTGATCATGTTAGGCAGCTCACAAGATCTAACAATGAAGCATAACAAGGAGAAGACGACCATCTAGCTACGCTATGGACCCATGGTCCAGGGGTGGACTACTCACTCATCACTCCGGAGGCGACCATGGCGGTGTAGAGTCCTCCCGGAGATGAATCCCCTCGGCCAGGGTGCCGGAGGCGATCTCCAGAATCCCCGAGATGGGACGGCGGCGGCGTCTGTAAGGTTTTCCGTATCGTGGCTCTCACGGGGGTTTCGCGACGGAAGCTTTAAGTAGGCGGAGGGTCAACGCGAGGGGCCACACGAGGGGCCCAGGGGATAGGTCGGCGCGCCAGGGCCTGGGCCGCGCCGGCCACCCCCTGGCCTCCTCGTGGCCCCACTTCGTTAGGTCTTCGGTCTTCGGAAGCTTCGTGCAAAAATAGGACCCTGGGCGAAAGTTTCGTCCAATTCCGAGAATATTTCTTTACTAGGATTTCTGAAACCAAAAACAACAGAAAACAGCAACTGGCTCTTCGGCATCTTGTTAATAGGTTAGTTCCAGAAAATGCATAAATATGACATATAATGTGCATAAAACATGTAGGTATCATCAATAAAGTAGCATGGAACATAAGAAATTATCGATACGTTGGAGACGTATCAGCATCCCCAAGCTTAGTTCTGCTCGTCCCGAGCAGGTAAAACGATAACAAAGATAATTTCTGAAGTGACATGCCATCATAATCTTGATCATACTATTTGTAAACATATGTAATGAATGCAGCGATCAAAGCAAAGGTAATGACATGAGTAAACAACTGAATCATAAAGCAAAGACTTTTCATGAATAGTACTTCAAGACAAGCATCAATAAGTCTTGCATAAGAGTTAACTCATAAAGCAATAAATCAAAGTAAAGGTGTTGAAGCAACACATAGGAAGATTAAGTTTCAGCGGTTGCTTTCAACTTATAACATGTATATCTCATGGATATTGTCAACATAAAGTAATATAACAAGTGCAACATGCAAGTATGTAGGAATCAATGCACAGTTCACACAAGTGTTTGCTTCTTAAGGTGGAAGGAGATAGGTAAACTGACTCAACAATAAAAGTAAAAGAATGGTCCTTCAAAGAGGAAAGCATCGATTGTTGTATTTGTGCTAGAGCTTTTATTTTGAAAACATGAAACAATTTTGTCAACGGTAGTAATAAAGCATATGAGTTATGTAAATTATATCTTACAAGTTGCAAGCCTCACGCATAGTATACTAATAGTGCCCGCACCTTGTCCTACTTAACTTGGACTACCGGGTCTTCGCATGCCATGTTTCAACCAAGTGTCACAAAGGGGTACCTCCATGCCGCCTGTACAAAGGTCTAAGGAGAATGCTCGCATTTCGGATTTCTCGCTTTTGATTATTCTCAACTTAGACATCCATACCGGGACAACATGGACAACAGATAATGGACTCCTCTTAAATGCATAAGCATGTAGCAATGGTTATTGTTCTCATATGAGATTGAGGATATATGTCCAAAACTGAAACTTCAACCATGATTCATGGCTTTAGTTAGCGGCCCAATGTTCTTCTCTAACAATTTTGCATGCTCCAACCACTAAAATGATAGACCTTCAGACAAGACGGACATGCATAGCAACTCACATGATATTCAACAATAGTTGATGGCGTTCCCCAGAAGCATGGTTATCGCACAACAGGCAACTTAATAAAATATAAAGTGCATAAGTACATATTCAATACTACGATAGTTTTTAAGGCTATTTTGTCCCATGAGCTATATATTGCAAAGGTGGATGATGGAATTTTAAAGGTAGCACTCAAGCAATTTACTTTGGAATGGCGGAGAAATACCATGTAGTAGGTAGGTATGGTGGACACAAATGGCATAGTAGTTGGCTCAAGGATTTTGGATGCATGAGAAGTATTCCCTCTCGATACAAGGTTTAGGCTAGCAAGGTTATTTGAAGCAAACTCAAGGATGAACAAGTGCAGCAAAACTCACATAAAAGACATATTGTAAACATTATAAGACTCTACACTGTCTTCCTTGTTGTTCAAAACTCAATACTAGATATTATCTAGACCTTAGAGAAACCAAATATGCAAATCAAATTTTAGCAAGCTCTATGTATTTCTTCATTAATGGGTGCAAAGCATATGATGCAAGAGCTTAAACATGAGCACAACAATTGCCAAGTATCACATTATCCAAGACATTTTTAGAATTACTACATGTAGCATTTTCCAATTCCAACCATATAACAATTTAACGAAGAAGAAACTTCGCCTTGAACATTATGAGTAAAGCCTAAGGACACATGTGTCCATATGCAACAGCGGAGCGTGTCTCTCTCCCACAAAGTGAATGCTAGGATCCATCTTATTCAAACAAAAACAAAAACAAAAACAAACCGACGCTCCAAGTAAAGAACACAAGATGTGACTGAATAAAAATATAGTTTCAGGGGAGGAACCTGATGATGTTGTCGATGAAGAAGGGGATGCCTTGGGCATCCCCAAGCTTAGACGCTTGAGTCTTCTTAAAATATGCAGGGGTGAACCACGGGGCATCCCCAAGCTTAGAGCTTTCACTCCTCTTGATCATAGTATATCATTCTCCTCTCTTGACCCTTGAAAACTTCCTTCACACCAAACTTCAAGCAAACTCATTAGAGGGTTAGTGCACAATTAATAATTCACTCATTCAGAGGTGACACAATCATTATTTTCACTTCTGGACATTGCATAATGCTACTGGACATTAATGGATCAAAGAAATAAATCCAACATAGCAAAAGAGGCAATGCGAAATAAAAGGCAGAATCTGTCAAAAACAGAACAGTCCGTAAAGACGAATTTAGAAATGGCACCAGACTTGCTCAAATGGAAAAACTCAAAACTAATGAAAGTTGCGTACATATCTGAGGATCACGCTCGTAAATTGGCAGATTTTTTCGAATTTTCTACAGAGAATTGTGCCCAGATTCGTGACAGACAGCAATGCTGTTTCTGCGCAGCGATCCCAAATATAACATCAACTTTGACATAGAAACTTTACTTGGCACAAAAACATGATAAGGAGAGGTTGCTACAGTAGTAAACAACTTCCAAGACTCAACAAAACAAAAAATTGCTGTAGGTAAAAACATGGGTTGTCTCCCATAAGCGCTTTTCTTTAACGCCTTTCAGCTAGGCGCAGAAAGTACAAATCAAGTAACATCGAGAGTAGAAGCATCAACATCATAGCTTGTTCTAATAATAGAATCAAAAGGCAACTTCATTCTCTTTCTAGGGAAGTGTTCCATACCTTTCTTGAGAGGAAATTGATATTTAATATTACCTTCCCTCATATCAATAACAGCACCAACAGTTCGAAGAAAAGGTCTTCCCAACACAATTGGACAAGATGCATTGCATTCGATATCCAAGACAACAAAATCAACGGGGACAAGGTTATTGTTAACCGTAATATGCACATTATCAATCCTCCCCAAAGGTTTCTTTTTAACATTATCGGCAAGATTAACATCCAAATAACAATTCTTCAATGGTGGCAAGTCAAGCATATCATAAATCTTTTTAGGCATAACAGAAATACTTGCACCAAGATCACATAAAGCATTACATTCAAAGTCATTGAATTTCATTTTAATGATGGGCTCCCAACCATCCTCTAACTTTCTAGGAATAGAAATTTCAAGTTTTAGTTTCTCTTCTCTAGCTTTTATGAGAGCATTTGTAATATGTTTTGTAAAGGCTAAATTTATAGCACTAGCATTAGGACTTTTAGCAAGTTTTTGTAAGAACTTTATAACTTCAGAGATGTGGCAATCATCAAAATCTAAATCATTATGAGCTACAGCAATGGGATCATTGTTCCCAAGGTTGGAAAAAATTTCAGCAGTTTTATCACAAGCAGTTTCAGCAGTTTTAGCAATTTCAGGCAGTTTTGTACGCTTTGCACTAGGAGTAGAAACATTGCCAACACCAATTATTTTACCATTGATAGTAGGAGGTGCAGCAACATGTGAAGAATTAGCATTACTAGTGGTGGTAATAGTCCAAACTTTAGCTACATTATTCTCTTTAGCTAGTTTTTCATTTTCTTCTCTATCCCACCTAGCACGCAGTTCAGCCATTAATCTTATATTCTCATTAATTCTAACTTGGATGGCATTTGCTGTAGTAGTAATCTTATTATCAATATCATTATTAGGCATAACTTTCAATTTTAAAAGATTAACATCAGAGGCAAGTCTATCAACTCTAGAAGCAATTTTATCAAGCTTTTCCTCAACAGATTTGTTAAAAGCAGTTTGTGTACTAATAAATTCTTTAAGCATGGTTTCAAGACCAGGGGTACACTCCTATTATTGTTGTAAGAATTCCCATAAGAATTACCATAACCATTACCATTAGCAGAAGGATATGGCCTATAGTTATTACCAGAGTTGTTCCTATAAGCATTGTTGTTGAAATTATTGTTTTTAATGAAATTCACATCAACATTTTCTTCTTGAGCAACCAATGAAGCTAAAGGAACATTATTTGGATCAACATTAGATCTACCATTAACAAGCATAGACATAATCAATCAATCTTATCACTCAAGGAAGTTTCCTCAACATAATTTACCTTCTTACCTTGTGGAGTTCTTTCCGTGTGCCATTCAGAGTAATTAATCATCATATCATCAAGAAGTTTCGTAGCCGCCCCCAATGTGATGGACATAAAGGTACCTCCAGCAGCTGAATCCAATAAATTCCGTGAAGAAAAATTTAGTCCTGCATAGAAGGTTTGGATGATCATCCAAGTAGTCAGTCCATGGGTTGGGCAATTCTTTACCAAAGTTTTCATTCTCTCCCATGCTTGAGCAACATGTTCAGTATCTAATTGTTTAAAATTCATTATGCTACTTCTCAAAGATATAATTTTAGCGGGAGGATAATATCTACCAATAAAAGCATCCTTGCATTTAGTCCATGAGTCAATACTATTCTTAGGCAAAGATAGCAACCAATCTTTAGCTCTTCCTCTTAATGAGAAAGGAAACACTTTCAATTTAATAATATCACCATCTACATCCTTATACTTTTGCATTTCACAAAGTTCAACAAAATTATTGAGATGGGCAGCAGCATCATCAGAACTAGCACCAGAAAATTGTTCTCTCATAACCAAATTCAGTAAAGCAGGTTTAATTTCAAAGAATTCTGCTGTAGTAGCAGGTGGAGCAATAGGTGTGCATAGGAAATCATTATTATTTGCATTTGTGAAGTCACACAACTTAGTATTCTCATGGTTGGCCATTTTAGCAACGGTAAATAAAACAAACTAGATAAAGTAAATGCAAGTAACTAATTTTTTTGTGTTTTTGATATAGAGAGCAAGACAGTAAATAAAGTAAAACTAGCAACTATTTTTTTTGTATTTTGATTTAGTGCAGCAAACAAAGTAGTAAATAAAATAAAGCAAGACAAAAACAAAGTAAAGAGATTGAGAAGTGGAGACTCCCCTTGCAGCGTGTCTTGATCTCCCCGGCAACGGCGCCAGAAAAAGAGCTTGATGGCGTGTAACTCACACGTTCGTTGGGAACCCCAAGAGGAAGGTATGATGCGCACAGTAGCAAGTTTTCCCTCAGAAAGAAACCAAGGTTTAATCGAACCAGGAGGAGCCAAGAAGCACGTTGAAGGTTGATGGTCGCGAAATGTGATGCGGCGCAACACCAGGGATTCCGGCGCCAACGCGGAACCTGCACAACACAACCCAAGTACTTTGTCCCAACGAAACAGTGAGGTTGTCAATCTCACCGGCTTGCTGTAACAAAGGATTAAACGTATCGAGTGGAAGATGTTTGCAAAGAAAACAGTAAAACAAGTAGATTGTATGCTATGTAAAGAATAGGACCGGGGTCCACAGTTCACTAGAGGTGTCTCTCCCATAAGATAAAAGCATGTTGGGTGAACAAATTACAGTCGGGCAATTGACAAATAGAGAAAGGCATAACAATGCATATACATGACATGATAAATATAGTGAGATTTAATTGGGCATTACGACAAAGAACATAGACCGCCATCCAACTGCATCTATGCCTAAAAAGTCCACCTTCAGGTTATCGTCCGAACCCCCTCCAGTATTAAGTTGCAAAGCAACAGACAATTGCATTAAGTATGGTGCGTAATGTAATCAACAACTACATCCTTAGACATAGCATCAATGTTTTATCCCTAGTGGCAACAGCACATCCACAACCTTAGAACTTTCTGTCACTGTCCCAGATTCAATGGAGGCATGAACCCACTATCGAGCATAAATACTCCCTCTTGGAGTTAAGAGTAAAAACTTGGCCAGAGCCTCTACTAATAACGGAGAGCATGCAAGATCATAAACAACACATGAACAATAGATTGATAATCACCATAATCATAGTACTCTCTATCCATCGGATCCCGACAAACACAACATATAGAATTACATATAGATGATCTTGATCATGTTAGGCAGCTCACAAGATCTAACAATGAAGCATAACAAGGAGAAGACGACCATCTAGCTACTGCTATGGACCCATGGTCCAGGGGTGGACTACTCACTCATCACTCCGGAGGCGACCATGGCGGTGTAGAGTCCTCCGGGAGATGAATCCCCTCTCCGAGGGTGCCGGAGGCGATCTCCGTAATCCCCGAGATGGGATTCGGCGGCGCGTCTCTGTAAGGTTTTCCGTATCGTGGCTCTCGGTACTGGGGTTTTCGCGATGGAAGCTTTAAGTAGGCGGAGGGTCAACGCGAGGGGCCACACGAGGGGCCCAGGGGGATAGGTCGGCGCGGCCGGGCCTGGGCCGCGCCGGCCCCCCCGTGGCCCCACTTCGTTAGGTCTTCGGTCTTGGAAGCTTCGTGCAAAATAGGACCCGGGCGAAAGTTTCGTCCAATTCCGAGAATATTTCTTTACTAGGATTTCTGAAACCAAAAACAGCACAGCAACTGGCTCTTCGGCATCTTGTTAATAGGTTAGTTCCAGAAAATGCATAAATATGACATATAATGTGCATAAAACATGTAGGTATCATCAATAAAGTAGCATGGAACATAAGAAATTATCGATACGTTGGAGACGTATCAGTGCTACCTTTAAAATTCCATCATTCACCTTTGCAATATATAGCTCATGGGACAAAATAGCCTTAAAAACTATCGTAGTATTGAATATGTACTTATGCACTTTATCTTTTATTAAGTTGCTTGTTGTGCGATAACCATGCTTCTGGGGAACGCCATCAACTATTGTTGAATATCATGTGAGTTGCTATGCATGTCCATCTTGTCTGAAGGATCTATCACCTTAATGATTGGAGCATGCAAATTGTTAGAGAAGAACATTGGGCCGCTAACTAAAGCCATGAATCATGGTTGAAGTTTCAGTTTTGGACATATATCCTCAATCTCATATGAGAATAATAATTGTTGCTACATGCTTATGCATTTAAGAGGAGTCCATTATCTGTTGTCCATGTTGTCTCGGTATGGATGTCTAAGTTGAGAATAATCAAAAGCGAGAAATCCAAAATGCGAGCTTTCTCCTTAGACCTTTGTACATGCGGCATGGAGGTACCCCTTTGTGACACTTGGTTGAAACATGGCATGCAAAGATCCGGTAGTCCAAGCTAAGTAGGACGAGGTGCGGGCACTATTAGTATACTATGCATGAGGCTTGCAACTTGTAAGATATAATTTACATAACTCATATGCTTTATTACTACCGTTGACAAAATTGTTTCATGTTTTCAAAATAAAAGCTCTAGCACAAATACAGCAATCGATGCTTTCCTCTTTGAAGGACCTTTCTTTTACTTTTATTGTTGAGTCAGTTTACCTATCTCCCTCCACCTTAAGAAGCAAACACTTGTGTGAACTGTGCATTGATTCCTACATACTTGCATATTGCACTTGTTATATTACTTTACATTGACATTATCCATGAGATATACATGTTATAAGTTGAAAGCAACCGCTGAAACTTCATCTTCCTTTGTGTTGCTTCAATACCTTTACTTTGAATTATTGCTTTATGAGTTAACTCTTATGCAAGACTTATTGATGCTTGTCTTGAAGTACTATTCATGAAAAGTCTTTGCTTTATGATTCACTTGTTTACTCATGTCATTACCATTGTTTTGATCGCTGCATTCATCACATATGCTTTACAAATAGTATGATCAAGATTATGATGGCATGTCACTTAAGAAATTATCTTTGTTATCGTTTTACCTGCTCGGGACGAGCAGAACTAAGCTTGGGGATGCTGATACGTCTCCAACGTATCTATAATTTCTTATGTTCCATGCTACTTTATTGATGATACCTACATGTTTTATGCACATTATATGTCGTATTTATGCATTTTTGGAACTAACCTATTAACAAGATGCCGAAGTGCAGTTCCTTTTTCTGCTGTTTTGGTTTCAGAAATCCTAGTAAGGAAATATTCTCGGAATTGGACGAAATCAACGCCCAGGTTCCTATTTTGCCCGGAAGCATCCAGAACACCCGAGAGCCGCCAGAGGGGCCCTGTGGGCCCCAGATGATAGGGTGGCGCGGCCTGGGCCCTGGCCGCGCCAGCCTATGGTGTGGGCACCCCTTCGACCCTCCTGCGCCGCCTCTTCGCCTATTTAAAGCCCCTGCATCGAAAACCCTTACGGAGGAAGCCACGGTACGCGAAACCTTCCAGAGCCGCCATCGCGAAGCCAAGATCCGGGGACAAGAGTCTCTGTTCCGGCACCCGGACGGGGAAGTGCCCCGGAAGGCTTCTCCATCGACACCGCTGCCATCTCCACGCCATCTTCATCACCGCTGCTCCCATGAAGAGGGAGTAGTTCTCCATCGAGGCTCGGGGCTGTACCGGTAGCTATGTGGTTAATCTCTCTCCTATGTACCTCAATACAATGATCTCATGAGCTGCTTTACATGATTGAGATTCATATGAGTTTTGTATCACTACTATCTATGTGCTACTCTAGCAAAGTTATTAAAGTAGTTCTATTCCTCCTGCACGTGTGTAAAGGTGACAGTGTGTGCACCGTGTTAGTACTTGGTTTATGCTATGATCATGATCTCTTGTAGATTGCGAAGTTAACTATTGCTATGATAATATTGATGTGATCTATTCCTCCTACATATGCATGAAGGTGACAGTGTGCATGCTATGTTAGTACTTGGTTTAGTCTTTTGATCTATCTTACACTATAAGGTTACTAAAATATGAGCATTATTGTGGAGCTTGTTAACTCCGGCATTGAGGGTTCGTGTAATCCTACGCAATGTGTTCATCATCCAACAAGAGTGTAGAGTATGCATTTATCTATTCTGTTATGTGATCAATGTTGAGAGTGTCCACTAGTGAAAGTGTAATCCCTAGGCCTTGTTCCTAAATACTGCTATCGCTGCTTGTTTACTGTTTTACTGCGTTACTACTGCTGCAATACTACCACCATCAACTACACGCCAGCAAGCTATTTTCTGGCACCGTTGCTACTGCTCATATATATTCATACCACCTGTATTTCACTATCTCTTCGCCGAACTAGTGCACCTATTAGGTGTGTTGGGGACACAAGAGACTTCTTGCTTTGTGGTTGCAGGGTTGCATGAGAGGGATATCTTTGACCTCTTCCTCCCTGAGTTCGATAAACCTTGGGTAATCCACTTAAGGGAAACCTGCTGCTGTTCTACAAACCTCTGCTCTTGGAGGCCCAACACTGTTTACAGGAAAGGAGGGGGAACGTAGACATCAGTGCTACTTATGGTCTTGACTCTCAAGTTGTTGCAAATCTTTATAAAGCTTTTGCTTCTCATTTTGAATTGCCTAGGAAGAATTTTGATAAGTATCATGAACCTTTTAAAGACACTTGCATGAAGGATGAAACTGTTATTAATGATTGCAATGAACATGTTCAAACTTCTGAAAATGCTATTTCCTATAAGCATGTTAATTTTTGTGGAATACATAGACCTTGTGGAATTTTTTTTTGAACATAAAGATTGATTTATTATATTAAGCACATTTTACAGAGAGTAGCTTAAAAGGGTCCACGCAACACAGAGCGAGGATGTCCCTAGCTGGGCACTGTCCTGTACGAGAACAAAGACATCTGATCACCAAGGACCTAGTCTGTATTTTAGTAGCTAATCTAGCCTGATGATGTGCCTTGACATTTGAACTCCTATGAAGATGAGCAATCCTGTTTACGTTGAAGGAGCTGCTTGCCTGAATTCTTGCAAGATGTGGCCGTATCATCCAGTGACCTGGAGCCTCGGCAATGTTGCGAGCAGCAGCGGCTGATGCCAAGACATAGCTATCAGTGTAATACCGAGGTTCCCTGAGTTTAAGAAATTCTGCTATCTTGGTGGCCAACTCAAGACCATAAGCTTCAGCTTGCAGAGGTGAGAGCGCAGGAGGCGACATAGCTGAAATATACATCTGCTTACAGTGCTCATTGTGCTCCATCTGTATGAAGATTCCAATTCCTGCAGGAGCCGAGGCAGTGTTTTGCTCCAACTTCCACGCTGCATCACAAAAAATGGCGTCTTCTTGAGGACCTGAGGTAACCTGCGCCATGGTTTCAAATTGATGGAGCTGTGGCGACCTAACTAGTCTGTTCTGATGTTGATCATCATGTGGCATTTGATCTTCAAGCTTCGATCCCTGCATAATGGCATTTGAGAAAACAAAAACTTGGGTAGGCTGTGAGTGCTTCCTGTTAAAGAGATAGTCATTCCTTGCTTTCCACAAGCACTAAAGAAAAGTGTACAGGCTAGTAATATCAATTTGGGGATGACCCAAAGAGAGAAAAGCATGTATCATTTGAGGAACAGTATGGTGTAATGCAGCAAGAGCTTCAGTTCGAATGTACCAGGGATGACAATACCAAGCAGCTTTAGAAAATGGGCAGAGAAAGAACAAATGCATTTCATCTTCTACACAGCCACACCTAGCACAGTTTGGTTTAATATGTTTGGAAAATCTACTTGCACGTTTACCTGTAGGGATTGCCTTGCGCAAGAGTCTCCACACAAAAGTTTGTACGCGAGGCGCCATGGAAGAAACCTGCCAAACCTGGTTGAGAAGTGATACAATCTGTGGAGGAACAACCTTAGGTTGTTGATTTGCAGGAAAAGTGAGATTGTTGAAACAGTGTTTGTAGGCACTCTTGGATGTACATTCACCTGAAGGGGTTAGTTTCCACACCAAAGTGTCTTGCCCATCTGAATTAACAATGGGAGTTTGGAGAATTGCATTAGCAGTATGGGAGGTAAACAGAGAAAGTACTAAGTCTACATTCCATGCCTTCTGATTTGGGAGCCAAAGATCCTTAACAACAGCAGGATAAACAAAAGGCGTGGGTTGAATAATAAGATTATCATAAATGGTTTCCCATTCTGAAAACCAGGGCGTGCTCCAGACTGAACTACCACCGTCGAAAATTTGATAAAAGGCTGCTGAGATTAAAAGTGGCCGTACCTTGAGGATGGCAGTCCAGAAAGCAGATTTCGCCTTGTTTGGCTTGGCTCTCCAAATTGAAGTATCATGGTGGTACTTTGCCTTGAGAATTTGAGCAAGATGACTTTGTGGTTCTTTTGCTAATCTCCATGCCGCCGAGAGGATGAGTCCCTGGTTGACTGCCTGAAAGTTTCTCACTCCTAATCCACCCAGTTTCTTATCTATGCAAATATCAGCCCATGCCCGAAGACACAAGCTTTTTGTGGTTTGCTCCTCTTTAACACCTGTCCACCAGAAGTTTCTTATGATAGCTGTGAGCTTTGCTAGAAATTTCTTTGAGAAAAGAATATTAGACATATAATAGACAGGTATCGATGCAAATACAGATTTTATAAGAGTGAGTCTAGCAGCATGGGAGAGCCTGTTGGCTTTGTAAGCAGATAATTTTGATTTAAATTTATCGTATACGAAGTTATAAGCCGCAGATCTGTCTTTTGCAGGTAGGATGAGTGGGTGACCAAGATGAATGGTACTGGGGTCTAAATCTGGAACCTGAAAAATCTGTTTTACCTCTTGTCTCACCTGTAAAGGTACATTTTTACTAAATAAAATGGCAGATTTGTTCCAGTTGGGGACTTGACCCGAGGCTTGACAAAATTGTCCTAGTATCTGGGAAATAGTAGTGGCTTCATGTGCACTGGCCTTACCACAAACGAGCAAGTCATCGGCAAACATCAAAGAATGTATTGGAGGGCAATCTGGTCCAAGAGAAATACCTGACATGAGGCTATCTTGTAAAGCGTCTTGTAGGGTCAGCGAGAGCTCATTCACTGCAATAACAAAGAGAGATGGAGACAAAGGGCACCCTTGCCTTATGCCTCTGCTGCTTTTGAAACAGCCAAAAGATTGGCCATTGATGATAACCGAAAATGTTGGTGAGGAGATACATGCATGGATGAGTTTTATGAAATGCTCATGAAGTCCTTTACGTGCCAGAGCAGATGTAATGAAATGCCATTCAATTCTATCAAAAGCTTTGGCTAAATCAATTTTTAGCATGAAATCAATGCCATCCCAAGAAGGAAGAGAGAAGGAGTGGGCAATTTCTTGAGCTACAATGATATTATTACTAATACGCCTACCTTCGATGAAAGCTTGTTGTGAAGGATGGATATAATTTGGCAAGTGATGTTTCAGTCTGTTAGCCAAAGATTTCGCAATAATTTTATAAATAACATTACAAAGACTAATGGGCCGAAAATCTGAAGGCACATGACAAATCAACTTTTTTGGAATGAGAGCTATATGAGTTTCATTGAGGCGAGGAGGGAGAATACCTGTGATGTAAAAGTTTCTTACCAGGTTAGTAACATCTTCTCCAATCCAATTCCAAGCCGATGTGTAAAAAGCTACGTTAAAGCCATCTGGTCCGGGTGAAGCATTCTTCCGCATTGTCTTGAGAATCTCCCAAACTTCTTGCTTGTCTGGAATTGAGTTAGTAAAATCTTGAGCATCTTGAGGATGCAAGGTATTCAAGAACGGCCTGCCATTGTTAGGACAAGAAGAGTGAAAAATATTTTTGAAGTAATCAACAAATTCATGTGCTATGTCCTCTGGATCAAAAAGATTGTTCCCATGAGCATCTTTAATAGAGATGATTCGGTTGCGATGTTTGCGTTTGAGAACTGCATTATGGAAGAAAGAGGTATTCCTGTCACCATGCACAGCCCAATGCTTCTTCGCTCGCTGCTTGTAAAATTCTGTAAGTTTTGTCATATTTTCTTCATATTGAGCAATGAGCTTTACCTCAAGGGAGTGATCTTGTTCCTGAAATGGTTGCTTCTGGATGGAGTTGATTTGTTCTTGGAGCGTATCAAGTTGTTGTTGAATTGTTTTTTTCTTTCTACACCACTTCTTTAGAGCCCCTGCAAGGTTAGTCGTTCTAGAGTGGAAAGGTTTATTAACAGACAAATCCCAAGCAGTTTTTGCGACATTCTGGAAGTCCTCTTCCATGGTCCACCAGTTTTCAAATTTAAATTTGAGTTTTGGTCTACAATACTGAGATTGAGTTGACACAAGAATAGGAGCATGATCACCAAGAATGATAGGAAGATTGAACACATTTGTATTAGGGAACATTTCACACCATTCAGCATTGGCAAGACAACGATCCAGTCTCTCAAAAACTGGAGTAGATGAGAAACGTTTGTTTGTCCAAGTGTAAGCAGGACCGCTGAAACCAAGATCAAAGAGGCCACATTGCTTGACATAACCATTAAAAGTACGCATACGATGGAGATTTACATTAGCAGAAGTAGTGTCTAGATCACACATTATGTTATTGAGATCACCCATACAAGCCATTGGTTTGCCAAGATTATCATGCACAAAATTTAAAACATGGTTCCAAATCACCCCAGTCTGGCGATGATGAGGATCCCCATAGACACAAGCCAGCGCAAACTCCATTCTTTTGGCTATAATTACTACCGTAGCTAAAATAACATGATGATTAGAGAACTTAACATCGACATGAACTTCGTCAGTCCACAAAAGCCAGAGACCACCAGAAAGACCATTAGAGGGCACGACAAAGCTATCCGCAATATTAAAGCGGTTATTAAGCTGCATAGTGGTACACTTAGAAGATCTAGTTTCAGAGATAAAAATTACCTGTGCTCCTGTCGAGTACATCAACTTGGCAAGGAATTCCATTTTTTTTGAACTGTTAAGATTCCTGCCCTTACCTTGACAATTCCATCCAATCATCTTCAGAGCACCCATGGTGTCACTGGCTTGTCGAGTTCCATGATGTGTCCTTTCTAAACCTTTTGAAATAGCAACATTCTGCTGCTCTCTGCTGCAAAAAATTCTCCCCTGGCCGCCTTGTGGACCAGAAGAGATTCGATCTTCCCCTTCTGTATCACCTCTTCTCGTAGATCCAATCAGGTCTGCTTCTCCGACGGTATCCAGATCACAACCAGGAGGCCAACTTCCCCCATTGTGATTGCTGGATTCCCCCAACAACAGAGCCGATTGAAGGCCCTCTGAATCTTCCTTGCTGCGGACTACAGGACTGGATTCCGCAATTCGGTCGGTGCGAAGTGGTTGAGTTGGGGAGAGGGCGCATGGGGAGATGGTGGGACGAGGCAGGGGAGAAGCTGAAGGTGCTGAGAGAAGGAGAGGGTAGACGGAGAAGGCTGGAGTCATGAGGGGGGAGGAGGAAACGGAGGGGGAGGGAGGCATGGAAGGTTCTAGAACGGCATGTCGCCAGTCGCCATAGAGGACACCTTATCCCGAATACTCACTTTCACCTTAATTTTTCCCTTCGGCATTCTCCGACCTTGTGGAATTAATCAAATCAAAGAAGAATATTGTATCCATCATAGGAATGAAAAAAACTAGAAAGTGGTCTAGGGCTCTAGATGATCTTGGAGAAAAAGTGTGTGCCCTCTATCCTAGATGATCTTGGAGAAAAAGTGTGTGCCCTCTATCCTTTTATTTGTGAACTTTGCCATAGAGTTGGTCATTTTAATTTTCGATGCTCCTCCAATGATAATTCGAACCCCATGAGTGCTGCAAATTTGTATTGTGTTGATGAAATTACTCCTAATCAGCATGATGAACTTACTTTATTTTTGAAATGTGAAGAGTTATCAAGAAAATTTCTTTGTTAGATATTAACGATCTTGATATTGATGATGTCCTGCATGGGTGTCTTTCTTATTGCATTAATAATTGCCATACAAATACTTACATACAAAATATTTTAGAAGATGACACTTTGCCAAAATATGATAGGACCGCTGTGTGTTTCAAACTTATTAATGAAAAGGAGGAATCCTCCCAAGTTTCTTCTATTGTTTCTGGAAATAAATCAGGTTATGTGGAAAAGCCTCCCTTCAAGCCTCTTCCTCCTAAAGAAGTGTCAACACCCGGATTTTTAAGTCCAGATGCCTATTATGCCATTCATCGCAATCCCAGGAATATTGTTTTTGCGAGACATAATAGATTGATTTCACAACACATCATTTATTACAACACATAATCGTCTTACAACAACAGATCACATGATCCTGTCGTAATACAACATAGTGGATCTAGTGATCCGGTTATACAACACATAGCGGAAGTGAAGTAACGGTCGCGGTCCATCTGTTCCACAGGCAACTGTTGACGTCAGGAGCGGTCCTAGTTGTCGTAGACGTTCTGCTGTCCATATTCCTCGTACAGCTGTTCACCTTCATAGTCTGGCCATTTGAATAGCCAGGGACAAAGCCATGAGTACTTTTAAAGTACTCGCAAACTAATACTAGTGTAAGCATTATCAATTGTGGTAAAGGGATACTAAGCTCTAGGTTTATTTGCATAAAGCCAAGTTTATTTCATAAACATTTAGTAAAGATGCTTGAATCCAATAGACTAACTCAAGTGGGAACATTAGTGTCATTCCCACAACTCTGTGGTGATTCCATTCAAAATCATCATTCACCTTGCAACAGCAAGTCACCAGTCATATGTCACATTTTTTAAAATGGTCTGATGACGGAACAGTATGGCCTTTCCAATCGTCCGTAACCGTGGACACGGCTATTCGAATAGTTCTACACTCTGCAGAGTCGTACGCTTGTGCCACAATATTTGCAATAATCCGTCAGGGTTAACTGGCCCTGATTTATCATACTCCGTATGCGGACTACCAACCATAACCTTTCACTTATATACTCTAGTACAGCACCTCTCCCCATGAGCTTGGCCTCCCGGTGAGAACCAACGGAATGCACAGGGCTTGGGTCGGACAATTCACCTTATTCACGTCATATCACAGGCAGCCTTCAGCCTAACCCCGATGACGCTTGTTTAGAGGGAACCCATACTAAAGCACATAAATTTCTAGTTAAGCCCTTACCCATATTGGGTATTGTGGGGGTACTTTCAAAATTGGAATGGTATCGCATCCGAACCCAACCATCAGTTTTATATCAAAAATCACCATCTTCTCTTGGTCATATTCACCTTCAAAGTCATTCAATGGAATGAACCATCATTCCAAGGTTTCAACTTCATTTCAAAGTCACATGTTCCCATCTAGAGTAGTCTCAATTTTAATTGATTAGCGATAGCCACTAGATGAGGGGTGCTATCTAGCTTTGAGTGGTGTCAATCTAAGTCAAGTATTGATCTACTCTAGACCAATTGAATCATGAATCAAAAAGTACTTTGAAATAAATAAGCCAAAGTAAAGTAGTTAAAAACATGGGATAGGTAATACATAGTAGTAAAGTGCGATGGTGCCTTTGCTCTTGTAGAGCTAAGCATTTGTGTTTAGCAGGGATTAGCTTGCACTGGTAATAGCTGGCATTAATATTAGCATGCAAGAGTATTATCTTGCTTGTAGGGGTAGTATTAATATCAGCTTGCAAGAATGTTAGCTTGCTTGTATGGGTAATAGCTTGCCTTGATTGGTGAGGTGATCAAAGTATTCTTCTTCTTCCTCTTGGTAGAATACCTCCTCCTCTTGATGGTCTCCGGTACTAGCGTCTATAAACGAATGCGAGGATACAATCACCAAACAATACTTAAGTACTCTTAATTAGCCTTAGTGGCTCACACAATGATCTAGCATCACTACCTAACATTTATTACAAAATTATGCTAGGGTTTTCTTATTTAATAATAGGAAAATAATTTCCTCTCATTGAAAAATGGAGTTAGGGTTTCTCTTTGGTTTGGTGAGAAATAATTTCCTCTCATTGAATCTTCTTAGGATTTAATTTCTCTTATGAATAATATATGACCTAGGTTGACTAAAGTCAACCTCTTCATACTTATCATTTGGGAAAATGATTTAAATGAGATTCCATACCTCATGCAATTTAATACTAACATGGTAGTGATTTAATGCCATCAAATAATTTAATATGAGGTTACTTAGACCATGATCACTACCTCATATTGAATTACTTGAGAACAAGATTTAAATGAGAGGAATATCCCATATGATTTAACACATAGTTGTAACTAATTTACAGGACTATTATTGAGATGATTTAATATTCTCAAATAACCAGGGATGATCCCATGTTGACCAATGTCAACACTTCACACTTAGTATTTGAGAAAAGTGAGTTAAATGAGATTCATCATCTCATGTGATTTAATTAATCTTTGGAATATATAAATATTATTTAGATTTAAGATTATAAGTGAGCAAGTATGAGCCTAGGAAATTAAAGGTCAATACATTACTTCATTTTATTTGAGAAAGATGATTTAAATGAGGTGGGTACCTCATATTATTTTAATAACACCTTGCAATGGTTTAATATTATTAATTAATTTAATGTGAGTCTTAAATTGACCATGGGATCTACCTTATATTAATTTGGTTGAAGCAAGATTTAAATGAGGCCCAACATATCTCATATGATTTAATAACTAGGTTTGAATTATTTAACTACTACTTATGAGAATGATTAAATATCTTCAAATAGGAACCTATGGGTCATTAATAAATGTGTTAATAATTCTCATGGAACTATTTGGATTAATGATTTAAGTGAGAAACTATACCTCATATAAGTTAAACTATCATCTAAATGATTTAAAATCTCTAAGTAGCCAAGCATGAGACTTATTTGACCAAGGTCAGTACCTCTATTTGAATTACTTAAGATCACAATTTAAATGAGAGAGAAGCCCTCATACTATTTAAATAATTCTATGTGTATGTATTAAATGAACTAGAAATATCTCCATAGCCATTATTTAACTTTAGTCCATGATCATGCAAAGCAACTGTGCTATATTTTTACAGAAACAATTAGAGGATATTAAGTGTGATTTATTAGAGTTGGAATCAACTTAAAATCATTTCTAGATAATTTCTAACATTTATTTGAAGTTAGAAAAGGCCCTGCCTTATTATTTTTATCATTTAAATTTTATTTCGAATTTAGACATGAGACCAGTGACATTGTTTAGATAATTTCATGGGCTTTCCAAATATATAAAATTTGTTAAATTTGGTGTAGTAGATTTCAAACTATTTAATTTTGAAGTTGGCACCAGTATTGAATTTGAACTAAATAGATTAAATCGAATTTGAATTCCTGGGCCACGCGGGAAAACAAAATGGGCTAAACTGACTAAACGAACTGGGCCGGCCCAACATTGCTACGGGCTGGGTTTGAAACACAGGCAGCAGGCGGGAGCGACGTGGCGCTATCTGGAGCGCTCGAGCGATCGAGCGGCTCACCTCCTCCGGCGAGGTCCTAACCCTACCGGCGACCAGCGGGGTGGCTAGGGGGTACCTGGGGCTCCGGCGAGGCTCGGCGAGGTGGGCGTTTGGCGTGGAAGACGACGGCGATGCGGACGAGGGTCGCGGGAGGTGCTGCGGTGGTCGGAGTCGTCGTCCTCGTCGAGCTACGGTGGCGGCAGACTCCGATGAAATTCCGGCGACGGCGAGCTTAATTGAGGGGAAGGAGTCGAGGAGGCTTAGAGAGGAGAGGGGAGGCAGCTGGTGTGTGGTGATCGTCCAGGAGCGGCCTCCTTTTATAGGGGGTCGAGGATGCCGTGGGTGCTGCGAAGGGGCGGCCATGGCGCGGCGTCTACGGTGAGCGAAGGGGCAAGCGGGGCGCATGGCGTAGGCGTCGTCTGGCGGAGCTAATGAGCTTGACGGCACGGCTAAAGGAGGTCTGAGGCGAGCTGGTGATGATGGCGTCCGTGCAGTACCGGCGCGGCAGGACGTCGATCATGGCGACGGTCAGGGAGCGTGCGCGAGCTAGGGAGGGTGTCTAGGAGGTAGCCGTAGGCGTGGTGATCATGTGTGCCAAGTGGGAGAGGGAGGGAAGGATGGGGGCGTCCAGGCGAGGGCGTGTACTGCGGCGTCCAGAACGTCGTCTGGGCGCGCTCACCGCGTGCCTGGCATGTTCTGGGCGTGCATGGGCGCGCCACTGATGGCGTGTAACTCACACGTTCGTTGGGAACCCCAAGAGGAAGGTATGATGCGCACAGTAGCAAGTTTTCCCTCAGAAAGAAACCAAGGTTTAATCGAACCAGGAGGAGCCAAGAAGCACGTTGAAGGTTGATGGTCGCGAAATGTGATGCGGCGCAACACCAGGGATTCCGGCGCCAACTAGGAACCTGCACAACACAACCAAAGTACTTTTGCCCCAAAAACAGTGAGGTTGTCAATCTCACCGGCTTGCTGTAACAAAGGATTAAACGTATCGAGTGGAAGATGTTTGCAAAGAAAACAAAAACAAGTAGATTGTATGCTATGGAAAGAATAGGACCGGGGTCCCAGTTCACTAGAGGTGTCTCTCCCATAAGATAAAAGCATGTTGGGTGAACAAATTACGTCGGGCAATTGACAAATAGAGAAAGGCATAACAATGCATATACATGACATGGTAAATATAGTGAGATTTAATTGGGCATTACGACAAAGTACATAGACCGCCATCCAACCGCATCTATGCCTAAAAAGTCCACCTTCAGGTTATCGTCCGAACCCCCTCAGTATTAAGTTGCAAAGCAACAGACAATTGCATTAAGTATTGTGCGTAATGTAATCAATAACTACATCCTTAGACATAGCATCAATGTTTTATCCCTAGTGGCAACAGCACATCACAACCTTAGAACTTTCTGTCACTGTCCCAGGTATCAATGAAGGCATGAACCCACTATCGAGCATAATTACTCCCTCTTGGAGTTAAGAGTAAAAACTTGGCCAGAGCCTCTACTAATAACGGAGAGCATGCAAGATCATAAACAACACATGAACAATAGATTGATAATCACCATAATCATAGTACTCTCTATCCATCGGATCCCGACAAACACAACATATAGAATTACATATAGATGATCTTGATCATGTTAGGCAGCTCACAAGATCTAACAATGAAGCACAACAAGGAGAAGACGACCATCTAGCTACGCTATGGACCCATGGTCCAGGGGTGAACTACTCACTCATCACTCCGGAGGCGATCATGGCGATGAAGAGTCCTCCGGGAGATGAATCCCCTCTCCGGCAGGGTGCCGGAGGCGATCTCCTGAATCCCCGAGATGGGATTCGCGGCGGCGCGTCTCGTAAGGTTTTCCGTATCGTGGCTCCCGGTACTGGGGGTTTCGACGGAAGCTTTAAGTAGGCGGAGGGTCAACGCGAGGGGCCACACGAGGGGCCCGGGGGCTAGGTCGGCGCGGCCAGGGCTTGGGCCGCGCCGGCCACCCTGCCTCGTGGCCCCACTTCGTTGGGTCTTCGGTCTTCTGGAAGCTTCGTGCAAAAATAGGACCCGCGAAAGTTTCGTCCAATTCCGAGAATATTTCTTTACTAGGATTTTGAAACCAAAACAGCAACTGGCTCTTCGGCATCTTGTTAATAGGTTAGTTCCAGAAAATGCATAAATATGACATATAATGTGCATAAAACATGTAGGTATCATCAATAAAGTAGCATGGAACATAAGAAATTATCGATACGTTGGAGACGTATCAGCATCCCCAAGCTTAGTTCTGCTCGTCCCGAGCAGGTAAAACGATAACAAAGATAATTTCTGAAGTGACATGCCATCATAATCTTGATCATACTATTTGTAAACATATGTAATGAATGCAGCGATCAAAGCAAAGGTAATGACATGAGTAAACAACTGAATCATATAGCAAAGACTTTTCATGAATAGTACTTCAAGACAAGCATCAATAAGTCTTGCATAAGAGTTAACTCGTAAAGCAATAAATCAAAGTAAAGGTGTTGAAGCAACACATAAGAAGATTAAGTTTCAGCGGTTGCTTTCAACTTGTAACATGTATATCTCATGGATATTGTCAACATAAAGTAATATAACAAGTGCAATATGCAAGTATGTAGGAATCAATGCACAGTTCACACAAGTGTTTGCTTCTTAAGGTGGAAGGAGATAGGTAAACTGACTCAACAATAAAAGTAAAAGAATGGTCCTTCGAGAGGAAAGCATCGATTGCTGTATTTGTGCTAGAGCTTTTATTTTGAAAACATGAAACAATTTTGTCAAAGTAATAAAGCATATGAGTTATGTAAATTATATCTTACAAGTTGCAAGCCTCACGCATAGTATACTAATAGTGCCCGCACCTCGTCCTACTTAACTTGGACTACCGGGTCTTCGCATGCCATGTTTCAACCAAGTGTCACAAAGGGGTACCTCCATGCCGCCTGTACAAAGGTCCAAGGAGAATGCTCGCTTTTGATTATTCTCAACTTAGACATCCATACCGGGACAACATGGACAACAGATAATGGACTCCTCTTTAATGCATAAGCATGTAGCAAAGTTATTATTCTCATATGAGATTGAGGATATATGTCCAAAACAAACTTCCACCATGGTTCATGGCTTTAGTTAGCGGCCCAATGTTCTCTCTAACAATTTTGCATGCTCCAACCACTAAAATGATAGACCTTCGGACAAGACGGACATGCATAGCAACTCACATGATATTCAACAATAGTTGATGGCGTTCCCCAGAAACATGGTTATCGCACAACAAGCAACTTAATAAAATATAAAGTGCATAAGTACATATTCAATACTACGATAGTTTTTAAGGCTATTTTGTCCCATGAGCTATATATTGCAAAGGTGAATGATGGAATTTTAAAGGTAGCACTCAAGCAATTTACTTTGGAATGGCGGTAAATACCATGTAGTAGGTAGGTATGGTGGACACAAATGGCATAGTGGTTGGCTCAAGGATTTTGGATGCATGAGAAGTATTCCCTCTCGATACAAGGTTTAGGCTAGCAAGGTTATTTGAAGCAAACTCAAGGATGAACAAGTGCAGCAAAACTCACATAAAAGACATATTGTAAACATTATAAGACTCTATACCGTCTTCCTTGTTGTTCAAAACTCAATACTAGATATTATCTAGACCTTAGAGAGACCAAATATGCAAATCAAATTTTAGCAAGCTCTATGTATTTCTTCATTAATGGGTGCAAAGCATATGATGCAAGAGCTTAAACATGAGCACAACAATTGCCAAGTATCACATTATCCAAGACATTTTAGAATTACTACATGTAGCATTTTCCAATTCCAACCATATAACAATTTAACGAAGAAGAAACTTCGCCATGAACATTATGAGTAAAGCCTAAGGACACATGTGTCCATATGCAACAGCGGAGCGTGTCTCTCTCCCACAAAGTGAATGCTAGGATCCATCTTATTCAAACAAAAACAAAAACGAAAACAAACCGACGCTCCAAGCAAAGAATACAAGATGTGATTGAATAAAAATATAGTTTCAGGGGAGGAACCTGATGATGTTGTCGATGAAGAAGGGGATGCCTTGGGCATCCCCAAGCTTAGACGCTTGAGTCTTCTTAAAATATGCAGGGATGAACCACGGGGGCATCCCCAAGCTTAGAGCTTTCACTCCTCTTGATCATAGTATATCATTCTCCTCTCTTGACCCTTGAAAACTTCCTTCACACCAAACTTCAAGCAAACTCATTAGAGGGTTAGTGCATCATTAATAATTCACACATTCAGAGGTGACACAATCATTCTTTTCACTTCTGGACATTGCATAATGCTACTGGACATTAATGGATCAAAGAAATAAATCCAACATAGCAAAAGAGGCAATGCGAAATAAAAGGCAGAATCTGTCAAAAACAGAACAGTCCGTAAAGACGAATTTATAAATGGCACCAGACTTGCTCAAATGGAAAAACTCAAAACTAATAAAAGTTGCGTATATATCTGAGGATCACGCTCGTAAATTGGCAGATTTTTTCGAATTTTCTACAGGGAATTATGCCCAGATTCGTGACAGACAGCAATGCTGTTTCTGTGCAGCGATCCCAAATATAACATCAACTTTGACATAGAAACTTTACTTGGCACAAAAACATGATAAGGAGAGGTTGCTACAGTAGTAAACAACTTCCAAGACTCAATAAAATAAAAAATTGCTGTAGGTAAAAACATGGGTTGTCTCCCATAAGCGCTTTTCTTTAACGCCTTTCAGCTAGGCGCAGAAAGTACAAATCAAGTAACATCGAGAGTAGAAGCATCAACATCATAGCTTGTTCTAATAATAGAATCAAAAGGCAACTTCATTCTCTTTCTAGGGAAGTGTTCCATACCTTTCTTGAGAGGAAATTGATATTTAATATTACCTTCCCTCATATCAATAACAACACCAACAGTTCGAAGAAAAGGTCTTCCCAACACAATAGGACAAGATGCATTGCATTCAATATCCAAGACAACAAAATCAACGGGACAAGGTTATTGTTAACCGTAATATGCACATTATCAATCCTCCCCAAAGGTTTCTTTTTAACATTATCGGCAAGATTAACATCCAAATAACAATTCTTCAATGGTGGCAAGTCAAGCATATCATAAATCTTTTTAGGCATAACAGAAATACTTGCACCAAGATCACATAAAGCATTACATTCAAAGTCATTGAATTTCATTTTAATGATGGGCTCCCAACCATCCTCTAACTTTCTAGGAATAGAAGTTTCAAGTTTTAGTTTCTCTTCTCTAGCTTTTATGAGAGCATTTGTAATATGTTTTGTAAAGGCTAAATTTATAGCACTAGCATTGGGACTTTTAGCAAGTTTTTGTAAGAACTTTATAACTTCAGAGATGTGGCAATCATCAAAATCTAAATCATTATGAGCTACAGCAATGGGATCATTGTTCCCAAGGTTGGAAAAAATTTCAGCAGTTTTATCACAAGCAGTTTCAGCAGTTTTAGCAATTTCAGGCAGTTTTGTTCGCTTTGCACTAGGAGTAGAAACATTGCCAACACCAATTATTTTACCATTGATAGTAGGAGGTGTAGCAACATGTGAGGAATTAGCATTACTAGTGGTGGTAATAGTCCAAACTTTAGCTACATTATTCTCTTTAGCTAGTTTTTCATTTTCTTCTCTATCCCACCTAGCACGCAACTCAGCCATTAATCTTATATTCTCATTAATTCTAACTTGGATGGCATTTGCTGTAGTAGTAATCTTATTATCAAGATCATTATTAGGCATAACTTTCAACTTTAAAAGATTAACATCAGAGGCAAGCCTATCAACTCTAGAAGCGATAGTATCAATTTTATCAAGCTTTTCCTCAACAGATTTGTTAAAAGCAGTTTGTGTACTAATAAATTCTTTAAGCATGGCTTCAAGACCAGAGGGTACACTTCTATTATTGTTGTAAGAATTCCCATAAGAATTACCATAACCATTACCATTAGTAGAAGGATATGGCCTATAGTTATTACCAGAGTTGTTCCTATAAGCATTGTTGTTGAAATTATTATTTTTAATGAAATTCACATCAACATTTTCTTCTTGAGCAACCAATGAAGCTAAAGGAACATTATTTGGATCAACATTAGATCTACCATTCACAAGCATAGACATAATCACATCAATCTTATCACTCAAGGAAGAGGTTTCCTCAACAGAATTTACCTTCTTACCTTGTGGAGCTCTTTCCGTGTGCCATTCAGAGTAATTTATCATCATATCATCAAGAAGTTTTGTAGCCGCCCCCAATGTGATGGACATAAAGGTACCTCCAGCAGCTGAATCCAATAAATTCCGAAGAAAAATTTAGTCCTGCATAGAAGGTTTGGATGATCATCCAAGTAGTCAGTCCATGGGTTGGGCAATTCTTTACCAAAGTTTTCATTCTCTCCCATGCTTGAGCAACATGTTCAGTATCTAATTGTTTAAAATTCATTATGCTACTTCTCAAAGAAATAATTTTAGCGGGAGGATAATATCTACCAATAAAAGCATCCTTGCATTTAGTCCATGAATCAATACTATTCTTAGGCAAAGATAGCAACCAATCTTTAGCTCTTCCTCTTAATGAGAAAGGAAACACTTTCAATTTAATAATATCACCATCTACATCTTTATACTTTTGCATTTCACAAAGTTCAACAAAATTATTGAGATGGGCAGCAGCATCATCAGAACTAGCACCAGAAAATTGATCTCTCATGACAAGATTTAGTAAAGCAGGTTTAATTTCAAAGAATTCTGCTGTAGTAGCAGGTGGAGCAATAGGTGTGCATAGGAAATCATTATTATTTGCATTTGTGAAGTCACACAACTTAGTATTTTCAGGGTTGGCCATTTTAGCAACAGTAAATAAAGTAAACTAGATAAAGTAAATGCGAGTAACTAATTTTTTTGTGTTTTTGATATAGAGCAAGACAGTAAATAAAGTAAAACTAGCAACAATTTTTTGTATTTTGATTTAGTGCAGCAAACAAAGTAGTAAATAAAATAAAGCAAGACAAAAACAAAGTAAAGAGATTGAGAAGTGGAGACTCCCCTTGCGGCGTGTCTTGATCTCCTACGCCGAAAAAAGATGTGGCGTGTAGTTGACGTGGGAGTCAATCTCTGTGGTGTAGCTTTTCTTCAGTTCCCGGCAACGGCGCCGAAAAAGAGCTTGATGGCGTGTAACTCACACGTTCGTTGGGAACCCCAAGAGGAAGGTATGATGCGCACGGTAGCAAGTTTTCCCTCGAAAGAAACCAAGGTTTAATCGAACCAGGAGGAGCCAAGAAGCACGTTGAAGGTTGATGGTCGCGAAATGTGATGCGGCGCAACACCAGGGATTCCGGCGCCAACTAGGAACCTGCACAACACAACCAAAGTACTTTGCCCCAACGAAACAGTGAGGTTGTCAATCTCACCGGCTTGCTGTAACAAAGGATTAAACGTATCGAGTGGAAGATGTTTGCAAAGAAAACAGAAACAAGTAGATTGTATGCTATGGAAAGAATAGGACCGGGGTCCACGGTTCACTAGAGGTGTCTCTCCCATAAGATAAAAGCATGTTGGGTGAACAAATTACAGTCGGGCAATTGACAAATAGAGAAAGGCATAACAATGCATATACATGACATGGTAAATATAGTGAGATTTAATTGGGCATTACGACAAAGTACATAGACCGCCATCCAACCGCATCTATGCCTAAAAGTCCACCTTCGGTTATCGTCCGAACCCCCTCCAGTATTAAGTTGCAAAGCAACAGACAATTGCATTAAGTATTGTGCGTAATGTAATCAATAACTACATCCTTAGACATAGCATCAATGTTTTATCCCTAGTGGCAACAGCACATCACAACCTTAGAACTTTCTGTCACGTCCCAGGTATCAATGAAGGCATGAACCCACTATCGAGCATAATTACTCCCTCTTGGAGTTAAGAGTAAAAACTTGGCCAGAGCCTCTACTAATAACGGAGAGCATGCAAGATCATAAACAACACATGAACAATAGATTGATAATCACCATAATCATAGTACTATCTATCGGATCCGACAAACACAACATATAGAATTACATATAGATGATCTTGATCATGTTAGGCAGCTCACAAGATCTAACAATGAAGCACAACAAGGAGAAGACGACCATCTAGCTACTGCTATGGACCCATGGTCCAGGGGTGAACTACTCACTCATCACTCCGGAGGCGATCATGGCGATGAAGAGTCCTCCGGGAGATGAATCCCCTCTCGGCAGGGTGCGGAGGCGATCTCGAATCCCCCGAGATGGGATTCGCGGCGGCGGCGTCTGGAAGGTTTTCGTATCGTGGCTCCCGGTGCGGGGGTTTCGCGACGGAAGCTTTAAGTAGCGGTCAACGCGAGGGCCACACGAGGGCCCAGGGCTAGGTCGGCGCGGCCAGGGCTTGGGCCGCGCCGGCCACCCCCTGGCTGCCTCGTGCCCCCTTAGGTCTTCGGTCTTCGAAGCTTCGTGCAAAAATAGGACCTAGGCGAAAGTTTCGTCCAATTCGAGAATATTTCTTTACTAGGATTTCTGAAACCAAAACAGCAGAAAACAGAAGCGGCTCTTCGGCATCTTGTTAATAGGTTAGTTCCAGAAAATGCATAAATATGACATATAATGTGCATAAAACATGTAGGTATCATCAATAAAGTAGCATGGAACATAAGAAATTATCGATACGTTGGAGACGTATCAGCCACGTTTGGCCAAAGTGGTGCGTTTCCTCAGCCAAGGAGGGTACCAGCGTGCAGGGTGGAGTGCAGGCTACACACTTGACATGGTGAGAGAGGTAGGAGAGGACCAGGGAGTTTGAGTGTTTGAGTGGCCGGCATGGTACTTGGCATGGGTGTGTCTCTGCTTTATTCACTTTAATCGACCAGGGCAAGGACATGTAGAGATGCAGGGAAGGTAGGGGAGTGATGATCACCTCTGATTAGGCAAGGTTTAGCCAAAAATCCAGTGTGTAATAGCAGGTGTTGCAAATGACAAAGTCTGCCTGCAAGGTGTTCGACACAATGGCCGCATGAAGATTTTTGTGGAATTTTGGATTTCTTTTTGGTGGATCTCATTTATATAATTAAAGTGAAAGATTGATGGTGGTGGTGCTCATTTTGGTGAAGGTTTACCAGAATTCCAAAATGGGGTCATCTTCACATAGTTTCAAAGCCTCCACTTGTCAAAATCATACTGGTCAACCTGGTCAACATTAGCAGAGATGGTCAACATGAAAGTTGTTGACCTTGACATGGTCTTGGATGACATGGCCTTGGTTGACTAAGTTTAGTTTGAGAATTGAGAAATACAGAGGGGTAAAGTGGGGAACATTTTATAAAATGGCCAAATGACCATTATCACATGTATGTTGATTTTGAGTTTTGCTTTGATTTGATTTTGGTTTCTTTGATGCAATTGTGTTTATTTATCATATATAAACATTCTACAAGCAAGGGATCAAGCAATGGTGCCCTTGGTTGAAGTTTTGCAATTTGGCATAATGTGTATGTGAGTGAAATTTGGGAATTTTCTCCCTATTTGATTTCTTTTTATTTTATTTGACTTTGGTTGACTCTAATGTGGTTCTTATTAGTTTAGAAACATTCTAAGAGCATTGAAACCAATTCAAATGGTCTTGTTCAAAGATTTGCAATTTTGGCCTTAATACATAAGAGATGAAGTGTCAAATTTTAATAAACTTGTCAATGGTTAATCTTGCTTCACTTGGACATGGGTTAGGGTCCATTTAGTGTTATATTAGGTTGAGAGATGGTTTCACACCATTTGGTCAAGGTTTAGAATCATAGGTCAAGGTTTAGTGAATTGGCTATGTGTCACATAGGCTTCTATGCATATATTGCATTTGATTTTTAATTTTGACTTGGTTTGACCCAATTGGTTTTGTTTGAGTGTTGGAAATGGTATATGGATGGTGATCCAACCATTTATAACAAGTCCTAGGGTCAATTTTCTTGAATTCCCATATTTGCTATTTTACTCTCATATGCCTCTATGGCATTTTTAATCTCTTTTTATTGTATTGGAAAATAACTTGATTTAGGTTTGATAAGTACTAGGTATGGTGTGTGAGGGTTTTCCAAACCCCTAACCAAAGTATAGGAGCTTAGGGTAAAGATTTCTAAAATAGCCATAGGCACATATGCCTTTTCTTATTTAACTTCCTTTTATTTTATTTTAATTGGGATGATGAAAAGGGGAGGTTTTAGGGTTTAAGATTATTTCAAATACTAGTAACAAGCAATCATGGCAATAGCACAAGGATTAAGCAGGATTCTTATTTACCAAACTTAATTTAATAAAAGTTTTTGTTGGTTCCAAAATTTGGAACTAGGGAAATTCATTTGTTTTGGTTTTGAAATTTTTGGGATGTTACAAGAAGGGAACGAGGAGAAGGAAAAGAAGAGGAAGAAGGAAACGAAGAAGAGGAATAGCAACCTCTCCTTATCATGTTTTTGTGCCAAGTAAAGTCTCTATAGTAAGGTTGATACTAGATTTGGATTACTACGCAGAAACAGATTTGCTGTCTGTCACGAATTTGCGCAGAACTCTCTGTAGGTAACTCAGAAAAATCTGCCACTTTACGTGTGTGATCCTCAGATACGTACGCAACTTTCATTAGTTTTGAGTTTTTCCGTTTGAGCAAGTTAAGTGCCCTTGTAAAATTCGTCTTTATGGACTGTTCTGTTTTGACAGATTCTGCCTTTTATTTCGCATTGCCGCTTTTGCTATGTTGAATGAGTTTTTATTCCATTAACTTTCAGAAGCTTTGTGCAATGTCCAGAAGTGTTAAGAATGATTGTGTCACCTCTAAACATGTGAATTTTTATTATGCACTAACCCTCTAATGAGTTTGCTTGAAGTTTGGTGTGGAGGAAGTTTTCAAGGGTCAGAGGATGATATACTATGATCAAGAAGAGTGAAAGGTCTAAGCTTGGGATTCCCCGGTGGTTCATCCCTGCATATTTTAAGAATACTAAAGCATCTAAGCTTGGGGATGCCCAAGGCATCCCCTTCTTCATCGACAACTTATCAGTCACTTCTAGTGAAACTATATTTTTATTAGTCACATCTTATGTACTTTACTTGGAGCATATGTGCGCTTTTATTTTCGTTTTGTTATTTTCATTCTCTGAATAAATTCATGCTCATGTGGGAGAGAGACACGCTCCGCTTTTTCATATGAACACTAGTGTTCTTTTTTACTTTTAATGTTCATGGCGGAGTTGAAAACCGCTTCTTAATTGCTATTTGGTTGGAATCAGAAAATGCTTCATATGGTTTTGAATAACTTGATACTTGGCAATTGTTTTGAGCTCTCATAGATCATGTTTAAGCTCTTGCATCATGTAGTTTAATCTATAAGTGGAGAACTACCGTAGAACTTGTTAAAATTTGGTTTGCATGATTGGTCTCTCTAAGTCTAGATATTTTCTGGTAAAGTGTTTGAACAACAAGGAAGACAGTGTAGAGTCTTATAATGCTTGCAATATGTTCTTGTGTAAGTTTTGATGTACTGTTCATACTTGTGTTTGCTTCAAACAATCTTGCTAGCCAAAACCTTGTACGGAAATGCTTCTCGTGCATCCAAACACATTGAGCCAAAACCCATGCCATTTGTGTCCACCATATCTACATACTATGTGGTATTTTCTGCCATTCCAAAGTAAATTACTTGAGTGTTACCTTTAAAATTTCATTCCTTTATCTTTGCAATATATAGCTCATGGGACAAATAGTTTAAAAACTATTGTGGTGATGAATATGTAGTTATGTGTCTTAGTTCTTATAAGTTGCTTGTTGAGCGGTAACCATGTTTTGGGGACATCAACTTTTACCTTTGTTGGATATCATGTGAGATGCTATGCATGTTCGTCTTGTCTGAAGTAAGTGCGATTTCATGATCAAATGGTTTGAGTATGCATGTGTTAGAGAAGAACATTGGGATAACCAAAGCCATGTATCATGTTGGAAGTTTTCAGTTTGGACATACAACCTTAATCTCTTATGAGAATATTATCGTTGTTGAATGCTTAAGCATTAAAAGAGGAGTCCATTATCTGTCTATGTTGTCCCAGTATGGATGTCTAAGTTGAGAATAATCAAGCGAGAAATCCAATGCGTGCTTTCTCCTTAGACCTTTGTACATGCGGCATAGAGGTACCCCTTTGTGACACTTGGTTGAAACATATGTCATGCAATGATAATCCGTGTTATCCGAGCTGATTAGGACAAGGTGCGAGCACTATTAGTACTCTATGCTTGAGACTTGCAACTTGTAGGAAGTATTATGCATAGCACATATGAATTATTACTACCCCTTTTGTGCTAGAGCTTTTGTTTTGAAAACATAGAAACAATTTTGTCAACGGTAGTAATAATTCATATGTGCTATGCATAATACTTCCTACAAGTTGCAAGTCTCATGCATAGAGTATTAATAGTGCTCGCACCTTGTCCTAATCAGCTCGGATAACACGGATTATCATTGCATGACATATGTTTCAACCAAGTGTCACAAAGGGGTACCTCTATGCCGCATGTACAAAGGTCTAAGGAGAAAGCACGCATTGGATTTCTCGCTTTTGATTATTCTCAACTTAGACATCCATACCGGGACAACATAGACAATAGATAATGGACTCCTCTTTTAATGCTTAAGAATTCAACAACAGATAATATTCTCATAAGAGATTAAGGTTGTATGTCCAAACTGAAAACTTCCAACATGATACATGGCTTTGGTTAGCGGCCCAATGTTCTTCTCTAACACATGCATACTCAAACCATTTGATCATGAAATCGCACTTACTTCAGACAAGACGAACATGCATAGCATCTCACATGATATCCAACAAAGGTAAAAAGTTGATGGCGTCCCCCGAAACATGGTTACCGCTCAACAAGCAACTTATAAGAACTAAGACACATAACTACATATTCATCACCACAATAGTTTTTAAACTATTTGTCCCATGAGCTATATATTGCAAAGATAAAGGAATGAAATTTTAAAGGTAGCACTCAAGTAATTTACTTTGGAATGGCAGAAAAATACCACATAGTATGTAGATATGGTGGACATTAATGGCATGGGTTTTGGCTCAAGGTGTTTGGATGCACGAGAAGCATTTCCTCTCAGTACAAGGTTTGGGCTAGCAAGGTTGTTTGAAGCAAACACAAGTATGAATAGGTACATCAAAACTTACACAAGAACATATTGCAAGCATTATAAGACTCTACACTGTCTTTCTTGTTGTTCAAACACTTTACCAGAAAATATCTAGACTTAGAGAGACCAATCATGCAAACCAAATTTTAACAAGCTCTACGGTAGTTCTCCATTAATAGATTAAACTACATGATGCAAGATCTTAAACATGATCTATGAGATCTCAAACAATTGCCAAGTTATTCAAAACCATATGCAGCATTTTCTGATTCCAACCAAATAGCAATCTAACGAAACAATTTCAGCCTTCGCCATGAACATTAAAGCACAGTTAAGAACACAAGTGTTCCATATGGAAAAATGGAGCGTAATATCTCCAATATAAGGATGGTGGGATCCAACTTTATTCAAACCAAAACAAAAATAAAAACAAACGCTCCAAGTAAAGAACATAAGATGTGATGGAATAAAAATATAGTTTGAGAAGTGACCGATAAGTTGTCGATGAAGAAGGGGATGCCTTGGGCATCCCCAAGCTTAGATGTTTGAGTCTTCTTAAAATATGCAGGGATGAACCACCGGGCATCCCCAAACTTAGACCTTTCACTCTTCTTGATCATATTGTATCATCCTCTTCTCTTGACCCTTGAAAACTTCCTCCACACCAAACTTCAAGCAAACTCATTAGAGGGTTAGTGCATAATCAAAAATTCATATATTCAGAGGTGACATAATCATTATTAACACCACTGGACATTGCACAAAACTTCTGAAAGTTAATGGAACAAAGAAACCCATTGAACATAGCAAAAGCGGCAATGCGAAATAAAAGGCAGAATCTGTCAAAACAGAACAGTCCGTAAAGATGAATTTTACAGAGGCACTTAACTTGCTCAAACGGAAAAACTCAAAACTAATGAAAGTTGCGTACATATCTAAGGATCACGCACGTAAATTGGCAGATTTTTTTGAATTTTTTACAGAGAGTTCTGCGCGAATTCGTGAGAGACAGCAATTCTGTTTATGCGAAGCAATCCAAATCTAGCATCAACTTTACCATAGAGACTTTACTTGGCACAAAAACATGATAAGGAGAGGTTGCTACAGTAGTAACAACTTCCAAGACTCAAAAATACAGCAATAAAATAAAACATGGGTTATCTCCCAAGAAGTGCTTTTCTTTAACGCCTTTCAGCTAGGCGCAGAAGTGCAAATCAAGTAACATCAAGAGATGAAGCATCAGCATTATTGCCTCGGGAGTTGGGAGTTTTCTCAACTATGCATTGTATCTTATTTATGTATGGAACTCCCTTTTCAATACCCTTAGAGCATCTCCAGCCGCGTCCCCCAAACCGTCCCCCAAAGGGATTTGGGGCGCGCCGGACAAAAAAACGTTCCCAGCCGCGCGCCCCAAAGGCCTTTTTGTCCGGCGCGGCGATCGTGTCCGGCGTCCGCCCGTCCCGTCCCACGGACGCACCGGGCACGCCGGACACGAAATGAGAGGCGAGAGCGCGGGCCCGACCCGTCGGCGGCTCGGACGCTCAACCGCCACATACGTTGCGACGGTGCAGTGGCCGGGAAGCGGAACCGTCGCATTGGCAACCGCGTCGACGACGCGCCAACCCCGCCGGAATGGAGCGCCGACTCCTCGGAAGAGCAACCGCTGCTCTCTTCGACTTCTGCGCCGCCGTTCATCCGCGCTCAATAAAAGACCCGTACGAACGCCGCCATTCATCCAAGCTCCCGTACGAACGCCGCCATTCATCCAAGCTCCAGCGACGATGAGCTACATCTCCCAGCTCCCGTCCGACACTTCCAGCGAGGGAAAACCTGCTGGCTGGCGCCATTGGTGGGACAAAGCCAAGACGCCGAGCAGCGGCGACGATTCCCCGCCGCCAGAGAGCGAGGAGGAATGGCTGGGCTGGGAGGACGAGGAAGAAGAGAGCGAGCGCGGCGGCGCGGTGGCCCGTGCGAGGCGAAGGCGGCCAAGGCGAAGGCGGCCAAGGACAAGGCCGCCAAGGCGAAGGCCGCCAAGGCCAAGGCCGCCAAGGCCAAGGCCAAGGCCAAGGCCAACGCCAAGGCGCAGCCGGAGCACCGGCGACAGCGCGTCGGGCGCCGACACCGCCTCGTCGGAAGAGGTGACGAGCAGGAAGCGCCACCGCGATGACGACGACGAGGCGGGGCCATCAGCGAAGAAGAAGAAGTAGATAGTTTATATGTATTTATTAGTTATATTTTTCCGAATTTTATATATAATTTGTTTATGTTCAACCGATTTGAATATTAGTAAATAGTATTTTTCTAGCCAAAAAAATTATTTTAAATGTTTGGGGGCGGCGTTTGGGGGACGCGGCTGGGGAGCGACGTCCCCCAAACGCGGCACGAACAAAACACGTCCCCCAAACGCTCAATCCGGCGCGGTTTGGGGGACGGTTTGGGGACGCGGCTGGAGATGCTCTTAGGCTTACTATCCTCCTCAAATAAATTTTCAGGGACAATCCAATAAAAATTCTTTTCTAATGCCTCGTGCATTCCTATGAGTTTATGAGGTATTGGTATTTTAATCTCCCCCTCACAATTGACTTTATTAGTGTATCTTAGCCTATCTATTTCCCTTTTTTCAAAGATATTTGCAAAATTGTTACACAAGCCTAGCATCTTATATCGAATAAAGACTTTCCTAGCTTCCCTAGCTACATCACCAAATTTTCTAAGAAGGGTTTCTAGAATAAAATCTTTCTTTTCTCCTTCTTCCATATCACCGAGTGTAAGAAACATATGTTGCATTATGAGATTAAGATTAACAAATCTAGCTTCCAACATGTGCACTAGAGAGGCAGTAGCAATTTCATAATCAGGAGCAAGTTCTACCAAGGATCTATCTTCAAAATCTTTAGTCTTACTAACATGAGTGAAAAATTCTTCTATATTATCTTTTCCAATGATAGACCCACTACCTACCGGTATATCTTTCAAAGTAAACTTAGGATGAAGCATGATAAAATAAACAAAAGATAAATAAAATAAACTAAGCGAGTAGAATAAAATAAGGTAAATACAAGTAACTAATTTTTTGTGTTTTGATATGAAGCAAACAAGACAGTAAGTAAAGTAAAGCAACTAATTTTTTTGTGTTTTTAGATATAAAGCAAACAAGACAGTAAATAAAATAAAGTAAAGCAAGACAAAAATAAATTAAAGAGATTGGATGTGGAAGACTCCCCTTGCAGCGTGTCTTGATCTCCCCGGCAACGGCGCCCGAAATTTAGCTTGATACGCGCGAAGTACACGTTCGTTGGGAACCCCAAGTGAAAGGTATGATGCGTATAGAAGCAAATTTCCCTCAGTATGAAACCAATGTTATCAAACCAGTAGGAGCCAAGAAGCACGTGAAGGTTGTTGGTGGAGGAGTGTAGTGCGGCGCAACACCAGTGAAACCGGCGCAACGTGGAACCTGCACAACACAATCAAGTTACTTTGCCCCAACGTAACATGAGGTTAATCACCGGCTTGCTGAAAACAAAGGATTAAACGTATCGAGTGGAAGATGGTGTTTGTTTGCAAAGAACAGTAAAGAACAATGATTGCAGTAGATTATATTCAGATGTAAAATAATGGACCGGGGTCCATAGTTCACTAGTGGTGTCTCTCCAATAAGATAACTAACATGCTGGGTGAACAAATTACAGGTGGGCAATTGACAAATAAAGATTCAATACATATCAATGATGATTACTATGAGATTTAATCAGGGCATTACGACAAAGTACATAGACCGCTATCCAGCATGCATCTATGCCTAAATAATCCACCTTCGGGTTAGCCCCCCCTCCAGTATTAAGTTGTAAACAACAGATAATTGCATTAAGTATGGTGCGTAATGTAATCAACACAAATATCCTTAGACAAAGCATCGATGTTTTATCCCTAGTAGCAACAGCACATCCACAACCTTAGAACTTTTGTCACTGTCCCAGATTAAATGGAGGCATGAACCCACTATCGAGCATAAACACTCCCTCTTGGAGTTACAAGTATCAACTTGGCCAGAGCCTCTACTAGCAACGGAGAGCATGCAAGAACATAAACAACACATATATAATAGATTGATAATCAACTTGACATAATATTTTAGATTCATCGGATCCCACCAAACACAACATGTAGCATTACAAATAGATGATCTTGATCATGTTAGGCAGCTCACAAGATCTAAACAATGATAGCACAAGCGGAGAAGACAACCATCTAGCTACTGCTATGGACCCATAGTCCAAGGATGAACTACTCACGCATCAATCCGGAGGCGGGCATGATGATGTAGAGCCCTCGGTGATGATTCCCCTCTCCGGCAGGGTGCCGGAGCGATCTCCTGAATCCCCGAGATGGGATTGGCGGCGGCGTCTGGAAGGTTTTCCGTATCGTGGCTCTCGGTACAGGGGGTTTCGCGACGAAGGCTTTAAGTAGGCGGAAGGGCGGAGTCAGAGGGGTCACGGGGGCCCCACACGCTAGGGCCGCGCGGGCCAGGCCGCGCCGCCCTAGTGTGCTGGCGCCTCGTTTCTCCCTCGGTCTTCTGGAAGCTTCGTGGAAAAATAGGACCCTGGGCATTGATTTCGTCCAATTCCGAGAATATTTCCTTTGTAGGATTTCTGAAACCAAAAACAGCAGAAAACAACAACTGGCGCTTCGGCATCTTGTTAATAGGTTAGTGCCATGTATAATAATGCTGTAAAGTGTGTATAAAACATGCAATTATTGTCATAAAAGTAGCATGGAACATAAGAAATTATAGATACGTTTGAGACGTATCATAGATCTCGAAGGTTTCAGCCGAAAAGGTGCTCGACTGCTAAAAAGCTAGGGTTTGTTGACAATGAGATTGATCCTTTCTTTGTCCCTCGACTCCCCCTTATATAGGAGGCGGAGCCGAGGGTTTCGTATTACACAAGTTCCAATAGTCGGGAGACTCTTTGAGTTCGACCCATAAGAATACAAACTTCCTTATTCCTAATCTATCTCTACTTGCCATAGTCGACTTTTTCATGGGCTTCCGGGCTTCGTAATCTCTGGGTTATGGGCCTTCAGTAAACTCCGGGTGCTATCTTCGGCAGGCCCATCCGGGATGCCTTTGTCAACTGGGCCAAGGTGATGCAGGAGTACAATGAGAGAAAGCTTCACACGCTCTACGAGATGCCAAGCCCTTGCATGAAAGAGTCCATTGGAAAAATATGGAACTACATCAAACAAGAGACAAGCAAGTTCTGCTCCACCGACGAACATGTTGTGAACAACCCCATTAGCGGCGCTGGCGTGATTTCAGTGGTAAACAAGAGATAGACATCATCATTCTATTCTATGTACATCATTTTCAAACCATGATCCGGGCTTTAACCAATTGCAGGTATTCCGAGCCTTGGAGAAGTTAAAGGCAACACATAAGAAGGGCTTCCATATAGTCCATTGTTGGGACAAGCTGAAGAGCGCATAAAAGTGGCAGACAAGCTTTGCAGCCTACATCATTCTTTCTCCTTCTCTTTGGGTCCTGAATTTTCTGTGGTGTACTCATGAGGCTCTTATCAATTTTCTTATTCGCATTCTCTATCATCAGTATCGTATTTGCCACTGAAACTCCCTCAACAGCAGAGCTAGATGGATCACTAGCTTTGCCAGCAACATAATTAAGCCTCTTCCTTGCTAAACTGGACCCCTGCATATTCTGATCCAAGTCCATCTTATCCTTATCTGAATGAGTCTCGCCAGTGTTCCGGCCTCTGCCTCTTCCATGGTCAGAACGGCCACCCCGAGTACCGCATCCTCTATCTCCTGGCGGGTTGAAAGGTTCAAAGACCGCCCTCAGATCATCCCCCCATTGGCATTCTGATTTCGGGTGAACTCCATCACCACATTCAGTAACATCATGGCCTATCTTACCACAGAAAAAGCAAAATTCCGGCAGTTTCTCATAGTATACCGGGTACATCTTTCTTTCCTTCAAAGTGATCGTCACCACCCTCACGAGGGGTTTATTCAGATCAAGTTAAACTCTAGCGCGTAGGTATTTTGATGGGTTAATCTTCCCTTCATTCACAATAACCGCGAACGGAGGTTCGCCCACTTTCCTCGCTACTCTTTCTGCCAATTCCTTTTTCTTCATCAGCCCATCAGGAATCCCCTGGACACGAGCCCAGACAGGACTTTTATCAAGTTTGTAATCCTCGACATTACAGAACCCATCATACTCTGCCAAGACAACTGCACAACCTCGGAAGAGCCATGGCCCTCCTTCCATCACCCTATTCCAGTCCCCCCAGACAGTGGAGTTGAGCAAGGAACAAGTTTGCACCCTTGGTCTTGAAGGTAACATCCTGGGCAGCAGCCCATGCGTTCCCCATTTGTTTAAACATAGCGGCATGGCTGAAGGGTTTAGTGGTATGAACCCTGAAGATCGCCAGCCAGCGAACATCTCCTACCAGATCATCAATTTCACTCGAGAAATCTAAGTCAGTTTCCTCTTCTCCACAAAGGTTTAGGCCATCAAATCTACTTCCCATATCATGGTCCTCCTCGTAATCACCCGAGTCGCCAGAATGATCATGCTCACCTGGAATATCGGTATGCTGCGATCGAACCTCCGGGGCTCTGGAACTGGCGGCTCCTGTGGTGGTATCGCCTTCGATCTTGGGGCTACCAATGGCGGCCCAGTTTCTGAACTTGGCACTGCCGCCGCCGGCAGCAGCCCTGCTTCCTCCATGCCAGATCTTCTGAGCGTCCGCTATATCCCTCCAGCCCTGCACAACCCAGGTCGTCTGCAGCGAACGAAGAAAACACGTCGATCGGACGGAAATCCGTGGTAAAAGTGGTGAACTCGCGCGTCACCCGCAGGAGGAATTTGGGAACCCTAGAAACTAGGGGAGTTAAAAATGAAAACTCTTTGCAAGATGCAATTTTTTGAGTTTCTTAATTGGGTATGATATGTGGGTGCACATCAGCAAAATTGGCGGGCTCGATATGTCAGAAATCGTGTCAATTCGGGTTCCAAAAACGATTAATGTTTTTGTGAAAAGAAATGCGGTGGTTTTATGTTAACAATTCTAGTTTGTGCAGAATCCTAACAGACCACAACAAATTTGGAACTCAATAATCTGATCCGGATACATCGCAACTGCACCGTATTACTCCTCGCGGTAGTCGGCCTCAGGGAAAAAAAAGCTAGGGGGTTGAGCCTGGCCACATATGATTCACCGATGGAGGTCGACGGCGAGTCGTACAAATCATGGGCATGGTGGCTGGACGCGCTGCAGGCGATGAGGAGGACGTACTCGATCCCCATGGACGCCAGGGAGGCGAGGATACGTGCAGACGTAGAAGACACACGGAGGAAGGAGGCGGCGGCGGCGCTCAGATTGGAAGCCATGAGGAAGAGTCGGCTGATGAGGTGGATCAGTAGGACGCAGAACCGGAAGGCGCTCCGAGCGGCGGCGGAGGAGGCGCGCAGGGAGGATCGGCTGATGGATGAGATGAAGGTTGTGAACAGGTGGGCGAAGACGAAGGATCCCAAGGCGGTGACGTACCTGGGACAGCTGCACGACGAGCAGATGAAGATGCACCTAAGGAGGACGACGGAGGAGAGACATGCCGAGAACGAGGACTGGTGGGACGACGACCGGGAGGCCAGCCAGGCTTGCGACTATCGCAGAAAATGGAAATCCGTGCACGCTCTCTACTGCGGTTCATACGAGGACACCAGTAAGTACCCGGCCTTGATTCCCAACTCTCTCTTTGTCTCTTGTTCTCCATGGATGTTGAGCCACAACGATATGCGATAATAATACAGCGGCTATTCCGGCCATGCCTTACACGGACAATGTCGCCGGAGCCAAGCGTTGGACCAAAGGCCCGACCGGAACTTTGCAGATTTTTTCCTTCAAAGTAGCAGCGATAGCAGAGGAGTTGAGGTGGCCGCTAGATGTGTATGGTTTGATTGCCATAAGAGACTACGTAGACCGCAAACGAAATATCATCTTTGCTCGCTCAAGGGACAGGGACGGAGCCAGGAATGAAGTATAAGGGGGGCAGAACTAGCTAAAATCACACAAATAAGGAGCTGCCATGGCTTGTCTTCAAAGAAAAATCATGAGCATAGGGGGGGCTGCGCCCCCCCTCGTCCCCCCTTGTCTCCGTCCCTGTCAAGGGATGACTGCCAAACTATCACATCTAAGGTTCGTATGCATTGTTTCTGCCTACTCATTGTTCTAGACGATTGAATTTTCTTTAAACTAAGTATCACATGGTTAAGTATGTTGGACTAAATGTGCACACACCTTAATTTACTTCACAAATATATATTCTCTTGTCCTTGACTAAACCATCAATCAAACTATAATGTCTTTACTTACCATTCCGTGTCCAATGCACCTCATCATGACGCAAGTTTGCATTGCAGGGTGCTCATTTCTTCCCTAAGTTTTAGATTGTGGAATCGAAAGAACACTTCACTTCCTTACAAAGTTTACAGCATTTTGTTTTTATACTCATGCCACTAACATATAAATTTGATTTATGTGATTGCAATTTACTTATACTTGTTACATGAGTTATAGACACTTACCTCTCTTGTCTACCCATTTACATAGGTTGGCTGCATTTCATATTTATCTAATTAAACGAAAACTAAATATTTTCCATCTTTACCTTTATCATATTAATATTCCTTTAATTAATTGATACGTGCAGGATCCATACTTAACACTAGCAGGTCCTACTCGTGCACCCGTGTTGTCCGATGCAAATGACTCGGTACGATTCGAGGTTGTGCTGAAAGTGAGGAGCTCCACTAATGAATCCGAAGATAAAGATTTAAGCTACTTAGCTAGGAAGTACAGGATATTCAAGACGAATCATTCACGTGGGTTTAGCTTTGTTTGCACCAGCAAGCTTTCCAAGCTAGAGTGGACAGTTGGCTACCTTGCTAAATCTGTGGAGGCTACAATCAGTGTACAGGTTATTCATGGGTCATGGCCACATGGTTGTCGATGTATATTTAGCGCAAGTACCATTAGTCTAGATGATATGCAAGTTTCATTGCTCTCTCTTGAAGATGACAAGCTGCCGGCTACCGCGGATGGTATGGTTACTCTTTCACGGCATGTTGCTTGTGTTGAAATTGAGGGGGAGCTGAGAATTTCTATTGCAACAGAATATGCCGATGGTGAACAAGTTACTACAAAAGATGTAGCGATATTTGCACCTAGGGAAGCCGGTAGAAGTTCTGCTATTCTTAAGGTTCGCTCATGTGAGATGAAAGTCATCGTTGCATGGTCACTTGTTTGCTCAGGTTGATCTAGAATTCTAGACACAACAAAAGAATTTTGAGTCCTAGATATAGGTTGATCTAGAAAACGCGTCCATAGATAACTGTTCTCTTCGCTGGTCCATTATTGTTGTGACGGTGGATTTTGCCATGAGGGCTGTGCTCCAATTGTGGCAAGTTCTTATTCTTGTTTTCTTTAGCAAGACAACGTTGCAGCTATTGTAATACTCCCTCCATTCTGGTAAGTAAGGTGTGCTTTTTTATTGCAATTTTCACACACACAAAAGTAAGGCGTGGGGTGCTGTTTAGTACTATCTTAGTAATATCTAGTGAATTTTAGCCTCAAATGCCTAGCTCGGGACGCCCCCCACAATTTCTCTACTGCGATTGCAAAAAAAATCTCACATCACATGAGCACCAGTAAGAACATGCTAGAATGGACAAGCACTTTTGGAAGACCGCCTCAGCACTGGCAATCTTAACAATTTGGGATGCCATTGGGTTTTTAATTTCCTGCAAGCAACTTTTCACATGGAAGAAGGCTTTGTATTTAATGTTCTTGAATGAGTATACCATGAATTCTATAGATGTTTGAACTTCGAAGCCTTGCCTATGTGTTGGATCTGAATGAATCAAGGAGTTGCAGGTACTATAAAGCAGAGATAAAGCTAATGGCTTTCAGAAATTCTGGATAAAGCATTCAGAGCACTAGACTTCTGTCACTATGTATGGATGATCTGATGCACAAACTGTGTCGGCTGACTCGGCTCTACATATTCATAATTGTGACGAGCATGCAGTTGTGAAAACACAAATTAACCAAGTTCGGTCACAGAACACTGCAAACATTTAGTCACGCGTCATAACAAAGTAGCAGTCGTAATATAAGCATATGTTCACATAGTCTTAGTGGATTAATTGACTAGGAAGCTACTGTTCTTCTAAAAGGAACAAACTGACCAGAAAGCTAGTACCGTTCCTCTGAAACGAAGTTAAAAGTTCCATACTTGACATCACACACCCCCAAAAAGGCTCCACATTTCTCCATAGAAACTTGATCATTACTCATGCACCTCCAGAGTTCTTCTACATGACAGAATGGTCAAGTGTTAGTGCTTTAGTCCGCTGCAACAATAACGATAAGTGACTTCAAATAGTATGAACTAATGGCATGGAGCTCCATCTGGCAGGCTAATCCTCAAGTGCTAGTACAGATGGATCACTGTTGCAGTACTAGTTAATAAAAACAACGACGATCAAAATCCCACCATGCAAAATGGCAGTGAGTTGTTCATAGCATGGATGGATGACCCATGTCAGGGCCTTGGCATGATGCGCCTAGCATGATCTGGAACAAGATACAGTTAATTAGAAGCAAGGTTGTGGCACTCCAATTTCATAAAATAATTGCCCACAAAGCATACATAAAGTCTTTTTGCGTCCTTAACATGAAAGTTACTCAGAATGCATGTAAAGAATTATTCGCGAATTGCAATAAAGCTTAGATATTTAGATATAAAAAGGCTAGCTAGTACCTTGAGTGTAGAAGCTGGTCCAAGGAATGACGTTGAGAGCCATTTCTACTTCAGCAACCTTCTTGGTACGGCCTGAACTGAGCTCAACCGTAAACAACCCAGCCATCGTACTCAAGAAGACGGTGCCTTGTGCAAAACCAGACACATAGGGTCCATACTCTCCTTCAGATGCATACTTGGGCTCGAAGGCCCTTGGGGGGAGCAGCTTCTCGAGGTTGATGACAGTGCGTTTCGCCCATGCCAGAGCTCCAGCCTGCTTGGTTGACCACAGGGAGAGCCTAGTCCCTCCCAAGCCACAAAAACCAGCACGTCGTCTTCCGCCGATATGAATGCAAGGTTCTCATCTGTTTCCACCTCCGGCACATCGATGACAGACAGCTTCTGCTCGCCCAAATTGTACCGCAGAACACTGTAACTTGTAAAGGGAAAGTAGAGCGTGTTACCCAGCTGCGCCCGTAGTCGTTGATTTCATCCTGGCGGTTCAGCGTGATGATATCGCTCCACAAACCAGACTCTGATGAGTAGACGCAGGCGGAAGTGGTCCGGGAGGAGGAAACCACCGTGGCTACGAGGAAGGGCGGTCCATGGCAGCCGAGGTGGTCGCAGTGTTGCTTGGCACAGAGCACTGCGCCAGTCGAGGTGCTGCAATCGATTCCGGGGACTGGAATTCCCCACCGGCCGTTGGTGATGGGGTCCCAGACGACGTATATATCCACCATTGGAGTACCCGTCGGTGTTGACAACCTCCACGAGGATGCGGCCGTGGCGGGAGTCGACGGGCTTCCAGTCTTGGGGGTAGAAGAAGTCGGGACGTGCTGAGACGCGGAAGGCTGTGGTTGAGATGAACCGGGAGACGAAGTCTCTACCCCGGGACCAGTAGCTGACGGCGAAGCCGAGCATGGGTGGCGTGCCGTGGAACTCGCGGTAGAGGCGGCAGAAGTCGGGGCCGGTGAGGATGCGGCGCCAGGCCTTGCAGGCGAGGGATGCGCGGACGAGGCGCGCGGGGTCGTCCGGCGGGATGCGGAGGAATACGCTGACGATGTCGTCCTCGGAGAGCGCCGGCGGCGAGTGGCGGCTGTGGGATGGGCTCATCTTGCCCGATCTGGTGGAAGACTGCAAGGCGTCTACTCGGGAAGCTCGACGCAAAGAAAACCCAGGAGTCACGGGGCTGCCGCAGTTGGATTTGACCGGACGCGTCTGACCACGTATTGAATTTTGAGGACTTGTTTTGCTTCACACAAAGCCAGAGTACAGACGCATGAGCAATGGAGCTAATTGAGTGCATCTTCATCTTACCCAAAACGTTTTAAATTTTTTTAGGACGCGTTGAACATTTTTTTATTTTTGGTCGCACGTCTCAAAGACCCTTTCTGTTCGACGTGGCTCAATACAGTGTCGGCCGCCCCGAACTCGTTCCCAGTCCACAGGGATGCTCCGGGCACGCCATACAAAGCGAGAAGCAAGGCGGGAAGTAGCGTGCCCGACGTGTCATTGACACATTTAAATTTAACCAAACCGTCGCCTACCTTATGACGGAAGTTATTGGTGCGCAGCAATGGTGCAGTTTCCGCAGAGGCGCAGCGATACGCCTCGTTGCGTCTAGCTCTGTGTGTCGGTGTTTAATGAGCGCCACCGCCCCCTCTCCTCCCTCCGGCCTATAAAGAGGGGCGCTCTCGCATCGCCCCTCACACACAAATCCTAGCGTCACTCTCCCAACCCTAGCCGCTACCATCTCAAGAGTCGAGGGTCATTCCATGGTTGGTAGAGGCCGAGGACGTGCTGGAGCAGCAAGGCCTGCACGGTCGCCGTCGCCTGCGACATTGTCGTCTTCCGAAGGGAAGTGTGAGTTTGAGTTCATCGTCGTCCTCAATGGCGACCCACTCGGCATCCAGAGGCAGCCGGACAAATTCACCGAGTTCTTCGCCGGCAAAGAGCTGGCTGCGTTGCAGCTGCGGGAGGCTGGCAGCGGCTTCTGCCCCTGGACAGTGGACGTGCTCTTCGACGGGCGTGGCAAGATTTACCTCCACACCGGCTGGGAGAAGTCCGCGCGCTTCCACGACCTCCAAGCCGGTTGCGTCCTCACATTCTCCTACCAAGGTGGCGAGGAGATGAGCGTGAAGGTGTTCGACGGTACGTCCTGCCGCCGGCACTACCACAACGACGACGAAGAGGACGACGATTGAACACACCGAGTGTTCTTTTCTTCGCAGCGAAATGATCACGGAGGTTTATGTACGTGTGTGCCTCATGGGCACATTTTCTAGTTCTTGATAAAAGATGAAGGGAAGGGGGAAAATATGTATGTGCGTCTCCTCCTCCTCCTCCTATGCCTCGGCATAGGTCTAGAATTAAAACCTGAAACTCATGAGCTGAACTAAACGAGTAACTTGTGACTCGATTAACCTCGACGTATAACAAGTTCAGTTGAGTTTCAAATTTTATTATTAAACGAGTTCAAGCTAAATAAGCCGAGTTTAGCTCATCCAGGCTAGTAACAATCAAAATTAGGCTGTAAAATCTTTGCCAAAGAAGGACTAATTCGGAGGCTCCTCCACCCTGCCGTAATTAACGACAGGTCCTTCTTTTTCTCTCGTGCACCAACAACAAGTCAACAACGTCAGATGGATCCTCGTCAGCAAAGTTCCTGCGTAATACTAAATTCTTCCGTACGTGTACACGTACACGTATGCTAGCCAGTTCGCGCCCTTCCCGGCCCGATTCTCAAAGTTCCCCAACCGCGACGGCGGCTCTCTCCCCTGAAACCCTAAGCCCTACACGCGACGGCGGAGCAGCCCGGCGACCACCCGACCAATCCCCGTTCCCGCGCGCCGCCCTCGCCTCCCCTGCCTACTGCGGTACGGTTCTCTTCCCCTAATCCCTCCCTTACCGCCTGACGGCCTTACGGATTCTGAATTTTTGTCGCTGTCCCATGCTCCTAGTCCCCAGCCTCGCCCTCGCCGCCCTAAGGCTCTAAAGTCCGTCGGCCCCTCCTTTACGGCCTTACGAATTTCGATTGATTTCTCTGCCGATGCCATTGTCAACTCAACTGTCGATTGATTTGCGGTCTGAAATTCAGAACACCTGCAATTCCGAACTGAACTGACCTCAGAAATCTAAAATAATAATTCGTTGTTTTTGTTTTGATGTTTTCAGCTTGTGTAATAATATTTTGTTTTGATGTTTTCAGCAAAGTGCAAGCATAAGCATGAGGACACCATCATCGTCCTCGGAGGGGGCTGCTGAGCAGGGTGGCGCCGGTGATAAGCTGCTGGAGTTGTTCATGGGAGATCAGGCCTTGGCCGCGGGCAACTTGTTTGTGGAGGCGCGCATCAGGGCTGCTTTCTACCCCAAATTTGAGAACGACAAGTCTGATCAACAGGTGCGTGGTCGGCTCCCCTTACCGTGCGCATGTTTGCTGGATTGCTCCTTGCTTCCACCGCCTTGTGGCAAACAATGCCAACTGTTTCCTGAGCAGCTATTAGGAGTTTCCCATCCACGGTTATTTTGGTGGTTCTGATCATCTAATACTGTTTGGGAAACAATTATTTATGTGGTTGCGAGCCAATTAAAAAAAACCAGATGACCTCCAAAAATTTAAAAGCGGTTCAACCAAACTACACTATCACAATACACCACATGGCTATGTCAAGGCTTAGCTTCTAAATCATCTGTTGCTTAATTTCTATAGGTTTCCCTTGTAGCCACCGCTCGCTGTGCATTCTACTTTTTAGTTGTTGATGAACGCTTGAACTCTCTGTCTGCAATCTGTGTGGCCTTAATGGGGTTGGTTAATGTGACCACATTAAGTTTACTCTTATTGAGAAATTTTTAATGAACTGGATATACAGTAAACTTGTAAGCCATAGTACTGTTTTATGGTAGTTTGGGAGTCCACTAATCACATTTAGCGAATATAGTTTTAATTAAAAGTGGGAACCTTACCCCTATTTTTGTGATGGCAGACAAGAACTCGGATGATTGAGATGGTGTCACGTGGCTTAGCTACCATGGAGGTATATTTGATTTCTTCTTTTTTCGCTTGGATTAATTAGTGATTTTATTTTTTGCTAATAATGATGGTTAAAATCTGTTAACCCTACAAAGTTAAGTTTTTCTTCAGGTTACGCTTAAGCATTCAGGATCTCTGTTCATGTATGCTGGTGCCCATGGTGGAGCATATTCCAAGAACAGCTATGGAAATCTGTAGGTTCTGCTAGTTTGTCTTGATGTTTGCTGAGCTATTTAACTGAAGCTATAATTCTTGCTTATAGCTACACTGCTGTTGGCGTTTTTATCCTGGGCCGTATGTTTCGTGAAGCTTGGGGTGAGGAAGCTCTTAAAATGCAAGCTGAATTTAATGATTATATCGAGGTACTCCATACCCAGAGTGCAAATTTCTTCAAAGCACTACATGCCTTTTGAATTCTCTATTATCATGTTCTTTTTTGTTCGAAAAAGCAAAACCACATAGTGTTAGACGTCTATGTCTTATCACAACCCTCTATTCTCACCTTTACCCTCAAGATTCGTGCTGATCGTTTTGTGAAAGAGACCCCCAACTCCATCTATTTGTTAGCCCAGCAGTCCTTCATATTTTCCACATAGCACCCAACGGTTGTTTCTTATCTCGTTTTTCACCATTCACCACACATTACATGAGATCTGGAGCATTTATTCCTGACTAAAAACTGGATCTTTTATTCTGCCGAGAATATATTCTAGGAAATCGTTTATTTTAGGAAACCAATATGCAGTAAACGAAGAATATGGAAGCAAATGAAATCAGAATTTATTCCGGCCAGAATTCACTTTAGGAAACAAATACGTAGCGAATTTTGGATCAAAAAGTACTTTTAAATGAGAGATTCTTTAAACAATTGAACAAAAGTCGCTGAAAGATGGAATTTTCAAAGAATTATTAACAAAACTACAATGAATTTTAGTTTTACATTAGGCTAAAAAACCCACCAGAGAAACTAGCTAAGTTTCATTCACAAGAAATACAAAGTTGCAAATTAGATTTGTTGAAGTCTCACAATAATTAGCTCAGTGTTCATGAAACTTTTGAAGACCCATACACGATTCAAATAGGATTCACGAATTCTTACACGATTCAAATCTGGAATATTCGTAATAGTAATTTGGACACTTAACAATCATCACATATGAATAAAAAGAGTTATTAAATAAACAGAACTTGTCATTGTTTCTTGAAAGTAACTATGAATGAATCAAAACAATTCGGAAGTATTTCACAGAATATTCACGCATGGAAGAAAATTGACAGAAATATCCATGCACAAGTTTCTCCACTGGATCTTGAAAGAAACTTCAAAGATTCTTGAAATAAACTTAGAAAATTATCGAGAATAATAAAAAACGTGAGAATCGGTGAGATTATCATCAAACATGGAACTATCATGTGAAGAAACTTGAGATAAACAAGAATAGAAAATAAGTAGAGCCAAATCTTGAGCTGGACAAGGTTGAAGATAAACAAGAAACTTGAGCTGGACAAGGTTGAAGAAACAGGTCTGGGAGGCTTGAGCTGTACGTGTGCTTTTGTCTGTCTAGAGGGAGCGAAAATGTACAACATACAGGACGTAAATGTAAAAGTAAACTAGCACGAATCTCCAACAGCCTACACGCTCCAGATAGGACCGAGACGTCCAACACTATGTGGAAAAACTGCGTTCTTTTTTGTTTCTGTTCCACGCATCTTTTGGTACTCCCTCCGATTCATATTAATTGACTCAACTTTGCCTAGATACTGATGTATCTAGTCAACAAGTACGTCTAGACACATCCATATCTAGATAAAGCTGAGTCAATTAATTTGGATCGGAGGAAATACTTTGTTAGCATATAGTATTAACACAGAGCCTTGAACTAAGGAGAATATTATTTTATATTTTATATTTCACCGTTTCTATTTTATTCAATATAGATAGATCTTAATTCTGCAGAGCCTTTAACTAAAGTAGCTTAAGAAATCACATGTCCTTCCTCTACGTTTCAAATTATGTGGCCAATAGTTTATTGGATACTGTGTCAAATCGATGACCTTTTCTCTCCCCTGTCCTTGTTTTTTTTCCCTCCTAATATTAATGGTGAATACACACGTACTAAGTAATCTCTTATTCCAACCATGGGTACGATATTCATTTCTCTCTATCACTCTCTTGGTATCATGGCAACCTTAATCCCCTTGCTTAACCCAAATATGGTTTATAAATTGAAAAAGAGGGACCATTAGGTAACAGACACATTAGGAATCGCCATTGTAGCTGTGTTGTTTAATCTTTCTTTGATGCATAGTTTATTCAAACTAAACCGGTTACAGCAGTTTTTCATCATTTGCATTTCTGATTCTCAGCAGTTTTTATAAGATTCCTGATTTTGCCCCTGGTCTGTTGCTTCTAGAAAAACCGGCTAAATATTTCAATGGAACTTGTGACGGCTGTTTTAGGAGACCATGGACAAAGGCCAAAGGATGATTATGGTATGTGCCCCCCCACCCCCCGCGAACACACATACACATCCCATGAGCAAGGAAAATTGTGCTCCGCATATACTTTGTTCAACATTATTCATTACTACAGTAGTGTCTTCTAGTTATAACTTCAAATGCATGATGCAATTGTTGGTGGTAAATTGGGTTTCATTGACACAAATAAAATTATCGTTTTGTGGCTGGATGATTGGATCGCCACAACTGGGATATAACGTATAAACTAAAACCATTAGAGTAGAAACACTATATGATGCAGGAAATAACAATTGGGCTACAGCTAAAGGCAAAAAAAAGAAGCTTTCATAGATATAATTTCCACTGTTTGCATTGACTTAACATCACATTCTATTTGGGTAGTTCTAAAGTCTGAACAAAAAGCAACACCATCCTTTTTCTGCTCACGCTATTCTGTATGCATCGTTATGCCGGTATTTGTCTTGCTTCTAGTTTGAAGAGGTTACTTCAACCATTTACTATGACATCATTTTTCAGTCCATGAATTTTACCATTCTTGGTAGTCTTTATTTACAACATCTCTTTTGAACGAATATTTATCAGTTTTATTTTGTCCTTTATGCAGTCGTGGTTACAGCTGTAACAGAGTTGGGTCATGGCAAACCAAAGTTCTATTCTACTCCGGAGGTGATTGCCTTTTGTCGAAAATGGCGCCTACCAACAAATCATGTCTGGCTATTTTCTACAAGGTGGTCATCTGACAACTTTATGTTAAGAAAATTTCTATGCCAGAGTATTTGACTGCCTTTCTAGATATGAGTTTCCATTCCAAAGCTGTTTGACACGAAATTCATCTTCATTTTTCCCTGGGTCTTCTTTTAATATTATTATTCTTTGTGTTGATATGTTTGAAGGAAATCTGCCACTTCTTTTTTTGCTGCCTATGATGCATTGTGTGAAGAGGGGACTGCCACACCGGTTTGCAAAGCCCTTGAAGAAATAGCTGATATATCTGTACCAGGTAAGTCTATCTTGAATAATAATTGGTGTCTTACACTTCACATCTGTTGTAAAAAAAATCGTGCGTCTTATTTGTAGGTTCAAAGGATCATGTAATTGTACAGGGTGAGATGCTTGAAGGTCTGGTTGCCCGTATTGTTAGTCGAGAAAGTTCAGTTCAAATGGAAGAAGTCCTGAGAAACTTCTCACAGCCTCCATTAGATGGAGGTAAGCAAGTAAAATGGTGTTTCCTTGTTATTTGAGTGTAATAGATAAGCCATAAAAATAGTTTCTGTCTGTTCGCAAACAATTCAAACAAGTTTTCACCTCAATGTTAAGTTTTTGTTCAAATAGAACTCTTTTCCCACTCAAAGAAAAGTTGCTACTTCTCATTTGTTTGCAAATCTTTACCATATGAAAGTGCTAGGCATGTTGCCATCTCCTATTAGGCCTTGAAGGGTGGATGGTGCATTGACAACGGGAGTTCAGTTAAAGAGCTGTTGATCTTCAGAGGTGACGGGCGTTGGCCGAGACACGGCTTTCTTGCTCAGTTTACGGCAGGCCTTTTTGTGTTGTGGTAGTAATGTCTGTGGTGGCTGTCTTCGGATTAGCCCTGGTGTGGAGTTCCTACTACGCTCATAGCGAGTAGTACTCTTGTACTTGCTTTCTGCCTTCTATTAAACTATGGTATGCCTTGGCAAACTCTCGAAGAAAGAGAAAGTGCTAGGCGTGTTAGGCTGCTCCTGACCATGGTAACTGAACCAGATCATAATTAATAAAAGATACTAACAAAATTCTCCATATTCAATTGTATATTGCTTAAGATGGTAGAGCAAGGAACAGAATAAAAAAATAAGAAAGGAGGAGAATCGAAATACTGGAAATAAAATATAATTATTCTTGTTTGGAAACGACCTTTTCAAATGGTTGTTATCTTTGCTTTTGTCCTTGTAAATATTTTCTTATGCATCTGAACATGTTATAGGAAATACATTAGTTTTATCGTTGATTTACAAAGTTACTTTCCTATGCAGTTGACTGTGATTTAGGACCAAATTTACGTGAAATATGCGCCTCTAATAGCTTAGATGAAAAGCAGGTATTGTTTAATATTGTGAACTGCTATCCACCTTTTTCATGATTTTCTTAGTTTGTATTGGTTCGATCTTGCAATAACTTATTACTTTTACGTGAACAGAAAATTAAAGCAATTCTTGAAAATCTCCGATCTTCATTGTATCCAGACCATTCTGATTGGTTTGGAAATAGTGGACTTGATGCTCAGTCTCGAAAAGCTGATGAATCAGTTGTTGCTTACTTTTTGCAAGCTCACCCTACAGACTATGCAACTAAGAAATTACAGGTTAGTAATTTTTATTTGTTCTTGTCTAACATTAAGTCCTTTTACAATTGCAGTAAATAATATACATACTTCCATTGTGAATGTTGATAATTTCTAATATCAGTAGTCCATTAACTAGTACATGATAATTTATTCTGTCTGCCCTGTTACAGGAGATGATTCGTTTGATGAAGCAGATGAAGGAGATGAAGCCGAGTAGTTTTCCTGCATCGTTTAAATGTTACTGGAATTACCAGAAAGTTGATTCTCTTTCAAATGATAACTTGTATTACAAGATGGTTATCCATGTGCATAGTGATTCCGTTTTTACGCGTTATCAGCAAGAGATGAAGTAAGATTGTGAAGTCAGTGACACGTACCTCATTGTAGTACTGTTATTCTTTGCCTTTTGGGATTTATTGTTTGTCATTAAATTTAACTGGTCATGCATTTTTTTAAGGAAAAATCAAGGGTTATGGCCACTGTATAGGGGTAAGATGGACCATGTGACTTAAATTTATTCTAAATATAATAAGTCAGTGTGTCATTGACTGACGTGATGTTCATGGTTAGGTTTCTTCATTGATGTAAACCTATTCAAGGCGAACAATATGAAGACCACTGAAATTTCCGAAGACAGTAACATTTTACTGAGCAGTATAGAAGGTTCCTTGGATTCAAGTTCCTCAGTTAAGGATGGTCTGGCTGATGAGGATTCAAATTTAATGGTCAAACTAAAATTCCTGCCTTATAAGGTACTTCATTGTTATTGATTTCAGCTTATAGGGCTTAGGTGCTCGTTGGTCACTTCCTGATGTATGAATACTGTGCTGTTTACTCTGGATTGCTCGCTTTCATTTTAACATATAATATTTACAAGCTTGGCATATCTGTACGGCCTTCTTTTCAGTAGAAGCTTATTTATTCTTGCATGGTGGAAAGAACTGTAATCACAAAAGTTTTAACTGATGGATTTGTATCTGTATCTTCTGACAATTCTCTTACATCACTATCTGACAGATAAGGACATTTTTACTTCGGAATGGCCTCTCCAACATTTTAAAAAATAACCAATCTGCTTATAGTGATTATTACGTAAGGTATGCCATGTATTCAAATCTCAATTTTTTGTTCTTCACCTTTTCCGCAGCTCTTTCAGAAAATCAGAAGTTGGCCGAAATAGATGAAGCATTGGCACAAGAGCATCTTTACTTTGTTAATTTACGCAGTTACTAGTTTTGATTTAGTTTCGTCCTGTCCATAATTTGTGTAACGCTAGAAAAACAGTGCTAATACATCCTCCATACATATATTTAGTTGATATGCATATTAGTAGGAAATGTTAATACCTGTAAAAAGCTAGGCTGCTCCATGTTTGATACTCCTGTAATATTCAAGAATGTTTCTTCATCAAATGATGATTTGATTTATCAAGATTTTAGCCATGTGAATGTTTTGTAGTTGAGTTGTCAACTGTGCTACTATAAAGTTCAAATTGTGGTTGGTTTTGTTGTATTGAATGCAAACGTGCTGCCTCTGATATAAATTGTCCATAATGTGTTAATAGGCAAATGAAGAGTTGGGGAACATCAGAAAGTAAACTGAAAGAGCTTTGCAAACTGTTGAATGAATGGTATATAACTACTTCTTTCTCTCCATAGGAGGTGTATTTTTTGGGTTGTACCAATCATTATATGTTTATTTTAATTTAATTAGTTTGCCAAAACAGGGCTGCCTACATCAGAGGAAAGTACGGCAATAAGCCACTCTCGTCCTCAATTTATCTTAATGTGGAAAATTTCAAAAGAAAATATCTTGGCGAGGCAGAGCCCTTCCTTGAACAATATGCTAAGCGTAGCCCTGCAAACCTGGCTTTGATAAGGGCTGCTGGCAGCATGGTTCAAACAGAAAATTTCTTGGCCATACTTGATGCGGAGAGAGATGAAGAGGATGGTTTTCAGCCAGAACATGTGGTAGCACCTTCTAGTCCTACAGCATCCCTCGATGTTGTTTCAAAAATTGAGGGCCTTATTGTCTTCTTTCCTGGTAATTCTATTTATCTTGGAACAGATTTCTTGCTGTTATGTTTCGTAAGCACTCTTCATCTTGAGTTGATTTTGATCATTAGAATAACTGATACACTTAATATTTATTACTCAAGATTAAAAAGCCTGGTGAATAATTTGTACGGCCATTAGCCGGCACTGTTAAAACTGTCCATAGGATCTAACTGATATACTATTTTTGTGGTGTTTGTGTGTGTGTGTCTGTGTGGATTGATCATTATGCCTCTAGATTGTTGAACATGAACTCAGAACTTGCAAGTGCCAAGTAGGGCCTATGTAACCATTGTTTAATTTATCTATTGAGCCTCACACAAGCCAGGTCTCATGGGAACAAATCCCTGGAAATAAAAGAAGATAACTTGTCTAACACTTTCTTGGTGGGCATCGAACCTGACCTTCAGCCAGAAACCAATGTGCCATACCAGCTGGACCACATATGGCTAGATTACACCATAGTTTTCAGTTAACTTTAGGCTTAACTAATTATATGCCCTGAATTTGTTGGTTCTGGATTTTTCTTACCCTGTGTAAGCATTTGTAGACTTATAGTGAACCTATTTGGTGTAGCTTGGGCTTCTCTCAGTTCTCAAACATCAGAATATCAAGCTTACAGCTTATAAACCTGACGAAGTAGATAAGTAAGCCATAACATTGTATGCAAGCAGCTTCTCAGTGGATCGTTGTTTAAGCAATATTAACTGTAAGTCTTAGACCAACTGTCTCCTTGGGCTTGGGCTGCTTGGCTTAAACTTATAAACCCCCTGTCTAGCTAGCAAATATCATATAGATGTTCATCTTTCCCTACCAAGTTCTGTGATCTTTCTCAATTATTTGTTGTTCTAATTTCTATTATGTTTTCTTGGTCCTCATCATGTTATTTTGTTTTCCTTCATGCATGTTTATTCTTCTTCTTTCAGGTATACCTGGTTGTGCAAAGTCTGCTCTATGTAACGAAATATTGAAAATGCCTGGTGGCCTTGGTGATAGCCGGCCTATTCATAGTTTGGAAGGAGATCTTACTAAAGGTATGAAACATTTGGCAGTATTCTTTGGTTGCTACATTCATAGGACCAAAACATGGGTTGGAGGAGGTCCACTTGTTCTTAGATCTTCTGCAAACAGAACAAGTGTTGACGTGTGCAACAGTATAGTTTGCATGTGCTTATGAGAACAAATACAATCATGTAGCCATTCTTCCCAACTTCATGCTTTATGTAGTTGCATCCTATTGTTCCCAGTGATAATTGAATAATTGATATACTCCTTGTTCAACAATAAGAATTGCCGGTAAGATTTGCTTTTCCTGAAATAGTTTATTTTGGAGAATTATAATATTCCATTGTGCTAGTGAAAAAAACTTCCATTCGCTAGTGTAGTTTCGACATTTGTTATTATTATAGTTATCAAAAAATATTTATTCAAAGCGGAAGGACCCTATTTTAGTAATCTGATTTGGTTTCGAGGCCTAATTTGGAAGCCATTTTCCGACGGGGACACACAAGTAATCCACTGATATGTTAGTGACACTGGACCGTTGGAGCTGTGTAACAGGGAGAGGTGGGGGCTTCTTTCCTCTAAAAATTGAATACAGATTCCCGGAAGTTTGCACTGCATTTTTACTCAGAAAGGAAGGCTACTCTACTGAAATAAATTATACTAGAGTCTAGATACATCCAAATTTAGACAAATCTAAGAAATGTTTCATGGGACGGAGGGAGTAGTTGATATCCTGCTGTAGATGCAGAAAAACAAAGGGACTATGATTTTGTGTTCACTTTTAGCAGTATATATATTAACATCAGTTGTTCTATTGGTAGAGTGCTGCATAAAAATACGCCTGTATATACCTGTTTCAATTTTCTTTGTTGTTTTAGGTCTTATATTTTCTTCTAGAGTGAGGCTCTTTTGACCTTTTTGTGAACTGTCACCCCTTACAGGAAAATACTGGCAAAAGGTTGCTACTGAGCGAATAAACAAACCATTTAGAATAACCCTTGCTGACAAAAACGCACCAAATGAGGACGTGTGGCAGCAGGCAAGTTTACTTTCAAAATAGATGTAGTAAAGCTATCCGCCATTTCTTTCGCATGCTACAATTTAGGAAGAACTGAATAGCTGTCAATTTATTCTAGATCGAAGATATGTGCGGGACCACAAATGCAGCTGCTGTTCCTATTATTCCTGATTCTGAAGGTATAACATATGCTTCATCATTTGTTGCTCCATTTTTATTTGCCACTTCACAAATAACTCAAGAGGAAAGCAATATTTAGGAATTTGGCTCTGATTTGTATTTGTGATAGAAATGCAACACAGCAACCTTTGATAATAAATTGGAGTATACTGGAGATATTATGGGCTTCAAAACCCCATGAATGTAGTACTTTGACAAATCTGTAAATGAGCCCTCTGGGGTGTCCGACCCCTTCGAAAGCGGTTTGAGAGACGTGAGGTTTGACCAGTGCGGCAAAGTGATGCTCTGTATTGCTCTCCCTGTCTCCTCCACCTGCGCCGCGAGGCCGGAGTGAGTTGGGAGGGGAGCAGTGGTGGATCTACAGCAAGATAGAGGGGTGCACAGAACCCCGGGTAGAAAAGAAATTATTTCTAAATGTCATTTTTCCACCACATATGCACCTCGTAAAAATATTTACTATTAAATTGAAATAGGAGGTGATGGTACGTTACCACGTTTTCATATTAGCCCTTTGGTTTTATTCAAATCAACCCGCAGTCCTTACAGTTTGGAAAATGAAGACCCACCGAGCGTCATGCGCGCCTGGGCCTGGCCGCCTGCCGCCTACCCGACGCCTGGTCTCCTGCCGCCTACCTGACGCCTGGCCTCATCTGCACCAAAGTCGGCAGCAGGAGAGCAGCGACTGGAGCTTGCCCTAACCAAAATCAGCAGCAGGAGCGACCAGCCATCCAGCCACGCGCTGACACCATCCTGTCGTTGACCGCCACGTTGAACCACCGCGCCGTGCCGGCGAAGTCCACATGTTGTGCTGCGGTGTCGATCTTCTCCGGTCCTCCCTAATACCGGCCGAGTGCGGCATGGTGCAGGACTCCTTACAAATCCCCAGGCGGTCGGTGATCTCTGATCTGATTTGTCTCTCAGCTAATGAACGGAAAGGAACCGAGGTGCTGCTCGGTATTGTGAGGAGACGGTGGGTTGCTCGATTACAGGAGGCCGCCCAATGAAGACCTGGGCACTGGACTGCTGCCGCGCAAGCTGGAAGACGAGACTAGATAAAGAGAGAGATCTGGTGGAAGGTGTGAAGAAGGGAAAGAAGCGCACCGGCCTTGCCAAATTGATGGCAAGATAGATCGATAAGATTGGGGGATGGATCGATTGCCTGACCTGTCTAAAGTCTGAACGTTCGGGGCTCCACCTAGATGCAGTTACATTTTCTTATGTGTGTTATCTGCTTCCAATGTCGCTTTAAGAAAATATCTGCTTCCAGTGAAGTTGATTGAAAATTTTAGTTATTTAAAACAATATTACGTAGAAATACAAACAATACACTTACCCCACAGTGCGAGTACAGTGACATATACTTCAGTTGTGTAGGCGCCGATGGCCATCTCGCCTCCATAGACATCGACGAGAGGCTACTCTCCCCAGCTATAAAGCACGTCTACAACCCAAATGAGTGGATGTGACACCCTATATTTGAGTACTGCATTATTTTTATATGTATTTATTTCTTAAAACATGCAAAAAAATTGATGCATCAATAAGGCAATAGAGATGATAGTTGTGCACAAGAACATACCCTAGGATGGGTGACTTCAACTTGTGATATATTCTTAATAGCTACAACCTCTGCTCAGAAATATGTGATACAACTTTATCTAGATGTATCTATATCGCAAAATACTTTTACTGTATCTAGGCAAAGCCGAGCCACTTATTTTTGAACAGAGAGATCATAGAGGTACACAAAAACGTCTACATAGGTATGCTGGAGTTTTTAAAAGATGCCAATGAAGAAGTTTGAGAGAGATTTGGTATCCATGTATGAACCACGTGTTGTCATGTCGTTCAACGTTATTTTTGAATTTAGGACAATTATTTCATCTTGTGTGTATGTATAATTGTCTTCATTATCCGTTGCAACGCACGGACATTCTGCTAGTGTTTTTTTTATCTCTTGATGCACCCTCTTGGCACCCTGGTTCCAAATGTTGTAGCTCCACTGCTGGAGGGGAGATATGTCGTTTATAGTAGGCTCTGCCGTGTGTAGTTTGGTTTTCCTTTTCTGATTTGTTCATCGTGTGGCCAGTTCTTTTGTTGGTGGTGCGCATTCGTTGGTTTCCGTGTGGTCTGCGAATTCGTTCATTTTTGTTTCATCTCTACATTGATCTGATTAAGCAGATTGGTTTTTAGTCGACGCATGTATTGAAAATCTAGTGCCTGGCGTGAATTGCTTCTTGCAAGCATGATGTATTTCTGGTTCATCTCAAGCGCCCTTGTCAAGCTGGTCTTCGCCGATTTTGTTTTCGATTTGGTGTCCTTTTTTCTTCCAACCTCCTGGTTGGAGGCCCTCACTGCGACTAGGAGGATGGAGCCAGGTTTCAAGCAGACATGACCTGGCTTGGCGATTTCTCTGGCGTATGCTCGTTTCATGAGCTTTGCACCTTTGGTGGAGCGAAGAGCCTTCTTCTCCGTCTCCAGCGGAGTTCACACCCTCAAGATCTTCTTTTTTCGCGAAAACGCAAAGCTTGCGTCTCAAGATCTCCTTCGGCGACCCGATGTTGGAGGCATGGGCCAATGCGGTGGAAGCACTGCTGCAGTAGTTAGTGTTAGTCTTGTTAGTTCACATGTAGTATGTAGGAAGTAGTCTATGTGTGGCAGCCAAAAGCTAGCTAGATTTTTAAAAGCCTTCTAGAGCTTTCTAGTGCTATCCTTCTACAGCTTTCTACTGCTAACTAGAGTTAGCTACTGTCTAAGGCTTACATATGAATAGTACTAGAACATACCACCTACCAGTACTACTAGAGCCTACCAGACCTACTAGAGCCTACCAGTACTAGCTTAACTCCTAAGCAAGGATTACTCAAACAGTTAGTACGCAAAGCGGTGGCAGGTCCATGGACAACTGTGGTAGAGCAACAGACTTGTCATCAGCAGTCCATGTAAAACAAGGATTTACTGCTATTGATAAGTATGTGTACTTGATACTGTACCTGGTACTCTGTATTGTATAATATAATTCAAGGAATATTTTTACAAAACGACACGTCTGTACAAAACCCCGTGCTTGGAGATTGTTTAGATTCTAGAATGTTTCCCCACCTTCGTTCTTGGATTGGATCATTAAATCGCTTTGTAATTTTTCTTCATTTCCTTGAAACTGCAGGCACTGATACAAATCCATTTTCACTTGAAGCTCTTGCTGTTTTCATGTTTCGTGTACTCAAACGGGTTAATCATCCGGTATGGACGCATTATTTATGATTTACACAAGTTTGCAGATAGTGACTGCTTTATATTGTAAATTGTCTAACATTTTATGACTACATACTTATAAAGGGAAATCTGGGAGAGAACTCACTGAATGCTGGTAATGTTTTGATAATGTTTTACAAGCTCTATGATGGCAAGGTACGATTTCCTAAAAAATATTTCAAATCCTGCTGCAGTATACCATATTATCAATGTGCCATTTAAGGAAAATGTACTTCCAGAGTCGAAGAGAATTTGAAAGCGAACTGTATGAGCGTTTCGGCTCCTTGATTAAGATGCCTCTTCTGAAGCCAGATAGGTAGAGATTTTCACATGTTCTTGTACTCTTTATGTTATTTATAAGATGACCTGTTTCTTATGCTCTTATACTCTTCCTCCCTTTGTATTCATGCACTTATCTAAAATATCCTGTTTGTTGTGCCATGCCCTTAGCTTGCTCACTACCCTTAGAGCATCTGTAGCAGATTCCATAAAACAGTCAAAACCATAAAATAACCGCTATTTTATGGTTTTGAGCAAAAATTGCCCCGATCAGATCCTGTAAACCAACCTTCACCGGCATGTAGCTATTCCAGCCCAATGTCCCGCGAAATTCCGCCGAGTCCAGGACAATTTTGTGGGGCGGGGTGAGGAACGGGGGGGGGGGGGGGGTGGTCAGTCGGTGCCGGAGCAAAGTCCCCGCCGCCGTGGAGCAGGGGGTGGAGGCATAAGCAGGGGGCTGCGCGATGCTGTGGAAGAAGACGACCCAGGAAACAATTTAGAAAAATGCCCGGACACGTGGTAAAATATATATTTTTTTTGGTCTATTTTATTGTGTCTATTCAGGCTGAACCCATGCCACACCGTAAAAACGGTTTACAGTACGCCTTAAATGGCTTTTACGGTTTGGGGTTTAAGTGATCTGTTAGAGATGCACTTATTGACCCAGAAGTTTATAGCCTTTCATATTATATATGTATATATGTACTAGAGAAACATCCCGTGAATTCATTTTCGTTTACTTTTGTTGGTCAAAAACTTGTATCTACTGAACTGCTACTTGGCTTTTCCTAATTTCAGAGTTCCATTGCCTGGTGATGTCAAAAGTATCTTAGATAAGGGGCTTAGCTTATTCAGACCACAACGAAGGAAGCGTGGAAGGTATGAAACTGTTACCTGTTAACCCCTGGGTACAAAGCTTGTGCTGTGTCAGCTTATAATGTTCGCATAGTGAAGAATAGTCAGAATCATGATTCTTTTGTATTCTTTGCTTATTTGACTAATAATGTTGAATCAGAGAGGAGCCATCAAATGATTCATATGCTAAAGAATGGGAAAAGTGGGAGAAGAGGTTGCGCAAGATATTGTTTCGGAATGATGATTATCTTAAATCCATTCAGGTAAACATGTCTCATCTATTAGACATTGGAAATCTGTATTCTAATCAGGAAACTAGTGGTTGGTCGAGAAACTTTACCTTTGGAGTGTGGACAACTAGAATAAAGTACCAAATAGTCAGTAAGGATACGGGGTTGTGGTTTTACACTACTCCATGTCGTCTGGTCACAAACTAATACTTCCTCCGTGCCGTAATTCTTGTCGCTGATTTGAATGTAACTAGACACATTTTGTGCATACATACGTCTGAATCTGTGACAAAAAATATGGAACGGAGGGAGTGGAAGAGATTTTTGTAAGCTTATCTCAAACAAAGAAGTTTGTGGCAGATCAACCATCCAAACTTACGTTACCCTATTGCCACTGTTAACTTTATAGACTGCCGTGCTCTATTGATTTAAGTCAAAGTTAGGTAATGCAGTAGGTGAGGCTTACAATAGACGACACACAAACTCTAAGTTAGTGTGAAAGACCATATATGCCCAGCTCTTCTCACACACATTATTATTAGTTGTACTAACCTTTTTACGATCACAATTTTGATATCGGACACACTATTAGTCTTAACATTTTCTCTTTATCTCTGGTTTAGCAATATCAATAGAGATGACCTTAGATTTGCTATGTGATGTGCTTTGATCACGGAGTTATTGGATTGCATGCACTGATCCGTCTTGAGTTCGCAATTTCCGTGCACAGGGAAATGGTGCTCATTGTTCCCTGAGGAAAAAGATAATTAATTTCTTATGTTATAATGTTTATTATTTTATTTAGGTTCCATTTGAGGTTGCGGTGAAAGAAGTAGTGGAACAGTTAAAGGCTGTGGTGAAAGGTGATATCAAAGCACCTGATACTGCGAAGCGGAGGTTCGGCAACATCTTTTTCGCTGCTGTTACATTATCTCAGGCAGATATATTGGGACTTGTCAGGAAGGTAAGACCTGTATGCTCAGCTTAGTCTAAGCACTTTGCTGCTGTTACAGTATATAGGGATATTGTTTGCTATTTTATTTCGTTATGAAGCATTCGTGGACGATGATCTGACACTAACCATGTCGCGCATATTGCAAAATTGACAGGTTGCAGAGAAAGACACTGCTGTCAAAAAATTTCTCAACGGCGTAAAATTAGAGGATAACCTGAACAAGGTGCATATCACCCTCGCCCACAAAAGTGCCCATGGTGTAGCTGCAGTTGCAAGTTATGCTGTCTACAAGAACCAGGAAGTCCCTGTGTCTTTTAACGCCTTCTTCTACACCGATAAGATGGCTGCTCTCGAGGCGCAGCTTGGAATGGTAAATGGTGAGACTATCGTCTCCAGAAATGATTGGCCACATGTTACTGTATGGACAGCCGCAGGTGTTGGACCAAAGAAAGCAAACACATTGCCACAGTTGATTTCTGAAGAAAAAGCAAAGCGGGTGGCAATCGACCCTCCTATCACAATCACCGGAATTATAGACTTCTACTGATTCGTTGTCTTGCTCTTAGATAAGAGTCAGGAATCATTAGATAGCTGATTGTGTCGATGGCTTTGTAAATTTTAGTCTAAATTTCATGCCACAAAGTTTTGTAGGGTAGAGTGGGATTTGTGATACTAATACTTTATGATTCAGAAAAACATGTCACTATCAGGCCCTAGATATAGTTAAGCATAATTATGATCATTGTGTGCGTTCGGACCTACTAATCTCATATCACTATCACATAAGATGTCTTTCGAAAATGACTAGAGAATAGGAGTATATAAAACGTGAATTGTGTCACTTAGCATTCGCGATCAACTCATGAGCATCCATATGCATATTACTGTTCACAATCATGTTATTTTCATTCTCAAATTGCCATGTCATCCCCCAGGAATCAAAACTTTACATTCTATTGTTTTATGTGCAAAGCAAAACCTTTTAAAGGTAGCTATGTTACTGTAAATAGCTTTCCTGGATTTGGACAAACTCTCTAGACCTGACCTGCCTATCTGCAACATTGGCTGATGCCACATATGTAGTATTTAATAGAAATGTTCATACAAAATTCTTCTCTAATCTTGAAGTCCTCATTCAACATCTTCTAAATTAGAAGAGCGCAGACTCTCGATCATAGGCCCATTATGGTGACCTTTGGAGATTGGCACAGGAAGTCAGGGCCCCTTGCTGTTACGATTAGAGACCTGTTGGTTGAAAGAGGCCGCTTTTCATGAAGTGCTAGAAGGGGCCTGGGAGGCAACGAATTACCAAGTTCAAAATATTGGATTGGCGGGAAGACTGGCGCACCTGATGGTGGAAAATTGTTCGTGTACGCTTTGATCAATCAACAAGGATGGTACTCCAAGACTGGAGCGGGCGAGGAAAGGGCTGGTGAGGTGGCGCGGGACAGCTCTGCCCTGATGCCGTGCTCGGTTTGGTCCGGCACGTACTGAATCGACGGCAAACACGGCTGCCGGAGCTCGGGAAGGCGGGGACGATGGCATTGAGGACTCTGGCTGTCTCGATCCAATTCCTCCGGCGAGGCAGCTGCAAGAGGCGAGGTTGAGCTCGTGCCATTCTCAGTTTTGTCCGGGGCGTAATGAATCGATTAGGCGGCGGAGCTCTATCGCCACCGGCCGGGCTGCAGGGGAGGGGCAGGGGGTCAGCACGGCAGGGCGCACACGCCTAGAAACAGCGGCGGCGGCCAGCACGCCGGGATCCAGCCGGAGCTCAGGGTTGGCGGCGGTGCCGACAGCGGCAAGCGCACCAGGGGGAGGGCCGTGGCGGGGGCCACCACGGCGGGACGTACGCGCGTAGGAGCAGCGTCGGTGCTCAGCATGCCGGGATCCAGCCAGAGCACGAGGCCATAGCCATCCTTTTTTATTTGAGAGAGAAAAGTAGAGAAGAGGATATTATGGCAAGTGGGTCCCACTAAAATTTACAAAAAACCTCAGAACTAGAACCATCTTCTCCCTTATCATTATTGACCCCCACGTCAGTCTGACAGCGGGACCCACATGTCAATTCGGCGATTAAATCATCAGAGTGGAATCAGTGCTATTTCTAACGTGTTACATGTAGAGTGGTTGTTTTTGAAATTTTTTCGTAAAGTGGTGAATTTTTAAAACTTGTGTCTGAAATGTGGTGGTTTTTTTGTAATTTTCTCTCTGATGATGACAGAAAGGTGACGTTTTTACTCTTCTCATTATGAAGGAGGCTCGGTACTCCAAGCCTATGACTCTTGGAGGGCCGCCTCGCTGAGACCGTTCGTCTTTGTAACTTAGGAGTTGGATCGTTTTCTCTGAATTCATTGTGCTTTCTAAGAGCATCTCCACCGGCGGTTCTGATAGCGGCCCCGATAGTAATTTGGGGATTGGGAGCGAAAATAGGCTCGCACCAGCGCGCTCCAAACGGCGCCGGCTAAATTTGGAGCCCAATAGAATCGCCGACAACTCAGTGCCGGTCTCTTCGCCAAGGGCGCGAATCGGGCGCGCCAGCGCCTCCCAGAACGACGGTTTTTGTGGGTTGGTCGTCTTGTCAGCGAGGGGACGCGGCGGTTCGCATCGGAAACGACAGGGGGAGGTTGGTCATCGGCGTTAATGGTCTCCCGCATGGAAACAAAAACGGCGAGGGCGGCGACTGGCCACGCGGCGACCACCTACCTTACCCACGCGCCTTCAATGTGCGTCCGCCGCCTTACTTAAAACCACACCAGCGCGCACTCCTCTCTTTTCCCCGCCGTCCATCCCTAGCCGTCGCCGTCCTCAACCTCCGCGCGAACCACCACCCGCACGCAAACATGATGGCGCACAACGACCAGGCCGGCGGCAGCGCCGGCGGCATGCTCCGCTTGATGCATCTGTCGTTCGACGAGGCCGACGTGCTGTACTGGCACCGCATCCCCGTGCCAGTGCAATACAAGTTGCCGCACGGCTGGCAAGTTTCCAACGGCGGCTTCGCCGTGCCTCCGCCGTGCCTCCGCCGCCTCCGCCAGGACCGCAGATGCGGGCCCTCGCCAGGCAACGGCGGGCCGAGATTACGCCGAAGGAGAGGAGCCTCCCGGAGAACGCCGTCGAAAGCTCGTTCTGGGCAGGCCGCTTCGATTGCGAGCGCGCCGTCGAGCTCGCGTGGACGGAGAACCCCTCGGCCGGCCGCTTCAACAACGTCGGCCGCCGTGCCTGGTGGTACGGCCGCCGTGCCTGGTGGTACGGCCGCGAGACGTCGACGCCACGCTCTGCGAGTACGGCTACCGTCCACGCGTCCGTGGCCAACGGGAGCCGGTCTACTTCCCGCAGGCGGCGAACATGGCGCCGCCGCCTACCACGCAGAGGGCGCCGAAATGGACCGCGGCGTACGGAACCTCACGCACCGGATCGTCCGCCGTCGGGCGCACGCGCTCGGCCGCGCCCGCACCTCCTTCCGGAGGCGTCGTCATCCGCGACGACGCGAGGCGCGCCTCCTCTGCTCCGGCTCGTCGGACAACGGGGTCGGGCTACTGCTCCCGCGTCAAGGAGGAGGAAGCCTCGCCACCACTTCCCCCGGCGAAGAAGAAATGGTGGGAGAAGGAGGCCGTGGCGCAGGCGGCCCTCCGTGGCGACGACGACGACGAGGAGTTCCCCACCCAGAGCTTCATCATAGGCCGCTCCGTCGACGAGGACTACCGTCACATCGCGATCGACCCGCGGCAGGCGGCGGTGTGGTCCGCCAGGGACCACGGCGCCAACTACGTCGACCTCGCCGGACCATCCGAGCTGCCGACACCCAAGAAGGAGGCCGACGACGTCGACAGCCGGTCCTTCGGGTCATCCAGCGGCGGCGACCTCGACTTTAGCGCCTTCGACTCCCAGCACCGCTAGTAGTATTTTTTAGTTTTTTAGTTTGAAATCGCGTTAAATTTGTACAAATTTTGTTTGAACTACGTATAAATATCGTGTTGCAAATTTGTATTTAAATTTCAAAATCTATCGGGGACGCTGTTTTGAAGACGCCGGTGTGGGAGCAGCGTCCCCATATAGAGGATGATGTGCCGGCATCCCCAAACGGAGGTGCCGGCATCCCCAAACGGAGGTGCCGGCGCCCCTGCCGGCGCCTATTTGGAGGCTACCGGTGGAGATGCTCTAAGTGCTTTTCTGTATAACACTGGAGTTGGGACTAGAATTCTCGGGTTCGCATGATATTACTTTCCCAAATTTTACCATCGGGATCTCACAGTTCATATGCATAATTAACACAAACTTATATGGAACATGGGTCGTTCTTAGAACATACTACCTCCGTTTCAAGGAATAAGGCGTCCTCGTTTTATGAGCTTTTTGTTTGACCAAGAATTACTTCAAATATATAAAGATTGTTTGTATGAAATTACCATCAATAGAAAGTGTTTTTTAGTACGAATCCAACGGTGTTAATTACATATAATATAATTAAGATTTTGTTGCTCAATTTTTATGGTCAAAGTTCATCTTGAAATACGCGTGCATCTTATTCTTTGAAATGGAGGTAGTATGAACTGCCATGAGGATCGCTCTGTAAGCCGACGCGCAATAATATCCGGGGAAAGAAACGAGGCAATCCATATATGTTTATCGCCTTGCGAGTTGAGTTAGGGGAACCCCGTGTTGTAAACACACAAGTTGGATATGTTTGTGATCTATATAGAAACCGTCCGGCCACTTTAGGAGCCATTGCGCTGAGCTTTTTGGTGAAAACGCAAAAGCTTTGCATTTTAATGTATTGATAGAAAATTAGGTTATATATACAAGTTTAAGAAAGAACCAACACTGCATCATACAACTCAACCAAAAAAAAACCTAATCTAGGGGAGTAATTGGTGAAGACTCAGGGCAACCGCCGTCCGCTCACTATCGCGCCTGACGCCGTTGAACATGAAAGCCACTGAAGGGCGCGCGTTGTCGAAGACCGCAGTCTCCCGGTGCTCCAAATCCACAATGCATTGAGCATGATGGGCGACATAACTCACAAGGAGCCATCAGCAGCCAAATGGATCATTCGTGGATCTTAGATTTTTTTTTGAAACCCAAGACTGTGAGGCAACAGCCCCACAGCAATTTATTACTCCAAATTAAAAGAAGTTATGTACAAACACAAACAAACCAAAAACTGAAAAATATGTACAACAGAGGAAGAAAGGCTCTAAGGCAGAGACCTAATCCAATCTAACAATCTATCCTTATGCTTCTTTTTAATCCGATATTGCAACAAAGTGATGTCATGAATAAACTTCCCCTTCCACTTAGTGAAAGAGTGAATCTCAGCACTGAAGATCTTCCCATTTCTAAGTAACCAGATGTGCCAACAAGTCAATATGACTACTTCCATGAAAAAAGGCTTAGCAAAACTCTTCCTTGCACCATTCAGGACCTGCTGCATGTCATCAGTACCCACCCACTCAATCTGCAGATAGCTCCATATTCTTCTGCTGAAGTTACACTCAAAGAACAGGTGGATACGATCTTCATAATTCCTACCTGGACAGAGCACACAATGCTCATCCTCAGTGACATGCCAATGCCTTCTCTTTAACAAGTCCCTTGTATTTAACCTATCAGATAGCAGCAGCCAGGCAAACACCTTGTGCTTCATGATACAACATGATTTCCAAAGCCATTTATAAACACTAGGCACCTGTATGTGATCATGAATGTGCTGATAGAATCTAGCCGAAGCATAGTGCTCTCCCCAAATATAAACCCACTGATCATTGTGTTGTGTCAAAGGATTATCCTGCAAAATTTGCTTGACCTCTCCCAACTCCTGGTAAGCTTGGATAGACAAAGGCCAGTAGAACCTTGACTCCAAATCCTCCTCATGATACATATCCACCAAAGAGGCATTGGGGGAGAGGGCATAAGAGAACAGTCTAGGATATCTTTGGCACAAAGGCAAGGATGAACCATTAACCCTCCAATTATCAGACCAGAACAATAAAGTATCACCTTTACCATGAATAATAGCTGCTACTCCTCTAAAATTATCAACCTGCTTCATGACATCTCTCCACCAAAAAGAACCACACAATTTTTCCTCATGGGGCACCTTACCTTGATAATGTGCAAACCATACCAGCTCAACCCAAGGCAATTCCTTCCTATTATAGAACTTATCCAAGAATTTAATGAGTAGTGCAGCATTCTGCTTTTGGAAGTTGACAATCCCCATACCTCCTTTTAATTTAGGTTTACATACCAATTCCCATGCAGCCAAAGACTGTTTTGGCATACCATCCTTGTCTCTCCACAGACACTGTCTTAAAATTCTATCCAATTGATTAGTCAGCCCAATAGGCAGCTGCAAAGAGCACAGGAAGTGCAATGGCATAGAAGACAAAGCAGAGTTGATCAGCTGCAAACGTGCCCCTTGAGATAAAAAACTAGAGCTAGATGTTAACTTCCTCTCCAGACGACACACCAAAGGTGACAGTTCAGTGATTGTTGGTCTAGTAGTGCCAACAGGTAAGCCCAAGTAAGTAAAAGGCATTTTACCCACCTGACATTGAAAAACATCCACCAGTTCTTGGAGTAAATCCTCTGGAACATTAATTGGTAGCATCTGAGACTTGTCAAAATTGATCTTCAACCCAGTTGATAATGAGAACTTTCTCAAAGTATCCTTTATGAGCAACAGCTGATCCTTGTCAGCAGGCAAAACAAGCAAAGTGTCATCAGCATATTGGACAATAGGGAAGTCTGGGTCATTTGTATAGATAGGCAGTGATAATAACCCTTGCTGTACCAAGTCATTCAGCACAGACTGCAGTAGATCAGAACCAAAGAGATAAAACAAAGGTGATATTGGATCCCCCTGCCTGACTCCCCTTTTGCACTCAAACTGTTTCCCAGGTATACCATTCAAGAGGATAGAAGATGTACCAGTGGATAAGATGATTCTAGCCCAATTTATCCATTTGTCATTAAAACCTTTATGCCTCATAACTTGCAGAATAGCCTCATGCTCAATAGTATCAAAAGCTTTAGCAAAATCCAACTTGAGCAATATGATTGGTTTCTTAGAGGCATGACATAAAAAGAGATACTCAAAAGACCAAGCCAAACAATCTTGAATGGACCTACCCCTCAAGAAGCCATATTGATTCTTGTGAATACAAGAAAGGATTTTATCTTGAAGTCTATTTGCAGCTAGCTTTGTAAGAAATTTCACACACACACTAGTCAAGGAGATAGGTCTGAAATCATTGACCTGTACTGGGACAGGCTTCTTAGGTACCAAGGTGATGAAAGAGCCATTAATATTCTTTAGCTGAATAGTCTCATCATAAAAATCAGCAGCTAGCTTGTAAAAGTCTTGTTTCACTATAGGCCAACATTTCTTTAAGAACAAACCATTAAAACCATCAGGCCCAGGAGCCCTATCTGCTGGCATGTGCTTAATTATTTCATCCATCTCTGCCTCTTCAAAGGGTCTAGTCAATTCCTGCAAACCATCCACTCTATGCAGGATTCTATCCAAATCAAATTGCATGGAGATGGACTCAGATCTGCCCATCCTTTCCTTATACTCCCTCCAAAATAATCCTGCCATACTGTCATGATCAGTTACTTCATTCCCATCTACATCTCTAAGCATAGCTATAGCATTCCTCCTATATCTTTCAGTAGCCATGACATGGAAAATTTTTGTGTTATCCTCCCCAAGTTGAATCCACCTAATAGTGCAACGTTTCCTCCAGTAATTACATTCAGCCAGAAGTAAGCTATCCAAATGCTCCTTAACAATTCTCCTAAAATTAAATTCAACAACATACAAAGGCCTCTGTTCCTCCAAAGAATCCATTGATAAAATCACTGAGTTGCAATTCTTGATCATCTGTTTCAATTTAGCCATGCTAACATGCCACTTCTTCAACTCATGTCTTAAAGTCTTTAATTTGTCAGCCAAAATAGCTGAGCTATAAGTCTTTTTAGATCCCTTATCCCATGAACTCTTAACACATTCCAAAAACCCTGGCATATTAACCCAATAGTTATCAAACCTGAACAGTGATGCTTTGGGTATATTGGTATCCACATTCAAAACACAGGGCACATGGTCAGAACCAATTTTAGCTAGGGGAAACACCATGGTATTAGGATAATCTGTTATCCAGTTAGCACTGGTAAAGAACCAATCTAACTGCTCTAATAATGGCTCCTTTTGCATATTAGACCAAGTATAAGCTCTGCCTTTAATAGGTAATTCAAGCAGCCCCAAATGGCCAATGATTTCATTAAACAGAAACATATCATTAATATCACCTCCAGGCCTGTTCCTATTATCTTGTGATCTCACAAAATTAAAATCCCCCAAAATAATCCAGTTCTCCTTAGCTGGAATTTGTATATTATAAAGCCAAGACACAAAGTTATCCCTTTCTTCCCCTTGGCAGGGCCCATAAACACAAATCAAATTCCAAGACTCATTATTATGCACAGAAGTAAATTCCACTTGCACCCCATACTTGACAGATTGCACCAACATACCAGTGAACACAGAGGAATTCCAAATGACAATTATACCCCCAGAAGCCCCCACAGATGGGGAATAAGCAAAGTTATCAAACCTCTTGGGACAAAATTTTCGAATAAGGGACCAGTCAAAAGATTCACATTTAGTTTCTTGTAGGCAAATCACATCACATTCACTTTCCTCTATCTTGGATCTCACTTCCCTTTGTCTGTTATCAGAGTTTAGTCCACGAACATTCCAACAAAACACACGCCATTTTCTCTTATACACCACGGTCATGAAGAACAAAATAAAGTACTTCACCAAGCTGACACATAATGCCAACATAACCCATAATATAAGAGTACTTTAATAGTTCATACACCACAGCCATAGTACTGATAAGAACAGTAGCTTCACTTCCAAAACCCCATAGTACCCACACAAACACAACACATGACACCCACACACCAAAAGCATCCCACCAGCAGCAGCACTGCCATAAACTGACTAACATCTGCAATCTATTCATTGGGTGACTCCATTCCTTGCTCACCATCAGGACCAGCCTCAAGCTGCTCCTTGCTCAATCTATCAGGTGCTATCCCCAAAGAGTGACCCACCCTCTGCAACAGAGCCAAAGGAATAGGTGGCTGATACGTCTCCAACGTATCGATAATTTCTTATGTTCCATGCCACTTTACTGATGATATCTACATGTTTTATACACATTATATGTCATTATTATGCGTTTTCCGGAACTAACCTATTGACGAGATGCCGAAAGGCCAGTTGCTGTTTCTGTTTTTGGTTTCAGAAATCCTAACGAAATATTCTCGGAATCGGACGAAATCACCGCCCAGGTTCCTATTTTTCCCGGAAGCTTCCAGAGCCGGAGAAGGATGAGAGGGGAGCCGGGGGCCCACACCACACCCGGCGTGGACCAGGGGGCGCCCCCTATGGTGTGGGCAGCCCGTGGCCCCTCCGACTCCCTCTCTTCGCCTATTTAAGCCTCTCGACCTAAAAACACCGACGAGAGCCACAATACGGAGAAAACCTTCGAGCCGCCGCCATCGCGAAATCAAGATTCGGGGACAGAAGTCTCTGTTCGGCACCTGCCGGACGGGGAATTGCCCCGGAGTCGTCTCCCGCCGTCTCCACCGCCATCTTCACCGCCATCGCTGTCTCCATGATGAGGAGGGAGTAATTCACCCGGGGCTGAGGGCTCCGCTGTAGCTATGTGGTTCATCTCTCTCTTTATGTGATCTAGTTGAATATCGTCTATGTGCTACTCTAGTAATGTTATTAAAGTACTCTATTCCTCCTCCACGTGTGTAATGGTGATAGTGTGTGCACCGTGTGAGTACTTGGCATAGGCTATGATCATGATCTCTTGTAGATTGCGAAGTTAAATATTGCTATGATGGTATTGATGTGTATTATTCCTCCTACATATGCATGATGGTGATAGTGTGCATGCTATGTTAGTGCTTGGTGTAATTATGTTGATCTATCTTGCACTCTAAGGTTATTTAAATATGAACATTGCATTGTGGAGCTTGTTAACTCCGGCATTGAGGGTTCGTGTAATCCTACGCAATGCGTTCATCATCCAACAAAAGAGTGTAGAGTAGTCCTATTATGTGATCATTGTTGAGAGTGTCCACTAGTGAAAGCAGGATCCCTAGGCCTTGCTTCCAAGCATCGAATCTCCGTTTGTTTACTGTTTTGCTGCATGTTTACTCGCTGCCATATTTTATTCAGATTGCTATTACCACTCATATACATCCATATTACTTGTATTTCACTATCTCTTCGCCGAACTAGTACACCTATACACCTGACAAGTGTATTTGGTGTGTTGGGGACACAAGAGACTTCTTGCTTTGTGATTACAGGGTTGCTTGAGAGGGATATCTTTGACCTCTTCCTCCCTGAGTTCGATAAACCTTGGGTAATCCACTTAAGGAAACTTGCTCTGTTCTACAAACCTCTGCTCTTGGAGGCCCAACACTCTACGAATAGAAGCACCCGTAGACATCAAGCACTTTTCTGGCGCCGTTGGGAGGAAAGGTAAAGGTACTCACACTCCGGTTCAGGTAAGTACTTTTCGCGCCATTGTGTGTGTACTCGAAGCTATTTCCTTTAGACTCTGCAATTACATCTTTTTGTTTCTTGTTTACACTAGTTAGGCATAATGGACAACAAAGAGCTTCTTATTCTATTTCCTGATTTAAGACATGGATGGTTTGATGCGAAAATTAAAAAACCTATGGAACCTTATTTACATGATAGTAGCAATGTTATTAGTATGAATGCAATTACTGCTAATGCTATGAAGAAGTCTAAGCTTGGGAAGCTAGTTTACATAAAAATAATCTTTTTAGCTCCTCCGCTTTGGAAGAAATATTTTGCTCTGATAATACTTTATCTCCCATATGCGATAACTTTAATGATGCTTCTGATATTTTAAATCCACCTGCTATTCCGTATAAAATACCTATGAAAATTATTGAACGTGTTATGGATAACCGCTATGAAGGGGATGGAACTGTCAATCCTAGGAATCATTTACTGTTTTTGCATGAATTATGCGGGTTATTCAAGTGTGCGGTATTTCAATGGATGAAGTTAGAAAGAAATTATTTGTTATGTCGCTATCTGGTGAAGCGGCGCATTGGTATAAACTATTGAAGGACGGGCGCTCTCTTGATTGGAAGGATATTGTGCCTCTATTTTATTCCAAGTTCTATCCTCCAAGTGAAATTCACAAAGATCGAAACCATATATATAATTTTTGGCCTCATGATGGAGAGAGTATTGCCCAAGCATGGGAGAGATTGAAGACTTTAATGCTCAAATGCCCCAATCATGAGCTTCCAGGTAATATCATCATTGATAATTTATATGCAAGACTTTCTTTTCAAGATAAGACTTTGCTGGATACTACTTGTTCTGGATCATTCACGAGCAATAAAGAAGAGTTTAAAAGGGACCTTCTTGATCGGATTAAGGAGAACGCTGAAGATTGGGAGAACGACAAAGGTAAAGAGTCAGGTATAAACTATGATTATGAATGCATTGAAACTTTTATGAATACTGATAAATTTCGAAATATGAGTGCTACTTATGGTCTTGACTCTCAAGTTGCTGCAAATCTTTATAAAGCTTTTGCTTCTCACATTGAATTGCCTAGGAAGAATTTTGATAAGTATCATGAACCTTTTAAAGACGCTTGCATGAAGAATGAAATTGTTGTTAATAATTGCAATAAGCGTGCTCAAACTCCTAAGAATGCTATTTCCTATAAGCATGTTAATTTTTGTGGAATACATAGACCTTGTGGAATTAATCAAATAGAAGATGAATATTGTATCCATCACAGAAATGAAAAAACTAGAAAGTGGTCTAGAGCTCTAGATGATCTTGGAGAAAAAGTGTGTGCCCTCTATCCTTTTATTTGTGAACTTTGCCATAGAGTTGGTCATTTTAATTTTCAATGTTCCTCCAATGATAATTCAAACCCCATGAGTGCTGCAAATTTGTATTGTGATGATGAAATTACTCCTAATCAGCATGATGAACTTACCTTATTTTTGAAGTGTGAAGAGTTATCAAGAAAAATTTCTTTGTTAAATATTAATGATCTTGATATTGATGATGTCCTGCATGGTTGTCTTTCTTATTGCATTGATAATAGCCATACAAATACTTACATACAGAATATTTTAGAAGATGACACCTTGCCAAAATATGATAGGACCGCTGTGTGTTTTCAATTAATTAATGAAAAGGAGGGATCCTCCCAAGTTTCTTCTATTGTTTATAAAAGAAAATCAGGTTATGCGGACAAGCCACCATTCAAGCCTCTTCCTCCTAAAGAAGGGAACGAGGAGAAGGAGAAGAAGAAGAAGAAGGGAACGAATAAGAAGAAGAAGAAGAAGAAGGAGAATAAAAACAAAGAGGTAACGGCGTATCCCCGCGTGAATGAGATAACGCTAGGTAACCGTAAGTATGTTGCTCCTAATGATTATTATGATAATGAATCTGAGTACGATGATCTTCCTATACCCTTTACCCATATTAGTGATCATGATTTGGATGAGCACGCTGCCTTTGATATTGAAAATCTCTTTGGTACTGATTATGAAATTAATGATGATAGCATTATTCATGTCCCCTTAAACGATGATATTGAAAGCTCTAAGCTTGGGGATGTTGTGCTTGAAGATCCTGTATTTGAGACATCTACTTTTAGTGAAAATGATGATATTACATATTCAGGTTTAGATAATTGCTATAGAGATGTATATGACACATGTTACAATTATCCTTATGAAACTTGTCATAGTTATGATGGGCTTGCCAAAAACAATTCTTTTAATATGCAACTTGTTTACCATGTTCAAATTCTTGATAATAATCTTGCTCCAATTACTATTAATGAGAATAACTCTTCTTATGCCAAAATTAATGATACTTCTATGCATATGAACCATGATAAGAATGTTTTAAGTGACGGGTATATTGTGGATTTCATCAATGATGCTACTGAAAGTTATTATGAGAGAGGGAAATATGGTTTAAGTTTCCCCTCTTTATGTTGAGAATCTTTAAGTTACTCGTGTTTTATCCTCTTATGCTTGCCACTTTGCTCTTCATGAATTCATTTGTGTATAAGATTCTTTTGCATAGGAAGCATGTTAGGCTCAAATGTGTTTTGAATTGCCTCTTGAAGCTCTCTTTTGCTTCAAATACTATTTCTTGCGGGTGCATCACCAAAATTGCTGAGCCCATCTTAATGGCTATAAAGAAAGAACTTCTTGGGAGATAACCCATGTGTTATTTTGCTACAGTACTTTGTTTTATATTTGTGTCTTGGAAGTTGTTTACTACTGTAGCAACCTCTCCTTATCATGTTTTTGTGCCAAGTAAAGTTTCTATGTCAAAGTTGATGTTATATTTGGGATCGCTGCGCAGAAACAGCATTGCTGACTGTCACGAATCTGGGCACAGTTTTCTGTAGAAAATTCGAAAAAATCTGCCAATTTACGAGCGTGATCCTCAGATATTTTGGTGTGAAGGAAGTTTTCAAGGGTCAAGAGAGGAGGATGATATACTACGATCAAGAAGAATGAAAAGTCTAAGCTTGGGGATGCCCCGGTGGTTCATCCCTGCATATTTTAAGAAGACCCAAGCATCTAAGCTTGGGGATGCCCAAGGCATCCCCTTCTTCATCGACAAAGTATCAGGTTTCTTCTCTTGAAACTATATTTTTATTCGGTCACATCTTATGTACTTTACTTGGAGCGTCGTATGTTTTTGTTTTTGTTTTTGTTTGAATAAATGATTGTTTGGGAGAGGGACACGCTGGTTCGTATGAACACATGTGTTCTTAGCTTTTAATTTTCATGGCGAAGGTTGAAACTGCTTCGTTAATTGTTATATGGTTGGAAACGGGAAATGCTACATGTAGTAATTGGTATAATGTCTTGAATAATGTGAAACTTGGCAATTGTTGTGCTCATATAGATCTTGTTTAAGCTCTTGCATCATGTACCTTGTACCCATTAATGAATAATTACATAGAGCTTGTTAAAATTTGGTTTGCATGATTGGTCTCTCTAAGTCTAGATATTTTCTGGTTGAGGTGTTTGAACAACAAGGAGACGATGTAAAGTCTTATAATGCTTACAATATGTTTATATGTGAGTCTTGCTGCACCATTTCATACTTGAGTTTGCTTCAAATAACCTTGCTAGCCTAAACCTTGTATCGAGAGGGAATACTTCTCATGCATCCAAATACTTGAGCCAATATTCATGCCATTTGTGTCCACCATACCTACCTACTACATGGTATTTCTCCGCCATTCCAAAGTAAATTGCTTGAGTGCTACCTTTAAACCATTCAAAATTTATCACCTCTGATTTGTGTCAATGTTTTATAGCTCATGAGGAAGTATGTGGTGTTTATCTTTCAATCTTGTTGGGCAACTTTCACCAATGGACTAGTGGCTTCATCCGCTTATCCAATAATTGCAAAAAGAGCTGGCAATGGGATTCCCAGTCCCAAATTAATTAACAAAAAATAGACACTCCTCCATGGTATGTGATTGTTGGACGGCACCCGAAGGATTCGGTTAGCCATGGCTTGAGAAAGCAAAGGTGGAGAGGAGTGTCATCATAATAAAACTAAAATAAAAGGGCACTCCTTCATGGTATGAGATTGTTGGCAGGCACCCGAGGATTCGGTTAGCCATGGTTTGTGAAAGAAAGGTTGGAAGGAGTGCCACCCAAAAATAAAATAAAATGGGAGCCGCTCTTTGAAGGTTTGTTTGGCAAGGGGTTAGAGTACCCGCTACCATTCGTTGACAACAACAAACACTCCTCAAAACTTTACTTTTATGCTCTCTATATGTTTTCAAAATCGAAGCTCTAGCACAAATATAGCAATCGATGCTTTCCTCTTTGAAGGACCATTCTTTTACTTTATTGTTGAGTCAGTTTACCTATTCTTTCTATCTTAGAAGCAAACACTTGTGTAAATTGTGTGCATTGATTCTTACATGTTTACCTATTGCACTTGTTATATTACTTTGTGTTGACAATTATCCATGAGATATACATGTTAAAGTTGAAAGCAACCGCTGAAACTTATATCTTCCTTGTGTTGTTTCAAAGCTTTCTACTAAGAATTTATTGCTTATGAGTTAACTCTTATGCAAGACTTATTGATGCTTGTCTTGAAAGTATTATTCATGAAAAGTCTTTGTTATATGATTCATTTGTTTACTCATTATCTTCATCATTGCTTCGAATCTCTGCATTCATCTCATGTGCTTTACAATAGTATGATCAAGGTTATGATGGCATGTCACTTAGAAATTATCTTTGTTATCGTTTTACTGCTCGGGACGAGCAGAACTAAGCTTGGGGATGCTGATACGTCTCCAACGTATCGATAATTTCTTATGTTCCATGCCACTTTATTGATGATATCTACATGTTTTATACACATTATATGTCATTATTATGCGTTTTCCGGAACTAACCTATTCGAGATGCCGAAAGCGCTGTTTTCCTGTTTTTGGTTTCGAAATCCTAGTAACGAAATATTCTCGAATCGGACGAAATCACCGCCCAGGTTCCTATTTTTCCCGGAAGCTTCCAGAGCACCGGAGAAGGATGAGAGGGGAGGGGGCCCCACACCACACCCGGCGCGGGCCGGGGGCGCCCCCTATGGTGTGGGCAGCCCGTGGCCCCTCCGACTCCTCTCTTCGCCTATTTAAGCCTCTCGACCTAAAACCGCGAGAGAGCCACGATACGGAAAAACCTTCAGCCGCCGCCATCGCGAAATCAAGATTCGGGGGACAGAAGTCTCTGTTCCGGCACGGGACGGGGAATTGCCCCCGGAGTCGTCTCCACCGCCGTCTCCACCGCCATCTTCACCGCCATCGTTGTCTCCATGATGAGGAGGAGTAATTCACCCCGGGGCTGAGGGCTCCGCTGTAGCTATGTGGTTCATCTCTCTCTTTATGTGATCTAGTTGAATATCGTCTATGTGCTACTCTAGTAATGTTATTAAAGTACTCTATTCCTCCTCCACGTGTGTAATGGTGATAGTGTGTGCACCGTGTGAGTACTTGGCATAGGCTATGATCATGATCTCTTGTAGATTGCGAAGTTAACTATTGCTATGATGGTATTGATGTGTATTATTCCTCCTACATATGCATGATGGTGATAGTGTGCATGCTATGTTAGTGCTTGGTGTAATTATGTTGATCTATCTTGCACTCTAAGGTTATTTAAATATGAACATTGCATTGTGGAGCTTGTTAACTCCGGCATTGAGGGTTCGTGTAATCCTACGCAATGCGTTCATCATCCAACAAAAGAGTGTAGAGTAGTCCTATTATGTGATCATTGTTGAGAGTGTCCACTAGTGAAAGCAGGATCCCTAGGCCTTGCTTCCAAGCATCGAATCTCCGTTTGTTTACTGTTTTGCTGCATGTTTACTCGCTGCCATATTTTATTCAGATTGCTATTACCACTCATATACATCCATATTACTTGTATTTCACTATCTCTTCGCCGAACTAGTACACCTATACACCGACAAGTGTATTTGGTGTGTTGGGGACACAAGAGACTTCTTGCTTTGTGATTACAGGGTTGCTTGAGAGGGATATCTTTGACCTCTTCCTCCTGAGTTCGATAAACCTTGGGTAATCCACTTAAGGGAAACTTGCTACTGTTCTACAAACCTCTGCTCTTGGAGGCCCAACACTGTCTACCAGAATAGAAGCACCCGTAGACATCAGTGGCACAGGTGTTGCTTGTTCCTCATTCCTCTGCTCCTCCTCCTGACCCTTCTCCTGCTCCACTGCCTCCTGTTCCATTGTCATCAGTAAGTTCTTAGCTCTCACCTTCTTCCTAATCTTAGGCTGCACTGCCAACACATGTGCTGGCCTATACCCATCCATCTTGAGGCAGCTTCTGGTAAACCTCCTTTCTGCAGATTGCACTAGAGTTGCAGTGGTCTTTGCTCTCCTTTTCTTGGTTCTGGGCATAGAAATCTCCTGCTGCAAGACTTCCTGCAGATCATGTCTGTTGTCCACACTACTGACACTACCACCACCAATTACAGGCACCTGCAGCCAATCAGAATACATGAAGCTTTCAAAGTGCTGTGCCCCCTTTTGCAAATCCAACACTGACCCAGCCCCAATGACTTTCTTCAGCAAACCAAAAGGAACAGAAAGTCCCTTGGGCACATGCATACTGAGCCATGAAGGAAGAACTAATTGCAAAGCTTGTGCATATAACATCTCAGGTGGCAATGCAGGTCCAATAACTGTATGAACCATCCCAATGTTGAGCACATTGTGCAACATCTGCAAGCCCTCCACATGTTGCTGTTGCTGCACTTCCATCATGTTAACTGAAGATCCTGAGCTGTCAGACATGTTGATCACCATAGACTCCTGCATATCATGGATTATCACTTCACCTTGCTCCCAAGCACCTGGTTGCTCATTGTTCATCAGACCCCAGCCCTCATGTTGCACATTGTTCCCCACACCCCAATTACCATGTTGCCCATGTGGGCCTCCCTGGTTTCCTTGCTGATCCTGGCCAACATCTTGCACAGCATCCCACCCAATCTCTGGAAATTGAGGATTAACAAAGAAATTATTGTTGGCCTGAAGCTCCCCTGGAAAGGGGTGAGGATTACCATCTGGAGGCATCTGATCCTCATCAGCTGGCAAGGCTTCAGCAAACTCTGCTGTGAGGATATATACTGGAGCTGTCCATGATTCCTTTGCTCCTCCCACTATAGCAAATTTCCCAAACACCACATCACGTGGAACCAACTGAGGTGAAGGAAAGGAAGCATAAACCAATACCCTATCCAAGACAGGATCATTGTTGTTCCAAGAGTGATACTGACCAAAGGTAGCAACAGCCTGTGCAATATCAAAGTCATTAAGATAATCTGGGTGCACACCTAGCAACATCAACCATCCACGACGAAACCCCAGAGCCGCACGATGATTCTGCGGCGCCTCACCCACATGCACGAACCGCAGCAATCTATTCTGAATCTGGTACTGACCATGCTGAACTAGAGCATTCACCGAATTTAGATCTTAGATTGGCTGTAGCGGTGCAATAGATAGATTAGTGAGTATTCCCTCTGTTTCACAAAACAAAGCCTATAACTTTTGTCAAAAGTCAGTGTTGTCTATGTTTAGCCACGTTAATAAACAGAAATATGAATATCTACATTAATAATACATATCAGTAAATCCACCACAAAGTATATTTTCATAGTGTATTAATCGAATATTATAAATGTTGTTAAGGTCAAACATATCAAGCTTTGACCTTTGACCAAATTTATAAGTCTTGTTTTATGAAACAGTTCAGTTGTTTGTTTCTAGTTTTTTCTGTCTGCTAGTTGCTTGTCCTCATTTCGTGTGGAGGGAGTCTTGTAACTGAAGTGTGTTTTCTGCTGTAAATTAAAGGTACGTTTTCCGCATGTACTTTTGAAACGAAAATGCCAACCTCCATTGCCATCACGGGTAAGTAGAAGAAGAACATCCAACCAGATGGTGGTGGACCACAAAGATGTGAGGATGCACAAAAGCCATGGGTGGCAAGTTGCAATGGGTCCAAAGTGCACCAAGTGTGATGGCCAAATAGGTGCCACCAGTCATTCTTCGTGAGGCGCCCACGTGCCCGATTCGGCCACCGGATTCGGAAATGGCGCCAGGTGAACACAGCCACAGCCTTCATATACTGCCTGTCGTCGTGGTGAACAGACAGATGCCGTAGGATGGTTTAAGTTGGGGTCGAATGTGCGCTAGAGGATTCGGGGGAGCGTTTGGTTAACTGTTGCCTGCCAAAACCCACCGGCGAGCAGCGACGGGCAACACGGAGAGCCGGGAGGCTCCCAGGACTGATGGTGGGCCCTGGTCCCTCGGGCGACGGCCCGCAATGCTCGGCACACGTCCCGGCTATTGCAGGCGTGCCGACCTATACCGGTCGGAAGGTGTTGGATTGCTTCAATTAGTTTCTGCATGGCACACGTAAACATTAAATGAGCCTCGATAGGCTCTCAGGTTTCCCTGTGAATCGGCTCGAAGAGCCGATTAACCCATGGTCCGTATTGGATCTACGATAACATGGAGATCCTGCTTTATCAATACTAAGTTAAATCGATCTACGACAGTTTAGGGCTTTCACCGCATAACCGGAACATCCTACACGTAGTTGAGCCTGGCAGATACGAAAGATAAGAAAACTAATCCTAGAAGGGACCTAAGAACCAACAGTAGTCGGAACATCCCCTCTGGGATCGGCAAACCATACCTTACGCACTACTGGATTCAATTTGCAAGGCCTAACCATGCGGATATCAAACTAATCCTTGAATAACAAGGAACAACCATAACAGATGAGATCTACCAAATAAAGACGGAGCAAGATGCTGCCCTTACACCTAAAATAGGTGCAAAGGCAGCTAGATATTGAGGGGCAGCATAACTAAGCAAACATATCGGAAAAGTATCAATATAAGCCCCAAAACATCTATGATAACAGTGTTACTCGCCATCAACAAGGCTTCAGTACGAGCAACACAAAACAACGAATAAAGATCGCCTAGATCGCAAGATGCGATCTAGGCAGCATGACGCTTACCGGAAGAAACCCTCGAAACAAGGGGTGGCGATGCGCCTAGATTGTGTTTGTTGTGAACGTGATCGTCCTCCTTTCTCAATAACCTTAGATACATATTTATAGTCCGTGGACTTTCTATCTTTGGAATAAACCTAACTGTGTACGAACCAAACTCTATCTCTTAATTTTAAACTAAAATGCGATCTACCATAATGTACAAATACACGGGCAATCTAGCCCAAATTCTCATACGAGGCCGATTCAGAAACACTTTATGTGCATATCCTTCAAGCCCATCTCAATCACGGCCCACCTTCCGATTTGGCTAAAATCTGGTGATAACACATGCCCCCTGGTTTTGGCAATAATAATTCCAAAACCACTCTGTTTTCCTTCACCGGGTCACGCGTGGCAGCAGAACCGTTACAGTGCCCTTTCATCATGATGCCTTGCCTTCTCAACTTCTCAGCACTGCACGATTTGACAGTTTTGGCACCGCATCCTCGAAACTGCCACATCATTGAATCATCTTTCACTATATCCCCTTTATTTAAACTCAATCGAGCAGTTCGCCTCTTCACTCCCCTGTTCCACATTAGCCATCGGAAAAACCCTTCTCGGCAGCCATGGACTCCTGCTCTGCCTCTTCAGGTCTCTCCTTCCAATCCTCCTCCTCCAGCGACCCGGAGCCGGAGTACGACCCAGCGGCGTGAGGCCCGCGCTGTGGTGGGACGCGAGGGATTGGGACTCTCCGTCGGGTCGGAGGACGACGAGTCCTTGACCGACGGGGAGGACAACCTCCATTCCTCGTCGACGGGGAGTTGGAGGAGGAGAGTGATGACGCCTTCTCTTGGGGCGCGGACATCTCCTCCGACGAGGAGGAAGAGGAAGCGGAGGAGGACTCCTCCTCCGACGAGTACCCGCCGGCGAAGCGCTTCCGCGCCGGGTCGGAGGACGATGACAATGACGACGACGAAGAGGATGAAGCCCCTACCGGCGGCTTCAGCAGTGACGAAGACGTCGCCGGCAGCAGCGCCGACGGCAGCCACGACGGCGACGACGAGGGGAGCGACGGCGAGGGCGGCGCCGGCCCCTAGATTAGGGACTACTAGTATAGGGTTAGTAGTAGCAATTTAGGTAGTAGTTCATCCTTTTGAGAGCAATCGGCTCTTACTTGTAAAAAACCCTCTTATCAATGCAGAAATGCTTCCCAATTTGATTTTTCCGATTGTCCAATTCGAAGTTTCCGATTGTCAAAGTAGGTCAACGCACAAAGAGCCGATGGCAACGCATCAGTCTTAATCATAAAACACTAGCAAAGCCAGACTCCGTTAGACAGGTCCAAACGTACATTCCCAAAATTCAAACGGCAACCTGTGACCCTCATCCAAAGGACCAAACTCAGATCCCCAATTTCCCAACGAAATTCAACTCGCGGCAACGCGAATCCCAGATCCTCAACCGCGCAGATTCATCCCCGCCGGCGAATCAGATGGCGGAATCGTCCAACGCCAACGCAACAGTCTCCGGCCTGAAGGTAATCTTTAACTGCCCCTCGCCATCCGAGCATAATGTTAGAATTAATAGCAAACATCTGAATTAATTCCTTATTCCACCATTAATTTTAGGTTTCAGACATTCTGTTGCCGCATCCTTCTCTTCCAGACTCTCTTTGTCTTGGACCCCGTACTGTCGAGGGTCCTGCCCGTTTGATTTCTTGCGAGGCTCGTAGGATCCCTTTCGTGAACCAGGATTTAGATCTAACTTCTTGGGCCGACTGCTTACGAGCCTGGCCTAACCCTCCTGAAGATTGGGTTTCCTGGTACAGTAGAGTATCCAAAACTTATCAATCCACATGGGAAACCACAGGAATAGCCGATGCTCTGTCCTTATCATTGTCTCCCCTCGAGAAGCATGAAAACCTTCTAAAAACCATCGGCTACTTCTGGTCTGATGCTCTGAATTGCTTCATGTTTGGCCACGGCCCCATGACACCAACTCTTCTAGATGTGGTAATGATCACTGGCTTAGACATTACATCCCCCAACCCCTCTGCTTTTATGCTGCCAAGGGTCCCTTTCAAGCTCTCTTCCAAAACAGAGTGCACAAACTGGGGTGCTTACCTTCGTCGCCACATGAAAAATAAAGGCCCTGTAACAGAGAAAGAACACACGACCTTCCTAAATTTCTGGTTGGAACACTTCATATTCTGTGGCCCTTCACTTGCTCCGACCAAGAATTATCTCCCCTTGGCCTATGAACTTGCCAGAGGCACCCAGCTTGGCATCGGCAAACTGTTCCTTGGAGAGGTCTATCGATATCTCCAACTAATGTCCGTCAAACTGTATTCCCAAAGAACAGTCAAGACAGGAGGTCCCTGGTGGTTTATCATGCTATGGGCTCAGCTGTATTTCCAGAACCATATCTCAAACTTCCCACTTTTGGCTACTCGCACCTTTCCAGATGCTAACGGGAAGCAGATCCGATGCACTAGCTACGGCCAAGCCCTGTATAGCCTTCCAGGTAGCAAACTGATCCCCAAAGAAGCATCAAAGTGGTTCAGCATTTTCTTCCACGGCCTGGATAATCCTCTCTTCTTTCCTTACACGGAATCTGAGAATTTTGAGAACCCAATATCCTTCAGGCTAGACAGCTTTGCCGATGACACCAGCACCCGGCAACCCTGCTTCCTTCCAGTTGGCATGAGCACATCAAACAGGATCATCAAACCTATTTATGAATCCTACCAGCCGGTCGTAGCAGCCAGGTCTTCTTGGGTGTGTCCCCATTTCTTCCTCCACCACTTAACAGAGAGCAGAGCTGACTTGCCCGATATCCTCACCGGTCAGACTCTCCTTCTTTGATGCTCTAGCCATCCCAATCCCGAACAACCTCTCTTTTACCTCGACAACCGACGGTTTTGAGACTTGGTGGTCAATGTGGAAAACTCATGCCTTCAGGAGAGCTCTGGGACCGTTGCTGAAACAACTCGATGCTGAATACATTATCCCCGTAGAACAGGTACTACCACTCGTAAATTTTCCCGAAGTGGCTTACAATGATTTTTATAACCTTGTTCTGTCTCCTTGCAGCAACAAGATGGTCCAGAACCTACACATGCCGATGGCTCCCCCTTTGAATTCTTCCCACCGGCTCCTATGGTCCTCTTCTGCAAAAACTCGCCACCCTTGAAAAAGGTCGTGATGCAGAGCCAGCCGATTTCACCAAAATCGGCTTCCAAGAGCAAAGTATCTTCGGGCCAGCCCCCCCGAGCCTCAACCAAGGCGAGAACGTCGGTAAGGAAAGTAGCCGCAGGAAAACTTTGAAGCGCCGGAGCCCTTCTCCAAGCTAAGAGAGCTTGCACGTACGTTGATCCATGCCTTGACTGATTTCATCTATCCTCATGGGCTTCTGCCAACATGCTTGTGCTTACTAACTCTTTTTTATGTATAGGCCTCCACCGAAGACAACTCGAGCGAGGAAACACCATCCAATCGAGAGAATTCGAGCTCAGACAACTCTGGGAAAATCACCACACAGAGCCAGCCAGATTTGCCATCATCGGCTTCCAGGAAAAGGCCGGTTCCTGAACCTGTTGCCCCCAAGCTCCAATCAAAGCGGGGCAGGGTGTGAGCCTCAAGAGGACTCGAAAGGAACCGCAAGCCCCTTCATCAAACCAAGAGGCTTCAACTGTAATTAACCTCCATACTCTCCCCGGCTCATCTTTCGTGCTAATCCATTTCTGCTCACGTCGGCTAACCACTTCCTTTGCAGATAACACTTCCAGTGGGGAAGTCGAGGAAGTACAGATGCCCTCCGCGAACCTGGATCCAGTAGTCTCTGCCGTTGACAAGGTCGCCGATTTGGCCAAGCCCCCAGCAGAAACACAAGAGCCGATTACCTCATCATCGGCTGTTCCCCTGGTCTCGGGAGAGGTATACTCCTTTCGTTTGGCTTACCCTTCCCCTTTTGCTGCATACTGACGCTATTTCTGTTTGTCAGGGTTGTGATCTTGCGGGCTTGCTGACGTTCGACCCTGAATCCTTCTACGGCATGCGATGAGCCACGACCCAACACTGTCCTATGCCAATTCCAGCATCTCAAAGCCTTGCTTTCTTCCCCGATCGAGACGTTGGTCGAAGACCCCGAGGAGGTGAAGAGCGTCCTTGAAGAAATCAAGCACCACCTCCCGGTAACATTCCAGGTGAAACTTGTGACTCTGTCTGTTTACGGGTCCAGGGTGAAATTAGCTCGTCCGAGAATCAATCTACGCCACGCCCAACTCCCGTTGAAAGTCGATATAGCAGACAAATGTCGGCGGCTTAATGAGAAAAAAGCGGTCTTAGATGCCAAAACTGACACCTATGTCAGCACCGCCGAACTTGAGACCTTGCGAAAGGAATTGGCGGACCTTGAAGAGAGGGTTCGGGCAACCAAACAGCTTATTTATGATAAGGAAGCTCTTATTGCCCGCTCCCACGAGGAAGCAGAAGGCCTCAAAGCTCAACTGAAACTGATCTGGCAGAAATACGTGCCCTGAACAAACAGCTGGTGACGGGCGAGGACGAAGATGACGAGGCCGAGATCGCCGAGGTGGATCGTGTCCGTGCTGACACCCTCCGTGCCTTCGAGGCATTCCTTCAGTAGAGCCTACCCATGTAACCTGATACCAGTTTGTACCTCTGCTCGCAACAGTTTGTAACTCTAGAGTCAATGGCTGTGCATCGGCTTTTTAGTCTAAAGTCGATGTCTGTGCATCGGCTGTGCTTTGCGTCCTGTTGCTTTGTATTATTTTTTTTACTGGCCGATTTCATGCATTGGCCCCCATATTTTACTGTCCATCATCCCACATACTTGGGAAATACTTCTTGAGATGCTGGCCATTGACAGCCACTGGGAACTTCACACCCTTGTATCTTATCCGTTTAGGTGCCCCCCGAGCCGAATCTTTCAAGTAATTGAAGATATCGGCTCTCCAGTCATCTGATTCCAGGGACTGTACCTGAACATTGCTTTTTATTTTTTGGGGCCGATCGCAGGGATCGGCCTTGCCACGTGCGTCCATTGACTTTGGTCTTGCTACTCTGCCAGGCCGGTGGATAAGACCAGCCTCACCCCGTTTTTTGTAGCCTCGATGCGCTCACAGCCGTCCAAACTGACTCCAGAGATCGGCTCTTGATCATCTGCGTCCCAAATATTCATACCGGCTATTGAGATCTCTATCGAGTCATCTGCATGAACGATCTCCACTTCATCTCCATCCCACTGTATCAGGCATTGGTGCATTGTGGATGGAATGCAGCAGTTGGAGTGAATCCAATCCCTCCCTAGCAGGACAGCGTAGGTGCTTTTGCTGTCGACGATGAAGAATGATGTAGGGATGGTTTTTCGGCCCACTATTAGGTCCACGTTCAGAATGCCTTGCGCTTCTGATGTTTGGTCGTTGAAGTCGCTTAGTGTGTGTTTGACACGAGAAAAACGTCTGGGAAAGACAGATGCGCTACGTTGAGAGGGAGGATGGTAGCGTGTTTCTCTCATGCGCCTTGATAAAATAAAAGAAGTGCGGGCGTGCCAGTGTACCGTAGTACACAAGAAAAAGATAGGGAAGCATGCATTTCATTAATCTCTCTTGGAGAAAGAAAGTACAAGTTCCCGAATACAAAGCGCTCCGTGGCCTGCTCGCGCGGCCAGCCTGACTATGGCGATTGCGATCTCCTGGTTCCCGGGGCCTCGGAAGGCACCCGGTTAATTACTCCCGCGGGTTACGCCGCGAGACACCTCCGATTAAGCCGTGTGGTCGTCTTCGTCGTCTTCGCTTCGCGTTCTCCATGCATGATGTGGTGGTGGTGTGTGTGTGGGCGGCGGCAGAGCCCGTGTCCTCGTCGGTACACGCGCCGCATGTAGCGTGGCCTTTGCTCTGGCCACGCCCGCCCTCGCCGTCGCGCCTTGTCGGTCTTGACGGTGTTGATGTAGTTGGAGTTGAAATAGCATGGGTCCGCTCAGCTGGGACTTCTCGACGACCAGCAGCCTCGTCGGGGTGCGCAAGGGGTATGCCTCGCGGGAGTAAGTTGTCGGTGGAGATCGTGTCGGTATGAAAACCGACACGTTTGCACAAGTCGTTGTAGCCGTTGTGGTCGGTGCCTTGTCTTGGTCCGACGCCAAGTTTATGGCTGTCAGCGTAGTCAAGGACACCGTCTCACGGGCACGTGGGGAAGTGTTGTCGAAGGCGTTGTCACAACTAGGAAGGTGCGTCCGCGTGGAGCCACCTCGGTGTGGCAAGCGAACGCCCGCCTAGAATGACTCTCAGGTTGGCGGTGATTTGGTTGGTGTGGCGCCTTGCTCGAAACCTCATCGACACCATGAGTCATGCCGAGCTCTCGACGATGTGGCCACGAGAGTCGCGCCAACTCTAGCGCGTCCACGGCCAGACTGCGCGCTGGCAACGCCTCGACATCGACAGACTCCACACCAGAAGAGGTCTCGGCGAGCTGTACACCGAAGGCCACGATGCCGTCGTCTTCAGGCCAGCTGATGGAGACGTCGCGCGCTAGCAGCAGCTCGACGTTGACAGGAGTGTCCAAGATTAGGACTGCGTCGTCCTGGGACGCATGTACTAGTCTAGGTTGCACCTCTGGCACATACATGCACGTAGAGCCCCTTCTTGATACGTAGGTATATTAATGCGTTTGATAAAGTGAGTTTGCTCTAGTCTAGTTTGGGAACTAGCCAGCTACACTCGTTGCTTCACGCGCGCGGGCAGCCCTGACACGAACGCCATCGTCGTGCCCCGCGGGTGTCATGGAAAGGATGTCGCGTTGCACGCCGGCAGCCTTGGCGCAGATATCGTCGTCTCGCAGCATGGTGAAGACGGTGCCGCGCTGCACACCGGCAGCGTCGTCGCGGGTGGTGTTGGTGGCGCCGCGCTGCACGCCGGCAGCCTCGTCGCAGACGTCGTCGTCGCGGCTCGTGGGTGTAGAGAGGATGGCGCCGCGCTGCACACCGGCAACCCTAGCATGGACGTCGTCATCGCGTCCCATAGGTGGTGGAGATGGCGCCGTGCTGCACGCCGGCAGGGTTGGCACGGACATCGTCGCCGCGCCCCGTGGGTGTGGTGGAGATAGCGCCGCGCTTCACGCCGGCAGCCCCGGCACGGACATCGTCGCCGCACCTCGCGGGTGTTGTTGAGATGGCGTCACGGACTCGTCGTCGTCGCGCCTCGCTGTATGATGGAGATGGCGCCGCACTGCACGCCGGCAGCCTTGTCACGGATGCCATCGCTGCGCGTCGCCGGTGGTGAAGATGGCGCCGCGATGCGCGCCGGCGTGCCTTGCGCGAATGTCGTCGTCGTCGCACCTCGCAAGTGTCGTGGAGCTGGCGCCGCGCTGCATGCCGGCAGGCCCATCAAGCACGTCGTCGTCGCGCCTCGTGGGCGCCGCGCCGCACGGCACGCCGGCAGCCTCGTCACGGATGCCGTCGTCGCGGCTTGTGGTGGTGTTGATGGCACCGCGCTGCACGCCGGCAGCCTCGTCACGGACGCCGTCGTTGCGGCTGTTGATGGCGCCGCGCTGCACGCCGGCAGCCTTGTCACGGATGCCATCGCTGCGCGTCGCCGGTGGTGAAGATGGCGCCGCGCTGCGCGCCGGCGTGCCTTGCGCGGATGTCGTCATCGTCGCACCTCGCAAGTGCCGTGGAGATTGCGCCGCGGTGCACGCCGGCAACCCCGTCAAGGTCGTCGTCGTCGCACCTCGCGGGTGGTGGAGATGGCGCAGCTCTGCACGCCGGCAACCCCAGCATGGACGTCGTCGCCGCGCCTCACGGGTGGTGGAGATGGCACCGCGGTGCACGCCGGCAGCCCCGGCATGGACGTCGTCGCCGCGCCTCACGGGTGATGAAGATGGCGCCGGGCAGCACGCCGGCGACCCCGCCACCATGACACCGTCGCCTTGAACACCATTTGCGGAATTGGAGATGATGCCGGGCTGCACGCCGGCAGCCCCGACATCGCGTCCTCCCGGCGGGTTGAGCACCACCTCGGAGCGTCCGTGCGAGATGCATGTGTGCATGTAATGCAAATAAGAGAGAAAGAGAGATTAACCGTGTTTCTCACCATCCGAGGTCGCCGGCTTAGTCTCCATGGCCTTCTCCTGATCGATCTTGGCTGCTCTGGGCGTGTGTGGGATTTATATGGGTATTGTATAAGCTGATGGCTTGGTAGATGGGTTCAAGTCGTGGTTTGTGTATAGGTGGATGAACAAGAGATGGCCTCCCGGGTTTCTTGCTCCAAACCGAGAGCTGTGCGCGTGCGAGAGCTGCCTCCGTCTTCCTCCTCTCCCCCCGTCTTCGTGTGTCTTGTATTTACTAGTACAAATGCTCGTGCGTTGCTACGGGTCCTCAAATTTCATTTATCAATGCACAACTCACTATGAAAATTCAAAATAAATCAGGGATATCATAATGTACTACAACATGATAATATCAAACGCAATAAAAATACAACATTGTTGTGCATCTGCGTGGTTCGAAGATCTAGGTCTTCTTGTTACTCTTCTGTGGTAATCTAGGTCTTCTTGTTACTCTTCTGTGGTAAGTACCCTTTTTCGGTAAGTCCCATACATGTGTTCTGAGCCATCATAACTGTCAACTCAACAACCTCTCTTTAGATGTATTATTGTCTCGTAAAAGATCTCCATGACTCCATAATAGTTAATTTTATGATCAAAATCTTGTTCTCATGTGCCAAGATATACAATTTCATATTGTGGCTGACCTTCCAGGTAGCGCTAGAGACTACATTATTTGGCCATCTGCACCATCATTGGTGATAGCCGTGGAGGCAACAGGGCCTGCAAGAAGCTGCCCTGGGATTTCTTGACTCCGGTGTAGCTAACTATAGCATTTCTCTAGCACATCTCTGCAGGAGTCCCGGTGACACATCAAAGGTCTTGACCTTTTGTCTCTGGAGGAAGGCCAAATGGCTTCATTCTTGTATGTCAATTTGAAAGCCCACAATCTGGTTTGGGCGGGATCTGTCAGCCACCACAATAGCGCACCAATTCGCTTAGGCTACATGAGAACATGTCTTGTGAATAACATTTTCAATAAGGAATCGTGGAACCTATAACATGAATATCGGACATCTCACGGTATCTTTCAGCGTAACACAATTCTATTTCTAACTTATTTCAAACAAAAGTTTTTCATCCATCCAGTAGACACAACTATGCTATAGGCTCTTTGTCAGATGTGAATCTCTCTTAGGAGATTACCCTAAAAACTGCAACGAGTTGGTAAATTAATGACCATCTACTCCTATCAAAAGAAACTAAAATCTCAGAACACATAATTTATGAATCATATGCTACACACCATTCTCAAAATTGTTTTGCTTCAATCATGTGAGTAGCTACTCCAATTGATCACCGCACTGGAACTCTGGCTTTGACCAGAAATAATCGCAATGGATTAGACATTGATGGCCTGGAAAAAAGCCTATGGTAGCTTCACGCTAGCCAGCTCCCCCGTGGACAATTTCCCAGTTTCTTAGGCTGCGAAGTACTCTGCGCACTGACAGTGAACTTTGGATAAAATGTTCAGCATCAGGACTCTTAACAATACATGGAATTAAAAAAAATGTAACATTATGTGCCTGAACCAGAGAAGAAACAACATGGATAATATAAAAAATGGTAGAGAATAGAAGGTCCTGCATCATGTACATCTAGAACAAATGCAAAATCACTTGGTATAGGTACACAGAGATTTGGCCTTATTCAAAATAATAAAACACACATGATAAATTGGTATATATTTTTTTGCCACATAGAATAGTAGGCTGTCTGGGAACTATAACATTATAGATGCTCTAAGTCAGGCAATAGCGCGAATTAAATACATAACACCAAGGAAATACCATATCTCTAAAAGGAACAGTAAGTGCAACCAACCTTTTATGTTTACATGTACTCTTCAGACCAAAAAACAACTGACAGAAACTTCCTCCAAACAAAAACTGAGAAAGGAACAATAATTATACGAAAACTTTTGTATTCTTCAGACCAACAAAACTGATAGAATACCATGGTAAAAAAATTATGTTGTAAACATATGACATATTAGCTTGATAATGCAGCCACAGTGGATCCATTACATGTCTGAACCATCGCAGGTCAGTAGGCCACACATAGAGTTCAGCCATGGGAGAGTTAAATGCATTATATTTACATAATATTTAGTCTTGCTTATCTGTCCATATATGAAATACCTAAAATAAAAAGATATTGGTAAATGCTAGAAAATAAGATAGATGGACTGTTGGAATGCTACACTGCTTCTACTAATTGCCCAGAAATGCATATTCTAGGAATGCCATTGGACACGGTCCAGAAGTAAGAGCCACACACACGCAAACATGTAACTATTTTGCAGATTCTCATGTCCTTGTTTTTTCTCCCAGATATGAATCCTAGCTACGATGTCATTTCCAATTTACTGTCGCCCACAAGTTTGTATTGTGGGCTTACACAATTATGCTATTCCTGTTTGATCTTGTTACCTAATTAATCTTGGTACAGCTGCGGTTTCCTGTTTGATCCTGTTACCTTGATCAAAATAATCCTTCCTTCAGTTATAGCCATTTCTCAGGCTATGTGATTTGCTCTGTACAAAACAGCTGTATCATTGCCATCTACCGCGATACTATAGATTCCATATGCCTGACCATAGGTAACCCTCCACAATAGAAACCAGCTAATGGCATTTCTAAATAAAATTTTCACCCTGGCCAAAATTAAAGCGACAACGGTGATCAACGAAGTGGGATCATGCATGAAGTCACCTGCTCCCATACTCCCTAGCTTCTGCATTTGCATCGAGCATAGGTTGACAGAGATGGTGGCGCGGCGGCGCGTGTACCGATCCTTTATCCTTGCGTGGCAGACAATTGAGGGATATGTCCGGCGAGCGTCGTTTGGGTGACGAAGGTTCGTGAAGACACGGATATGCCCCGTCGTGCTCCACGAGCTGTACTACAATGGCCCTCTACTTTGTGACAAATCAAGTATTAAAGATAACTGTTTGGTCTATTTCAAAGTAATAGATGGCTCTGAAGATATATCACTGGCAATTTCATCTAAAACAACTAACAATTCAATATCACTGGATGATGCTCCCGACATGTCATAAATCAAAGATAATTTTGTCTAGTTTACAGAAGTCCTGGACCTATTCAGGAAAAAGAATCAAAATCAGGAAATTACTTGTGACAAATTCAGAATGAAGAAGCAAACTGATTTGAACACAATGCGACCAACTTACCAAGCTGTCGTTCTTACCACACACATAATTAATCATCTCGACTTCATAGTTATGCATTTCTTAGTTACGCATTTATTTTAGTCCAGTACAAAACAAATCTTATCTTTACAGGTTTTCTTCTAACCAAAAATTCTCATTTTTTACAAGGATCAGTAGTAGAGGCTCTCATGTAAAAGCATATATGTCAAACATAAATTGTACTTCGTATTGGTACAATATTAATGGAAAACTAAAAAGCATCCATGTAAATATTACATGTGGGAAACATAACAGGCTCAACCAAAGTGACTATGACCTACGCTGGACAAATTGTTTCACCGGCCAACATAAAAAAATGAATGCATGATCCATATGTCCAGAAATCCATTAGTGTAAGATATTGCTAAGCAAAAAACGACAATCATGAGTTAATAGGTGTACAGTCATATTACTTTACTCTGTTCTATAGTCAACCTCTCATAATCTCCACTTTGGTAGCATAGAGTAGGCAGATGGTGCTGGCGCTCTTTCACACCTGAAATGAGCCGATCAAGGGTCCAATATTATCATCACATAACATCAAAATGGATTAGGAAAATGAATTATGTGCAATTCATATCAGAGCAGCATACATATGTAGCATGAGCATGAACCAAAATGAAAACTAATTGACATATTTTAAAGTAACCAAAGAGAAAACACCTTTTGTGGTATCAGGCAGGCACACTGTTGATGCCGTTCTTGAGGGAGAGAAAATCAGCTACAAGTGGTGCGTGGTGCCACAAATTTTGTAATGAAGCCAATAATTTAAACCAACTTCGATTCTGTAGTCAAGGAAACAAATATCAGTCAGCATAATGGGACACGCAAATGATTCTAAAATGTAGATAAGTAGATACAGAGCATGTCACTAAGCAATGGAAACAAACATAGCAAGGACTCGAGTTAGTAGCTCAAATAGAGCAACAACTATTTCTCAAAGCTGAAACGAACATAGCAAGGACCTGAAGTTGGGTAATGATCATAGATTCATAGAGTGATAAGCTCATTCTTCCGAGAAAATAAATGGTACCCATGTTTAAATTAGAACATAGGCTATGCTAAGTTCCTAAGTTCTAGATAGCATCATGAATTACTTTCATCCCTCAGAAATGTTTCCTCTTTTGAGACTTGACAGGTTACAGTCTGAGCCTGATTACCAATTCTAATTCAGCTACCATGTGTCAATCACAATACACAGAATATGTACAGGTTCATAGATCACAAATAGTGCCGGCACTATGACACCAGAGACGAACCCATTTGAAAAAAAAAATTGAGAGCAACTCCTGCTAAATATGAGCACGTGCTAATTATCTTAAAAAATACTTAAATGCTGACCCAAATCCGATTCATTCGAAAGAAAAAATGGCCTTGATTGTGGCACGTAATTGCTGCAAGCTTTTATAGCAACATAAATTTTCCACAATCCACCTTGAAATCCCTCTTAATCCAACAATCCACCCACGGATCTGACCCCAAATCGTAGTTGCTCATGCCAAAACCAGCACCAGATCGTGCCCACAAATTATTTTGACCAAAATCGCTGAAGAAAGAGAGGGGAAAGTTGAGTCCTTACTTGAGAGGCACATTGGTCCTCATCGGCAACTCCTTCTGGCTGCGCAAAGCAGGCTGCCATGGGTGTTCGTGGCCACCCTCCTGTTCAACAAGCGCCTCCACCAGCTCCTGCTTCTCTGCATCCCAGCGTGGTTCCTCATCCCATTCTCCTCCAACGGGCCGACGACGAGAGAGAGAGCTAACTTCTGTAGACAAAAATTATGAGAACAACTACCCTGAAAACTAAGGATTCTTTAAGAGCTGATTTGTCCAGATACTTAATCGATCATATGCAAATTATTTGATCATTAAGGAAAGTGTTCGCACTGATATATATTATTTCCCACTGAAGTCAATTTGTGTCACAGTACAACTTTTCATGAAAAAACAAGATTTTAATTAACTCAGTGGGATTGTCCTGAATTAAAGAATAAATCACTACACCTTAAAGGACAAGTTTGCATATACAACATAGTATTATGAAAAAAATGTTCAGTTACACCTTGACTGATATAGATTGGCATGATTATTCATAGTCGAAACTTCATAAGTCAAAGTATAAGAACCAAATTGTACTAACAACCAATCTAGAACTGAGCAATCAAGTAGATTAGATACCTTGACAGACATCTCTGAATCTGAGGTGGCCATTTTTCACGCTAACTGGAACATCATCAAGGCAAAACACAGAAGAGAAATCATTTGAAGCAAGCATACACTCGCAGGAATATGCAATAATGACAAAATCAAAACAGCTTTCCAGCAAGATAAACCAACCAAGATTTCTGCTCCTTTCCCCAGCCACCAAATGCACTTGTAACAGTGACTCTAATCAAGTTGCAAGTACAACAAAAGTCCAGATATCATTTCCCAATGCTGAAATAATGTCATTACAAGTATAATAACGTAATTTTTGTACAAGCAAGGTTGAAATTCACTGCGAATTTATTGGGTGATGCACCTAGGATGAATTTTATAAGCTATTACCCAATAGTAATTGAGGAGAGCCTTCCAAGGTATATAAGAACTAATTTTGTCTCTTCTTTACCATACTGAAAGGCACGTGGGATAAGCTCAGACTGAAATGGGCCAAGAATAACTTTACCTATTACTTCCAGTATACCAAAAGAATAAAGGTCATCATATTTTCCACCGATAACAACGACCTATGAAGGGCACGGGATTCAGATGTCACAATAACCTTGGTCAGACTTAGCCATACATTGATGTATATATTATATACTCTGCTAGTCTATTGTATCTAAACATCTTGTTGAGCACTACATCACAAGGTCACAAGTATTAATTCATTATCCACCCTATTGAGGGAAGCTCACAAATTCACAACCAGTGAAGGCATCAAGAAAAGAAATACTATATTTAAGCAGAAAGTTTGAGACACCACTATAACCAAGCAAAGAAATGCACCTAGTACACAAAAACATGGCACCGGAAATCCAGAGGATTACCTAATTAATCAAATAAGGACAAGTGCAAGGTACTTACCAATGTCAGTAGATGCTGAAATCCAAAGAAACAAAACCACTCCAGCAGCAATACTGGATTCGCACAAACCCAATCTTGTTTTTGGAGTTAATCACTGTTAATAATTGCTTTGAAACAAAATGATATTGGATTCGCACAAACCCAATCTTCCATTATCAGAGTGTAACCTCATGAGCGAGAAGATAAACAATACATGTTATATAAACAATATTTCATTGGATTTGCACAATTCACTTGGAACACGTGATGTGACCAGCGGTGGTGAAGCAGAGCGAGATGTTCCTGGACATGCAGAAGAGCTCCAGAGCCTCTGCCGGGGATCCGGTACAGTACCGCGGCGTGCCATCCTTTTCGAAGAAGCCCTAGACAACGGTGGCCGCAACCATGGGCGTGAGTGGCGCAGCTGATTGGAAGATGTGCTGTGACCAGCGGCGATGAAGAAGAGCGAGATGTACCTCATCCGGAGCCTCTGTCGCGCATGCTCTTACCTAGTAGGAGAGATGGAGCCTGAGGGAACTTGATGCCATTGGCACTTATGCATCTGCGCTCATGACGAGCCCTGCACGCACAAAGGCGCCGATTGACCATCACGGCCCGTGGTGAACCCGGACAGCTCTGCCGATCACGTGAACTCGGGACATCAACATTCGCCGGGCGGGCGAGATCCCGACGGTGAAGATGTCGTCGCCCGTCGATCTAAGCCCCGCAGCCGACGATCTGGCCCCTAAGCCGGGCAGCGACGCGGGCGAGCCTGAGGGTTGCCTTCGTCTCTGGCCATGCCGCCGGGATCAAGGGGGATCCTCACATAATTGAGTGGTGGAGAAGAAGGCCGCATCAGCTGATTCCAGGTATGCTTGGCGGCGTGGTAAGGGAGAGGGAGCGGTCTGCGACGCTGCGAGGTCGTACATGAGAGGGGGCCTGGCGGCGGGCAGACCAGGCGGAGGCGATGGGAGATCGGGTGAGGAGGGAGGGCGGCGCTCGGGAACAGATCGAAGGGAATCGAGAGCCAGCAGTGTACCGCAGGTTTCATTGGGCCTGGCCCATGTGGACGACGGACGAGCAAGCGCGACGATGAAGCAATTGAAACGTACTGTGGATGGCAGAATAAGGAACCACTTTAGTCTTTTTAAGTAGTACTAGGATAAAGCCCGTGCTTCGCTACGGAACAAATCACAGGTCTAACCCATGGTGAGGTTAGTGTCGTACACTCATACCTCTTCATTTGATGGATCTCCTATTATCCCCATTGCACCACCCATCGAGAATTTATGACAAGCGAAAATACAAAGTTGTTGAAAGAAACAATTTTCTCTTATACAACGTGTTGTTTTCTTGGGAAAATTTGGTGCCGGACACCGTTAGTTTACAACGTTTGCTAAAATACACCACGCGATTATGTTTGTGCTAGGTACCATTATAATTATGTATAATACATTTGCAAAACACACCACCTCGCTAAAACGGAAAGTTTTGTTCTTTGCCTGTGATGACCATGCTATGACTGCTTTTGAAGACAAAGTCCAAAACTTCTAATTTTTTGCTACAACAAATGTAACACATAATTGTATTGGTACCTAGAAAAGAAATAATCGAGCGGTGTGTTTCGGCGAACGCCATAACATAACGGTATCAAGCAACATTTTTTTATGGAGAAAATCGTTTATGACATGGTGAGATGCTACTCAAAAACCAGTATCAAGCACAAATCTATATAACAACACAATTCTATAAAAATGAGATTGAAATTGAACTAAAAACTTTTGAGGTGTGAGCAGTACCAGTTGCGTAATGCCATCAACTTTTGCCTCTGAACGTTGCAGGTAGGAAAGTGGCACTGATATTCAAGGCAGAGGAAGCCCCGTCAGCCGATCTCCTTCCAACTTCTATCTCACACGTGGCATCCACATACCAGTTCTCTCGTTGTGTCGATTTGCATGACCGTGAGCAGCTAGCTATTGGCGTGTGGATCTGCACCAATTCTCTGTGACAGTAGCACGTTAAAAATCATCAGTAGCCACACATGAAACAAAACATCTTTTCCAGCCCAATCTATCCCTGCAAGAGCAGAAAAGCAAAACACATAGCAATCTCTCGCGCGTTGAATTCCAAAACCCCCTCTCTCCTTGAAAATCTCCTTGACCGTATCATGCAATAGAATATGCAGAATCACCGTTTGAGCCGGCTCCTCCTTGGGTGGCCTGATTTCTGAAACATATTCATCGCTGGTTGTATTCATCGCTGGTTGTCTGAAACCGCTCCCTCGGACCACTCAATCTGCACCTCACGAGAGGCTGCTAGCCCCTCGGTGACAGGCACACCATCTAGCTTGCATGGAGGCCAGTATGGTTGACGCTTAGTATTCTTTTACCAACCACTCATCTTGTATTTGCTTCGGCGAGCTTCGGCGACGTGTAGTTGTTCCGCATCTGAAGAGATAGATCAAAAAATCCAGATCCAACGAGGGATACCCAGTAAAGTAAATTAGAACAAGCTAATATATAGCCGGCTCCGCAGCAAGATCACTTGAGCAACGCGTGCGCTCCCCCTGAAAAGGAAATAGTTCTTCCCTGCCCGCCGCGCGGAGAGCTGAAATCGATCCGAGATCCGTCTTGTCTCTGGCTGACTAATCGATCCCGCGGCTCGCTTTGCAGCGTTTTACCCTCCCGCACCACGAACCCCGGATGCTCGAGGTCCGGCGGCTCGACCTGGTGGCCGTCGCGGCTCACCTCGCGACCTGCATCTCGCCGGGCAGGCCGTCACACAGGAGGGCAGAGGATCGATGGCGATAGGAAGAAAGGAACGGGCAGAGAACGGGAAGAAAAAACGAACCGGTACCATGGCAGTTTGGTGTATTATGCGATTTGGTGGGAGGGCAAAACCGTCTAAAAAAAACGTTGACGAAAAATTTGGCAGAAACCTTAGCTCCTTTATTATTAGGTATAGATATAGATATATATAGAGATAGGCTCCATGTAGGGAACGAACAAACGCGTCGCGCGCGCCCGTTGACGGTTCCGATTTGTGTGCTTGAGATAAGTACATATCTCCTGATGTTTATCTTCCGCCTGCTGCTACGCTGATTGATCTTGTACTTACGTGTTGGGTTGTAGCCAAGGTCCTGGTTGTAGCTAGCATATACAGGCAGCCAAGCCACACGATCGAGAATACGCATTGCTAGCAATGCATCAACCCAACCAGTACATGCGTGTAGTAATTAAGCGCACATGCGACCGGCCGGCGGGCCATACGTACGAGCGCCGTAGTATTTGGTTTGTACACGTATACTCCTGCTAACCGCCGAAACGTGATATACAGCTCATTACTGTATACTCCTAAACTTCATATCCCAAAGTGCCATCTTGAGCTGGTTAGCCTCGTACAAAAACTCATTGAACAAATCCCCCCGCCAAGGCGAGGTCGCACGAGCGAAGCGAGTTGACATCGGCTTGGTGGAACTTTCGGCGCAACAAACATTTGTGCAGCCTGCGGCATATTTTGATCCAATGCAACGGGTTGGTGTGGTTAATGCAGATGATTTTCCAGCCGACGTCGAGAAAGTGTTGCGAGTGCTGAGTGTTGGTGTAGAGGCAGTGTCGCGAGTGTCGGGCGTTGACGTAGACGAAGTGTCGCGGCTGCCAGGTGTTGATGTAGAGGCACAATCGCCAGAGCCGAGTGTTGATGTACATTGGTGCGGGAAAGTACGTCCGCGTACACATCTTGAAGAAAACCGGTTGGGATCGTGTGCGATGCCAACCAACCGGCTAGTCTTCCTTCATCTTCATTCCACGGCGAAATAACATGCCATGTCGTGGAGAAATTTTATCAATCCAGCCGGGACCATGTAGCCATCATGGTGCCAGCCGACTAGATTGAAGGGTTTCATAGATTCGCGCTAGCCGCACTGGCGCGCTGCACTGCTCCCGTATCTTCATACGTCGATGTAGTTGTGTTGCCGGAAAGTCATCGGCGTCAACTCCGCCCCGGTATTGCTGAAGTAGGTCGGTGTAGACATTTGAAGGTCGTGGCGAGCCCATCATCATGGGCGCCGAGTCGCAACTCAACTTGTGAAAGTGTGTTCCTGTACTTTCTCGGGTTCGAGGAAACAAGAGCAAGGAAACACGAAGCAAGGTAGAGAGTAACAAAAAACACGGTTTTGGTTTGGAATTTTTTTTAAAAAAATGTTGGCTTTCCCGTTATACACTAGCTATATGTGTGATATCCGAGAAGGCCGCCGAAGGACTTGTCATTGGGAACCGTCGAAAGACCATGATGATTATATATATCTTGTCCTTGCGTGCAAGTGTATGTGGAGGCGCCGTATTCGGAGATGCTTCCGAGAAGCAGTAGAGAGTCATACCCTAGCCCATCACGATACCAAGGAACCCCACAGCTCAGCATGCCCCCGGCATGATGCCCCACGGACCCAAAGGCTTGGGCATGGTAGGACGGGGCTGAATGGCTTTGGGACAATTGCTTGAGAGTTTCCATGCCTTCCTGAGGGGTGGTGAACAGCTATCTTCCGCATTCTTTCCAATGGTTCCCTTGATCTTCGGGACCTTTATACTTGATTCTTGGATTTTCTGGATGTTTGCCATCTTGTGAGGGCTGCTTGTATAGGCCATTTGAATGACCATGGACTTCATGAGATTGCTTGTAATTATTTTGGAGTTTTTGCTTGCTTGAGCTTCTTTGTAATTCTTTTTTTGCTTGAACTTTTGGGACTCTTCTTCGCTTGCTTGGGGACCCATCTTGAGAACTTGGAAGGCAACCGTTCACCTTGGTGGACTACAAAACCCTCTGGCACTTTATCTGGAGCTTATGGTGGCACGCCCCAGGGTTGTCACGTGGCTCCACACCTAGTCCAACTTGTGCTGGGTTGGGTAGGCCTTTCATGATCTTTCGCCTAAGGTCTTCCCCGGGGCGTGAGCCTCTGTGAGAGAGTGGCACGCCAGGAAGCATGGGGCGCAGAGCCTCGGTACGATGAAGTGCCCAAGTAATCTTCTCCACTGCCTCCGAAAGCATACACTTGGTACGTGCCGTGCTTTACGGGTGTAAGAGCCGCTCAACTTGCAGCTTGACACATTTTGCCACCCTCCGACAAGCCCCAGGGTAGCCAAATCTTCAATCACAAGCGTGGTGTGTTGGGGGAAAGCCAAATTTTTTTTGTTGGACATGGTCCGTTTTAAAAATGGGGAAAATAAATATCCATGCTATGCATATAAGAATGCACCATAGATCGAGCCGACAAAGGATTCCCCATTATTAAAAAAAAGGCAATGGAAGAGGCAAATGTTTAGCAAAAATATTTTTTGAGGAACCTTCCATTGATTGGAGGCATGGGCCAGGCTCCCTGAGGATCGACCAGCTGGTATGCACCCCCGTCGTAGACTTGCTCGATGGCGTATGGTCCTTCCCACTTCGGCTCGAACTTCCCCCTCGTCTTGTGTGTGACGACGATGGGGCGCCTGAGCACAAGGACTAGCTCGCCTTTCCGGAAGACGCGCCGCTTGACGAGCTTGTCATAAGATCTCACATTGTTCTGGCGATAAAGCTCCAGATTTTGTAGGGCATGAAGACGCTCCTCTTCCAGGGCGTCGAGCTCCTGAAACCGCAAGTGTACCTGTTCGTCTTTGGTGAGCTCGTCTTGGATAGCCACCCGTAGAGAGGGTAGCTGGACTTCTAGTGGAAGCACGGCCTCACTCCCGTAGACAAGGGAATATGGTGTAGCCTGAGTTGGGGTACGGACTGTAACACGGTACGCCCATAAGGACTCGAAGAGACGATCGGGCCAGTCTCTTCGGTGCCTTGTCACCGTCTTCTTGAGTATCTTGCCAAGTGTCTTGTTGAAGGCTTCAATCGCCCCATTGGCTTGAGGGTAGTAGCCAGTGGAGTAGTTCCACTTGATCTTGTAGTTCGCCATGAACCTATGCATCTTGCTGGATTTGAAGGCCTTGGCGTTGTCGGAGGTGATGCGGTGTGGAATCCCAAAGCGATATATGATATTTCGCTCTAGGAAGTTGATGACGTTGTCGCTCTTCACCTCCCGCAGCGGGACAGCCTCCGCCCACTTGGAGAAGTAGTCGGTCGCCACAAGGATGAAGCGATGTCCCCCGGAAGATGGTGGGTCAATAGGGCCGATGACGTCGATGCCCCAAGCATCGAATGGCCATGCGGGAATGGTGGGGTGTAGAGGCGCCGGCGGCTGATGCTTGAGGTCGCCATGGATTTGGCAACCGTGGCATGACTTGGCCACCCGGAGACAGTCGGTCATGATGCCGGGCCAATAGTACCCAGCTAGGCGTATGCCATGGTACATTTTGGCCCCGCCTTGGTGGCCACCGCAGACTCCGTGGTGCATCTCCTGCAGGATCTTCTCAGCTTCACCTCGGTTGACACACTGTTATCACCAGATTTTGGCCAAATCAGGAGATGGGCCGTAAGTGAAGATGGGCTTGAAGGACATACGCATGGAGCATCTTCGAAGCGGCCTTGCGCTAAGAGTTTGGGCTAAATTGCCCGTGTATCTGTAATATAGTAGATCGTATCGTGTTTAGAATTAACAGATAGAGTCTGGCCCATGCACGGTTAGGTGCACGCCTCAATTAGAAAGTCCCTTGGACTATAAATATGTATCTAGGGTTATCGAGAAAGGAGGACAATCACGTTCACAACAAACACAAATCAGGCGCATCGCCACCCCTTCCTTCGAGGGTTTCTTCCGGTAGCATCATGCTGCCTAGATCGCATCTCGCGATCTAGGCGTATACGTTTATTCGTCTACCTGGTGCTGCTCGTGCTGAAGCGTTGTTGATGGCGAGCAGCACTACTTATCATTAGGTGTTTAGGGGCTTGCATTGATGCTTTCTCGTGCATATCTGCGTGGCAATGCCGTCCCTCGACACCTAGCTGCCCTTACACCTATCTGGGTGTAAGGGCAGCATCTTGCTTGTTCGTTACTTAGTAGATTCGATCTGTTATAGTTGCTCCTTGCTCCGCAGGGATTAGTTTAATATCGGCATAGTTAGGCCTTATGCTGGGGTCGGACGATCCGGTAGTGCGTTAGGTGTTGTTTACCGTTCCTACAAGGGATGTTCCGGGAATTAACGTTATGTTGGTTTTTAGGCCTCTTGTAGGGGTAGTTTGCATCATCTTCCGTATCTGCTAGGCCCGACTACGCGTAGGACGTTCCGGTTATGCGGTGAAAACCCTAAACTGTCGTAGATCGATTTAGCTTTGTTTTGATCAAGCAGGATCCCCATGTCATTGCAAATCCAACGTGAACCATGGGGCGATCGGCTCTTTGAGCCGATCCACGGCAACCTGAGAGCCGATAGGGCTCGTATTTAATGTTTACGTGTCTACCATGCAGGAACAATCGAAGCAATCTAACACCTTCCCGATCGGGTCTAGGTCAGGTGGCACGTCTAGCAACCGCCGGACGTGGCTGGAAGACTTGCGGGACGACGCGAGGTGCCAGGGTCCACTAAGCCTTGGGAGCCTCCCGGCTCTTCGTGTTGCTTAACCATTGCCCGGGTTTTGGCAGGTAACACATTCAGCACGCCGGTGGGACCATCTTCTGCAACATCCACGTCGGCACCGACATCCGAGATGGCAGGAACAGATCACATACGAGGATCTTCCTGCGAGCACAAGAAGAAATACGATGAGCTGAAGGCCATCTGTGAAGCCGAGCTCATCGGCTCCTTTGCGAAAACTCGTTCGCACGGCATCAAGGTCAAGGAGGCACACGTTCGTCTCCCGGCGTCAATATGGTGGATCTCAGCCACTCTATAAGGGAGCCAGGGTTCTCCTTTGGTGTCAACATGGCAGGGCTTGTGAACCGCCATAGCACGGACAAAGAGCAGCCACTCTCGTGGCAAAGATAAAGAGGAGGCCGTTCCACGCGACTGGCCCCAGGATGACGATAGACGATACCTAACCGAGGAGGAGGTGAGAAGCATACGGTATCAACGCCCACTCTCCGTGCATCTCCTCAACAAATATGAGCAGCGATACGACGTCGGCGCCACGACGAAGACGATGAAAGATATCGTCGGTCGGATACGGAGGGAGGTATCGTCAGGACGAAACAACGACGGGTACGAGCATCACGCTAGAGGGAGGTCAAGGGAGCAAGACAACATGGATAAGCAGAACTGTCCTTTCTTCAAACATTGACTCTCGGAATGAGCCGATTGCCAACAATCGAGAACTCCGAGTGCAAACATCAAAGGAGGAGGGCAAATGAAGTTTCGGTGTTCGAGCGTCTAGGGCCTCTCCCACCTCATAATAAACAAGCTGAGTCATCTCAAGAAGAAGACTTTGAGGAGTCAGATGGAGAAGAAGATAGGTATCACCGACCAAGGTGGTGCCTGATGGACTCAGCCATTCTCAGAAGCGTAGGGTGCAGCGTCTGCGAAACCTAGAAGAAGCCGAGGCACAGTACCTGTACTCGTTGAGGGAGGCATGGCCCGATCTGGCCGTGAAAATTCAGCAAACATTGGAGACGAAGGCGCGCCCGCCAAAGAAAGTATGGCGCCCTAAACAGGAAAGCCGATGCACGCATCACGATGATATGCAGGCATCGGCTACAAGCACAGTGTCCAGGATCTCCTCAGAGATTTATGACCCAAGACATGGTGAACGCGCCTCCAGCGAGTCACGTCACCATAATAAGAGGCCAAGAAGTTGTAAATCCTCATTAAGCATTACAATGAAAAAGGAGGCCGATTTTAGCGATCGGTCAGTATTATCCTCAACATACGCTTTGCCTGTGTTCAACATTGACCTGGCAGGTGATGGAAAGCTGGGTTATGGGTTTACATCAGCGACGAGCTAGAGAGATTGAGGAAGTCAAGAGGGATATCAAGAAGATGTTGGACGCCGGGTCCATCAGGCCATGCAGGTACGCTGAATGGATTTCCAATATAATACCTGTGGAGAAAAAAGATGGCCGACGGCGAGTCGCCATAGATTTTCGGAATCTCAATAGTCTGTAAATAGTCGGACCAACTGCAAGGGGAGCCGATTCCAGCAATCGGCTAAAATTGCACCACCACCAGTGTCCACCGATATGCTATTTCGCATGAGGATTGGCGAGACAAACTCGAATTGGCTGAAAAGCCGATATCTTCAATCACTTGAAGGATTCGGCTCGGGGGCATACACACGGAGAAGGTACAAGACCATAGAGTATGCACCCAGGGGAAGCCGATTCATGAATCAATCGGCTAAACAAAAAAAATCGAGAATACAAGAATTTTCGGCACAGCCGATGCTTATCCATCGACTCAAGAAGTACAACAAGGTACAAGTTCAGTACAACATTTAGTAATGTACACAGAGAGGTTCTCCTGAAGAAATTCGTCAAGAGCATGAAGGGCGTCAGCACAGATACGATCCACTCCGGCAATCTCAGCCTCATCGTCCTCGTCTTTGCCTGTCACCACTGAGCTCAGGCACGAATTTCAGCCAGATCAGCAGATCGGCTGTGAGGCCTTGCGCTTCCTCTCGAGAGCGGGCAATGAGGGTTTCCTTCTCTTGGATAAGTCGCTTGGTCATCCTAACTCTTTCTTCAAGGTTCTCCAGCCTTTCGCAGGATCTCGAGTTCAGCGCTATTCGCAGAAGTGTCAGTCTTGGCGTCCAGAGCAGCCTTTTTCTCATTAAGCCGTCGACACTTCTCTGCAATATCGGCTCTAATTGGCAGCTGGGCATGGCGAAGGGTAATTCTTTGACGTGCCGACTGCACTCTTGACCTGAAGGACGAGTCACGGCTGGCCAGAGCTTCACATGTAGTGTCACGGGGAGATGGGACTGGATTTCTTCAAGGATGCCCCTGATTGCCTCGGGGTTTTCAACCAAGATCTCGACTGAGGAGGATAGCAAAGTTTTCAGATGCTGGAGCGGACCATGGACTGTACCAGGGCTTGGCTCTTCGCCCGCCTTGGAAGTAGCTGGCTCGATGGATTCAGGATCGAATGTCAATAAGCTTGAAAGATCACATCCCTGACAGACAAACAAGAGCGGTGTGAGTATACAACACAGGAAAAGGTAGAGACAAGAGAGTTGAGTGTACCTCTCCCAAAGAAAGAGGAGCAGCCGATGATGTGACAATCGGCTGTTCCGGAAGCTTGGCTAGGTTGGCCGCTTGGTCAGCCACTCCCGTCGAAGCAGCCAGATCTAGTGTGGCAGGTGGCATCAGTACCTCTTCAACGTCCCCACTAGAAGTCTCATCAGTCTGCAAAGAAGATGGTGAGTGGACCCAAGTAGCAATGGGATGACATGAGGCATGGGCTGGTGAGGTAATTACATTTGAAACCTCCTGGCTTGGTGAGGAAACTTGCGGGTCTTTGCGAGCCCTTTTGACACAGCGACGTTTCACGCGGGACCCTGTTTTTGTCGGAGCTGGGGTAGCAGCAGGTTCGGGAGAGGACCTTTGCCTGGAAACCAACGTGGGCGAATCCGTCTGGCTCTGGGTGGTGGATCTCTCGGAATTGCCCGGGTTCGTGTCCCTGTGTTTAGACTGTGCATCCTCGCTGGAGTTCTCTTCGGTGGAAGTCTGTGAAAAGGGGTATAAGCATGTGACGAAGGGCTGGGAGGATGGATAAATGTAATCAAGGCGCGGGTTCTTACGTGCAAGTCTTGAACAGGAGCTTTGCGCTTCAGGGTCTTCCTGGCTGCTACTTTTCTCACCGCCTTCCTCGCTTGGAGGCTCGGGGGCAGCTGGCCCCGAGGATGCTTTACTCTTGGAAGCCGATTTCGGTGAAAGCCCTGCATTATAACTTGCTTCGGGGTGGCGAGCTTCGCAGAAGAGCACCACCGGCTGGGGGAAGGAATGTGAAGGGGGAACCGTTGGTTTGCGCTCTGGACCATCTTGTTCTGCCAAGAGTTAAAGCCAGGTTTTCGATAACCATTATGAACGGTCGAGAAATTTATACGCAATGGTACCTGATGTGTAGGAATGTCATATTCGGCATCAAGCTGCTTCAGCAACGGTTCGAGAGCTCTTCTGAAGGCATGGGTCTTCCACATGGTCCACCAAGTCTCGAAACCACTGGTAGTGGTGGTAAAGCAGAGGTTGTGGGGATTGGGATTGCAGAGCATCAAAAGGTGTAGCACCTTTGGCCAGTGAGAATGTCAGGCAATTCAGCCCGGCTTGCTGTCAGGTGATGAAGAAAGAAGTGTGGGGGTACTTGCCCGAGACCAAGCTAGTTGCCGGGCTACTACCACCGGTTGGTAAGATTCGTAGCCGGGCTTGATGATCCGGTTAGAAGTACTCATGCCGACTGGGAGAAAACAAGGGCGGATCATGATGGAGAACAACTGCCGGGTGCTAGCATCATCGGCAAAGCTGTCTAACCGGAAGGAGACTGGATTCTCAAAATTTTCCGATTCGGTGTAAGGAAAGAACAGGGGTTGCTCAGGCCTTGGAAGAAAATCTTGAACCACGCTGCTTCCTTAGGGATTAGCCTGCTGCCGGGAGGCCATACGAGCTTGACCATAGCGGGTGCATCGGATCTCCCTCCCGTTAGCATCTGGGAAGGTGCAGGTGGCCAAAGATGGGAAGTCCGGGATTTGGTTCTGGAAGTACAGCTGAGCCCATAATTGAAGAAACCACCAAGGACCTCCATTCAACTTGAGAGAACAGTTTGACCGACATCAGTTGGAGAGATCGATAGACCTCCCCAAGGAATAGTTTGCCAAGGCCAAGATGAGTGCCTTTAGCAAGTTCGTAGGCCAGGGAAAGGTAATTCTTGGTTGGGGCGAGTGAGGGACCACAGAATATGAAGTGCTCCAGCCAGAAGTTCAAGAAGGCCGTGTGTTCTCTCTCGGTCACAGGCCTTTGGTTTTCATATAACGCTTGAGGTAGGCGCCCCAGCTTGTACACTCTGTCTTAGAGGAGAGGGTGAAGGGGACCTTTGGCAGCTTAAAGGCAGAGGGCTTGGAGATGCAATGTCTAGGCCTGTGATCATGGCTACATCCAGAAGAGTGGGCGTCATGGGGCCATGACCGAACATGAAGCAGTTCAGTGCATCAGACCAAAAGTAGCCGATGGTTTTCAGAATGTTCTCGTTCTTTTCAAGAGGAGACAATGACAACGACAGTGCATCGGCTATCCCAATCGTTTCCCAGGTGGCATAATGGGTTTTGGACACTCGATTGAACCATGCCACCCAACCTTCGGGAGGATTAGGCCAGGTTCGCAGGCAGTCAGCCCAAGAAGTCAGATCTAAATCCTGGCTCACAAAAGGGATCCTATTGGCCTCGCATGAGATTAAGTGAGCGGGACTCTCGGAGGAGCGGGGGCCTAGACACATGGAATTTGGGAGAGAGGGGTGCGGCAGCAGGATGTCGGAGACCTAAAATTAGTAACGGAATAAAACATTAATTCAGGTGTTCCTCTGTTCAATCCTGAGATTGATCCGAATAGCGAAGAAGCGATGGAGTATTACCTTCAGACCGGAGACCATGGCGTTGGCGTTGGATGATTCCGCCATTGGAGGAGCTGCGGAGTTGGGGTGGCGCGGTTGAGATCTGAGATTCCTGGAGTTGCTGGGCGGCAGTTTTAGGGATCTGAGTTTGCTTTTGCGACGGAGGTTGCAGTGCAGGTTACCGTTTGGAAGGGAAATTGGGTTGGCCTTGCTCGTGTTTTATGATAAGGGGCCGATGCGATACCATCGGCTCTTTTGGGGGTGGTTTGACTTTGACTATCGGCCAAGTTGACTAGAAGCTGATTGCTCAGAGGAGAAATTACGAAGGAAGAGCCGATTGTTTAGGAGTTGCCAAAACACAAATCGTGCAGAGAAGGTGAGAAGGCAAGACATCATGATGAAGAATACTGCGGAGTTCTGCCACGACATGACCCCTCGAAGGAAAAACAAATGGTTTTGAAATTATCATTACCAAAACCAGGGGGGGCATGTGTTATCACCAGATTTTGGCTAAATCAGGAGATGGGCCGTAAGTGAAGATGGGCTTGAAGGACATACACATGGAGCATCTTCGAAGCGGCCTTGCGCTAAGAGTTTGGGCTAAATTGCCCGTGTATCTGTAATATAGTAGATCGTATCGTGTTTAGAATTAGATAGAGTCTGGCCCGTGCACGGTTAGGTGCACGCCTCAATTAGAAAGTCCCTTGGACTATAAATATGTATCTAGGGTTATCGAGAAAGGAGTACAATCACGTTCACAACAAACACAAATCATCGCCACCCCTTCCTTCGAGGGTTTCTTCCGGGTAAGCATGCCTAGATCGCATCTCGCGATCTAGGCGATATTTATTCGTCTACCGTGCTGCTCGTGCTGAAGCGTTGTTGATGGCGAGCAGCACTACTTATCATTAGGTGTTTAGGGGCTTGCATTGATGCTTTCTCGTGCATATCTGCGTGGCAATGCCGTCCCTCGACACCTAGCTACCCTTACACCTATACGGTGTAAGGGCAACATCTGCTTGTTCGTTACTTAGTAGATTCGATCTGTTATAGTTGCTCCTTGCTCGCAGGATTAGTTTAATATCCGCATAGTTAGGCCTTATCTGGGTCGGACGATCCGGAGTGCGTTAGGTGTTGTTTACCGTTCCTACAAGGGATGTTCCGGGAATTAACGTTATGTTGGTTTTTAGGCCTCTTGTAGGGGTAGTTTGCATCATCTTCCGTATCTGCTAGGCCCGACTACGCGTAGGACGTTCGGTTATGCGGTGAAAACCCTAAACTGTCGTAGATCGATTTAGCTTTGTTTTGATCAAGCAGGATCCCCATGTCATTGCAAATCCAACGTGAACCATGGGGCGATCGGCTCTTTGAGCCGATCCACGGGCAACCCGAGAGCCGATAGGGCTCGTATTTAATGTTTACGTGTCTACCATGAACAATCGAAGCAATCTAACACCTTCCTGATCGGGTCTAGGTCGGTGGCACGCCCTAGCAACCGCCAGGACGTGGCTGGAAGACTTGCGGGACGACGCGAGGTGCCAGGGTCCACTAAGCGGCCTTGGGAGCCTCCCGGCTCTTCGTGTTGCTTAACCATTGCCCGCCGGTGGGTTTTGGCAGGTAACAACACCGAAGTAAAATCTCCTGCCCATGAGACCGTCTGTACAAGACGCCGGCCTTATAGACATAGGATGGGAGTCGTCGTTGCAGTTGGCGCCTCTTGACGGGGTCGTCGGGGAGGCTGCCGTGCTTGAAGTAGTCGAGGAAGGGTTGCAGCCACTCGTCCTCCTCCACGGCGTTTGTCGTGATGGTATTGACTTCGCCTTCCTCCGGGACGAGCTCCAAGACAGCGGGAAGAAGCCACCGTTCTTCAACCATCACCTCGTAGATGTCGTTGACTTGCGGAACGATGAGTTGAGAATCTCCATAGGCCCGTAAGGGACGGACTTCCATGGAGAGCGCTAGGAGAAGGCCGAAGATGAGCGCCTCGTACTCCGCCTCGTTGTTGGAGCACTCTTCCTTGAGGAGGGAGAATGAGTGGTACATCACCCCTCCTTGTGGTGTCTTGAACACCAGTCCTGCCCCCGCTCTCCGCCTAGGAGTTCCATCGGGGTCGACCTCCGTGCGGGAAGCACCGTCGAAGTAGAGCTCCCATGGCGCTTCCAACTCGACGGTGAATGCCTCCTCGTCTGGAAGGTTGGTGATGAGCGGGGAATCATCAGGGATGGGGTGCGCCGCGAGGAACTTCGCCAACGCTTGACCCTTGACTGCCTTCTTATAGGATCCGCTCTTGCCACGAGCTGGATTTGGAGTGCTAGCATGTAGTGCCTCAACTTCTTTAGTGCGAATATGAGCGTCAAGCATAACTTCTCTATTGATCTTGACCACCATGTCGTCAACTTAGCACTCCACCGAATGGTGGATCAGGTCGCCGAGGATGCAGGTCATGGCCCGCTGGTACGTTGCACCAGCATTCTTCAAGCCGAACGACATGACGGTGTAGTAGAAGTTGCCCTTCGGGGTCCAGAAGGCGGTGTCGATGGCGTCATCAGGGTCCATCTTTATTTGGTTGTAGCCGGACGAACCATCCATGAAGGACAGTGCGCCATGACCTGTGGTGGAGTCGACGACCATCTCCGTGATGGGCAAGGGAAAGTCGTCCTTGGGGCATGCTCGGTTTAGGTCGCGAAAGTCCTGGCAGACCCGCACCAGGCCGTTCTTCTTCTCTACGGGCACGATGTTTGCGAGCCACCGAGTGTATTTGTCCTCCTTGATGAAACCTGCAAGGATAAGTTTATCTACCTCGGCGATGACTTGGTCTTCAAATTTAGGTCGTAAGCATCGTGGAGGGTGCTTGACCGGGCGGTGATGTGGATCAATCGCCAGCTTGTGAGTGGCAACACGAGGGTCCAGCCCTGGCATCTCCTTGTATTTCTAGGAAAAGCAGTCTCGATACTCCATCAAGAAGCTTCGATAGCCTTCACGCTCCTCTTCCGTCAGCGTGGCGCTAACGAAAGTGGGGCGTGGATCATCCTCTGTCCCAAGGTTGACCTCCACGAGCTCGTCGATTGTGGGCTTCCCACCGTCTTCTAGCTCTTGCGGGGCTGATGTCGAGTCAAGCTCCCCCACCTCGGTTTGGTCGTTGTCGTTGTAGTTTCGTCGATGGAGACCGCGACGTGAAGGTTCGGTGTCGTCTCCTGAAGAGACAGACGTAGCATGGCACGTAGCTCGTGGGACGTAGGATGGCCCCTCTTCTTCATCGTCGAAGCCGCCAAGGTCGATGTAACCGAGCCCGAACTTGGGTCGAGCCTTGTGCCTCTTCTTGATGAGATCCTCGGATTGCCTCCACCATGCCTCGCACACTGCGGGGGGCAGAGGGATCCTGTTGTTTCGCCGAAGTGTAAACCCAGCCTTCTCCAGCAGGTGAGCCACCTTGGGCTCGGCCTTCATTGTTGACGAAGCCTCCTCTCCAATGGAGAAGCAACAGATACGTAGAGGGACGGGGGCTGCATGTCTCGAGCTCCCCTTGCGGCCTCTTCTATCTTCGTGGTTCTTCTTCTAACCATGCCACCTTGTATGGGTACACATTCCTCCTTTGGAGCGTTGCGCACCCGTAGCGTGGTGGTTGATGGCGCATTACTGCTACCGATCAACGTCTTCAGACTTCCCGGAACACCTCAACGTTATTGGCGTCGATGGTAGGAACCTCGCCTTCAGAAGCAATGGGGCTATTGGGGCGGGCGTAGAAGAGCTTGCCCCCAGCGAGATTGGGAGCAGAACTCCCCATCCCAACTGGGAAGGAGGGCTTGTAGTCTTCTTGCTTAGTCGAGGAAGATCTTCTATGCACGGGGTTCATGCGGCTCCAAAAGCACCCTCAAGTTCTTTGCATAGAACTTGGCGGTTTCTTCCGCGCGTGGGAGCCATGTGGGTTCTTGGAGGCACCAACGCCGTAGGAGGATGCGGTGGTGCAGTTCGCCTCATGGATGATATGGGTGCTTCCCTCAAAGGTTGCACCTGAAGTTGGTCCCCACGCCTAGCAGGTGATGAAGGTCGCGGAGGAAGTGGAGCTCGTGGAGCATCCCGAGGTCTCCATTGTTGAAGGGGACGAGGGTTACTCTCGTCTTCTGGGCATTGCGACCACCGGTTCCAACGTGGGGGCATGTTAGGATGCCCCCGTTGAACGTATCGGGTGGGTGAAGCTTGTCGTCGAGGACCCAAAGTTTGGCGTTCATGTTGAGGACGATGGCTAGGGGCCTGGCGCCTCATCCTTCCCCCGGCTTCCGCTGATGAAGAACTTGGCGCTCCTTGCTCACAGAGCCGCCTTTGGATATGGTCCATATGCTCGGAACTCCTGCCGCAGGTCCTCTCCGCGTGGTGCAGGCGCCTCGCTCCGAAGAACGGCGAACATGTTGTCGTTGCGGATGGAACGACCATCTACCGCCAAAGTGTGGAAGCATGGTGCACACATGCCTCTCCGACCATCTTCAGAGTTGGTGGAGACCGTATAGCCTGGTAGAACAGGCTCTTTGCGGGAGCGCCGTTTCCAGAACTCCTTCATGACGGCTCGTCTCACCGCCTCCTTCGCTCTTGATGACTCACTCGCCCCATCGCTGGGGAGCAAGTCACATGCGAACACCTTGTCCGCGAGGTCCTTAGCGCCGAAAGACCAATCCTCCTCTTGCACCGCGCTCCGAGCGATGCGGGAACTCATTTGTTGGTGGAGTCGTCGCACCTTGCGGTACTTCCTCCTGTAGTTGCGTAGTGGATGCGGGCTATCAGACGAACGTGCGTTCGTCACCAGCCTCCGCAAATTCTGCGAAGCATCCTCCAAGCCTTTGAGGAGCTCCACTTTGGTGCGCCGTGCCGTCGTAGGGGTGCGAAGTGGCGCCGCACCCGCCTTCTTGCTTGCGGCTTTAGCTTGGAGGCGTTGAGAGGCCTCCGCGTCGCCATTGATGTCGGCCCTCGTTGACTCCTTCAACAGGGTGCGTGCCTCGAGCATTAGCTCGTGGCGCTCCTTCTGTGCCATGGCGTATGTCCGCCTTTCTGCCTTCTTGGATGGCATAGTTTGGAACTGCGCCGGCTCCGGGCCTGGTGCATGTACGTCATGGCGACATGCGTGATGATGACCATGGGTGGCAGCATGGCTCCAAAGTGGATCACCCAAGGCTCTGAGCCGTTGGCGCGGGAGAGCCCCCTTGCATGAAGAGGACTCTTGATCAGCGGAGCTCCACGCCGGTGGCTTCTCATGCAAGATGATGTGTGGACTGGATGAACTAGCAAAGACGACTTTGACGACCACAGCGAAGCAAAGATGGGAGGAGAAACACGTCCCACCGGGCGTGCCAATTTGTTTGACACGAGAAAAACGTCTGGGAAAGACAGATGCGCTACATTGAGAGGGAGGATGGTAGCGTGTTTCTCTCATGCGCCTTGATAAAATAAAAGAAGTGCGGGCGTGCCAGTGTACCGTAGTACACAAGAAAAAGATAGGGAATCATGCATTTCATTAATCTCTCTTGGAGAAAGAAAGTACAAGTTCCCGAATACAAAGCGCTCCGTGGCCTGCTCGCGCGGCCAGCCTGACTATGGCGATTGCGATCTCCTGGTTCCCGGGGCCTCGGAAGGCACCCGGTTAATTACTCCCGCGGGTTACGCCGCGAGACACCTCCGATTAAGCCGTGTGGTCGTCTTCGTCGTCTTCGCTTCGCGTTCTCCATGCATGATGTGGTGGTGGTGTGTGTGGGCGGCGGCAGAGCCCGTGTCCTCGTCGGTACACGCGCCGCATGTAGCGTGGCCTTTGCTCTGGCCACGCCCGCCCTCGCTGTCGCGCCTCGTCGGTCTTGACGGTGTTGATGTAGTTGGAGTTGAAATAGCATGGGTCCGCTCAGCTGGGACTTCTCGACGACCAGCAGCCTCGTCGGGGTGCGCAAGGGGTATGCCTCGCGGGAGTAAGTTGTCGGTGGAGATCGTGTCGGTATGAAAACCGACACGTTTGCACAAGTCGTTGTAGCCGTTGTGGTCGGTGCCTTGTCTTGGTCCGACGCCAAGTTTATGGCTGTCAGCGTAGTCAAGGACACCGTCTCACGGGCACGTGGGGAAGTGTTGTCGAAGACGTTGTCACAACTAGGAAGGTGCGTCCGCGTGGAGCCACCTCGGTGTGGCAAGCGAACGCCCGCCTGTTAAACGGTATATATATTTGTTGTAGTTGAGTTGTATACGATCTCCTGTAATCTGTACAAGTCCTTGTCCTACAAGGCATCATGTAATCTGTCCAATATAAATATACACCTGGCGACCCGGTTTAGGGTAACGCTGCACGCATATACTTTTACATGGTATCAGAGCTAGTCTTCCTAGATCGCATCTGAAAATCGCCATGAGCTTCTCGCCTTCTTCCTCGTCGGCGGCCGGCACCGGCGGCTCTCTGAACGGTGTTGTCTCAGAGAAACTCACGAGGGAAAACTACCTCATCTGGCACTCTATGGTGCTGCCGGATATCCGTGGTGCTATGCTGATGGAGTACCTGGACGGATCGGCGAAGGAACCTGAGAAGATGATCAAGGCCACGGACAAGGACGGGAAGGAAATCTCGGTCCTCAATCCAGATTACGCACGGTGGATCGCTCAAGATCAAACTGTGCTCTCCTATCTCTTGCGGAACATGACAAGGGAGATTCTTACACAGCTCGTCGGTCTGACTACGTCCGCGGCTGTCTGGACAAAGCTGACGGAGATGTTTTCGTCGCAGTCGAAGGCGCGGATTGTGCACCTTCGAACCCAGATCAACAAGACCAAGAGGGAGAACTTTGCCTCTGGCGCAACCTATTTTGATCGCATCAAATCTCTGGCTGATGAGATGTCGACTGCTGGAAAGCCTCAGGACGATGACGATATTGCCTCATACGTTCTGGCCGGCCTTGATGATCAATACAACGGTTTTGTTGCAGCGATCACCGCACTGATTAGGGCTCAGCAATCTGTGAGTCTTGGTGATTTGTATTCGCAGTTTCTTGCGTATGAGTCCCGTCTTGATGACCAGCAACCTGGTAACAGCGATGGTGGTGAACTGTCTGCCAATGCTGCATCCCGCGGTAACTATGGAGGCCGCAATAGGGGAGGAAGAAACGCTGGTGGTGGACGCGGAAACCCTGGTGGTCGTGGACAGTACAATGGCGGCAACCAGAACTATGGCTACAATGGCCAAGGCGGTGGAGGCAACTATGGCGGCGGTGGCTATCAAGGTGGCTACCAGCAGCGCCAAGGTGGCGGCCGCTCTAATGATCGTCAGGGACCCTCTGTAACGTGTCAGATTTGTGACAAGGAGGGGCACCCTGCGTATCGGTGCTGGAAGAGGTTTAATAAAGGCTATCAAGGCCCTGAGAGGTCGGCGAACTCAGCAACAGGGACTCATGGAGCTGATCCAACGTGGTACATTGACTCTGGCGCTACTGATCACATTACTGGAGAATTGGACAAGCTGACCACCAGAGAGCGCTATAATGGCCAAGAACAAATCCATGGTCCGAATGGTAAAGGTATGGATATACATCACATTGGCCAATCTTTATATCATACCCCCAATCATAGTTTTCAGCTCAAAAACATCCTTCATGTCCCTGCTGCCACTAAAAGCCTTCTTTCCACTCATAAACTTGCATCTGATAATCATGCTTTTATTGAACATTGGCCTGACTTTTTCTCTATCAAGGATCAGGACACAAAGAAAATTCTCCTTCAAGGTAGGAGCGTGGGTGGCCTCTATCCTCTGCCGGCTTCTTCCTGGTCGTCAAGAAAACAAGCCCTTGGTGTTCAGTCGTCATCACACTGGCATAGGCGTCTAGGACATCCTTCTTTACCAATTGTTCAGCAAATTCTTAGAGATAATGATATTCCCTTTAGTGCATCTAATAAAGAGTCAGTTTGTGACGCTTGTCAACAGGCCAAGAGCCATCAATTACCTTATCCAAAGTCATCTAGTGAGTCGTTTGCTCCCTTAGAACTTGTGTTTTCCGATGTATGGGGTCCTGCCACTGCCTCTGTTGGAAGAAATAAATATTATGTCAGTTTTATTGATGATTTCAGCAAGTTCACTTGGATATATATGCTTAAAAACAAATCTGATGTGTTTCAGCGTTTCCATGACTTCCAAAATCACGTTGAACGCTTGTTTGATCGCAAAATTCTAGCTGTTCAAACTGATTGGGGAGGAGAGTATCAAAAGCTCAATTCCTTTTTTCAGCGGGTTGGTATCTCGCATCATGTTTCATGTCCTCATGCACATCAGCAGAATGGATCTGCTGAGCGTAAGCATCGGCACATTGTTGAGGTTGGTCTATCCCTTCTAGCCCATGCATCCATGCCTCTCAAATACTGGGATGAGGCCTTCCAAACGGCGGTGTTTCTGATAAATCGCCTTCCTAGTAAAGTCATTAAAAATCAAACTCCTGTTGAGCGCTTGTTCAAGAATAAGGGTGACTATTCCTTTCTAAGAATTTTCGGGTGTGCTTGTTGGCCCAATCTTCGCCCCTATAATTCTCGCAAGTTGCAATTTCGTTCTAAGCAATGTGCGTTTCTTGGCTATAGTGGCCAGCATAAAGGCTATCGTTGTCTTGACATTGCCACTGGTCGGATCTATATATCCCGTGATGTTGTGTTTGATGAGTCGGTGTTTCCCTTCTCCACTCTAAATCCAAATGCTGGTGCTCAATTGCGCTTCGAAATTAGTGTTCTGCCATCTCATATTCGTCCTATGTTTGGGGATATTGATATTTTGGCTAATGATGATGCTAATCCTGCTAATTACCCAGCTGCTGAGTCATTTATGCAGGAAACAGATGATTTTTTGGACCCTAGTGATCTGGGCGGGAATACAGGGGACAGATCGGACGAATCTGTCTCGGGATCGTCCATGCGATCTACCTCGGATCGTGCACCGCAAGCAGAGACAGGTGCGGGTTCTTCAGGCAGCCGAGATTCGTGCTCCTCCTCTCCTGGCGCGGCGCGTGGCGCGTCGCCCTCCACTCCCGCGCGACAGCCTGGGTCGACATCGACGTCGTCTGCTGCTGCAGGCGAATCCTCGCTGGGTCAGGGATCTTCTGTGGCTGAGGCTTCTGTCCAGCCTGTTTCGGGATCTTCTGTGACGGATTCTGCTACGTCTGACCATTCTGGATCTTCTGCATTGGTACCTGCTGTGAACCAGCCTGTGGACAATCGCCCGCGTACAAGACTTCAACAGGGTATTGTTCAACCCAAGATCATCACTGATGGGCGTATTCGGTATGACAGAATTCGCTTTGCTAATTTTTGTAGTACTGGTGAGCCTTCAAATCTCCAGGAAGCTTTGGATGATCCTCGTTGGAAGTCTGCCATGGATGAAGAGTTTTCTGCTCTTGCTAGCAATCATACCTGGCATCTTGTTCCTGCTGATCGTGGGCGCAATATTATTGACTGTAAGTGGGTCTATAAGGTAAAGCGTAAGGCTGATGGTACTGTTGATCGCTACAAGGCCAGGCTTGTTGCTAAGGGATTTAAACAGCAATATGGTATCGACTATGAGGACACATTTAGTCCTGTGGTCAAGTCTGCTACTATCAGATTAATTCTGTCATTGGCAGTGTCTCGGAATTGGAAGCTCAGGCAACTTGATGTGAAGAACGCGTTTTTGCATGGTGTTCTGGAAGAAGAGGTGTATATGCGGCAACCTCCTGGTTATTTTGATCCCTCTCGGAAGGGACACATCTGCAAGCTTGATAAAGCTCTTTATGGTCTCAAACAAGCTCCTCGTGCGTGGTATGCTCGTCTCAGTTCTAAGCTTCAGGATCTTGGTTTTTCTGCATCTAAGGCTGATACTTCGTTGTTTTTCTACAACAAAGGGGGAGTAACTATTTATATGCTGGTGTATGTTGATGATATTGTTGTAGTAAGTTCCTCAGATTCAGCTGTTGATGCTCTACTTCATGATCTTGGCATGGCTTTTGCACTGAAAGATCTAGGGGAGCTGCACTTCTTTTTGGGTATAGAAGTTAAGAAGGTATCGGATGGAATAATTCTCTCTCAAGAGAAGTATGCTAAGGAGTTGATTGCTAGAGTAAATATGACAGGTTGTAAGCCAGTTGATACTCCTTTGTCAACCTCAGAGAAGCTGTCCTTGATAGATGGAGAGTTGCTGAGTAGTGATGACTCTACTCGCTACAGAAGTATAGTAGGTGCACTTCAGTATATTACTTTGACCCGTCCTGATATTTCATATTCAGTCAACAAGGTCTGTCAGTTTTTACATGCACCTACTACTGTTCACTGGACAGCAGTTAAGAGGATATTGCGGTATCTACAAGGAACAGTCTCGTTAGGCTTGAGGTTAAGCAAATCTGCCTCTATACTTGTCAGTGCTTTTTCTGATGCTGATTGGGCTGGATGCCCTGATGACAGGAGGTCTACTGGTGGTTTTGCTGTGTTTTTTGGGTCCAATTTGATCTCATGGAGTGCAAGGAAACAGGCAACAGTTTCTCGCTCTAGTACAGAGGCTGAATATAAGGCTCTAGCAAATGCTACTGCTGAAGTAATTTGGATACAAACCCTATTGAAGGAACTTGGAGTGCCGCAGCCAAGAGCTGCGTGTTTATGGTGTGATAATATTGGAGCTACATATTTATGTGCTAATCCTGTGTTTCATGCAAGGACAAAGCATATAGAGGTGGACTATCACTTTGTTCGTGAGAGAGTAGCTCGGAAACTTTTGGACATACGATTTATACCTTCAGGAGATCAACTAGCAGACGGCTTTACCAAGTCACTCTCTACAAGACAATTGGAGGCTTTTAAGCGCAATCTTAACTTAGATAAGTTATGATTGAGGGGGAGTGTTAAACGGTATATATATTTGTTGTAGTTGAGTTGTATACGATCTCCTGTAATCTGTACAAGTCCTTGTCCTACAAGGCATCATGTAATCTGTCCAATATAAATATACACCTGGCGACCCGGTTTAGGGTAACGCTGCACGCATATACTTTTACACCGCCTAGAATGACTCTCAGGTTGGCGGTGATTTGGTTGGTGTGGCGCCTTGCTCGAAACCTCATCGACACCATGAGTCATGCCGAGCTCTCGACGATGTGGCCGCGGGAGTCGCGCCAACTCTAGCGCGTCCATGGCCAGACTGCGCGCTGGCAACGCCTCGACATCGACAGACTCCACACCAGAAGAGGTCTCGGCGAGCTGTACACCGAAGGCCACGATGCCGTCGTCTTCAGGCCAGCTGATGGAGACGTCGCGCGCTAGCAGCAGCTCGACGTTGACAGGAGTGTCCAAGATTAGGACTGCGTCGTCCTGGGACGCATGTACTAGTCTAGGACTCTAGGTTGCACCTCTGGCACATACATGCACGTAGAGCCCCTTCTTGATACGTAGGTATATTAATGCGTTTGATAAAGTGAGTTTGCTCTAGTCTAGTTTGGGAACTAGCCAGCTACACTCGTTGCTTCACGCGCGCGGGCAGCCCTGACACGAACGCCATCGTCGTGCCCCGCGGGTGTCATGGAAAGGATGTCGCGTTGCACGCCGGCAGCCTTGGCGCAGATATCGTCGTCTCGCAGCATGGTGAAGACGGTGCCGCGCTGCACACCGGCAGCGTCGTCGCGGGTGGTGTTGGTGGCGCCGCGCTGCACGCCGGCAGCCTCGTCGCAGACGTCGTCGTCGCGGCTCGTGGGTGTAGAGAGGATGGCGCCGCGCTGCACACCGGCAACCCTAGCATGGACGTCGTCGTCGCGTCCCATAGGTGGTGGATGTTAGGATAAGCCACGTGTGTGTGCGTTGTGTGATGCGTGTGTGCGTGGAATTAGTCGTAGCTAACTTGCCGTTGTCGATCTGTTGGAGCGGATCGTGCAGTTAGTGGCTAGCTTAGTGGACGGCGTGGTGAGCGCGTGCGCGTGCGTGGGTGAGTGGCTGCTGTGTTGCCGCCGGCCATAAAAGCCAGGCATAATCAGAGTGTAGAGCAACCAGAGTTTTGCCGTGATGTAGCCATTGTGAACAAAGAAAAGATTAGGGCGTTCGTGCGCCCACGGCGGCGTTCGTGCGCCGGCCGGGAAATTTCGTGTGTCCACTGTGTCCATCCTCCTTCTTCCTTGTTCGAGCGAGTGAGTTTAGAGGGGAGGTAGCTAGGTTGCTCAGAGTGGCAACTACATTTGGTATCAGAGCCTTGTCGATCTGAGGCGTGGCTGTGGCGTGCGGTCAGTTCGCGACAAACACGGAGGCGGCGAGGTGACGCCGTATGTGCGGCGAGCGCAGAGGCCGCGGTGGCGCGGCATGGCAGCAGCGTGGAGGAGCTGCGCGGCCACGGAGGCCGTAGCGGCGCCATGCGACGGCCGTGGCCGAAACGTCCGGCGTGTGTCGCCGGCGGAGGAGCTCGGCGTTTGTCGCCGAGGAAGAAGACCGCGTCCTGGGCGCCGGGCTGGCCACGTTGCCTGCGTCAGTGCGCGGCATGGGCGTGAGCTGGAGGCGTGTGGAGCGCGGCGTGTGGAGCCGAGGAAGGAGAAGACTTGGTCCGTCAGCAGGCCGGCCGCGTTGATAGCGTTGGAGCGCGTCACGTGTGCGAGCTGGGGCATGCGGATCATGGCGGAGTGGGTGCGTGGACTGCGTCAGTGTGCGTCCAGTGCGCGGCCGTGGCGTCGTGAGTGCGCGCTAGAGCGGTTAGAAGACCCCTCCCTGTGTACTCCATCGTGGCATCGAGCTGGAGCTCGAGTGAAGAAAGAAAAGGCGTCAGTGCGCCAAAAGGAGGATGGCGGCAGCGTCAAGCGTGGTGGAGGCCGTAGCGGCGGCCATGGCGACGACGTCGACGACGAGCCAGTCCTTCTCGAGGTCGTGGCTTAAGGGGGAGAATGTTAGGATAAGCCACGTGTGTGTGCGTTGTGTGATGCGTGTGTGCGTGGAATTAGTCGTAGCTAACTTGCCGTTGTCGATCTGTTGGAGCGGATCGTGCAGTTAGTGGCTAGCTTAGTGGACGGCGTGGTGAGCGCGTGCGCGTGCGTGGGTGAGTGGCTGCTGTGTTGCCGCCGGCCATAAAAGCCAGGCATAATCAGAGTGTAGAGCAACCAGAGTTTTGCCGTGATGTAGCCATTGTGAACAAAGAAAAGATTAGGGCGTTCGTGCGCCCACGGCGGCGTTCGTGCGCCGGCCGGGAAATTTCGTGTGTCCACTGTGTCCATCCTCCTTCTTCCTTGTTCGAGCGAGTGAGTTTAGAGGGGAGGTAGCTAGGTTGCTCAGAGTGGCAACTACAGTGGAGATGGCGCCGTGCTGCACGCCGGCAGGGTTGGCACGGACATCGTCGCCGCGCCCCGTGGGTGTGGTGGAGATAGCGCCGCGCTTCACGCCGGCAGCCCCGGCACGGACATCGTCGCCGCACCTCGCGGGTGTTGTTGAGATGGCGTCACGGACTCGTCGTCGTCGCGCCTCGCTGTATGATGGAGATGGCGCCGCACTGCACGCCGGCAGCCTTGTCACGGATGCCATCGCTGCGCGTCGCCGGTGGTGAAGATGGGGCCGCGCTGCGCGCCGGCGTGCCTTGCGCGGATGTCGTCGTCGTCGCACCTCGCAAGTGTCGTGGAGCTGGCGCCGCGCTACACGCCGGCAGGCCCATCAAGCACGTCGTCGTCGCGCCTCGTGGGCGCCGCGCCGCACGGCACGCCGGCAGCCTCGTCACGGATGCCGTCGTCGCGGCTTGTGGTGGTGTTGATGGCACCGCGCTGCACGCCGGCAGCCTCGTCACGGACGCCGTCGTTGCGGCTGTTGATGGCGTCGCGCTGCACGCCGGCAGCCTTGTCACGGATGCCATCGCTGCGCGTCGCCGGTGGTGAAGATGGCGCCGCGCTGCGCGCCGGCGTGCCTTGCGCGGATGTCGTCGTCGTCGCACCTCGCAAGTGCCGTGGAGATTGCGCCGCGGTGCACGCCAGCAACCCCGTCAAGGTCGTCGTCGTCGCACCTCGCGGGTGGTGGAGATGGCGCAGCTCTGCACGCCGGCAACCCCAGCATGGACGTCGTCGCCGCGCCTCACGGGTGGTGGAGATGGCACCACGGTGCACGCCGGCAGCCCCGGCATGGACGTCGTCGCCGCGCCTCACGGGTGATGAAGATGGCGCCAGGCAGCGCGCCGGCGACCCCGCCACCATGACACCGTCGCCTTGAACACCATTTGCGGAATTGGAGATGATGCCGGGCTGCACGCCGGCAGCCCCGACATCGCGTCCTCCCGGCGGGTTGAGCACCACCTCGGAGCGTCCGTGCGAGATGCATGTGTGCATGTAATGCAAATAAGAGAGAAAGAGAGATTAACCGTGTTTCTCACCATCCGAGGTCGCCGGCTTAGTCTCCATGGCCTTCTCCTGATCGATCTTGGCTGCTCTGGGCGTGTGTGGGATTTATATGGGTATTGTATAAGCTGATGGCTTGGTAGATGGGTTCAAGTCGTGGTTTGTGTATAGGTGGATGAACAAGAGATGGCCTCCCGGGTTTCTTGCTCCAAACCGAGAGCTGTGCGCGTGCGAGAGCTGCCTCCGTCTTCCTCCTCTCCCCCCGTCTTCGTGTGTCTTGTATTTATAGGCTCCATGTAGGGAACGAACAAACGCGTCGCGCGCGCCCGTTGACGGTTCCGATTTGTGTGCTTGAGATAAGTACATACTCCCTCCGTCCACAAATAAGTGTACATCTAGGTTTTTTGATAAGTCAAACTTTATTACATTTGACCACCTTTTTAGGAAAAAGTAGCAGCATTTATGACACTAGATTAGTATCACTAGATCCACCTTAAAATGTAGTTTTATAATATAGTAATCTAATATCACATATGTGTATAATTTTTTATAATAAGTTGGTCAAAATTAAACAAGTTTGACTTATCCAAAAACCTAGATGTACACTTATGTGTGGACGGAGGGAGTATCTCCTGATGTTTATCTTCCGCCTGCTGCTACGCTGATTGATCTTGTACTTACGTGTTGGGTTGTAGCCAAGGTCCTGGTTGTAGCTAGCATATACAGGCAGCCAAGCCACACGATCGAGAATACGCATTGCTAGCAATGCATCAACCCAACCAGTACATGCGTGTAGTAATTAAGCGCACATGCGACCGGCCGGCGGGCCATACGTACGAGCGCCGTAGTATTTGGTTTGTACACGTATACTGCTGCTAACCGCCGAAACGTGATATACAGCTCATTACTGTATACTCCTAAACTTCATATCCCAAAGTGCCATCTTGAGCTGGTTAGCCTCGTACAAAAACTCGTCGAACAGTGTGACGTTGGTTTTGATCAGATCTTCGTTAGAGCGTCCCAAACGTCGTAGCATGGAGTATGATATTATATTGACTGCCGCTCCTGTGTCGACCAACATCTTGCCGACAGGCTGCTCGTTGATATAACCTCTTAGGTACAGGGTCTTCAAATGTTTGTAGCTCCTCTCTCGTGACTTTTCAAAGATAACTGACTGTGGGCCGCAGTCAAACTGAGCTAATGCACTTCTTCGGTTCTTGGAGCACAAAATTCTGACGGAAGTATGAACACCATGTTTGTGCCAGCCGATGCCTTCGCATCGGCTTTTGTTTGTTTGGGGCGCCATTCTTTCTTATGTGGACGCATCTCTGTCTTCAAAGTTTGCTGAATTTTCACGGCCAGATCGGGCCGAGCTTTCCTCAACGTGTATAGGTACTGCGCCTCGGCTTCCTCCAAGCTACGTAGCCTGCACCCTACGCTTTTGGGAGTGACTGAGTCCATTAGGGCACCACCTTGGCGGTGGTATCTATCTTCTTCTTCATCCTCCGACTCCTCGAAATCTTCCCCTTGAGATGACTCGCTTCGCCTGTTCTGAGATGGGAGAGGCCCTAGACGCTTGAACACCGAAACGTCTTGTCCTTCTTCTCGTCTCACCGGCGCTTGTCGATCGTAGGCAATCGGCTCATTCCTGAATCCCAGCAATGCTTGAAGAAAGGACAATCCCAGTGTCTGTCCATGTCTTCTGCTCTCTTGATTTCCCCTTAGCGCGGCGCTCATAACCTTCGTCGTCTCTATCATACCGACAATATTTTCTGTTGTCCGCATCGACCGACGATATCTTCGTCATCCGTATCGCACCGCCGACGTCGGCTCGATGCTCATATTTGTTAAGGAGGTGCGCGAGAGTGGTCGTTGATACCGCACGCTTCTCACTTGCTCCTCGGTGACGTACCTCCTATCATCATATCGGGGCCGGTCGCGTGGGCCGGCCTCCTCCTTTTTCTTGCCACGGGAGTGACTGCTTTCTTCTTTGTCGTTGCCATGGTGGTGTACAGGCCCTGCCATGTTAACACCGAACGAGAAACATGGCTGACGCCTCATGGAGTGATTGAGTTCCACCATGCTGATGCCAGGAAACGGTTGCGTGTCCACTTTCATGGCAAACTGACCAAGGATCAAACGGCCTTGTTCTATCGCTGTTGGGATCTGCCGACGCAGCTCTTTGCAGTCATTGGTGACATGGGTGAACGAGTGATGCCACTTGCAGTACGGTCTCCCGTTCATTTCCTGCGATGTAGGGATTTTATGGCCTTCGGGTAACTTCAGCTGTTTTTCCTTAAGCAATAAATCGAATATCTGCTCAGCTTTGCTTATATCGAAGTCAAACCCTTTTGCAGGCCCTTGTTGTTTCACCCATTTGCAGGACACGGGAGCTGCCCCCGAGCCCATTCAGCTACAGCCACTTCCTGGTCTTCCAGTCTCAATGTCTCTCTGTCTCGACCAGGCCGATCGGGCGTTTGAACTTATCTTGGTACAATTCTGGGTGGCGCTGCTCATACAATGTTAATTTCTGGACCAAGTGCGCCAGTGAATTGTAGTCCACCCGGAAAGTCAGATCCTTGAACGGCGCTGCGAGGCCTACCACTTCCAGATCGCTTTTCTCGTTAACCGAGCCGAATAACATCGGTTTCTGACACCCTGAAACGCTGAATGTACTCCAACACCGTTTCTCCCGCTTGCCGCACTGTGCAGCTCGCATGCCAGCTCCGGTAGCTTCGAGTGATATTGCACATGAAACTGCTCTTCCAGTTGATTCCACGTCCGGACTGAATCTGGTGGCAACGAGGTGTACCACCCAAAAGCTGGTCCTGTGAGAGATTGCGCAAAAAACCTTACGCGTAACGGGTCTGAGATGCGGAAATCATACCCAACTGTGCCAAATATCGGCTCACATGCTCAATTGAGCTGACCCTTCGATCCATTGAACTTTGAGAACTCGGGAGCCGATACTTGGGTGGCAGTGAATCAAATCATATTCGTTTGGGTACGGCTTTCAATAGCCGACTGTTCTCCTCTTTGGCAGATGCCGAACTGGTCTCTCAAGATTGTACTGATTTGTTCCATGGTATGAGCTGCAGGGGCTGAGCTTTCATGACTCGTTCCGGTGGCATATTTAGCTAGCCACGCCTGTTTATTAGCGTCTGCTCCAGAGATCCCTCCTGCTGCAATCTGGTTTGTGCGCGCCAAGTTGTTGCAGTCCGGCACGTATGTGCACACGTATCCATGTGGGATTTATTTAGGCGGCTCATACAGGAATTGGCAATCGCCAGGATCGCCCCAACCTTGTAGACGACGTATGCCTGAAGCCTGTGGCTCCGGAGCGGCAAGCATGAATGGCAGTGCGGTCTGGTCTGGAACGGTATTTCTCCTGGTGAGTCCCTAGGGTAGGTCCCGACGGAGAGTACCGATGCTTCATGATTTCCGAACCACGCGAACCGCAATGCGCTCGAAAGCGTTTACCAGGCTCTCGAATGACGATGTAGAGAATGAGCCACCATGTAATTAACTTCGCGCGAGCTCGGTGTGCTCCTCCGAAGGAGAGACAGGTCTACTTCATCGAGAACGCCTTCAGGTGAGAATCACTTCCACCTAATGCCATGTGTACGGGTCCTCTCGAAAGAGCCGATGAGATCGGCTTCGAAGAGAGCTTTGACCTCATCATATTTCTTCTTGTGATCCTCCGGCAGCTCCTCGTACGTGATTGGTGCGTCCGCCATCTCAGCTGCAGATGTTGCTGCAGTTGTTGTAGAATGTCCCACCGGGCGTGCCAGAATGTGTTGCCTGCCAAAACCCGCCGGCGAGCAGCGACGGGCAACACGGAGAGCCAGGAGGCTCCCAGGACTGCTGGTGGGCCCCTGGTCCCTGCGACGGCCCACAATGCTCCGGCACACGTCCTGGCTATTGCAAGGGCGTGCCACCTGACCTATACCTGGTCAAGAAGGTGTTGGATTGCTTCAATTAGTTTCCTGCATGGCAGACACGTAAACATTAAATGAGCCTCGATCGGCTCTCAGGTTACCCTGTGAATCGACTCGAAGAGCCGATTAACCCATGGTCCGTATTGGATCTACGATAACATGGAGATCCTGCTTTATCAATACTAAGTTAAATCGATCTACGACAGTTTAGGGCTTTCACCACATAACCGGAACATCCTACACGTAGTTGAGCCTGGCAGATACGAAAGATAACAGAAAACTAATCCTAGAATGGGCCTAAAAACCAACACAGAGTCGATTCCCAACATCCTCCGGGATCGGCAAACCATACCTTACGCACTACTGGATCATTCAACCCGTTTGCAAGGCCTAACCATGCGGATATCAAACTAATCCTTGAATAACAAGGAACAACCATAACAGATCAGATCTACCAAATAAAGACGAAGCAAGAGGCTGCCCTTACACCTAAAATAGGTGCAAAGGCAGCTAGATATTGAGGGGCAGCATAACTAAGCAAACATATCGAAAAAGTATCAATATAAGCCCCAAAACATCTATGAAAACAGTGTTACTCGCCATCAACAAGGCTTCAGTAGGAGCAACACAAAACAACGAATAAACCGATACTGCCTAGATCGCAAGATGCGATCTAGGCAGCATGACGCTTACCCGGAAGAAACCCTCGAAACAAGGGGTGGAGATGCGCCTAGATTGTGTTTGTTGTGAACGTAATCGTCCTCCTTTCTCAATAACCATAGATACATATTTATAGTCCGTGGACTTTCTATCTTTGGAATAAACCTAACTGTGTACGAACCAAACTCTATCTCTTAATTCTAAACTAAAATGCGATCTACCATAATGTACAAATACACGGGCAATCTAGCCCAAATTCTCGTACGAGGCCGATTCAGAAACACTTTATGTGCATATCCTTCAAGCCCATCTCAATCACGGCCCACCTTCCGATTTGGCTAAAATCTGGTGATAACATTAACACAGGGAAGGATTTCGGGTGGAAACCGGTATCTTTATTGATGAACTTGGCCTTGGCCAGAGGTTGAAGACGAACAGTACAAGCTCTATCAACTCTATATCAGCTAGGGTTGGGTCTCTATTGAATCGTCCCGCGCAGGGGTGCCCCTCCTCTCCTTATATAGGGGAGAGGGTGGCTTACAAGGGAAGGAACCCTAATGGCATCTAGTGTGATGTAATCTACTTTATAAAGCTTCTTTGGCCCGGATGACTCTGGTCTTGACTCTAATCAGGAGGTGATGACCTCCTCCGGAACCTTTAACGTCATCTTGATCCTTTGGCATGAGGGCTTCGATTAAAGCTACTTTGCTTAGCTCATCCTTGTCCTCTAGTCTTGGAGAGAATCTTTGACCAGAGTGCCGACAGGCTACAGTGAAATTCATGCCGGTACTCCGGTACCTCTCATGTTTACCGAACTCCGGTATACCCCTCCTGGGATACCGGTAAGCTTTAACTTGGCACTTGCCAACTTATCTGAACCATCCGGATTAACCTTTAATCCGGTATCTTAAGAGATAAACATGGCAACTTTTCCATACCTTTGGCCTACCGGGGGCCATCCCCCCGACATTAGTCCCCGAAGCTGGTATAGTCCGGCAGATTCTATCTGACGGACCATGCCAGGTTCCTACTCCAAACGTACCGGATTAATTCTTCCGGTTTCCATTTAAACACTTCCGGCTTCTTTGCCGGACCTAGACCATCGTATCGTTCTCAACCAAACTATCCGGTATCTTTTTCCGGTAGCTTAGCTATTAAAGTCTCCTCGGCGAAGTCGAGAATATCTCGGGAACTGCGCCTGACAGAGACATGCGCACTGTGTCTGGCGCGCCAGTGTCAGGGGTCAAATCGTTTCGACTCCCGCGCACGCAATTAATACGCCGCACCGGATCCTCGCTGCCATTCCGGATCCTTGTAGCCTTGGTGTGGTACCTTGCCCTTGGCGCGTGTATCTCTACGCCACGTGGCGGCCCATAGGCGAAGTGGAGCGGGCCTGGCAGTTCCCCGGCCCACGAACTCCTCTGCTATTTAAGGGGCGACGGTTCCTCGTCGTCTCCCACCTCGCATTCATCCCCACTTCCTGAGCACTTGCGCCCGGTGCCCTTCGAGCTCCTCTCGTCGTCGCTCGCCGTCGAGCCGAATCGTTCCAGCGAACTCTCGCGCGGAGGCCCTGCGGAGCTCGCTCGTCGATCTGAACCGCACATACACTCTTCGTCTCTGGCCCAGAGAAGCAGTACGGCTTCCTCTTCTTCCTCTGCGCTTGCCGCCGTCGTTCACCTCCTCTCCGAGCTCCGGCGAGTCATCGACTCTGTCGAGCGTCCGAGTCTTCGCCGCTGCCCTCAGGTCAGCCTCACAGATCTTGCATTCCCTTACTTCTGATGTTCTTTACTGGCGCGATAGAGTATTTATCCCTTTTTCTTCTCGTTTTTCTTCCTTTCGTAGATCTTCGGGAAGAAGTAGTTTGCGGGAAACCTGTTTTTAGTGCACCTCAACACTTAGTGAAAATGTCGTCCGAAGAGTCCGTTCCGGATCTCTCCGCCGGCACCCAGTTTAGCGAGAGCCCGGAGACCTCGGGAGAGGAGGTTCCGGTAGATCAGCCTGATGATGGGCTCGAGGAGGACCTCGCCCAACATGAAGAAGAAGCCGGGGGCTCTAAACATCTCACCGGTAATGACGAGGAACACGCCGGCGGCCCGGGCGAAGGTGCTGACGCGAATTTTCCCGGCATCGACCTGGATGCCTATACGCGCGGAGCCTGGATGGGTTCCGATGTCACCCAGGCCGAAATCGACTGGCTCTACCGGTCCCGACGGATACCGGAAGAGGTGTTCTGCCGGATTCCCGGCCAAGAGCTAAAGCCTGCACCCCAGCCAGGTGAATATGTTGTCTTTGCCGCCCATTTTGAGCGCGGCCTAGGCCTTCCGGTCTTGGACTTCTTCCGAGACTTTCTTGACTTCTATGAGCTTCAACCCCACCACCTTCCGGGCAACTCCATCTTCTACCTCTCCTCTTTTACTGCTTTCATGGAGGGATACACCGGTATCACTCCTTCTGTAGATAACTTCTCTTACTTTTATTATCTCCGGAAGAATTCCATCCAGGATACCACTCTTTCGCAACCCAAGCCCTTTGTTCGGTGCGGGGGCTGCATCCTCTCGCCCCGCCAAGGGAGCGTCTTTTACAAACTTACCGGTTTGGAGTCTGTCCGGACTTGGCAAAAATCTTTCTTCTACGTCCGGAACGGAGGCCCGGAAGATTTTATTAACCTTCTGGGATATGTGCCCGGGCCTCCGGCCATGACTAACTGGCTCCACAACCCCAAGGATCACAAGGAATCGAAGAGGGTCGCCAATTACATCAATCTCTCCAAGGAGGAGACCAACCTCAGCTCGGATGATATCGTCCGGTCGTTTCTCTCGCGCCGGGTCTTGCCCCTTCAGCGCCGTGCTCACAAGATGAGCCAAATATCGGGTCAAAGGGATCCAACCCGGATCACCACTTTCTCACTGAGCCCCAAGGACTTGATCTTGAAGGCCAAGCAAATCTACAGAAATACCTTGCGACCTGACGGGAAATACGGGCTGAAGCCTTACAGCCGCAACGATCCTCCGCCCCGAGTAAGACCTCGGGATTTCCGGAACATATTTTCCGGTAAACTTGTAGATTTTTGTTCTAACTTGGTTTTTATTATGCAGGATAACTTTGCCCGGATCGCCACGGAGGAGCTGCCCCGGTACGCCCCCAAGAGCAAGTTTCCCGACGACGCCGACCCAGATCCTTACGTAAGGGGACCGCATCAGATGGGGCCAACACAGTCCCGGCGCCCCGGTAACTTTCAAACTCAGAATCCGGCAGTCGATTCCGATACAGATGACGAGGTCGTTGTACTTGAGGTATTTTGCACACCTTTGTCTTATGCATTGTTCCTTTGTAGCTTCCCACTCAGCTACCCCGAACCCCCAGGTGCTTGAGCATGTAGCTCCTCTCGCCGCCCAGGTTGGCTCGGAGTTTGAACAGGCTCTGGCCCAAGGTCAGGCCCCCAAGAACAAGGCTCCGGCTGAGGATGCCGGTCCCAGCGGGGCTCCGCCCGCCAAGCGCCAGAAGAAGGGCAGCCTCGGCCCTCACGGCAGGAAGCGCCGGCACGAAATGCCGACCGCTGCCGGGTAAGGCCTCGAAGTTATATTCTTTTCAGTTGATCTTTTGCTACTCTCCATCTTTTGGTTAACCTTAACTCTTGTTTCTTTTTCAGGGCTCCCCTGGTACTTACCAGGAGCGCTCCTGGCATGCCGCCGGAAGCTTCCGAGGATCCCGCAAGGACCTCTCCTCCTCCTCGATCAAGTCCGGCACGCCCTGGTGCCGGCAAAGCTCCATCCTCCCTTCGTGGGGGGAACACAAATTCGGGGTGCGCGGCCCCTAACTCGCCAGATCACCGCGCGGAGGAGGATTTTATCTCCCCTCCTGAGTTTGAAGACACCGGCGCCGGCAACATGGGCACCGGTACCGAAGATGCCGGGCGGTCGGAACCTCTGGTCCCGCCCGTCCTTAAGACCAAGAAGAAGAAGAAGACTACCGCTTCCCCCTCCAATCCTCTGTCGGAAAACTCCGCTCCGGCAGCTCCTTCGCCGGCAAAGGATACTCCTACACCCCCACCGGCAAAGGATGCTCCCGCGCCCCCATCAACAAGGGACGCTCCTGTGCCGCCACCAGCAAAAGACGCTCCTGCTGCGCCGCCAGCACCTCCTGCCGGTAAATCTACTTTAGCTCCTCCGCCAACTCCGGAAGGCACAATCACCGCGCAGCAGCTCACTGCGGCGGTTACTGCGGCGACCGCGCCACCCTCTGGCTCCCAGGGCCAATCTCTGGTGCTGCATGCCGGCCGGGTCTCGGCTGGCGAGAAGGCCTCAGCTCAGCTAGGCCGGATCGTCCAAGTGACCCGTGGCGAGGTCGATCTGGGCGGCCTCCGGGAGTCTGTCGAGAAGTGGAACCGGGCGGATCTTTCCCCCGCCACCTGCGGCCTGGGCAAGGACAAACTTCCGGTTGTTGATAACTCCGGCCCACGGAGCACGGCGCAACACCTCAGCCGGCTCAAGCGTGCGGTCAAGGAGTTTGACACGGCCTGGCACGACGCCAGCGCCAACGTGGTGGTAAGTTCAACACTTAAAACTTTTAACTCTTTTCTTTTCCATCGATGCCGGTTTTCGATTTTCCAGCTTATAGATATATCCTCATAGTCCCCGAGTTTCGGGTTAAACAAGCAGTACTTAGCGCGAAACTGCAAAAAACCGGCATAGCTAGTCCCCGAGTTTCGGGTTACGCACGAAGTACTTAGCGCAAAACTGCAAAAAACCGGCATAGCTAGTCCGAGTTTCGGTTAAGCACGAAGTACTTAGCACGAAACTGCAAAACCGGCATAGCTAGTCCCCGAGTTTCGGGTTAAACACAAAGTACTTAGCGTGAAACTCGCAAAAACCGGATAGCTAGTCCCCGAGTTTCGGGTTAAGCACAGTATTTAGCGCGAAACTGCAAAAAACCGGCATAGCTCCCCGAGTTTCGAGTTAATCACGAAGTAATTAGCGCGAAACTGCGAAAAACCGGCATAGCTTACTGTAAGTTTGAACTTGTGCAGGGCACCCTCGACGCCCGGAAGCAACTCTTCGAGGGGCTGCTGTGGGAGTACCGGGACCTCAGCAAGGCCTTCAGCACCCTTGAGCAGGCCCACGACAAGTGCCGAGGTTAGTCTCGATCTTTCAGCTTTTTTCGTACCGGCCTCTCCCTTGATCGTATTACTTAGAAGTTTTTCTTGTGCAGCTGCCCTCCCGGAAACCTCGCTTGACGAGCTTACCGGCCAAATCTCGGCCCTCAAGGGTAAGCCTCATTTGTTTGCTTATCTTTTTTACTTGAGCCTACCGGCTTCTTTCACTAAATCTTTGTTTTTCCGGACTATAGCTGAGAAGGAGAAGCTTGCCCTCGAGCACAGCAACGCTCTGGAAGCCCACCGGACCAACTTCGGTGAGCTAAAGCAGAAGCTGATCCAGGGCGAGGTACAGCACGCCGAGGCGCTCAAGGAGGCCAAAGCTGCCGGTGAGGCTAAGGTGAAGGAGGTGCAGAAGGAGCTTGTCGAGGCCACGGGGAGGCTGCAGAAGGAGCTGGAGGACCAGGCCAAGGCGCTCAAGGAGGCGCAGGACCGGAACGCCACGCTGCTCGCGGATCAGGCTGAGTTCGACCGGTTGGTTGCTCAAGCCGATAACCATGCGCTCAGTAAGTACTTTCCTCATGCTCATAGTTTATACTTTCCGGCATATATTCTTATATCATTCTGTCTCTTTCCAGAACTTTTCCCGGACTCCCCGCCGCTTGCGCACAAGAGGGTCATGGAGTTGCGCACTGAGCAGGGCGTCGCCGATCCGGAAGCCGCATGGAGCGCCTACGACCATCTTGTCGCGCTCTATGCCCGGATCACTCACATGAAGGTTGTCGACCGACATCTTGGCGATGTGCCGGAAGTCGCCCTTCAAGTGTTTAAGTTCCTGTGGCCTGAAGAAGCTGCGCCGGAAGATCTGACCGGGCTCGCTCAGCGGCTTAAGGACGCTGGCCAAAGGTTCAGTGAGTGGAAACGCTCCTCAGCCCGTGCCGAAGCGGATACAGCACTTCGTGTTGCCTGCTCCTGGTACGACGATCTGGACCTGAACGCCCTCCATAGCATGCGCGCGGACGCACCCACCAATACCGATCCGGCCAAAGCTGCCAAGCGCCGCGACCGCGCCTACCGGATCGCCCACTTCGTCTCCACCAGCACCTTCATCCCTCCTCCGGCTGACATTGTCGATGAAATCTCTTAGGATGAGGAGGAAGAGGATGCCGACGAAGATGAAGGTGATGCCGAGGAGATCCCGGAAGAAGAAGGTGCCGTGCCTCCAGAGCAAGCCCCAGGAGCCTGATACGTCTCAAACGTATCTATAATTTCTTATGTTCCATGCTACTTTTATTACAATACTTGAGTGTTTTACACATACTTTACAGCATTATTTTACATTTTCCTGTTAACCTATTAACAAGATGCCGAATGCCAGTTTGCTTTTCCGCTGTTTTTGGTTTCGAAATCCTAGTAAAATATTCTCGAATTGGACAAAATCAACGCCCGGGGTCCTATTTTTGCACGAAGCTTCCATAAGACCGAAGAGAAGATTTAGTGGGGGCTTAACAGGCTGGGACACTGTGCAGGCGCGGCGCAGTCCCCGGCCGTGCCCTGTGTGGGCCTCATGTCGCCTTTGACCTACCCTTCCGCCTACTTAAAGCCTCCGTCGCGAACCCCCCGTACTCGAGAGCACGATACGGAAAACATTACCGAGAGGCCGCCGCCGCCAATCCCATCTCGGGGATAAGGAGATCGCCTCCGCACCCCTCATCATTCATCACGGAGGGGCTCTACATCATCATGCCCGCTCCGGATTGATGCGTGAGTAGTTCATCCTGGACTATGGGTCCATAGCAGTAGCTATATGGTTGTCTTCTCCGCTGTGCTTTCATTGTATTAGATCTTGTGAGCTGCCTAACATGATCAAGATCATCTATTTGTAATGCTACATGTTGTGTTTGGTGAGATCCGATGAATAGAGAATAATGTTAAGTTGATTATCAATCTATCATATATGTGTTGTTTATGTTCTTGCATGCTCTCCGTTGCTAGTAGAGGCTCTGCCAAGTTGATACTTGTAACTCAAGAGGAGTATGCTCGATAGTGGGTTCATGCCTCCATTAAACTGGGACGTGAGAAAGTTCTAAGGTTGTGGATGTGCTTGCTACTAGGGATAAAACATTGATGCTTTGTCTAAGGATATTTGTGTTGATTACACTACGCACCATACTTAATGCAATTATCTGTTGTTCGCAACTTAATACCGGAAGGGGTTCGGATGATAACCTGAAGGTGGATTATTTAGGCATAGATGCATGCTGGATAGCGGTCTCTGTACTTTGTCGTAATGCCCTGATTAAATCACATAGTAATCATCGTTGATATGTATTGAATCTTTATTTGTCAATTGCTGTAATTTGTTCACCCAGCATGTTAGTTATCCTATTGGAGAGACACCACTAGTGAACTGTGGGACCCCGGTCCATTCTTTTACATCTGAATACATCCTTTGTTTACGTTTTTTGCAAACAACCACCATCTTCCACTCGATACGTAATCCTTTGTTTTCAGCAAGCCGGTGAGATTGACAACCTCACTGTACGTTGGGGCAAAGTACTTTGATTGTGTTGTGGAGGTTCCACGTTGGCGCCGGTTTCACCGGTGTTGCGCCGCACTACATTCCTCCACCAACAACCTTCACGTGCTTGGCTCCCATCCGGTTCGATAACCTTGGTTTCTTTCGAGGAAAACTTTTCCGTGTGATCATACCTTCCTCTTGGGGTTCCCTAACGGACGTGTACATCTACGCGCATCAAGCAACTTTCTAGTATCGTTGCTGTGAGATCAAGACACGCTGCAAGGGGAGTCTCCACTTCCACCTCTTTTTACTTTGTTTTTGTTCTGTTTTATTTTATTTTCTACTTTGTTTGCTGCACTTAAACAAAACACAAAAAATTAGTTGCTAGTTTTACTTTATTTATTGTCTTGTTCTCTATATCAAAAACACAAAAAAATTAGTTACTTGTCTTTACTTTATTTGCCTAGTTTACTTTTACTACTTATAATGAGTAATCCTGAAGTTGAAGTTCGTTCTTTTAAGCAACAAGGTGGAGAAAGTTTTAAATATGCTTGGTACAGAATTAGTAATGCTCATCATAGGTGCATTAATAAACACTCCACCACTATCCTTCTTAGGAACTTTTATGTTGGTTTATCTAGTTGGAATAGGTACGTTCTTGATACTCTTTCGGGAGGTAATTTCCTAGGTACTCCTGCTTTAGAAGCTAGTTGCATCATTGAGACTAGTTGGAATACCACCCGTTAATGAAGTTAAAATTGAAATATCTCTTGAGGATGTTATGAAAAAATTGAAACCATAGAGAAAAATTTTCCAAGTATTGAAACTAAATTGAAAATGTTACTTGATAAAACTGATGAACTTGATAAATCTTTAGGAGGAATTGATGAAAGAATTAGTATCCTAGGAACTTGTGTTGTCCATGATAATCAAACCAATAGGATTGATGAACTTGAAAGCTATGGGAACCTTGGGTTCAACTTTTTCTTCTCTTAAGTATAAGGAGAAAGCTTATGTGGGTAAAGAGCAAAAATTCATGTATGCATCTAAGGTGCCTAAACAAAAGAATTATTATAGGCCCAAAATTGCTAAAACCCCTAGCATCACCATAGAAAATTTAGATAATGGAGCACCTAAAGTACCCTCCAACAAGTTGTGTTTGCAAGAAAAGTTATGATGTTGATGCTCCATCTCTTGATGTTACTTGATTTGCACTTTCCGCCGCTGAAGGCGTTAAAGAAAAGCACTTCTTGGGAGATAACCCATGTGTTTATTTTACTACAGCAATTTTTGTTTTGTTGAGTCTTGAAGTTGTTTACTACTGCAGCAACCTCTCCTTATCATGTTTTTGGTGCAAGTAAAGTTTCTATGCTAAAGTTGATGTTATATTTGGGATCACAGCGCAGAAATCATGTCTGTCACGAATTCTGGCATAAGTCTGTAAAAAAATCGAAAAAATCTGCAAATTTACGAGCGTGATCCTCAGATATGTACGCAACTTTCATTAGTTTTGAGTTTTTCCATTTGAGCAAGTTAAGTGCCCAGTCCAGAAGCATCTTTACGGACTGTTCTGTTTTTGACAGATTCTGTTTTTTATTTCGCTTGCCGCTTTTGCTATGTTGAATGAGTTTCTTTGTTCCATTAACTTTCAGCTTTGTGCAATGTCCAGAAGTGTTAAGAATGATTGTGTCACCTCTAATATGTGAATTTGTGGTTAACACTAAACCTCTCATGAGTTTGCTTGGTTTGTGTGGAAGTTTTCAAGGGTCAAGAGAAGAGGATGATATACTATGATCAAGAAGAGCGAAAAGGTCTAAGCTTGGGGATGCCCCGGTGGTTCATCCCTGCATATTTTAAGAAGACTCAAGCATCTAAGCTTGGGGATGCCCAAGGCATCCCCTTCTTCATCGACAACATTATCAGGTCACTTCTAGTGAAACTATATTTTTATTCCGTCACACATCTTATGTTCTTTACTTGGAGCGTCGGTTTGTTTTTATTTTTTTGTTTTGAATAAAGTTGGATCCCATTCTTATATTGGAGATATTACGTCCGCTTTTTCATATGGAACACTTGTGTTCTTAATTGTGCTTTAATGTTCATGGCGAAAGCTATTGCTTCGTTAAATTGCTACATGGTTGGAATTGGAAAATGATGCATATGGTTTGGCAATTTGGAAATTGTTTGAGCTCTCTTAGATCATGTTTAAGCTCTTGCATCATGTAGTTTAATCCATTAATGAAGAACTACTCTAGAGCTTGTTTAATTTGGTTTGCATGATTGATCTCTCTAAGTCTAGATATTTTCGGGTAAAGTGTTTGAACAACAAGGAGACAGTGTAGAGCCTTATAATGCTTGCAATATGTTCTTGTGTGAGTTTTGTGTACCTGTTCATACTTTTGTTTGCTTCAAACAACCTTGCTAGCCCAAACCTTGTATGAGAGGAAATGCTTCGTGCATCCAAATAACTTGAGCCAAACTCATGCCATTTGTGTCCACCATATCTACCTACTATGTGGTATTTCGCCATTCCAAAGTAAATTACTTGAGTGCTACCTTCAAATTCCATTCCTCTACCTTACAATATAAAGGCTCATGGGACAAATAGCTTAAAAACTATTGTGGTGATTGAATATGTAGTTATGTGTCTTAATTCTTATAAGTTGCTTGTTGAGTGCAACATGTTACAATATTGCCATGGCCGACTTGGTTGAAGTCGCGCCGTGGTTGCTGGGGTACCATGGCCGACGATTTTGGTCCCTCCGTGGTGCATGTCAAAACTTTTTTTTTCGTTTTGAGGCCACCTCCAGACCAAAGGCCAAAACGTGGCGTATGGTGGCCCGGGACGTGGTGCATCTCGAAATCTCGGTCGCCGCCCAGTCAACGCAATCCGCACCGCCGAGGGATGTAGGGTCCAGATGGCAGCCTCTCCGGCATTGTTTTTTTCTAGATCGCGCCATCTCGTTCAACGTTCTCCGATCGAGCCGTTTACGATGCTGGCTCATGGTCCCGCATGTCATCCTCTATGAACCAAAATTCTTTCTATTCTTGGATTTTTTTTGACCCCCATTTCTGGCTACTTCCTTTTTCTTTTGATCCCTTGCCGCCTTGAAACGTTGAGACCGTGCTAGCAAATGGGACCCGCATGTCATCCTCTATGTGCAATCAACTTTCTTTCTTGGGTTTTTTGGCACCTCAAATTTGGTCACTTGCCTTTTTCTTTCGATCCCCTGCCGCCTCTCAAACGGTGATACCGCCGCTGCTAAATGGGACCCACATGTCATCCTCTATGTACTATAAAACTTTCTTTTCTTGAATTATTTTTGCACCTCATATTTGGTCACTTACCTTTTTCTTTCGATCCCCTGCCGCCTCTCAAACGGTGATACCGCTGTTGCTAATTGGACCCGCATGTCATCCTCTATGTACTATAAAACTTTCTTTTCTTGGATTTTTCGCACCTCATATTTGGTCACTTGACTTTTTCTTTCGATCACCACGCCTCTCAAAGTGATACCGTCACGCTTAAATGGGACCAGATGTCATCCTCTATGTACTATAAAACTTTTTTCTTTGATTTTTTTGGCACCTCATATTTGGTCACTTGACTTTTTCTTTCGATCACCGGTCGCCTCTCAAACGGTGATACCGCTGCTGCTAAATGGGACCCGATGTCATCCTCTATGTACTATAAAACTTTCTTTTCTTGATTTTTTTGACCCATATTTGGTCACTTGACTTTTTCGATCCCCGTTGCCTCTCAAATGTTGATACCGCTATGCAAATGGGACCCGATGTCATCCACTATGTACTTAAAACTTTCTTCTTGGATTTTTTTGGCACCTCATATTTGGTAACTTGACTTTTTCTTTCGATCCCCGCCGCTCTCAAACGTTGATACAGCTGTGCTAAATGGGACCCGTATGTCATCCTCTATGTACTATAAAACTTTCATTTTTTGGATTATTTTTGGCACCTCATATTTGGTCACTTGACTTTTTCTTTCGATCCCCTGCCGCCTCTCAAACTGTGAGACCGCTGCAGCTAAATGGGACCCGCATGTCATCCTCTATGAGCAATCAACTTTCTTTTCTTGGAGTTTTTTTTGGCACCTCATATTTGGTAACTTGACTTTTTCTTTCGATCTCATGCCACGTTTGAAACGTTGAGGTACCTGCTGGCTCATGGACCCGCATGTCATCCTCTGTGTGCTATAAAAGTTTCCTTTGTTGGATTTTTTTTCACCCTCTGATTTTTGCCTTGCCTTTTTCTTTTGATCTGCCCTCTTTGAAACGTTGAGTAAGCTGTTGGTTCAAGGGACCCGCATGTCATCCTCTATGTCCATCAACTTTCTTTTCTTGGATTTTTTTCACCCCCTAATTACTAGCTACTTTCTTTTTCTTTTGATCTCAAGCCGCATTACAAACATTGAGACCGCTGCTGCAAAATGGGACCCACATGTCATCCTCTATGTACAATAAATCTTGGATTATTTTTGGCTCCTGATATTTGGTCACTTGCCTTTTTCTTTCGATCTCATGCCGCCTTTGAAACGTTGAGTAAGCTGCTGGCTCATGGGTCCCGCATGTCATCCTCTACGAACAATAAAAGTTTCCTTTCTTGGAGTTATTTTTTACCCTAATTTCTGGCTATTTGCCTTTTTCTTTTGATCCCCTGCCGTTGAAACGATGAGGACGTTGTTGGCAGGTCGGTCCCACATGTCATCCTCTATGAACAATAAAAGTTTCCTTTGGTGGATTTATTTTTGACCCCTAATTAATTTCTGGCTATTTCCTTTATTTTTCTTTTGATCCCCTGCCGCCTTGGAATTGTTGAGAATGCTGCTGCCTCATTTTTCTTTTGGTCCTGTGCCGCCTTGGAAACGTTGAGACCGCTGCTACAAAATGGGACCCGCATGTCATCCTCTATGTACAATAAAGTTTCTTTTCTTGGATTATTTTTGGCTCCTATATTATGTCACTTTCCTTTTTCTTTCGATCTCATGCCGACTTTGAAACGTTGAGGATGCTGCTCGCCTCATGGGTCCCATGTCATCCTCTCAGAACGATAAATGTTTTCTTTTCTTGTATTTTTTTACCAACTGATTTTTGGCTTTTTTTTTTTTTCGATCCCCTGCCGCCTTTGAAACGTTGACTCCGCTGCTGGCTCATGGGTCCCCGATGTCAGCCTCCCCGTACAAGAAACATGTGATATTTTATTTTGGACAATAAACGTTGTATTTCGCTCCGAGCTATTGCAAACGGATAAATTAAATCTTTATATCTACATAAACAAACTTATATGTTGAATCTCCTTGTTTTTTGTTTTTGCGAAGCATAGGACTTTCCTGTTTTTTTTTTGAGAAAAATCCGACCTTTCCTGTTTTGGAGTGGGCTGAAATTGTACGAGTCAAAAGGCCCGCAGTATAGTTCGAAGGCCCAGATGTCCAGATGCCCAATTGAAATCTTTCTTTTCTTGGATTTTTTTCACACTTTTTGGCTACTTCATTTTTCTTTCGGTCCTGCCGCCTTGGAAGCGTTGAGACCGCTGCTACAAAATGGGACCCGCATGTCATCCTCTATGTACAATAAAGTTTCTTTTCTTGGATTATTTTTGGCTCCTGATATTATGTCACTTGACTTTTTCTTTCAATCTCATGCCGACTTTGAAACGTTGAGGAAGCTGCTGGCTCATGGGTCCCGCATGTCATCCTCTATGAACAATAAAAGTTTTCTTTGTTGGATTTATTTTTTTCCCCCCTAATTTCTGGCTATTTGTCTTTTTCTTTTGATCCCCGCCCCCTTTGAAACGATGACGACGCAGCTGGCAAGTCGGTCCCACATGTCATCCTCTATGAACAATAAAAGTTTCCTTTGATGGATTTATTTTTGACCCTAATTAATTTCTGGCTATTTCCTTTTTTATTTTGATCCCCTGCCGCCTTGAAATAGTTGAGGATGCTGCTGCCTCATGGGTCCCGCATGTCATCCTCTCAGAAAGGTAAATGTTTCTTTTCTTGAATTTGTTTACCAACTGATTTTTGGCTTATTTTTTCTTTCGATCTCCTGCCACCTTTAAAACGTTGACGACGCTGCTGGCTCATGGGTCCCCAATGTCAGCCTCCCCATACTGCAAATCCTCTTTCTGCAAAGGTTGTATTTCTAGATAGATAAGGTGGATTCGAATCTGCCATGGTTCAGGCAGCTCAGGTAAGCCTTCTTGCACTAATTAATGGAAGTAGTGTATCGCAAGGTCAAGACATGTGGCTCGGTGTAATGAATCTATATGAATCATGTTGTGGGTTCAATCTGATAGTTCTCTAACAGGTCAGCCAAAATAGAAATTAAGTTTTTTTCTAAAAGGGAAATGCAAATTAAGATGAACACAAACATTAGTTATCATAATAGCTGATCATACATACATACTTGCTAAGAGCAAAAGCTTGCCAGAGTTTTACCACCCATACAATTAATTAGCAGTTCAGATAAGATAACCTTATATAAGTATAACTACAAATGCATTTGCTAAGGGCTCATGGGACAACAGAACTAGACAACCGCGAACTTTATGACCAGCATGTCACAGCGGCATCGAAAGATCTTGACCTTCAACTTTGATCCAATGCGAAGTTTGGCACCGTCAATGAACTTTTTCCACCTGGAAGTAACAGCCAAGCGGCCATCTGTGGGACTGACAGAGTACCGTCCCTCCACGGTGAGACCTTCACTCTCCATGACGAGGGATATCTTGCCCCTTCGGCCAGCATTGAGATCCTTGGAGATACTTTTAGGCAATTTCTGATTCAAAGCAAGAGATACCACCAAAAATTAGTCAATGGCACCAATGCACTGAACCATGTGAGACTTTGAGCAGAGAAGACATCAAGATAAGAGCAGTTATGCTGTCATATACTCACGAACATAGCCTTCAGATGCGTCCTGGTCACCACACGGGTGGCCACAGCAATGAGCTGAGACCTCGGTGATCTGGCTGGGGCAGGTGCATGAGCCTGGGCTGGTACACGAGCTGGTGCTGATGCAGGAGACTGCTGGGCAGGTGCAGTAAACGGTGCCTCTAGAGGAACCGGTGCTGATGCAGGAGACTGTTGGGCAGGTGCAGTAAACGGTGCAGCTAGAGGAACCAGTGCTGATGCAGGAGCCTGCTGGGCATGTGTAGTATATGGGGCCTCTACAGGAACCAATGCTGATGTAGGGGACTGCTGGGTAGATGCAGTAAACGGAGCTGGTACAGGAACCGGTGCTGATGCAGGAGAGTGGGAAGCCGGTGCCGGTGCTGGTGTGGTTGCCCTTTGTGACATCCGCTCCTGTTCCGTCAGGGGATCTGCAGCTTTGATCATGTTAAACCCAGCAAGCTAGAACAGAGGGAATGGTTTAGAACAACTGCTCAGAATGCAGTTATCAAAAGATATGAGTAGAAAAAAGTTACATATTATATATTTGGAAGTGTCTCCAACTCTGTAAGCAGTTACGTATATCTGCCCGTTTGAGTTTCTGATCCTCAGCTCGTCGCCCTTCTTCAGACCGTAGTCAAAAGCAAACTTTCTCCAATCATGTCCATACAAATATGTGATGGCCTGCGTCTTGTAGACATACACCTCATAGACCGTGTAGGTGTTCATCAATTTGCCATTGCCATGCATAGTGAAAGATCCTTCATGCGGACACATCTGGTTAATCATTGGACGAAGTTCACAAGGTACAGTCTGCATGTGAAAATTGATACAAATGTAAGAAGCAGGAAGACTAAAAACAAGACTTTACTATATGCCAATTCATGCTAAACCACTGAGAATACATACCTGTAACTCTGTGAAGGAGCTACTAGAAAGGTAGATAGAGCCATAGGAGGTGTTATATGCGGGGTATGTACATGGGCCCGCCATATTCCCGCAAGCTCGGCATCGGGATGGTGAAGGAAACATGGGAGGTACTACTGGTGCGTAGCGCTGAACGTAAGTGGAAGAATTAGGTTGTGTAAAGTGCATAGTTCAGAGCAATGCAAATGTTGACAAGCAAGTGCATAACACTATGTTACAAACTGAACAGTGAAAAATTAGTGTATGATGAATATAAGCATGCTAATTTGGTGTTTCCGAATTCCAAAAAGCATTAGACAGAGCCGGTGATAATATCAGACATAAATCATGGCATGTATATGTGGCTTAAGAAAATATACCCGAACCCTTGGATGGTTACGGCCCGGCTGATCCTTGGACTTGAGCTTATATAAGCATCCAGAAGGTGGGGCTGACAGTAACTTGGTGGCAGCCTCTGCAGATGCCTCATCAGCAGCAGTTGCAATCCTTTTGACCAATGAAGGCTTAGCAGTTTCAGTCTGCATATAAAAATTGAAGAGCAACAGACATCAGCAGTGATATATAAAATGAATCTATGAGACACTGATGCATATAGTGCTGGATGTAAGTGGAAGAATAGGTGTGTGTGTTTCTGAACTATTGGTAAGCATTAGACAAAGCCGGCAATAAACAGACAAAAATCAAATCATGTATGAGGATTAAGAAAATATACCTGCTTACTGAAAAGGGTACCACCCAGCTGGCCCGTGGCCTTGTGCTTGAGGAGGTTTTCAGAAGATGGTGGGCACCATCGTCTTCACAGCAGCCTCATCAGGATCATTTTTTATCCATTTGAGTAGAGGAACAGAAGTTTCATCCTGCATATGAATAGCAACAGAACTCATCATTGATATTTAATAAATCTATGAGATAGACTGATGCAAATAGTGCGGGGTGTAAGTGGAAGAATAGGGTTGTGCATAGAGAACAGTTGACAACAATGCAAATGATTACAAAAGAAGCCAATGGAAATCAACAGTTTATATACTGGATGAGACAGACTGAAAAGTGAAAAATTAGTGTATGATGATTGTAAGCAAACGCAGTGTTTCTGAACTTTTGGTAAGCATTAGACAAAGCCAACAGTAATTAAACAGATAATAATGAAATCATGTATGTGGATTAAGAAAATATACCAGATTCATTAAAAGGTCACCACCCAGCTGGCCCATGGCCTCGTGCTTGTAGAGGTTTTCGGAAGATGGTGCCGGCACCATCGTCCTCACAGCAGCCTCATTAGCCCCATTTTGCATCCACTTGAGTAAAGGCGCAGCAGTTTCAGCCTGCATAAGAATGGGAACAGATCTCAGCAGTGATATTGAATGACTCTGAGACAGACTGATGCATATAGTGCTAGATGTAAGTGGAAGGGTATGGCCGTGTATGGACAACAGTTCACAACAATGCAAGGGTGTGTTCGGTTCTGAAACAGCGTGGAATGGAATGGAATGGTTCCATTTCAGAGGAATGGAATGGTTACATTTTTGTTCGGTTGGGAAAAATGGAGAGCAGAAGAGATCGAGGTTAAACTAACCAATTGTCTCAAAATTGTAATTAACAATTGCAAATGACATTTTAATCTCAAAGTCGTAATTAACAGCGCCTAATGGTGCTCTTTTAATCTAAAAATCGAAATTAACATCATTTTATGTTGGGTTAGGGGAACTGGAGTAGATGAACATTACTGTATGATGATTGTAAGCAAACGAATTTGGTGTTTCTAAACTTTTGGCTTCGAGATCTTATGGGTTTCAACTCTAGCCTACCCCAACTTGTTTGGGACTGAAAGGCTTGGTTGTTGTTGTTGTTGTTGTAAACTTTTGGCAAGCATAGAAAAAACCGACAATAAACAGAGAAAAATCAAGGCATGTTTTGTGGATTAAGAAAATATACCATATTCATTAAAAGATCACCACCCAGCTGGTGCGTGGCCTTGTGCTTGTAGAGGCATTTAGAAGATGGGGGCGGCATCAACATACTGGCAGCCTGATCAGCCGCAGTTTTGATCTTCCTTTTGAGTAAAGGCCCTAAAGTTTCAGTCTGCATATGAATAGCAAAACAAAAGGCAGACCTCAGCAGTGATATTGAATTACTGTATGAGATAGACTGATGCATATAGTGGATGCTCTTAGCCTTTTGCAGCGTGAACACTAGCTATGGACAGACAAAAAAACTAGTTAACTCAGCTTTGTCTAGATATGAATGTACTACCACCATCCAAAAGCTTAAGCCTTATTTATTTTTGAGAAATCAAAACAAGCAAAGTTTGACCAAAATTTTAGAACATTCTATCAACAAATATAATACTGTGTAGATACCGTAGGAAAATATATTTTATTATCTATTTAATGATATTAATTTTGTATTTTGCATGTTACTGATTTTTGGTAAAAGCTTAGTCAAACATGGTATAGTTTGACTTTCTAAAAATAATATAAGCCCAAAGCTTTGGGATGGAGGCAGTAGTATCTAGAGCTAAAACACATCTAGATACATCCGTATCTACAGATAGTTGAGTCAATTAATTTGGATCTGAGGGAGTATCAGATTCAGACTACATCATGGTAAGTTGGTTAAAAAAATTACCCCTGGGCGGTCCCTGCCCAGCTCGGCAGTGGCATTTCGCTTCTTGTGCTGCAGATCGGGCCATGCTCCTGCAGCAGGTGGGGCGCTATTCTCGTTCCCCATAGCCTCAGCACGGAACCTGGAGGTACCAACCTGATACAGAGAATATAGAGCATGGTGTCACAGAGGCTTTACGCACAAACAGCTGAAGACATGTGCTACTTTAAGCATATTCCAGAACAGGAACAGATTGAGGATGCAGAGACCAGAGAGACACTTAAAAGGTAAAGAGTGGATAAGCAAACGGAGTACCTGCTTCGCGGGGCTGGGGACGCAGCTCAGGCTCAGCCAACTGCCCACATGCGTGGTGGCCTTACGCTCCATTGCCCCCACCGCCGAGGTCTTACCTTTCCTGTACAAGCTGACAAAAGATACAGTGAGGATCAGCAGAAACTACAAAGGTTGCAAATGTCGACAAATAAAGGAAGAACACCCCAATCCAAGCAAAGGTAGCCCCCGCCCCCCACCCCCATCAATCACTCCCAGCTCGAGGGTGACCAGAAAGACACCCCTTCGCCCAGAATAGGAAAGAGATGCGCAAGATATCGAGGAGAGGAAAAAAGAACCGATCTCGAGAAAGGAGAGAACATTACTAGTCCTACCTAATCCGCTTGGGCTAGATGCAGCTTGCCCCTCCAAGCTGGATGCCTGGACGGTGGAGGCGAAAGGAGGGGATCGAGCTAGCGGCTTGCATCCGTCGGCAATCGGCACTCGATCGGGAGAGAAGGGGTGCTACATAAAGGGGAGGGGTAACATATTTTATTACACAGTGAACTTACTGATGTGACTAGTCATTACATGTCTCACTGAAACTAGGGCCCATAGTGTGGCACCCCAAATTTACTTGAAGCTGCCCGGCGGGACGCATTGGCGCGTCAAGAAACCCCCGAATTGTAGCGGGGAAATGAAACATTTCACAAAAATTCGAAATTCAAGCACACCGCCACGCGCCAAGCACGCGGCTGTTCCTTCCTCTTCCTCGGTTCCTCCTCCCCTATCCGAAAAAACCCCAAATCCCAAGCTCAAACCAAAAAAAAAACAAAAAACAAATCCCCTGGCCGCCATGCATGTCCTCGTTAACCCGCTGGAGATCGTTCCCGGACGATGCGGACCACCCGCCCTGAGATCCAGAATTCCGTCCACCTCGAGGCACTGCGTGCTGTCTCGCAGCAGCGGCTTGAGGGCGCTGAAGAGGAAGTTCCGCCGGAAAGTGCTCATGGCAACCGTGCAAGCTCACCGGCGTGCTGTATCCCGAGAGGAACTGGTCAAAGCTTTGCTATTCGCCACACAAAAAAAATTGCGGGCCAAGATCTGGTCAAAGCTTCGTCGATGGCTTGCCGCGAGAGGCTTGGAGTCCAGAGTCAATAAACTAGCTGCTCGAGGACTTGGGCGGTTTACACGGATTCATATTAACTGACTCAAGTTTGTTAGTCTAGTTAACAAATGCATCTAGATACATCCATATCTAGACAGAATTGAGTCAATTAATATGAATCAGAGGGGAGTACCTGAAAGTGTTTCATGCTACCAACTAATGCGCTGGCAGGAATCGCTGTAGAAGTAATTGTGCTACTACTCGTACGATGAACTGATTGTGTGGGTGTCGAATTTTGCAACGCGATCATCCACTGAATGCTTAATCTAGCGCCAAAGGCGTACAAATCATAACATACTACAGCACCAGAACATAAGAGTACGAATCATAAAGTAGCTCAACATTTTGCATCAGGGCTGGGTGGTCCTGAGACTACCGGGACGCCCCTGATGATCTCCGGGTGTGCATCCTCTTCAACGCAAAGCTGTGTACTCGGTCCACGGCCTCCTTCTGTAGGCTGGATAATCTCAGGTGCAGGACCTTCGTCTATGAGAGGCTCGTCATCAGTACCATCCACAGGTGCATCAGGGCTGGGTGGTCTTGAGACTACCCGGACGCCCGTGATGATCTCCGGGCGTGCATCCACTTCAACGCAAAGCTGTGTACTCGGTCCACGGCCTCCTTCTGTAGACTGGATAATCTCAGGTGCAGGACCTTCGTCTATGAAAGGCTCGTCATCAGTACCATCCACAGGTGCATCAAACTGAGATTCATCTTCAAATCTCCCATCAAACTGAGAGACCTCTTTAACTCTATGCTTCTGCAATTAGTACATCAACCGATTAGACAAACATCTAAGGGATGCAACCTGAACAAATGCCGTTTTACATATTTACCTTCTCATCTGGCACAGCACATGTCCCAGAGCTGAAACCCGTTTCCTGAAGCAAGCGCTTTTTCTCTCCTTCCCGTCCATCCATCTGCAACAAGTTAAATTTGAGTACAGAACCTTGCACAGCAATGCAAACTATTGATTGAAACAGCGGCAGCATCAATATAAATAATTAACTACATATGCCAGCACACATACAGTGTGAGCAAGATCTGCTTCTCCTGCTAAAGGATCATTATATGGTTCACCATGCTAAACCCGCCTAACATATGTGCGGTCCATCCCAAAAATGTGTAAATGATCTGCCACTACAGGGTGAGGCCTCTTCTCACCATTCATACATGTGCAGCGCGGGCAATACACGTCCAGGTTGTGACCATCATGAGCTCTAATAAACCCCATAAAGGGTTGAACACCATTTATATATGAAGGGGAACATAAGTGTCCATGCAGTTTCCAAGTTCTGTCCATCTGTTTAATTATGAGATACAGTGGTTGGTGATTAATTTAAGGCGAAGTAGGAAATGTATATCCATCGAGTACAAAACTATACTACATGATTATGCATTTCAGCAATCATGTCGAGTACAAAACAAAAAATGCCCATCGACATTTTAGCAAACAGATCGTGTACAAAACTCTGCCATGGCATTTCAGCAAATTAACGGATCGAGTGCAGAACTGACTCTATATGCCCACGCAAATGAACAAATTGATCGATGACAAATCGAGCGGAAAACTATAAAGTGCCAATTAGTTCGAGCATACTGACGAATTTTTTTAGCAGCATCAAGAAAATATAAATCGTTAGGCTGTCTTGCCCGATACATGATTGAGCTAGAGATAGCAGCCCTACCGTGGATCAACTTGACCGCCGGTGCGTCTCGAGAAGAACGACGGGGAGGGGAAGCTTCTTCTTCGCACGGACGGGACGGGGAGGGGAAGCTCTTCGCACGGACGGGGATAAGTTGTGTACGGGTGGGTGGGGGGTCATGCGGCCGGGCCGCCGGGGTGATAATTAAGGTCGGTAGGTGGCGTTTAATGGAGTTGCGTGTGTAATTTGCCGTGCACAAGGTTGAGGAATAGGCGGTTCCCTTTGCCGCGCGCACAATTCAAACTATCCCGCCCATGTAGTTTAAATTCGCCATATTTTCGTTAAATCGACATAAAGTCATGTGAGTGGGGGAAAATTAGCAAAGTTGCTTGAAAAATAGTAAAACTCTGGAATTATCCTTTAAATATGCTCTACTTCGTGTGAAAATCGGGGTGTGGAAGCATGTTGAGCTGTTTTATTTGTACTTTCTTCATTAAAACTCCCATTTTATGCACTTTGGATGGAAAGAAATCATTTGTACATAAATTTTGACAACGCCATTTGCAAACACTAATTGTTTACATGCCAAGATGCACCCATCCACCAAATATATATGTGGCAAAAGTTTATCACAATCTAGCAGATATGCATAATTAGTGAGGGACCCCTTTTGATTTTGTGCAATTTCCACTAATTAGGTAGAGATCGAGAAGGGTTAATTAATTAGGCCATGTTAGGGGTTATGTGTTTTAGATTAGGTTGTGTGGATTCAAATACAACTTCTTTATTTGTGTGCTATGATTAATCAAAACTAGATCGATCGACTGCGCACACATTATTAGAGGCGCATGCCTTTGCGCACAAAGTGCATGTGTGTGTTGTTGGCCACCAACGAGAGAGAGAGAGAGAGAGAGAGAGAGAGAGATAGAGGTAGAGAGAGCTACATACGAGAGAGCGATTGAAATCCCCAAATTAAACACATATATATGCATGGCACATTTAATTTAATTAGAGGACCGCGAGGCACCCCTGGCCTGCTTGATGCATAATTAAGTGTCATTGGCCTATATATATAGGGTTTAATTAGGGTTTAGGGTTTAGGGTTAGGAGGTTAGGGTTTAGGGTTTAATGTTTATGGTGTTTAGGGTTTAGGGATTAGGGATTAGGGTTTATTTAGGGTTTAAGGTTTAGGGATCATCGATCGAGTGCGCACACACACATTATTAGAGGCACACGCGCCTTTGCGCATAAAGTGCATGCGTATATGTGTGTGTTTTTTGGCCACCAACGACATATAGATGATCGAGAGAGAGAGATTGAAATCCCCCAAGAATATGTTCAAATATATATTAAAATATATGCACGAATTAATGCATGCATGGTAGGCCATGCATGCACACTAATTATATATATATTATGAGGAAACTTAATCAAATGTGTTTTCATTCGAGAGAACTTGTCAAAATTCAAGTTAATTAATTTATCATCGATAATTATATAATTAATTAATGAATCTCAGGGAGATGTTATACAACATATGATCGATATATAGGCCATGTATATATTAATTGGTTTTAATCTACCGTTTTTGCTAGCTAGCTGCATGCTATATATAGAGCATGTTTTTATTAGATCGGGTTATAGCTAGTATAGTTTAGGGTTATGTGTTTTAATTAACTAGGGTTTGATTAGCTAGGGGTTAGTTATATATATATGGTTTAGGGTTAATGCATGTCACATTTAATTTAACTAGAGGACCGCGAGGCACCCCTGGCCTGCTTGATGCACAATTAAGTGTCGTTGGCCTATATATATAGGGTTTAATTAGGGTTTAGGGTTAGCTAGCTGGGTTTAGGGTTTAGTGTTTTGGGTGTTTAGCTAGGGTCTAGGGTTTAGGGTTTAGTGTTTACTGTGTTTAGAGGGTCTAGGGTTTAGTGTTTAGGGTGTTTAGGGTCTAGGGTTTAGGGTCTAGTGTTTAGGGTCTATGGTTTAGGGTTTAATTAGTGTTTAGGGTGTTTAGGGTTTAGGGTTTAGTGTTTACGGTGTTTAGGGTCTAGGGTTTAGGGTTTAGTGTTTAGGGTCTAGGGTTTAGGGTTTAATTAGTGTTTAGGGTGTTTATAGGGTTTAGGGTTTAGGGTTTAGGGTTTAGGGTTTAGGGTTTAGGTTTAGGGTTTAGGGTTTAGGGTTTAGGGTTTAGGGTTTAGGGTTTACGGTGTTTAGGGTCTAGGGTTTAGGGTTTAGTGTTTAGGGTGTTTAGGGTCTAGGGTTTAGTGTGTTTAGGGTGTTTAGGGTTTAGGGGATTAGGGATTAGGGTTTTAGGGTTGTTTAAGGTTTAGGGATCATCGATCGAGTGCGCACACACATTATTAGAGGCACCCGCGCCTTTACGCATCAAGTGCATGCGTATATATGTGTGTTTTTTGGGCCACCAACGATATATATCGAGAGAGAGAGATTGAAATCCCCAAGAATATGTTCAAATATACATTAAAATATATGCACGAATGCATTGTAGGCCATGCATGCACACTAATTATATATATATTATGAGGCAACTTAATCAAATGTGTTTTCATTCGAGAGAACTTGTCAAAGTTCAAGTTAATTAATTTATCACGATAATTATATAATTAATTAATGATTCTCAGGGATATGTTATACAACATGATCGATATAGGCCATGTATATTTTAATTGGTGTTAATCTACGGTTTGCTAGCTAGCTGCTATATATAGAGCATGTTTTTATTAGATCGGGTTATATCTAGTATAGTTTAGGGTTATGTGTTTTAATTAAGTAGGGTTGATTAGCTAGGGTTAGTTACATATATATGGTTTAGGGTTAATGCATGGCACATTTAATTTTATTAGAGGATCGCGAGGCACCCATGACCCGCTCGATCGATGCACAATTAAGTGTCGTTGGCCTATACATAGGGTTTAATTGGGGTTTAGGATTAGCTAGGGTTTAGGGTTAGGGTTAGGGTTAGGGTTAGGGTACGTTTAGGGTTAATGCATGTCACATTTAATTTAACTAGAGGACCGCGAGGCACCCCTGGCCTGCTTGATGCACAATTAAGTGTCGTTGGCCTATATATATAGGGTTTAATTAGGGTTTAGGGTTAGCTAGCTGGGTTTAGGGTTTAGTGTTTTGGGTGTTTAGCTAGGGTCTAGGGTTTAGGGTTTAGTGTTTACGGTGTTTAGAGGGTCTAGGGTTTAGTGTTTAGGGTGTTTAGGGTCTAGGGTTTAGGGTCTAGTGTTTAGGGTCTATGGTTTAGGGTTTAATTAGTGTTTAGGGTGTTTAGGGTTTAGGGTTTAGTGTTTACGGTGTTTAGGGTCTAGGGTTTAGGGTTTAGTGTTTAGGGTCTAGGGTTTAGGGTTTAATTAGTGTTTAGGGTGTTTATAGGGTTTAGGGTTTAGGGTTTAGGGTTTTAGGGTTTAGGGTTTAGGGTTTAGGGTTTAGGGTTTAGGGTTTAGGGTTTAGGGTTTACGGTGTTTAGGGTCTAGGGTTTAGGGTTTAGTGTTTAGGGTGTTTAGGGTCTAGGGTTTAGTGTGTTTAGGGTGTTTAGGGTTTAGGGGATTAGGGATTAGGGTTTTAGGGTTGTTTAAGGTTTAGGGATCATCGATCGAGTGCGCACACACATTATTAGAGGCACCCGCGCCTTTACGCATCAAGTGCATGCGTATATATGTGTGTTTTTTGGGCCACCAACGATATATAGATGATCGAGAGAGAGAGAGATTGAAATCCCCAAGAATATGTTCAAATATACATTAAAATATATGCACGAATGCATTGTAGGCCATGCATGCACACTAATTATATATATATTATGAGGCAACTTAATCAAATGTGTTTTCATTCGAGAGAACTTGTCAAAGTTCAAGTTAATTAATTTATCACGATAATTATATAATTAATTAATGATTCTCAGGGATATGTTATACAACATGATCGATATAGGCCATGTATATTTTAATTGGTGTTAATCTACGGTTTGCTAGCTAGCTGCTATATATAGAGCATGTTTTTATTAGATCGGGTTATAGCTAGCTAGTATAGTTTAGGGTTATGTGTTTTAATTAAGTAGGGTTGATTAGCTAGGGTTAGTTACATATATATGGTTTAGGGTTAATGCATGGCACATTTAATTTTATTAGAGGATCACGAGGCACCCATGACCCGCTCGATCGATGCACAATTAAGTGTCGTTGGCCTATACATAGGGTTTAATTGGGGTTTAGGATTAGCTAGGGTTTAGGGTTAGGGTTAGGGTACGTTTAGGGTCTAGGGTTTAGGGTTTAGTGTTTAGGGTGTTTAGGGTTTAGGGATTAGGGATTTAAGGTTTTAGGGTTGTTTAAGGTTTAGGGATCATCGATCGAGTGCGCACACACATTATTAGAGGCACCCGCGCCGTTACGCATAAATTGCATGCATATATATGTGTGTTTTTTGGGCCACCAACGATATATAGATGATCGAGAGAGAGAGAGATTGAAATCCCCAAGAATATGTTCAAATATACATTAAAATATATGCACGAATGCATTGTAGGCCATGCATGCACACTAATTATATATATATTATGAGGCAACTTAATCAAATGTGTTTTCATTCGAGAGAACTTGTCAAAGTTCAAGTTAATTAATTTATCACGATAATTATATAATTAATTAATGAATCTCAGGGATATGTTATGCAACATGATCGATATAGGCCATGTATATTTTAATTGGTGTTAATCTACGGTTTGCTAGCTAGCTGCTATATATAGAGCATGTTTTTATTAGATCGGGTTATAGCTAGCTAGTATAGTTTAGGGTTATGTGTTTTAATTAAGTAGGGTTGATTAGCTAGGGTTAGTTACATATATATGGTTTAGGGTTAATGCACGGCACATTTAATTTTATTAGAGGATCACGAGGCACCCATGACCCGCTCGATCGATGCACAATTAAGTGTCGTTGGCCTATACAGAGGGTTTAATTGGGGTTTAGGATTAGCTAGGGTTTAGGGTTAGGGTTAGGGTTAGGGTTAGGGTACGTTTAGGGTCTAGGGTTTAGGGTTTAGTGTTTAGGGTGTTTAGGGTTTAGGGATTAGGGATTTAAGGTTTTAGGGTTGTTTAAGGTTTAGGGATCATCGATCGAGTGCGCACACACATTATTAGAGGCACCCGCGCCTTTACGCATAAATTGCATGCATATATATGTGTGTTTTTTGGGCCACCAACGATATATAGATGATCGAGAGAGAGAGAGATTGAAATCCCCAAGAATATGTTCAAATATACATTAAAATATATGCACGAATGCATTGTAGGCCATGCATGCACACTAATTATATATATATTATGAGGCAACTTAATCAAATGTGTTTTCATTCGAGAGAACTTGTCAAAGTTCAAGTTAATTAATTTATCACGATAATTATATAATTAATTAATGAATCTCAGGGATATGTTATACAACATGATCGATATAGGCCATGTATATTTTAATTGGTGTTAATCTACGGTTTGCTAGCTAGCTGCTATATATAGAGCATGTTTTTATTAGATCGGGTTATATCTAGTATAGTTTAGGGTTATGTGTTTTAATTAAGTAGGGTTGATTAGCTAGGGTTAGTTACATATATATGGTTTATGGTTAATGCATGGCACATTTAATTTTATTAGAGGATCGCGAGGCACCCATGACCCGCTCGATCGATGCACAATTAAGTGTCGTTGGCCTATACATAGGGTTTAATTGGGGTTTAGGATTAGCTAGGGTTTAGGGTTAGGGTTAGGGTTAGGGTTAGGGTACGTTTAGGGTCTAGGGTTTAGGGTTTAGTGTTTAGGGTGTTTAGGGTTTAGGGATTAGGGATTTAGGGGTTTTAGGGTTGTTTAAGGTTTAGGGATCATCGATCGAGTGCGCACACACATTATTAGAGGCACCCGCGCCTTTACGCATAAATTGCATGCATATATATATATGTGTGTTTTTTGGCCACCAACGATATATAGATGATCGAGAGAGAGAGATTGAAATCCCCAAGAATATGTTCAAATATACATTAAAATATATGCACGAATGCATGGTAGGCCATGCATGCACACTAATTATATATATATTATGAGGCAACTTAATCAAATGTGTTTTCATTCGAGAGAACTTGTCAAAATTAAAGTTAATTAATTTATCACGATAATTATATAATTAATTAATGAATCTCAGGGATATGTTATACAACATGATCGATATAGGCCATGTATATATTAATTGGTGTTAATCTACGGTTTGCTAGCTAGCTGCTATATATAGAGCATGTTTTTATTAGATCGGGTTATAGCTAGTATAGTTTAGGGTTATGTGTTTTCATTAAGTAGGGTTGATTAGCTATGGTTAGTTACATATATATGGTTTAGGGTTAATGCATGGCACATTTAATTTAATTAGAGGACCGCGAGGCACCCCTGGCCTGCTTGATGCACAATTAAGTGTCGTTGGCCTATATATAGGGTTTAATTAGGGTTTAGGGTTAGGGTTAGGGTTTAGGGTCTAGGGTTTAGTGTTTAGGGTGTTTAGGGTTTAGGGATTAGGGATTAGGGTTTCAGGGTTGTATAAGGTTTAGGGATCATCGATCGAGTGCGCACACACATTATTAGAGGCACCCGCGCCTTTGCGCATAAAGTGCATGCGTATAGTTTAGGGTTATTTGTTTTAATTAAGTAGGGTTTGATCAGCTAGGGTTAGTTACATATATATGGTTTAGGGTTAATGCATGGCACATTACATATAGTTTAAATCTCAAGAATGTTTATACATGATAGGCCATATGTGCAAAGGAATTTTTTTCCTCGTGAACTTGTCAAAATTCAAGTTTATCAGTGCCAATGGAAACTAGTCCAAAAAATTACATAGAGGACCAAAAGTACTAGACAATAACTAATAGAACCTGCAACTTTACAAAAAGGACCCCAAAACATATAGAAGAAAATCAATCGAGTCCTTCTCGACCGCACATCAGATCTCTGCTCCGCATCCTTTCCAGCAACTCCGTCGCCGGGGACGCACCACTTGGGACGGTGTCGCCGGTAGTCGCCAGGACGAAGGAGAAGAAGGGCCTCAGCAACGGCATATTGGCTCTGAGAAGGGTCGCTGAAAGTCCAAGATGTGCACGGGCAAGACGGATGACGCCGTCGTATGCCCCGAGCTTGTGAACTTTAGCAGCTTGACTTCCCCATTGGCCAGATCTGAAGCACTGACCAAAGCAAGCCTCACCGTTAGCGCCATCACATTGATGGCACCAGATCGGGGTTTGGCCGGCAAGATCCGCCAGATTCACCATAGGCCAGATCTGAAGCCGATGACGAGATCCCCGACTCCATTGCGCCATTCTGCTCATGGGAAACACTGGATCTAAGCTTACAACAACACTAACTCCCTCGGATCCAAATTAGCTGACTCAACTTTGCTTATCTAAATATGGATGTATCCACACATGTTTTTACTCTAGATACATACACGTCTAAGGAAAGTTGAATCAATTAATTTAGTTCGGAGGGTGTACAATATACAGAGAGAAGTCGGCCTCGTCTCCGGCCGGCGAGGCCGCCGGAGAGAAGGGGGAGAGGAGCCGGGGGAGTGGGAGAGACTCGAGAGAGAAAGAGAAGAGGAAGAAATGAGAGCTCCCTGGGGAAGAACATTATTTTTGTCGTTCTGCTCGTCGTAGCTTGAAACTGAAAATTTCGGCCACGCGCCAAATCATCCCGCCGCATCCATTCGAAAATCCCGTGACCAGTTTTACCCTTTTAACCCTGGTCCGGAAGCTACAACCCACCGACCATGGAGGGCTCATTCGGTAACAATGAAATATCTTGCCTAGATCCCGAACCCTCCCCACAGGCCCACACCCACCCACCAACCATTCGCCCCATTAGCTCAAAAATACTCTCACACGCCAAAGCTCTGACTCTCTACAGTACTAGATCTGCTTCGCCGCCGGCATACTCCTCCACAGCGTAGCCTTGATCGTGTTGGCTGTCCACCCACCTGATCCGCTCCCCCGCCGCCCTCGTCACCGACGGATCTGCTTCACCGCCGACCTCGCCACCGACGGATCTGCTTCACCGCCGACCTCGCCACCGACGGATCTGCTTCACCGCCGACCTCGCCACCGACTACCTCGCCGCAGCGGCTGTATCAACTTCACCGAATACCTTGCCAGCCAACCAGATCTGCTTCACTAACGCCCGCTTCTACTGAAACAGGGTCGATTCATCGTCTCCCGCGTTCGCCGCCGCTGGAATGCAAGTTGCCGCCCCCGTCCACCCCGCCGCAGCTTGGTTAGTACGCTGGCCCGTTAGATCGCGGTGTTTCTTTAGCCATGTTTTGTGTAGTTATTTGCAGATCTCATATGCCGTTAACTTTCTTGATGTGTTGCTTCGCATGAAGTTTGTTTAAATGTTGTACAGTACAAAAGCATTATCCGGTCGCTACCATCCTGTTCATTCTACTGACACCTGTGTGCATCCACATATTTATAGCCTTGTACCCATTCATTTGCTGCCAACTGTTTTTGTACTGCATGCTATTGTCGCACTGCTTTTATAGTCGTGCTATGGGCATTTCCAATCTGCTTGTTCTTATACCACGTCATTAGCTCACCGCTAGCTGTTTTCTCGTGTCTGCTATTCTCACACTGCTTTTATAATCATGCTATGTGCATTTCCAATCTGCTTGCTCTTATACCTCGTCTTTAGCTTATATAGTTATTGCTGCGTGCATGTCTGGTCTTTGTATTATCGTAGACTGACTTGTCAATGTTATTTTTCCTTGGGATTGATCATGCGAACCACTTATTAGAACATCCAACATTAACAGCGGGGACGCTAGGTAAGGTTGGAATCTGAGTTCGTGGTTGGTAATTTTGGCAGTTTACTTCCGTTATTATCTATAACCTATATGCATTGTTCCTTATGCAAGAGATTAACACTTGGAACCCTGCCATAGCAATGCCATTCATGCTTTACTATGTTTCTGCCTATTTGATATGCTTGTCTTGGAGAAACTTCGAGGGTGATTTGAACCTGACATTTGGTCATTCTTAATGCCAGTTTACTTTATGTGTAAAACCTTGGCATTACCCTACTCTAAATCTGAATGTCTGAAATTCGTATCTCATGCAAAGCAACATCTAGTTGGTTTTAATCTGATATCTGGTAACTATTGGCTTATTCATTTGGCAGCTCAAGTTTTTTGTTATTTGAAACCAGCTGACTTGGTCTTAAATGTGATATCTAAACACAGATTAAGGACAATGGAGCAGGAGGATTAGCATTTCACTTGATGGCTGAACCTAAAATGATAGGCATGTTGACCACGACTAGTGCACGCAAGAGAAGGACCTGCAGTGAGCCAGTATGTGCTTAGTACATGCATCTTATCTTATCTTGTGCTTATTTCTGCTACATGCTGTTATCTGATCTCTACATTGCGTAATACATGTTTGAATAGTTAATTGTTGTAACTATGTTTACAATGTTACCAGAATGCAGTTTTAATGAAGCAGTCATCATTAGAAGATAGTCGCCAAAAAAGGATCTGTAGCGACCCTGTGCAACATTATGATGTAAGTTTGTGCTTAGTACAAGTTCCATACATGTCTTATTTATGCAACTTGTTATTATCTTATATCTACATTGCATAATAAATGTTTGCATAGTTCATCGTTTAACTCTTTTTGCATTATTATCAGAATGCAGTTGTGATGAAGCAATCTTCATTACCAGTGAGGCCCACAAAAAGTTCTGATCTTTCTTCTGATGCATCTTCTCATAGCCGTCAACCTAGACCATTTCTTTCATCAGACAGTAAATATCTCAAGGCTGTACTTTATAAAAGACATGGTATTGCTGCTTTAAGATCTGTAGCTGATATGTTGACAAAGAGTACACAAGATTCAATCAAGGCGATTGCCAAATGTCAACGTGTTATTGATGATGCTAATAGAAGTCCTCAATGATTCTATGTAATTTTTTTATTTGGGCACATTAATTGCCTTGTAATTTTCCTATTTGTTTTATTTGTGTATGTAATTGTGTGTATCATTGAAATCAGATTTTAGGCTCATGAAATTTAATGCAAGTTGACTAGTCAAACAAGTAGGGCCCTACAACAGATTGGGCCGGCCCACTTACAGTAGTGTGGGACCCACTTTCATTTTGGGCCGGCCCACTTCTTTAGTAGGCCGGCCCGGTTACACGATAATGGGCTCCACATGCTTATTGGGCCGGCCCACTTGCTCTATGGTGGTCCCACATGGTAAATGGGCCGGCCCTTTAATAGGAAGGTGGGACCCACCTGTGTTTTGGCCCGGCCCACTATCTTGTTGGGCCGGCCCACTTTCTATATGGTGGACCCCACATACCAAATGGGCCGCCCACTTTCTATATGGTGGACCCCACACACCAAATGGGCCCTTTAATAGGAAGGTGGGACCCACCTGTGTTTTTGGCCCGCCCACTATCTTGTTGGGCGGCCCACTTTCTATATGGTGGACCCCACATACCAAATGGGCCGGCCCATTAACAGGAATGTGGGACCCACCTGTGTTTTTTGGCCCGGCCCACTATCTTGGTGGGCCAGCCCACTGGCTATATGGTGGGCCCCACATACATGGTCCCTTAACGAAAGTGGGACCCATGTGTTTTTGGCCCGCCCACTATTTTGTTGGGTCAACACTTGCTATATGGTGGACCCCACGAACTAAATGGGCCGACCCTTTAACAAGAAAGTGGGACCCACCGTGTTTTGGCCCGTACCTTGTTGGGCCGCCCACTTGCCATACTTGGACCCCACACACTAAATGGGCCGGCCTTAACAGAAAGTGGGACCCACTGTTTTTGGCCCGCCACTTGCTTTGGGCCGGCCATTCTTGTAAGGTGGACCCCACATGTTAAATGGGCCTGCCCATTTAGTTTTGACCCCAACCTTAGAGGTTAGGCCCGGCCCACTTAACTAATGGACCAGCCTGCTATATAGTTGACCGGCCAAACTATGTCATCTGGCCCGCCCGCTTAAGACGTGGCAGCCCCTGTGTGGGCCTACCATCTACCACGGGGTTTCAACGGTTAACGCCGTTAATGGCGCTAACGGCGTCCTGACGTGTCGGTTACATGACGTCGCAGTCAACGGCTCCCGAAAACACTTCCGCAACGTCCGATTTTCCGTGGCGGAAGGCCCCAAGAGCGACGGACCGAAAAAATCGTCGTTGGACGTTGCCTGACGCAGTTTCGACAACGGAACCCATATCGTCGGGTTAGGCCCATAGGCGACGAAAAATGCCCCTTAGTTGACGATTTTGGGACGTTGTCTATCGAACTTTTCTTGTAGTGGTAACCAAATTTTCTGGGGCACCAACTTTATCTTTGTTGGATATCATGAGATGCTATGCATGTTCGTCTTATCTCAAGTAGTGGATTTCATGATCAAATGGTCTGAGTATGCATATGTTAGAAGAACATTGGGCCGCTAACTAAAGCCATGCAGCATGGTGGAAGTTTCAGTTTGGACATACAACCTCAATCTCTTATGAGAATATTAACTATTGTTGAATGCTTAAGCATTACAAAGAGGAGGAGTCCATTATTCGTTGTCTATGTTGTCGGTATGATGTCTAAGTTGAAATAATCAAAGCAGAAATCCAATGCGTGCTTTCTCCTTTAGACTTGTACAAAGTGCGATAGAAATTCCTTTGTGACACTTGCCAGCCATATGTTATACAACATGAGAATCAGTTGTTTTCCCACAGATAGTAGGACAAATGCAGCACTATTGTACTCATGCATGAGACATGCAACTTGTAGGAAGTATTATGCATAGTACACATGAATTATTACTACCAATGGACAAAATTGTTTCTATGTTTTCAAACAAAAAGCTCTAGCACAAAATAGTAATCAATGCTTCTCTCTGCGAAGTGCAATCTTTTTACTTCATTGTTTTGGTTTAGTAAAATTTTATTCAGAGCTGCAAAAACACTCGTGTTAACCGTGCATTGATTCTTACATGTTTACTTATTGCACCCGTTATATTTACTCTATGTTGACAAATATCCATGAGATATACATGTTACAAGTTGAAAAAAATTTGCTAAACTTAATCATCCTTTGTGTTGCTTCAATGTATTCTACTTTAACTTATTGCTTATGAGTTATCTTTAAGAGACTTATTGATAATGGTCTTGAAAGTATTATTCATGAAAGTTTTGCTATATATGATTCATTTGTTAGTCATTATCTTTGTTAGCAATCTTTTGTTCAGATCACCTCCATTCATCTCATATGCTTTACAATAATGTTGATCAAGATTAGGCAGAAAGCATGTCATCGTAAATTGCCAGAAACATCGCCACCACTGAGACCAGAACTAAGCTGGGGCTTGACAGCCCAAACGTATCTATAATTTCATGTTCCATGCTACTTTTATTACAATACTTGAGTGTTTTACACATACTTTACAAAAGATTATTTTACATTTTCTCCCACTCAACTCATTAACAAGATGCCATGCCGCTGTCAAGCTCACTGCTTTTTGTCTCAGAAATCCTAAGGAAATATTCTCTGAATTGGACGCAAATCAACGCCCAGGGTCCTATTTTTGCACGAAGCTCCAGAAGACCGAAAGGAGACGAAGTGGGGCCACGAGGTGGCTGTGACATCAGGCGGCGTGCCTGTGCCTGCCGCGCGGTCTCGTGGTGCCTCGTGTCGCTTCCTTTGACCTACCCTTCCGCCTCTACTTAAAGCCTCCGTCGCGAAACCCCCAGACCGAGCCACGATACGGAAAACACACGAGAGGCCGCCTTTTCAGCCGCACCCCATTCCGGGGATTCAGAGATCGTCTTCCCAAGACTCGGTCGATTGGAATCATCAATGGAAATTACATCATCATGCCCGCCTCCGGATTGATGCGTGAGTAGTTCATCCTGGACTATGGGTAGCTGTAGCTAGATGGCTGTCTTCTCCGCTTGTGCTTGCCTTGTATTAGATCTTGTGAGCTGCCTAACATGATCAAGATCATCTATTTGTAATGCTACATGTTGTGTTTGGTGAGATCCGATGAATAGAGTAATACCATGTTAAGTTGATTATCAATCTATCATATATGTGTTGTTTATGTCCGCATGCTCTCCATTGCTATAGATGCTCTGGGCCAAATTGATACTTGTAACTCCAAGAGGAGGCTCTAAGTGCTCTATTCTTCCATTAACCTGGGACAAGTGAGCTTAAAGTTCTAAGGTTGGGGATGTGTCGTTGCTGGCTTTAGGATAAAACATTGATGTTATTTATGACATTTGTATGATTGTGCATTTACGCACCATACTTAATGAATTATCTGTTGTTCGCAACTTTAATACTGGAAGGGGTTTTGATGATAACCTAAAGGTGGATTATTTAGGCATGGATGCATGATGGATAGCGGTCATGTAATACTTTGTCGTAATGCCCCGATTAAATCACATAGTAATCATCGTTGATATGGATTAATTTATTTGTCAATTGCTCGCTTGTAATTTGTTCAATGTCACCCAGCATGTTAGTTATCCTATTGGAGAGACACCATCAGTGAACTGTGGGTCCATTCTTTTTACATCTGAATACATTCTATTGTTTACTATTCTTGCAAACAACCACCATCTTCCACTCGATACGCTAATCCTTTGTTTTCAGCAGTTTATGAGATTGGACAACCTCATCACATGCTAGCAAAGTACTTTGATTGTATGTGCAGAACCACGTTGGCGCTAAGCCACCGGTGTTGCGCCGCACCACATCTCTCCTCCACCAACAACCTTCACGTGTTTCTTGGCTCCTCTACGGTTCGATAACCTTGGTTTCTTTCTGAGGAAAACTTGCCGCTGTAAGCATCATACCTTCCTCTTGGGGTTCCCAACGAACGTGTACATCTACGCGCATCAGAGCCCCAGATGTCCTAGAAACTGCCCCTGACGCACACGTTGTGCCGGACCAAGACTCCTCGTCTCCTATGTACCACAGTCCTTGACCCTCTCTTGCCTCACATAAAACAATGCTTGTTAAATTCGCTACCGGTATGCCGGGGTGAGAAGATGTATGATACTCAGTTCTTTTGGTTGTGCTACTCTTAGCTTAACCGTTATGTTTAATTGATGCTTACATACTAATCCGGTAACTTATGTGATTTAAACCTTTCCGGTTCGTTTCGTTTGCTTTGCTCTTGCATGGTGAATCTTCCGGATTCATTTCTGAATTCAATCTGATGCACACTTGGTTCTTTTGCTTTGGCTCTGCCTACCTCTCTGGGTGTTTTGGCGTATGAGACACAAAGTTCTTTTGCCAAGCAAACATTTTCTTGAACTTAGAAAAAATTCGAAATTTTTCACAAAAAACCGGTATATCCGGGGTTAGTTAAACTTTGTTCGGGCTGTTTGTTTTCGGTTCCTTTTTGCGTTGTTCGCGTGCCAAAGTCCTTCCGGTTTATCTTGCTTGCCATGAAGCCGTAGTTGCTGGGACAAATAAAGAAGTCGAAGACCCTTTTGTTTGTTAATACCAAACCGGAAAAGAAACTTCCAATAATCAAACCGGTATACAGAAAAATAAACACATTGCATGCAATTCCGTATAGGCAGTCCCCGAGATCGAGGCTGCATTTTATTCATAGCATATAAGGTACTAAAAATTTTTACAAAGACATCTTCGTAAATAGAAAGGACTGAGTAGTGCTATCTAAGGGCGGCTGTCTTCTCCCCATATGTCCTTCTTTCCCCTTCTTGGATTCATGTGCATCGATCAAGTAGTAGGCATCATTGTGTAGCCTTGCTCACAATGAATGGCCTCTCCCACGGAGGTGAGAGTTGTCGTCCTTCAGTGCGCCGCACTAGACGTAACACTGTGTCTCCTTCCCGAATAATTTCTGCTTACCTTCCTGCTATGATAGTTCGAGGTTTTGCTGGTATATGGTTGACCTTGCCGTAGCCATTTTTGCTCTCGAGCAACCACATCATTTTCTAGACTCTTGTAACTCTTCTGTGATAGAGCTGTACTTGGTAACCGTTGAGAATGCTCTGTATGACTGTCGTTTCGTATACCATGAAAAATGGCGTATATCCGGTAGACATGTTTGGTGTGGTCCTTATGCTCCACAGTACTGATGGTAATTCATCAAGCCAACATCCCGGCGTTTTTTCGAGTGGCTCAATAAGCCTCGGTTTGATATCGGAAAGCACGAGTGCATTTGTTCTTTCAACTTGCCCATTCCCTTGTGGGTGTGACACAGAGCACACATCCAACCGGATATTGTGATCGTCACAGAAACACTTAAACTCTCCTTGAGAAAAGTTTGTTCCGTTATCTGCGATGATGCTGTGTGGGTATCCATACCGCAAGATGACATCTTTCAAGAATTTCACGGCTGTATGCCCATCACATTTGGCAATTGGCTTTACCTCTAGCCACTTAGTGAATTTATCGACCATCACCAAGATATGAGTCATGCTTCCTCTTGCAGTTTTGAATGGTCCAACCATATCCAGGCACCAAACCGCAAAGGGCCAAGTTATCGGTATAGTTTTTAAACCGGATGCTGGGGTATGATTTTGCTTGGCGTACCTCTCCATTGCATTTTCGGACTAAGTCCTCAGCATCCTCCAAAGCAGTGGGCCAATAGAACCCATGCCGGAACACTTTTGCCACCAACGCTCTGGATGAGGCATGGTGCCCACATTCTCCTAGGTGAACTTCCACAAGCATTTCCCTTCCTTCTTCCAGTTCCACACATCTTTGTAAGACGCCGGTAACACTTCTCTTGTGCATCTCACCATTGATGATGGTGTACGCCTTGGATCTTCTATGGATCCTCCTCGACTCAGTTTCGTCAACCGGCAAGGTGCCGTTGATCGGGAATTCCTTAATAGGTTTAACCCAAGTTGGTGCTTCTCGAACCGTGAACACCGGTACGTCTATCTCCATGTCATCCACCATCATAGTTTCTTCCGGTTTTGACCCCGAAGTCCCCGGGTTTGCCGGAACAGTCCCCGAGCTTCGTTCGTCAACATCCATGGGTATTATGTGGGATTCCGGTACAAAAATTGATTCAGATTCCGGACTTGGTGTGATTGATGGTTTTCTCAGGTGAGCTAAGGCTATTCCGGAAGGAATTTCTTGCCTGGACGAGCCCAGCTTTGATAGAGTATCCGCGGCTTCATTTTCCGCCCGCGGTACATGGTGAAACTCACATCCGTCGAAGAATCCGGCAATCTTTTTCACATGGAACCGGTATGCGGCCATGTTGGCATATTTTGCATCCCAATCTCCGGAACACTGCTGCACCCCCAGATCTGAATCACCATAGCAAATGATCCGGTGCACCCCGATTTCTTTTGCGACCTTGAGCCCATGCACCAAGGCTTCATACTCAACGACATTGTTTGATGCCCTGAAGTGTATCTGCAGCACGCATCTCAAGTGATCCCATTTTGGTGAGGTGAGAACCACTCTTGCACCAAGACCCTCTTTGAGTTTGGATCCGTCAAAGTGCATCTTCCAGCAGTCCATTTCCGGTTTAGGTGGTTTGTATTGCATTTCAGCCCAATCAACCAGGAAATCCGCCAAAGCTTGTGATTTTATGGCGTCTCTTCTCTCATATGCCGGTACGTATGGTGATAGCTGAATTGCCCATTTGGCAATCCGGCCACTGGCATCTTTGTTGCCCATGATCTTCGAGATGGGTGCCTCGCTCACCACTTTCATCGGGTGTTCCTCAAAGTAGTGCTTGAGTTTTGTGGCGGCTATGAACACGTCGTAGGTCATTTTCTGGAAGTGCGGGTAGTTTTGCTTTGAAGAGGAGAGCACCTCGCTCAGGTAGTATACCGGCCTCTACACGGTTTTTCCTTCCTCATCTCTTTCTACCACAACCACAACACTTACTACCCGGTTTATTGATGCTATGTAAAGCAACATGGGTTCCCTTTCCAAAGGTGAAGCCAGTATTGCAGTTGTAGCCAGCATGTTTTTTAGCTCCTTGAAAGCGGCGTGTGTCTGCGGAGTCCAGACAAAAGTGTCCGATTTTCTCATTAGGGCATAGAGAGGCAAGGCCTTCTCCCCCAACCGGCTGATGAACCGGCTCAAAGATGCCAAGCTACCGGTAAACTTTTGGACGTCCTTTAGGTCCTGAGGTATGGTCATCCTCTCAATGGCTCGAATCTTTACCGAGTTAACTTCTATACCGTGGTTGGATACTAAGAAACCGAGAAGTTTTCCGGCTGGCACACCGAAGGTGCATTTTGCCGGATTAAGTTTCATCCGGAACCTTCTCAGGTTGTCAAACGTTTGCCTCAGATCATTGATCAAGGTATCTTTTACCTTTGTTTTTATCACAACATCGTCCACATAGACCTCCACGTTTTTGCTGCCGATCTGATCAAACATGCATTTTTTCATACAGTTTTTGTATGTTGCGCCGGCATTTCTCAAACCAAAAGGAATGACATAGCAATAAGCCCCGCGGCGGGGTAATGAACGAAATTTTTATTTGGATCTTCCTTTTCAAGGGAATTTGGTGAAAACCGGAATAAGCATCCAGAAACACGTAGTTCACATGTCATTGATTAAGGTATCTTTTACTTTAGTTTTATCACAACATCGTCCACATGTACTCACGTTTTTGCCGATCTCATCAAACATGCATTTTTCACAAAGGTCGGCATGTTGCGCCGCATTTCTCAAACCAAAAGGCATAGTGACATAGCAATAAGCCCTGTGCGTGGTAATAACGCAGTTCTTATTTGATCTTCCTTTTTCAAGGGAATTTGGTGGAACCCGGAATAAGCATCCAGAAAACACAAGAGTTCACAATTCAGCGGTAGAATTCGATCACTTGATCAATTCGAGGTAAAGGGAAAGGATCTCTTTGGGACACGCCTTGTTCAGGTTGGTATAGTCGATGCATGCGCCACACTTTTGGAGCCTTGGGGTCTTCTTCTTTCTTCGACTCAGCATCGGGATTGTCAGGCCATCAAGATGCAGTACCCACGATGAAACCGAAACCAAAATTTGCAACTTCTTCTCCGATAATCTTCCTCCTATCTTCAGCGAACCAGCGTATAGGCTGTCGTACCGGTTTTGCATCCTTCCGGACATTCAAAGAGTACTCAGCCAACTCCCTCGGCACACCCACCAAGTCATCAGTGGACCAGGCGAAGATGTTCCGACACGAGGAAGGATAAGCGCCAGCTTCCTATCTCTGCCTGACCGCACCGCACGAACGGCAGCCTGGGCATGCCGGATCCAGACAATGTCCTTGGTCTCTTTAGTTGGTGAACGCCGGTGTGCCCAAGTTGCCGTCATGGCCACTAAGTTCAGCTGGGAGGATCGGAGCAAGGCCACACGTTTGTATCCTCTTCTTTCTCACTTATCACCAAGATTCGCCAGTTTGATCCGCGGAGGCTCACGACACTTTAGAAGTTTCACCACAACCGTTGGACCATTGGGTGTCGGCATCTTCATCTTGAGATACGCATGAGTTGAGGCCATGAATGCCGCCAATGTCGGTCCAGCAGTGCATGGTATGGGCTGTCCAGATCAACCACCTCGAACAGAATGTTTTCCACCTGGCAATTGTCACGTCCTCTGAAAGACACATCCACCCGGACTTTTCCCATGGGCGAACAAGACACCCGGAACAATGTCGTGGAAAGTAGTGTGGGTTGGTCATAGATAAGCTTTATGCCAAGCGTTATCGTATGCCGGTATACGATATTTATGCTGTCCTCCGTTTATCTATCATCACCTTGCTGAACTGACCCGTGTTGTTGGTCCATGCGGCTGATTGGATCCACAACCAGCGCATATCCGGGCCGATCTGGCATGATCTTTGGTGATCCTTGACAACCACCGTGTAGTTACTGATCTGACCACAAAGATACCTGGTACTGCCGCAGATCACCGCTCACTTCTTGAATATGATGGACACTTTGCCTATCTGTTGGCTCGGATGCTCAATGGCCAGCACATATCCAGATCTCATAAATGTTCCGACCCAGCGTGCCGTGTGGTGGTTGATTGTTATCGACGTACCACTTGATGAACCTCTTGTTGTTGGTGCGCTGTTCAGCCACCAAAACGGCTACATTTTATCAAGAAGGCATGTGGTGGTAGCTTGTCTCTGGCATCTTTCATATTGCCCTTTTCCAATAACTTCTTGGTCCAGGAGCAATCTTTTGTCAGGTGGTTCGCTGGTCTTGCCAGATTAGGCGTGTGCCACCGTCACGGTTAATCCATTGCGAATTCCATGGTGTATTTTTCCTGATCTTGCCACGGCCTTTTCTCAACCCATTGTTTCTTCGGACCAGCCCAAGGCTGTGTTCCGGTTTTCCCTCTGGCTTCCGCCGGCACCGGAATTATCCTCTGCACCGCTGCCACTTGCTGCGGACCATACCTTCGAATCCGGAAAGTCCTCTCTTCTTTTATTATGCCGGTTATCCCCATTGATCCGACGTCAGCCCTTTGCCAAAGGAATCACCACACAAGTGGCTGTAACGGTCTCCCAAAGTGTAACCGCCTCGCCATCCGGATCATCTCAGCCGTTGTGGTTGGCATGCTTCTTGTAGCTTTTGCTAAAGTGGGATGCTCTCCGGCATCCATTGCGTAACCACCTATTGCATGTGCCTCTAATACACCTTCACAAGAATTTCACAGATCTAATTCGGTCATAGTCCTGTCCGTTTATCTTTGACGCTCGCTGGCACATTGCGCCACTCGCTGCGTCTGTTTGGCCTCCAAGACGTGATCATTGAAGTTGCTCGCTGTGCTGGCCTCTTCAAATCCAACCAGCCATTGATACTTCCCTTTGGCAAATTGTTTAGCCAAATTCGTTGGTCCCACTAGGAAGGGACGGTATGATTTGACTACCAATCGCCGCTTCTCCAATCATAGCGTTCCTTCCACCAACGACATAAATAGTTGTGGACATAATTAGCCAACCAATCTTCCGAATTTAGTTGTGCCATCGTATGCTTTGTATCCTGGGCAATCAGTGCCGCACTGGAGGTTCTTCACATCCGGGGCCAAAGCATTGTGGACCGGGCGGACCCTCAGCTTCGATACGCACTGGCCCAGCTCCGAGGCTCGCATCCTGGCCTGGCAGGCATCTTCTCCTACACGTTCCCCAATGGGTTCGGTAGTTCCCGGTCCGTTCCATTCGGAATCGGCCTCATCGTGATCTTTCCGGTACCCACGGCTCTTACCTGCCATATCTTTGGTAGAATCTCCTCAACATAAGCTGCTCCGGTTCGATAATTTTGCCCGGTTTCAACTTTACCGGCATAAGCGTCATGTTCCCGCATAGTCATCTCCGGCATAACCATGACCTGCTCCTTGGTTTTTTCCACCGGTCTTAATATTGGCTTTTGTTGTTATTTTCTCGGCAAGAACCGGATCGTACACAGTCATCCCCTCATTTCCTTGTTTTTCTTCTTCGTCCGGGAAGGACGATGCCTGCCCATGACCGCCCTGCACCGACCGGATCGATTTTGACGCTACTCGCAGCTTTGTTGATCTCAAGCGCTTCACGCCTCTATCATGTCAAGCAACTCTCTACTCTATCTTTTGCCAAAGCCTCACCTGAGAGCGACTCACACATTTGTACAGCAGCCCTAGCAGCTTTTATCATCTTATCCAGACTGCTATACTTAGGTTTTTCCACTATGCTCAAAGGTACCGACGCACTCTTTCCAGCAAGAACCTCTTTGCGCAAGTCCTGATCTAGGTTGCGCGCTTTAAGCCGGTGTTCTGCAGCTCTAACCGGTTGCGCGCTAACAAGCAAAAGCCATGGGCGCGTTGTACTCACGTATGGTTAGGTTCAGCTCCCGCTGAGGATGTCCGCCCCCCGGAGAGCAGCTCGCGCTGCGCCCACTCAGCTTGTCGCCGCCGGCGTTTTTGCGCGATGGGCGGGCCACGTCGTGGCGTTTGCAGCGGGTGCCTTCGGTGCTGCGGAAGATGTTCGGCACGCCCTCGCCGCGCCGAGCGGTGGCTTCCGCGCCTGGTGGCGTTGTCCGCCCTGCCCTCTCCAGCTTCTTTGCCGACGCCTCCCGCCAGCCATCATCACCTCCACGCTGTCGGTAGCGCGACCGGGCGCAGAGTCACGAGCAGCAGAAGATCTTCGATGGTCTGGCGCCACCAGCACCGGGCGTAGCACTGCGCTCCGGACGGTGCTGTAGTAGACGCGATGACGAATCATGATGCGGCCGTTCTTGGGAACTTACCGTCGTTGGCGAAGCAGCCCACGTTGTCGTCGATGAAGTCTAGCGAGTAGAGGCGTTGAAACCGCTTGCCCTTTCCTAAGCGGGGACAGAATGAAACGACCATAATAAAGACGCTTACTATCAAGTCCAGACACCACCGCTCGCTGAGCGGTGAGAGGCTGCCGCCCGAAAACTCCCAAGCGCAGCTGTGGCCCACGGTGGGCGCCAACTATCGCCGTGGTGTAGATGCCATGGAATGGCTTAAGCTGGGCAATGTGCGCTAGAGATTAGAGGGTGTTAACACAGGGAAGGATTTCGGGTCGGTATCTTTATTGATGAACTTGGCCTTAGGCCCGAGGTTCAAGATGAACAGTACAAGCTCATCAACTCTATATCAGCTAGGGTTGGGTCTCTATTGAATCGTTCCGCAGGGGTGCCCCTCCTCTCCTTATATAGGGGAGAGGGTGGCTTACAAGGGAAGGAACCCTAATGGCATCTAGTGTGATGTAATCTACTTTATAAAGCTTCTTTGGCCCGGATGACTCCAGTCTTGACTTTATTCAGGAAGTGATGACCTCCTCCAGAACATTTAACGTCATCTTGATCCTTTGGTGTCAGGGCTTCGATTAAAGCTACTTTGCTTAGCTCATCCTTGTCTTCTAGTCTTGGAGAGAATCTTTGACCATAGTGCCGACAGGCTACAGTGAAATTCATGCTGGTACTCCGGTACCTCTCATGTTTACCGAACTCCGGTATACCCATCCTGGGATACCGGTAAGCTTTAACTTGACACTTGCCAACTTATCTGAACCATCCGAATTAACCTTTAATCCGGTATCTTAAGAGATAAACATGGCAACTTTGCCATGCCTTTGGCCTACCGGGGGCCATCCCCCCGACACTGCCCCTAATAAGCACATGGGAACATTGGGAATGGGATGAAAGACTAGTCATGTATAAAATGTATCTAGGCTCATAGTACATTCTTGTGTCTAAACATCAATATTTGCAAACAAGTGACCATGCAATAATTACTTCCATCTGACATGAGAAAACATCAAGGATAGCAGCACTTCTACCGGCTATTCTAGGTGTAAAAACGATTACATCATTTGTAGTGAGTTGTTTGTCGTTGGCATATTTTCCCGCAACGGAAATTTTCAGCTCTCCCTCGATTTCAACAGAGACAACATGACGTGAAAGCTTTATCGTACCATCTACCATGAGTGGCAACTTGCCATCTTCAGTAGAGAGGAGCTTGACTTTCATATCATCTAGACTAATGGTGCTGGCACTAAATATGCCTTGACAACCATCTGGCCACGAGCCATGAATAACTTGTATATTGATCGTAGCCTCCACAGATTTAGCAAGGTTGGCGAATGTGAACTCAAGTTTGGAAAGCTTGCTAGTGTCAACATAGTTGATCACATGTGTGTGCCATTTGAACGTTTTGTACTTTGAAGCTAAGAAGCTCAGATCTTTATCTTCAGATTCATTATTGGCGCCCTTCACTTTCAACGCAACCTCAAAGCGCACAGAATTTGACACATCACACAACACAGGTGCACGGCTTGGGCCTGTTAGTGTTAAATATGGATCCTGCATACAACAATTGACTAAAGCACATTAGTACGGGAATCTTTGTAAATAGTATAATTTGTATTTAACAAGAAAAACAATAAATATAGAAGACCTATAAATTGATAACAAAGATGTGGTGTTTGCCCATGCTTATATATATATATATATATAACTCGTTAACCACGTAGAGGTAGATTGCAATAACATGAATTAGAGCCATGCTAGTTGCATTAGCAACAACAGCAACAGCAGCAACAACAGCAACAGCAACAACAACAACAACAACAACAACAACAACAACAACAACAACAACAACAACAACATGTCTGACCATTGCTACATAACTCATTCATATGATTATATCAGGTATAAATAAATTACAATAACAGAAACTAAAAGTACGTTCATGGTATAAACAGAAAGAGTAGCACATGATGATGTGAACTTGCTACGTAAAAACAATATTGTGTTAGCAATCATGTCTAAATCCAGCTTATTTACATTTCGAAACGATCTAAAATCAAAGAACATCTAAACATTAAGCAAACATAACATAGAAAACAGTAAATTCAAGGCACACTTCAACAGATAGAAAATACATGCACAGAGTGTATAGGGTTACAATCATTCGCACCAAATTGGTACAGAGACATAAAATCTAAACAAGATATAGGTAAGATTGTGCAAAGACTAGAAGACATACAAATAATTGGAGAAATACCAATGAAGCATTGGGATAAGAATTACATAGTCTTAGTGCCATGTTAACAATGTTAGAACGCTTTAAGACAAAAATGATAATTAACCGAAACACACGACTAAACTATGATGTCCAAAGTAAATCAATAAGTAGCCAACAGCCAAGCACACAAACCTCAACGGTGACGGTTTGACACTTATCTCTGGCGCGAGCAAAGACAACATTGCGGTTACGATCTAGGTGGTCTCTTATGGCGATCAAACCATACACATCGAGCGGCCACCGCAGTTCCTTCACAATTCTCGCGATTTTGAAGGAAAAGAGCTGTAAAGTTCCCGTCGGAACGGCGGAATGCTTGGCGCCTGGCTTGGTGTCCGTGAAGCGCATTGCCCGGATAGCCGCTGCGTTTAATTTGTGGCACATGGCGTTATAATCTAGTAAGATTTGAACTTAGGCGTGTGGACTGAAAATATCCATGGAAAGGAAGGAAGAGAAGACTTGATCGAATTTAGTCTCGAATCAAGAGATGGGAGTATACTTAACTGGTGTCCTCGTAGGTGCCACGTTTACGAGCCTTCCAGCCATCGCGGTAAATACAAGCCCAGACGGGCCCGTTGTCCCGGCCGGCCGACGGGTACTCCGAGCAGCGCACATGGTCCTCCTCCGCCTGCCGCATCTGGAGCAACTCCATCTGCTCCACCTGCAGCCGCGACTGGTACGCTGCCGCCTCGGGGTCCCCCGTCGCGTTCCACTTAGTCAACGCTGCCCGCTCCTCCTTCAGCCGGTCCTTCCTCCGCGCGTCATCCGCCGCCGCTTTGCATGCCGCCGCCGTCTCCTTCCTCGTCTCCGGCGACGGGTGGGGCTTGGCGCGTCTCGATGATCCACCCATCTCCCGATCGATCGTCCGCGCCGCCGTCAGTAATGTATGGGCAAAGATGGGGGCCGCTCTACTAAATAGGGAAAGAGAAGTTTACGGAACGGAGTTGTCGTGGTTTTATATGTTGCGTATTCTTGGGTTAGGACTTGGGACTCCGCGCCGCCCGTAATCAGCAAACATACACATTGTACGTACGTATATGTCCTGTTCAACAGAAGCTCCCGCTCATCTCGCAAACCATTTAACCAACAACAAGCGGAGTATGTCCACACGATCTAGCCGCACGAGGCCGATGCAAGAAGAAGAATCGTCCGTTCAAGGAGGAGCGGGAGAAGGAGATAGTGCTGAAAGAAAAGCTCGAGACTCGTGAGCAGATCGACATGACAATCTTTTATTAGCTCGTCTTAAAAATAAGGATTTATCTATGTCTTAGTCGACTGAGATTTTCTCAATGCTCAAGAAATTGGTAATCGTTAACTTATCGCTCAACCTTAAAATGAAGATTAATCGCTTATCGGCTGATTAATCGATTTTATTGGTCGGCCATTTATCGGCTAATTTTTTGAAAATCCTATTTTTTGTCAATAAAGTTTCTATAATATGTAATGTAAAAATAATAATGGAGCATTGAAAAGAAGTAATACCTTGATTCGTTGCATTTGAATCAATAAAAATGAAATTTTGAGCTAATGCATAGTTCTACTAGACTATAAGATGAAAATATCGACTACCAGATCGAATTTCGCCAAATTTCACTAGAAATCGGCTGAAATATCGGACATCAGACTGAAATTCGGGCGAAATATCGGCTATCGGATTAAAAATTGGCAGAAATATCTGTTCCAACGATAAATTAGCCAATATGCTGAAATCCTATCGGTTACCACCCGATTCACAATAAATCGGACGATAAATCAGTATCTTGGATGATTTTTTTAACGAGCCCAGTCTTGGCTGACTGAGAAAAGTGCAACTATAGAAGTACAATTGCACCTTCTTTAAAGCATATTTTTGTTAGTGACTGTGACTTAAAAAATTCTCTGAGGCAAAGCAAATCCATAAAAATACACAAGACCAGCATAAGTGTCTTTTATAGGTCAAAAGTAGAAAATGAGTAGATCTTTAGCCTGATAGAAATACCTGATGTTTCTTAATTAGTATTGTCGGCACTAATACCGGTTAGGTGAGTGGAAAGCGACTTATGAAGCAGGTTAAGTGAGCGGGATGTAGCTACAGTAACAGAAGTGATTGTTGCGGCAGCAGTCACCTTCAACTCTTACCTGATCCCTGATCCCGCCAGGTGAGGCAAGAACAGGGGGATCCTAGCTGGCGATCGTTCGCTCAAGGCTTGCGCAGCGATCACTTTCTCTTTCTAGCAAAACAACAAATACTGGATGATCCGTACGTGAGCAAACCTCTTTCTTCTCCTTTCTTTGACTCACGTCCACGTTAAAAAATTTCAAATTTGAAATTTTAAAATGTTTTATCTCTCAAACAGCAACTTCGATGTAAGATCCGTTTTCACAATCGAATCTGTCTCGACGAGATCTCCAAAACTAGCACCCATATTAATATGTTTTGACAAACTTTTTTTGGCTAAAAGTTATCAATCCAGTCTAGGTGAATAATCAACCCCTCCGTACTTGACTGATCAACGGTAAATGTATAAAATTATCAACCTCGTGCAGGCTATTGAGAAAAAGTTCTGCATGCATGCAGAAATAGACGAAATTGCTGATGTCAGCGGAATCTTTTCTAAATTTGAAAATTCAAAATGTTTTAACTTTCAAACGACAACTCCAAATTAAGATCCTTTTTCACCAATAAATTCGTCTCGACGAGATCTTCAAAACTAGCACCCATGTTAATATGTTTCGACAAACTTTTTTTGGCTAAAAGTTATCAACTCTTTCTATTTGAATAATCAACCCTCTTTATTTGAGTGATCAACGATAAATGTATAAACTTATCAACCTGGTGCAGGCTATTGGGGAAAAGTTATGCATGCATGCATAAATAGATGAATTTGCTAATGTTAGCGGAATCTCTTCTAAATTTGAAAATTCAAAACGTTTTAACTTTCAAATGACGCCTCCAAATTAAGATCCGCTTTCACCAATAAATTGCCTCGACGAGATCTTCAAAACTAGCACCCATGTTAATATGTTTCGACAAACTTTTTTTTTTGGCTAAAAGTTATCAACTCTTTCTATTTAAATAATCAATCCTCCGTATTTAAGTGATCAACGGTAAATGTATAAAATTATCAACCTGGTGCAGGTTATTGAGGAAAAGTTCTGTATGCATGCACAAATAGACGAATTTGCTGATGTCAGCGGAATCTTTTCCAAGTTTGAAAATTCAAAACGTTTCAACTTTCAAACGACAACTCTAAATTAAGATTCTCGCTTTCACCAAATAAATCCGTCTCGATGAGATCTTCAAAACTAGCACCAATGTTGATATGTTCGAGAAACTTTTTTCGGGCTAAAAGTTATCAACCATCTCTGTTTGAAAAATCAACGCTCTGTACTTGAGTGATCAACGGTAAAATGTATAAAATTATTGTTTTCCACTATCTTAGGTGTAAGGGCAGCGCCTTGCTTTGTCTTTATTTAGTAGATTCGATCTGCTATGGTTGCTCCTTGTTCTTCAAGGATTAGTTTAATATCTGTATAGTTAGGCCTTGCAAACGGGTTGAATGATCCAGAGCGCGAGGGTACGGTTTGATGATCCTAGAAGGGACGTTCCGGGAATCGACACCATGTTAGTTTTTAGGCCTCTTCTAGGGTTATTTTTGTTGTCTTACGTATCTGCCAGGCTCAATCACGTGTAGGATGCTCCGGTTATGCGGTGAAAACCTAAACTGTCGTAGATCTAATTAGCTTAGTGCTGATAAAGAAAGAACCCATGTTATTCATATCTAACATGAACCATGGGTTGATCGGCTCCCTGAGCCGATCTACATGGTAACCTGAGAGCCGATCGGGGCTCGTTTAATGTTTACGTGTCTATCATGCAGGAAACTAATCGAAGCGATCCAACACCTTTCTGACCAGGTATAGGTCAGGTGGCACGCCCTTGCATCCGCCAGGACGTGTGCCGAGCATTTGCGGGCCGTTGACGAGGGACCAGGCCCACCAGCAGTCTTGGAAGCCTCCCAGCTCTTCGTGTTGCTTAACCGCTGGCCAAGTGGGTTTTGCAGGCAACACATTCTGGCACGCCCGGTGGGACACTCTACAACAACGGCGTCAACATCTGCAACCGAGATGGCGGCACACCGGGTCACGTACGACGAGCTCACCGAGGATCACAAGAAGAATTATGATGCGATCAAATCTCGTCGAAGCCGATCTCATCGGCTCTTTCGAGAGGACCCGTTCACATGGCGTTAGGTGGAAGGGATTCTCACCTGAAGGCGTTCTTGACGGGGTAGACCTGTCTCTCCCTTCAGAGGAACGCACCAGAGCTCTGCGCCAGGAAGTCAATTACATGGTGGCTCATTCTATGCATCGTTTTTCTGAGACTGCTGAACTCTTTGCGCATCGCGTGGTGGTTCAGAAATCATGAAGCATCGTACTCTCCTTCAGGACCTACTCTAGGGACTCACTAGGGAGAGATACCGCTCTACACCCGGACCGCTGCCGTTCACGCTGCCGCCTCGTATAACAGGCTTCACCGGCATACGTCGTCTACAAGGTTGGAGGCGATCCTGAGATTGCCAATTCTGTCCGAGCCGCCCAAAGAAATCCCGCATGGATACGTGTGCATACGTGATCCGACGCAACAACTTCACGCGCACAAACCAGATTGCAGCGGCAGGGATTTCCACAAGAGGAGTTTCTGGAGCAGATGCCGACAAACGGGCGTAGCTATCTAAATATGCCACTGGAACGAGTCATGAAAGTTCGGCCCCTAGCAAAACAGTGGAACAGATCAACAGTACAATCTTGAGAGACCAATTTGGCATCCGCTAAAGAGGAGGACAATCGGCTATTCCAAGCCGTACCCCAATGAATATGATTTGATTCCACTGCCACCCAAATATCGGCTCCCTGAGTTCTCAAAGTTCGGTGGGTCAGAAGGATCTAGCTCGATTGAGCATGTGAGCGATATTTGGCACAACCGGGCATGATCTCAGATCGCATTCGCTACGTGTGAGATTTTTCAGTCCTCACCGGACCAGCTTTTGGGTGATACACACCTGCCACCCAGATTCGTCCGGACTGAAGAAACTCGAAGAGCAGTTTCACGTGCAATATCACTCAGAGGCTACCGAGGCTGGCATTGCCGATCTCACGCAGGTGCGAAGCGAGAGAAACGTGTGTGAGTACATCAGCGCTTCAGATCGTCGGGAACCGATGTTATTCTGGTTCTGTTTGAGTGAAAAAGAAGTGGTCGAGCTGGCAGCGTGGGGCCTCGCCGCACCGCTCAAGGATCTGTCTTTACAAAGTTACAACTCATGGCGCATGGTCCAGTTAACTTTGTATGAGCAGCGCCATCCGAGTTGTACCAAGACAAGTTCATCAAGCGCCCGATCACCCTGGTCGAGACAGCAGAGGTTGAGGACCCTGAAGACCAGGAAGTAGTCGTGTTTTGAATGGGCTCGGGGCAGTCCCTGTGTCCTGCAAATGGGTGAAGCCACAAGGGCCTGCAAGAGGGTTTGACTTCGATATAAGCAAAGTTGAGCAGATTTTCGATTTGTTGCTCGAGGAGAAACAGCTGAAGTTACCCGAAGGCCATAAAATTGAAGGAGATATGCCCTAGAGGCAATAATAAAGTGGTTATTTATATTTTATGTTTATGATAAATGTTTATATATCATGCTATAATTGTATTAACCGAAACATTAGTACATGTGTGTGATATATAGACAACAAAGAAGTCCCTAGTATGCCTCTTAAACTAGCTTGTTGATTAATGGATGATTAGTTTCATAATCATGAACATTGATGTTATTAATAACAAGGTTATATCATTATATGAATGATGTAATGACACACCCAATTAAGCGTAGCATAAGATCTCGTCATTAAGTTTTATAAGCTTTCGATACATAGTTACCTAGTCCTTATGACCATGAGATCATGTAAATCACTTATACCGGAAAGGTACTTTGATTACATCAAACGCCACTGCGTAAATGGGTGGTTATAAAGGTGGATTAAGTATCCGGAAAGCATGAGTTGAGGCATATGGATCAATGTGGGATTTGTCCATCCCGATGACGGATAGATATACTCGGGCCTCTCGGTGGAATGTCGTCTAATGTCTTGCAAGCATATGAATAAGTTCAGAGACCACATACCACGGTTTAGGAGTAAGAGTACTTGTCAGGAGACGAGGTTGAACAAGGTATAGAGTGATACCGATGATCAAACCTCGGACAAGTAAAATATCGCGTGACAAAGGGAATTGGTATCGTATGTAAATGGTTCATTCGATCACTAAAGTCATCGTTGAATATGTGGAGCCATTATGGATCTCCGATCCCGCTATTGGTTATTGGTCGGAGTGAGTACTCAACCATGTCCACATAGTTCACGAACCGTAGGGGTGACACACTTAAAGTTGGATGTTGAAATGGTAGTACTTGAATATGGAATGGAGTTCGAATATTTGTTCGGAGTCCCGGTGAGATCCCGGACATGAGGAGTTCGGAATGGTCCGAGAATAAGATTCATATATGGGAAGTCATTTTATGTGAATTAAAATGATCCGGAAGGTTCTACGGAAGGTTTCTAGAAGGTTCTAAAAGTCCGGAAGAAATAAGGATGGAAGGTGAGTCCCAAGGACTCCACTCCACCTTGGCCGACAACCAAGGGAGGAGGAGAGTCCAAGTGGACTCCCACCATGGTGGCCGGCCACCCCACCAAGGAAAGGGGGAGTCCCACTCCCCCTAGGTTTGGACACTTGGAAGGTTTTGTTGGGGTCTTATTCGGACTCTTGACCTAAGCCTGGGGCTTCCACCCATATAAAGAGGGGGAGAGAGGGGCTGGCCGGCCACTCAAGCCACCCCCATGGCCGCACCTCAAGGGTGCTCTACGGCGCTCTCCCCAAACCCTAGCGGTCTCTCTCTCCTCCACCATATCCCGCACGCTAAGCGAAGCTCCGCCGGATTTCTCCACCGCCACCGACACCACGCCGTGTCGGATTCAAGAGGAGCTACTACTTTCGCTGCCCGCCGAACAGGGAGGTGGACGTCGTCTTCATCAACAACCGAACGTGTGACCGAGCACGGGAGGCTGCCCGTTCGTGGCGTTTAACCGATCGTGATCAAGATCTTCTCACGCGCCTTGCAAGCGGTGATCGTTTACCGCAGCAATAAGAGCCTACTCTTATAGGCTTTGGAATCTCTTCAAGGGTTAGTCTTGATCATCCCCTCGTTGCTCCGTCTTCTAGATTGCATCTTGGCTTGGATTTGCGTGTTCACGATAGGGAAAATTTTGTTTTCTATGCAGAGTGTTACCTATTCTAAAGCCGTGTCTATGCATAGATGGTTGCACGAGAACACAATGGTTTGTGGGCGTTGATGCTTATGTTATCTTTAGCTTATACTTTGCATCTTTGTGGCATAGTGGGATGAAGCGGCTGGGGCTAACTTTACATGACCGCGTTCATGAGATTTGCTCCACGCTTGACATGCAACTTGTATTGCAAGTGGCTTTCTGGGTGTCTGTCTCTCCTACTATAGTGAAGATTCAATTTACTCTTCTATTGACAACACTAGTATCACCGTTGTGGTTCATGTTCGTAGGTAGATTAGATCTCACTCGAAAACCCTAAACACGAAATATGCAAACCAAATTAGAGACGTCTAACTTGTTTTTGCAGGGTTTGGTGATGTGATATGGCCATGATGTGATGATGAATATGTATGAGATGATCATTATTGTATTGTGGCAGCGGAGCCTTATGGTTGTCTTTAATTTTCATGTTGAGTAGTATTTCAAAGTATGTAATAGTTGCTACATGAGGTGAACAACCATGAAGCCGGCGCCATGAACCTTGACGCTACGTCGACGATGATGGAGATCATGCCCGAAGATGATGGAGATCATGTCCAGTGCTTTGGAGATGAAGATCAAAGCGCAAAGACAAAAGGGCCATATCATATCACATATGAATTGCATGTGATGTTAATCCTTTATGCATCTTATTTTGCTTAGATCGCGACGGTAGCATTATAAGATGATCCCTCACATTAATATCAAGATAATAAAGTGTTCTTCCCTCGTATGCACCGTTGCATTGTTCGACGCTTTGAAGCATCTCGTGATGATCGGGTGTGATAAACTCAACATACAACGGGTGTAAGCCATGTTGCACGCGGAATACTTGGGTTTGCTTGACGAGCCTAGCATGTACAGACATGGCCTCGGGACAACGGAAACCGAAAGGTTGAACACGAGTCATATGGATGATATGATCAACATGTTGATGTTCACCATTGAAGCTACATCATCTCACGTGATGATCGGTTTTGGTGTAGTGGATTTTGGATCGTGTACCACTTAACAACTATGAGGGATGTTGTATTAAGTGGGAGTTCATTAGTAATTAGATTAAAACATGAACTAATTATCATAAACATAGTCTGAGTAGTATTTTGTTAATTTTGTAGTATTGGCATCCGTTTTTCTACCATGCCTAGTCTTATTATTGAGATAGAAATGCTGTTAAAATCTGACAAGAAACTTTACGGATTGGTACCGTATTGTTAAAGAATCAAGAATTGATTAAGTCCTATTGCAAACTTTTAGTAAACCTCATATTGTTGAGTCAAAAACTATGGTTTCAATTAGTACCTAAAGTTATCTTGTCTCCGTCAAAAACTTGAAGTTCAAATTTGTTTGAAAAGTAAGGAGCTGAAAATTTAGTTTTGAAATAATCAAGGTATGAGATATATATGATATCTAAGACCTTATTGCAAGATGATAGAATATAATTTGGTGAGACTACATAAACTCATAAGTTTTATGGGAATGTATGAAGGTTGAAGACGCCAGGCGTCACAATCCTCCAACTATTGGGGCAATAATAATATTCGCGTATCCATGAAGTTATCATCCTTAGTATACACCGTTGCTAATACCGTTGAACATCTCGTGATGATCGGGTGTCATAGATTCCACGAGGCATACAACGGGTGCAGCCAGATTTGTACATGCGACTAAGGTTAAACTTACGAGCCTAGTATGTACAGACATGGTCTCGGAAAGTCGTCATGATATGATGGATAAAATTATGAGTGAAATTGTTCATCATATTACAAAGTTACTAATAGTGAAATCAGGAACACTTGTCATATGATGATCAACTTCAAAGTTAGAACCTCAAGGTTATTGGTATTTGACCAACAAATCTAGAAGTCTATGATGTTGAAGTGTTTTTCTGAATAATGAGGAAAATTAAAAGAGAAACTATAAAAGATATTTTGGCAGAAAGAAAAGAAAAGACTAGAAAGTCTAGCTCAGGTGTATATAAATGATATACATGTTATGGTTGTATTCCTAGTTTGGTCACACAATGAAATTCTTGGGTATTTATACCATATTGGTTGGTATGAAGTGTCATGCAAAACAACGCAATACAAGAATACAATGGCCTAAGTGACTGACAATGAATATGATAGGAATACACGTCTGGAACAAAAATAAAGTGTTATTATGTTCGTCGTTGGCATTCTATCTAGCCCTTAGAATTTATAATAAAGAACTTAATAATTGTTATTTTGCTTCTGTCAAATGAAAACAATGAGTTGTTCAAATTATGACATTACTCCATGTTCGATGGATAAGTTATTATAAATCTTAATGGTGAAACACACATACATAACACTGACGCTAAAATGCCATAAGACAAATGATTTGAATTCCACTTATTTGTGGAACCGCCATTTAGGTCATGTTAGAAAGGAACGCATGAAGGAACTCCATGCAAATGGATTTTGGAGTCACTTGATTTTTGAATCATTTGATGCTTGCAAATCTTTTCTAAAGAGAATGATTAAAATACCGTTCATAGGCAAAAATTTGAACGGGCAACTAACTTAGTGGAAAAATACATGATGATGTATGTGGTTCACTGGGCATAGTTGTGTGCGGGAGATTATTCTACTTCATGAAAACTTTCAACAATGAATTGAGTATATATGTGGATATATTCAATAAGGAAGAAGTTTGAAACATTTGAATGGATTCAAATAAATTTCAGCATGAAGTGGAAATCATCGTAATAGAAAAGTCGAATATCTATGATTGGATCATGGTAGAAATATTTGAATTACGAGTTTTAGCGAACATCTAAGAGAATTATGAAATTGTTCTACAACTCACATTTCTTGGAGTATCATAATGATGATATAGTATCCAGATATGTATCCAAACCTTGTTGGATTAATGATGGGATAAAATATTATGACGCCATTATATTTTTGTGGATTATGCTTTAGTGACTACCGCTTTTACACTGAATAGAGCATCATCATGATCCGTTGAAATGACACCATACGAGTTATGGTATGGGTATAAACCCTAATAGTCTTTCTTTAAATTTTGGTCTAAGAGTTTACAACCAAAATCGGATGAATGTCTTTGTTGGTTATCCCAGAGATTTAATTGGGAATTCTTCCCACGAGACAAAGACAAAAGTGTTTGTCAATGTTTCTTATTTCCAAGAAATTGTTTCTAGTGAAATATTTGAGTGGGAGGACAATATAATTTGATAAGGTTTATGAACCTGAGCATAATGATCGAGTAGCAGCATCGGAATTTGTTTCGGAAGCGGCCACGAATCATGGCTCCCATGACTACAAAGTGTTTTAGCCATGGAGATCGAAGATATTAAACCTTGTAGGTATGGTTTACTTTGTGATCAAATAATTGATTTGTGAACAAAGGATTAATTTTGAATAATGATAAACCAACTACAAACAAAGAAGTTATGATGGCCCTGACTCCGTTAAAATGGCCATGCGCCATGAAATCCATAATAGATGAATACTTTTGAAAGTAAATGGATCTATAGACTTGGATGAAATATCCTTAAAGAAGCTCGACTTGTCGAAAAATTGTTTACGACAAAGTTCAAAGAGTTGACTACGATAAGATTAGATCTTCCGTAGCAATGCTTATAGTCTATGTGGATTATTCTAGTAATCGCTACGTATTTCTTTCATGAGATATGATAGTAGGATGGCAAAATACATTACTTAAATTTAAGTGTGTATTAAAGGTGTATACAAGATACAACCAAGAGTTTTGCTGTCCGTAGAATACTAGATAGGTATACAAACTTCAAATGGATGAAGTAAGTATCGCGGAGTTGGAATCTTCACCAGATGAAATAGTCAAAGAGTTTTTGATTTCATCAAGAGACGATGAAGAGGCTTGTATTTGCAAGAAATTAAGTGGGAGCGCTGAGACATATTTATAATACTTTATGTAGGTGACATATAGTTGGTTATAAATGATGTAATTATATACTTGATAAAAGGTTTCATTGAGAATTAACTTCAATGAAAGGATATGGACTCAAACAAATTTAGTGTCAAGATCTATAAAGATAGATTGAAAACATAATAAGTCAAAGTACATATGATGGATATTGAAGTAGTTCAATATAGAAAAATTAAGAAAATGTTCTTGTCATGTGAAGGTTTAACAAGACTTGAGTGTATCGACACTCAATGAGTAAAAACACATGAGTGATTATAGATCACGAATAATATGTACACAATCAGATATCATGTGCTATAAATTGTTATGAGCATATACCAGAATGATTCATATGATGATCATTGAACAACAATAAGAATATCCTTGAGTACTTTAGAAGAACTAAGGATATATTATATATATATATTTTTGTATGAAGAAATGACAACAAATCGCTGTAAGGTGTTACACCGATATTGGTTTTGTCACATATAAAATATAATTTCAATCTCAAATTAGACTAAGTATTGTTTAAAAGGTAGCACAATGAGCTAGAAGTTGTCTATGCTAGACTTAGAAGAGTTCTAAATATTGTGACGGAATCTACAAAAGAAGGCAAAGTATGTCATTGTTTTGACAATGACAAAGGATGTTAAAGTCAAGAGGTTCTTTGAGAACTTGGTAGTTCCAATCAGAACTTTGAAGCTATATTGTATGTGACAATATTAGTGACATATTTCAGACATGGAATTAAGGTTCCACCAGAAGACCAAACATATTTAAGGCCGACTCATTTGAAATGAGTGATGCTAACGCAAATGAATTACAAAATACATACGGTTCGAGCATGTCGATCCGTTGACTAAAACCTCTCTCGTGAGCTAAACATGATAAAGCACCAGAAGCCAAGGTGTTATATCTTTACAAATGTAAACTAGATTATTGACTCTAGTGCAAGTGGAGACTGAAGGAGATATGCCCTAGAGGCAATAATAAAGTGGTTATTATTTATATCTTTATGTTTATGATAAATGTTTATATATCATGCTATAATTGTATTAACCGAAACATTAGTACATGTGTGATATGTAGACAACAAAGAAGTCCCTAGTATGCCTCTTAAACTAGCTTGTTGATTAATGGATGATTAGTTTCATAATCATGAACATTGGATGTTATTAATAACAAGGTTATATCATTATATGAATGATGTAATGGACACACCCAATTAAGCGTAGCATAAGATCTCGTCATTAAGTTATTTGCTATAAGCTTTCGATACATATTACCTAGTCCTTATGACCATGAGATCATGTAAATCACTTATACGGAAAGGTACTTTGATTACATCAAACGCCATGCGTAAATGGGTGGTTATAAAGGTGGGATTAAGTATCCGGAAAGTATGAGTTGAGGCATATGGATCAACGGTGGGATTTGTCCATCCCGATGACGGATAGATATACTCTGGGCCCTCTCGGTGGAATGTCGTCTAATGTCTTGCAAGCATATGAATAAGTTCATAAGAGACCACATACCACGGTAGTAAAGAGTACTTGTCGAGACGAGGTTGAACAAGGTATAGAGTGATACCGATGATCAAACCTCTGACAAGTAAAATATCGCGTGACAAAGGGAATTGGTATCGTATGTAAATGGTTCATTCGATCACTAAAGTCATCGTTGAATATGTGGGAGCCATTATGGATCTCCAGATCCCGCTATTGGTTATTGGTCGGAGTGAGTACTCAACCATGTCCACATAGTTCACGAACCGTAGGGTGACACACTTAAAGTTGGATGTTGAAATGGTAGTACTTGAATATGGAATGGAGTCGAATATTTGTTCTGAGTCCCGGATGAGATCCCGGACATCACGAGGAGTTCCGGAATGGTCCGGAGAATAAGATTCATATATGGGAAGTCATTTTATGTGAATTAAAATGATCCGGAAGGTTCTACGGAAGGTTCTAGAAGGTTCTAGAAAAGTCCGGAAGAAATAAGGATGGTGGAGTCCCAAAGGGACTCCACCCACCTTGGCCGGCCAACCTGGGAGGAGGAGTCCCAAGTGGACTTCCCACCATGGTGGCCGGCCACCAAGGAAGGAGGGGGAGTCCCACTCCCCCTAGGTTTGGACACTTGGAAGGTTTTGGTTGGGGTCTTATTCGGACTCTTTGACCTAAGCCTTGGGGCTTCCACCTATAAAGAGGGGAGAGAGGGGCTGGCCGGCCACTCAAGCCACCACCATGGCCGCACCCCTCAAGGGTGCTCTAGCCGGCCCTCTCTCCCCAAACCTAGTCTCTCTCCTCCACCATATCCCGCACGCTTAGCGAAGCTCCGCCGGATTTCTCCACCGCACCGCACCACGCCGTCGTGCTGTCGGATTCAAGAGGAGCTACTACTTCCGCTGCCCGCTGGAACGGGGAGGTGGACGTCGTCTTCAACAACCGAACGTGTGACCGAGTACGGAGGTGCCTGCCGTCGGGCGCGGAACCGATCGTGATCAAGATCTTCTACGCGCTTTGCAGCGGCAAGTGATCGTCTATCGCAGCAATAAGAGCCTACTCTTATAGGCTTTGGAATCTCTTCAAGGGTTAGTCTTGATCATCCCCTCGTTGCTACCGTCTTCTAGATTGCATCTTGGCTTGGATTGCGTGTTCACGATAGGAAAATTTTTTTGTTTTCTATGCAACGAATCCCTACAAAAATCCCTACAGCGCAAGAGATGAATGGGAGACCATACTGCAAGTGGCACCTTGGCTTTGGAATCTCTTCAAGGGTTAGTCTTGATCATCCCCTCGTTGCTACCGTCTTCTAGATTGCATCTTGGCTTGGATTGCGTGTTCACGATAGGAAAATTTTTGTTTTCTATGCAACGAATCCCTACAAAATCCCTACAGCGCAAGAGATGAATGGGAGACCATACTGCAAGTGGCACCACTTGTTCTCCCACACCACCAATGACTGCAAAGAGCTGCGTAAGCAAATCCAATCGGCGATAGAACAAGGCCGTTTGATCTTCAGTTTGCCATGAAAGTGGACACGCACCCGTTCCCTACCGTCAACATGGTGGAGCTAGGTCACCCAGGGCAGTGTCAGCCAGGTTTCTCATTTGATATTAACATGGCAGGGCCTGTACACCACCACGGCAACGACAAGGAAGAAAACGGTCATTCCCGTGGCAAGGATAAAGAGGAGGCCGGTCCGCGCGACCGGCACCGACATGAAGATAAACGGTACGTCACCGAGGAACAAGTGAGAAGCGTGCGATATCAACGACCACTTTCCGCGCACCTCCTTAACAAGTATGAGCATCAGTACGACCGACGTCGGCGATACGATACGGATGACGAAAGATATCGTCGGTCTGATGCCGTCAACAGAAAATCTCGTCGGTATGACAGAGACGACGAAGGGTATGAACGCCGCGCTAATGGGAGGTCAAGGGAGCAAGAAGACATGGACAGACACTGTCCGTTCTTCAGCATTGCTGGGATTCAGGAATGAGCCGATTGCCTACAATCGACAACTGCCCGGAATGCATACAGCAGAGGAAGGACAAGGAGACGTTTCAGTATTCAGGCCTAGGGCCTCTCCCATCCTGAGCAGAAAAGCTGAGTCATCTTAAGAGGAAGATTTAGGAATCAGATGACGAAGAAGAAGACGATACCACCGGCCAAGGTGGTGCCCCGATGGACTCAGTCACTCCCAAAAGGGGTGCAACGGCTGCGTAGTTTGGAGGAAGCCGAGCACAGTACTTGTACACGTTGAGGAAAGCTCGGCCCGATCTGGCCGTGAAAATTCAGCAAACTTTGGAGGCGGATGCACGTCCACCAAAGAAAGAATGACGCCCCAAGCAAGCAAAAGGCGATGCAAAGGCATCGACTGGCACAAACATGGTGTTCATACTTCCGTCGAAGTTTTGTGCTCCAAGGATCGAAGAAGTGCCAGTAGCTCAGTTTGACTGCGGCCCACGGCCGATCATCTTTGAGAAGCCGCAAGAGAAGAGCTACAAACATTTGAAGGCCCGTACATAAGAGGATATATCAACGGCAACGTCGGCAAGATGTTGGTCGACACGGAGCAGCAGTTAATATAATGCCATATTCCATGCTACGACGTTTGGGACCCTCTAAGATCTGATTAAGACCAACGTCATATTAAGCGACTTCGACGGCCAAGCATCAGCGCGAGGCGTTTGAACGTGGACTTAACCGTGCCGAAAAACCATCCCTACGTCGTTCTTCATCGTCGACAGCAAGAGCACCTACACGGTCCTACTAGGGAGGATTGGATTCACACCAATGCTGCATTCCATCCACGATGCACCAATGCCCGATACTGGGATGGAGATGAAGTGGAGGTCGTTCATGCAGATGACTCGATCGAGATCTCAACACTGACATGTATTTGGGACATAAACGACCAAGCCGATCTCTGGAGCAGTGGACGGCTGAGCGCATTGAGGTGACAAAAACGGTGAGGCTGGTCTTATCCACCGGCCGACCGAGTAGCAAGACCAGAGTCGATGGACGTACGTGGCAAGGCCGATCCTCGCGATCGTCCCAAAAAATAAAAAGCGAGGATCTCACCTCAAGTATGTCACGTAGTCGTGGAGCAGATAAGTTGTAAACCTTATTGTGCAGCAAAAAGGAGGCCGATTCAGCAATCGGTCAAAATTATCCTCTCCGTACGTTTTGCCTGTGTTCGCATCGATCTAGCTTTTGTGTTTTGTGGCAGGCTAATGGATTTGGAAAGCCGATATCTTCAATTACTTGAAAGATTCTGGGGGTACACACGCATAAGGTACGAGGCTACGTATGTACCCGGAGCCGATTCATGAAATCGATCGCCAGTAAAAAATCAAAAATAATAAAAAATTAAGTACAGCCGATGCTCGTACATCGACTTTAGAATAAAAGCCGATGCACGCCATCGACTCAAGAGGTACAAGTTACAAACAGAGGTTCGGCTCAATGGAGCAGTTTCAGATTACATGAAGAAGCTCTACCGAAGGAATGCCTCAAGGGCACGGAGTGCGGTAACACGAACATGATCCACCTCGGCGATCTCGGCCTCGTCATCTTCGTCCGGCCTATCACCACCGCTTGTTCAAAGCGCGAATTTCGGCCAGTCATCAGCTCAGCTTTGAGGCCTTCCTTCCTCGTGGGAGTGGGCAATAAGAGCTTCCTTATCTTGGATGAGCTGTTTGGTTACCCGGACCCTCTCTTCGAGGTCCTCCAACTCCTTTCGCAAGGTCTCAAGTTCAGCAGTGCTGACAGAGGTGTCAGTTTTGGCGTCCAAAGCTGCCTTTTTCTCAGCCGCTGACACTTGTTTGCAATATCGGCTTTTAATGGAAGCTGGGCATGGCGAAGCCGATTCTCTGATGAGCCAATGTCACCTTGACCTGTGTGCAGGGTCACAACCGGCCGAGCTTCACCTGCAACGTCACCGGGAGATGAGGCTGGATATCTGCAAGAATGCTCTTTATTTCCTCGGTATCTTCAACCAATGTTTCGATTGAGGAGGAGAGCAAGGCCTTGAGGTGCTAGAGTTGACCATGGGTAGCGCTGGGTCCCGACTCTTCACTTGCTTTAGGGGCAGCTGGTTCGATGAATTCAGGTCGAACGTTAGCAAGCTTGAGAGGTCATAACCCGACAAACGACAAGAACAACGTCAGTACACAAAAAAGCAAGGAAGAGCTAAGGGAAGGAAGTGTACCTCTCCTAAGACCATAGGAGCATGATGAAGAGGCGATCGGCTCTTGTGTTTCCAAGGGTTTGGCCAAGGTAGCAGCCTTGTCAGCTACACTTTTGGAGGGTGCTAGGTCCAGGGTGGTGGATGGCATCACTACCTCCTTGACTTCCCCACTAGAGGTGTCATCAGTCTGTAAAGGAAGTGGTTAGCCGATAGGAACAGCAATAGGTTAGCACAAAATAGGAGGATATGAAGAGTAATTACATTCGAAATCCCCTGGTTTGATGAAGAGGTTTGCGGCGCCTTGCGAGCTCTCTTGACGCATCGGCTCTTTGTGCGTAGACCGCCCTGTCCTGCTTTATGTGAAGCCGGGGAAGCAGCAGGTTCGGGAGCTGACCTTTTCTTGGAAGCCGACGGTGGCAAGTCTGGCTGGCTCTGCGTAGTGGTTTTCCCAGAGTTACCGGAGCTCGAGTCCCTTCGACTGGACTGGGTATCCTCACTAGAGTTTTCTTCAGTGGAGGCATGTAAAGGAAGCACGAGCATGTTGCATAAGCCGAGAAGGATAGATGAAATCAGCCAATGCATGGATCGACTTACGTGCAAGTTTTCTTGGGCTGGAGTAGGGTTGTGGCGCCTCAAGGTCTTCCTGACAGCTACTTTCCTCACTGCTGTTCTCGCCGTGGCTGAGGCTCGTGGGGCAACCGGCCCAGAAGATACTCTGCTTTTAGAAGCCGATTTTGGTGAAGTCGGCTGGCTCTGCATCACAACCTTTTTCAAGGATGGTGAGTTCTTGCAGAAGAGGACAACTGGAGCTGCTGGGAGGAATCGAAAGGAGAGCCGTCATCGTGTGCAGGTTCGGACCGCCTTGTTGCTGCAAGAAGATAGAGCAGGGTTATAAGCGGAAGGAAATCGTTGTAAACCACTTCGAGATAATTTCTGAGTAGTGGTACATGTTCTGAAGGGATATCGTATTCAGCATCAAGTTGTTTCAACAAGGGTCCCAGAGCTCTCCTAAAGGCATGACTCTTCCACATTGACCACCAGGCCTCAAAACCATCGGTTGAGGAGGTAAAAGAGAGGTACAGGGATGGCTAGAGCGTCAAAGAAAGAGTAACACCTCCGACCAGTGAGGATGTCGGCAAGTCTGCTCTGTTAAGTGATGGAGAAAGAAATGGGGAGACACCTGCCAAGACCAAGCTGGCTGCTACGACCGGCTGATAGGACTCATAACCAGGTTTGATGATCCTGTTGAGGTGCTCATGCCCACCGGAAGGAAACAGGGACGAATCATGATGGAATATAATTGCCGGGTGCTGTGTCATCGCAAAGCTGTCTAGCCTGAAGGAGACGGGATTCTCAAAATGCTCGGATGTAAGGAAAGAAGAGGATTGTCCGGCCTTGGAAGAAGATGAACCATTTTGATGCTTCCTTGGGAATCACTGCCTGGAAGGCTGTACAAAGGCCGTAGCTAGTGCATCGGATTTGCTTCCCATATCTGGAAAGGTGCGAGTGGCACGTGGGAAGTTTGGGATGTGGTTCGAAGTATAGCTGAGCCCATAGTTGAATAAACCACCAAGGACCTCCTGTTTGACTGTCTTTTGGGAAAACAGTTTGACAGACATCAATTGGAGATATCGATAGACCTCTCCAAGGAACAGTTTGCCAATGCCCATTGGGTGCCCCTGGCAAGTTCATAGGCCAAGGAAAGGTAATTCTTGGTGGGAGCAAGGGAAGGGCCACAAAATATGAAGTGTTCCAACCAGAAATTTAGGAAGGCCATGTGTTCTTTCTCTGGGCCTTTGTTTTTCATGTGGCGTCGAAGATAAGCATGTGCAGTCTGTTTTGGAAGAGAGTTTGAAAGGAACCTTTGGCAGCATAAAGGCAGAGGGCTTGGGGATGCAATATCCAGACCAGTGATCATGGCCACGTCCCGTAGGGTTGGTGTCATGGGGCCATGACCAAACATGAAGCAATTCAAAGCATCGGACCAAAAGTAGCCGATGGTTTTCAAAAGATTTTCATGTTTCTCAAGGGGAGACAGTGATAAGGCTAAGGCATCGGCTATTCCTGTGGTTTCCCAGGTGGATTGGTGAGTTTTGGCTATTCTATTATACCATGAAACCCAATCTTCGGAGGATTAGGCCAGGCTCGTAGCGTCGGCCCAAGAGGATAGATCTAAGTTCTTCTTACGGGAATTCTATTGGCCTCGCATGAAATCAAATGAGCAGGACTCTCGGTAGAACGAGGGCCAAGACAGAGAGAATTCGGAAGGGAAGGATGCGACAGCAGAATATCTGATACCTAAAAATTAATGACGGGATGAGACATTAATTCAGGTGTTTGTTGTTAATTCCAACAATATGCTCGGATAGTGAGAAGCGGTTGGGGATTACCTCCAAGCCAGAGACCGTAGTGTTGGCGTTGGATGATTCCGCCATTGGATTCGCTGGAGTTGAGTCTGCGCGATTGGGATTGTGTGGCCGAAAGTTGGATCTGTGCGAGCGGCGATTTGGGGATCTGAGTTTACTCTTGCGGGCGAGGGTTGCAGGTTACCGTTTGAATGGGCAGCTAGGTTGGCCTTGCTCACGTTTTGTGATAAAGGCCGATGTTATGCCATCGGCTCTTTGTGCGTTGACTCGCGTTGACAATCGGCAAACGTTCTGTGGTAAAGGCCGATGTGCTGCCATCGGCTCTTTGCGCGTTGACTTGCGTTGACAATCGGCAAAATTAATATAGGAGCAAAAGTGACATAGAAACATTTTCTTCATTGATAAAGAGGATTTTTACAGGGGAAGAGCCGATTGCTCGGGCAAGGAAGAACAAGAGAAGCCGATTACTACTACTACTAGTCCTATGCTAGTAGTCCTAGTCCACGGGCGTCACCGCCCTCGTCGTCGCCGTCGTGGCTGGGTGTCATCGGCGCTGCTGCGGGCTCCCTCGTCTGCTCTGCCGTAGCCTGCGGAGGCCGTCTCCTCGCGTCGTCGTCTCGCGCGCTCCGCGCCCGACCCGAAGGATGCGCTTCGCCGCGGCTCGTCGGAGGAGGTGTCACTCTCCTCTTCCTCTTCCTCTTCCTCGTCGGAGGTGGTGAAGTCGTCCCGAGAGAACGAGTCATCTCGCTCTCCCCATCGACGAGGAACGGAAGTCGTCTTCCCCGTCGGTCAAGGACTTGTCATCCTCGGACCAGACGGAGGAATCGTGATCCTCCTTGTCCCACGTCGTTGGGAGGGATATCGTGCCGCCAGCGAGCCCCATCTGGCGTCGGCTCGCGAGAGGAAGAGGATAGGGAGGAAAGACCCGATGTCCCAGAGAGGAGGAGGAAGAAGACATGGCTGTAGAAGGGGTTTTTCGATGGCTAGTACAGAGCAGGGGGATGAAGAAGCGAACTGCTCGATGCGGTTAAATAAAGGGGATATAGTGGAGATTTAATGTTGCGGTGGTTTCCGAGGACGTGGTGCCACGTCGAATCGTGCAGAGAAGTTGAGAAGGCAAGGCATCATGATGAAGGATACTGCGACGGTTCTGCTCTGCCACGACGTGACCCTATGAAGAAAAACAAAGTGGTTTTGAAATTATCATTATCAAAACCAGGGGGCATGTGTTATCACCAGATTTTAACCGGATCAAGAGATGGGCCGTGATGAAGATGGGCTTGAAGGATTTACACGTGGAATGTCTCTGAATCGGCCTTGTACGTGAATTTGGGCTGAATTGCCCGTGTATCTGTACATTATGGTAGATTGCATCTTAGTTTAGAATTAAGAGATAGAGTTTAGCTCGTACAGTTGGTGTACTCCCAAAGATAGAAAGTCCACGGACTATAAATATGTACCTAAGGTTATTGAGAAAGGAGGACGATCACGTTCACAAAAAATACAAACCAGGCGCATCGCCACCCCTTGTTTCGAGGGTTTCTTCCGGGTAAGCATCATGCTGCCTAGATCGCATCTTGCGATCTAGGCAGTATACGTTTATTCGTTATCTGGTATTGCTCGTACTGAAGCGTTGTTGATGGCGAGTAGTACTGTTTATCTTAGGTGTTTTGGGGCTTGCATTGATACTCTTATGATCTGCTTGCTTAGCTACGCTGCCCCTCGATATCTAGCTGCCCTTACACCTATCTTAGGTGTAAGGGCAGCGCCTTGCTTTGTCTTTATTTAGTAGATTCGATTTGTTATGGTTGCTCCTTGTTTTTCAAAGATTAGTTTAATATCTGCATAGTTAGGCCTTGCAAACAGGTTGAATGATCCAGCAGCGCGTAGGGTACGGTTTGATGATCCTAGAAGGGACGTTCCGCGAATCGACACCATGTTGGTTTTTATGCCTCTTCTAGGGTTAGTTTTCTGTTGTCTTACGTATCTGCCAGGCTCAATCACGTGTAGGATGCTCCGGTTATGCGGTGAAAACCCTAAATCGTAGATCTAATTAGCTTAGTGCTGATAAAGCAAGAAACCCATGTTATTGCATATCTAACATGAACCATGGGTTGATCGGCTCCCTGAGCCGATCTACAACCTGAGAGCCGATCGAGGCTCGTTTAATGTTTACGTGTCTATCATGCAGGAAACTAATCGAAGCGATCCAACACCTTCCTGACCAGGTATAGGTCAGGCACGTCCTGCATCCGCGGGATGTGTGCCAGAGCACTGCGGGCCGTTGACCGAGGGACCAAGGCCCACCAGCAGTCTTGGGAGCCTCCCGGCTCTTCGTGTTGCTTAACCGCTGCCCGCCGGTGGGTTTTGGCAGGCAACAATTATCAACCCCAAAGTTAAATTTATTTTAAACATTTTCGAGTCCTTTTTTTCTAGAAGCTATCAACCCGGTGTCCTGTTATTTATCAACAGTAAATATAAATAACTATCAACCCTAAAAATCTAACTTCATTTCGAATATTTTGGCGACTCTTTTTAGTTTACAAGTTATCAACCCGGTGCCCGTTAATTATCAATGGTAATTATAAATAACTACCAACCCTAAAAAGTATTTCATTTAGAATATTTTAGCGAACATTTTTTTATTTTACAAGCTATCAACCTGGTGCCTCATTATTTATCAACGGTAAATTATAAATAAATAATAACCCTAAAAAGTATTTCATTTAGAATATTTTAGCGACTCTCTTTTAGTTTACAAGCTATCAACCCGGTGACCCGCTATTTATCAATGGTAAATATAAATAAATATCAACCCTAAAAATTTAATTTAATTTAAAATATGTAGCGACTTTTTTTTGTTTACAAGTTATCAACCAGGTGTCCCGTTATTTATCAACGATAAATATAAATACCTAGCAACCCTAAAAGTAAATTTCATTTAAAATATTTTAGCAACTTTTGTTAGCTTACAACTTAAAACAGTACTTAATTTGAGTAGCAAGTGGTAGTTCATTTGAGTTGCAAGTGGATCTTCCCACCCGTTATTTCCCCCTTAAAAACTACTGGCCCGAAAAAGGAAATTGCAAAAGAACCCCCTTAAACATGAATTACCGTACGAAAATAAAACCCAAAAGAGAATTGCAAAAGGAGAATTGAGAGCCTCCCTCGTGCTAAAGAAAAAGAGTGAGATACTATGTGTATGCATGCAACAATTTATGAAAGCGTGCTGAAAAGTTGGCTCATTAAATGCAAATCCATGAGATGCTCTGTATATGTGCATGCATGCAGTGTGAACGCTCTTGGCTGCATGCAACTTGCAAAGTAGTAATACAAGCTGTTAGTGTGAACACGTGTGACCGCAATTAAAACACTAAGTGATAAAAAGGAAATTGACTCGCTCCGCGAGCGCTTCCGCGCCACGGAAAGTGATTGCTCGAGCGATCGATTGCCAGGGAGGGAATTCGGCAAGAACAATAGCAGCGCAACGTGGCTAATGCAGACTTGGAAACTGAGCTTTGAGTTCTCGAATTCAAGACCTAGCTAAAGCACTATTTAAGATTTAAAATAACTAGTTGCGGTCTTTTATCGATCTCACTTCTATAGTCTTCCCATATGTCCAACTACATGTGAGGAGGAGTGTTTAAATATATAGCCTATATATTATATTTTCATTAGTTTGAACTTTTGGTTGAATTCCCTAATCCATCATTCCAATATAACCCAACGAGGAAGGGCCAGTATCTTGGTGTACCGTGGTGTGGGACTCAAGCTGGGGAGTTTGGCGAGTGGGTGAGACAGTGGACGGCGAGCTGAGCGGGGATGACGTAGATGGGCCATTAGGCTGGATAGATAGGGGCGGAGACGTGTGGATGAATTCAAGCTGGTGCTTCGTCATTGGGAACTCGACATCGATCCACCTACAGCGCGCCACCTAGGAGTTTCTTTGATGCGTTGCAGCCACCGCACCAGTCGGAGAGCTTGCATACACCTCTTCAGGAGTCGACTTATTGTTGCGGCTGAAGCTGGAAGACAGCGATGTAGAGGCTCAACGCTTGGTCATCTTGTCTGACACAAGGGTACTCAATTAAGGAGTTGGTATTTGACTCCAAAAATGAATGGTTCCTCTCATAGAAGGACTCCCAGACAGCGGCGGCACCACCATCACGGACATCTGCATCGTCCTTGTAGTGTGATGGAAGTGGAAGGGAAAGGAGTCTAGGTGAACACCACTCGGAGAAGCTTAGGCGGCAGGGCATATAGGAGGTATGTAAATGGACAGTAGCCTCATTCGCTGGCGCTAGGCTTGTTTTTTGGATGCTTTGGGGAGGGAGATATTAATCACATGAGGCCTTGTTCGGTTTCACAGATTCTGGAGGGGATTGTCCTGCTTTGAAGGCTTATTCGGTTTGAGATGATGTGAATGGGATTGACATGGATTGAGGTGGTTTAAATCCTTTGCAAGTCTAAAATATACCCCAGTCCACTCTAATCCACCAAGATAGGGGATTAACCAAACAAGGCCTGCGGCGGATTAAATCACATCTAAATGAAGGATAATTGATGTGCCATGTTAGGAGAAAAAGAGAGAGATGAGTGTTCCACATCAGCAAATCTCATTTGAAAATGAAGGAAAAGAAAATTCTAACCGGGAATCCTAAGTTCAGGGAGCCAATTCTAGGGATTAGGAGTTTATGGTTTGATCCTGACGCCCTATAAAACTTTAACGTTAATTTCAGACCTAATTCTTTAGGAAAACTTTAGTGTTTTATTGCTCAAGAGTTGTAGCCTAAGATGCGCTATAAGAACATTCCTAGTCCCGACAACAATATCCCTCCTAATAGGGCCATTGGGGGCGTCCGGCGCAAAAACACGCCTAGCCACTACACCCATACGTTTGTTGGGCGCAAAGCAACCCAATAAACTGTCTGCTGCCCCAACCCGACCACGACGCATGGGAGAGGGGGTGCTAGCTTGGGAGCGCTGGACACAAGTTGTTGCCCATGTCACGTAGGATGCTGAACGGCGGACCATCCTATCGTTGGCACAACAGATGGTAATACTAAATTAATGGCGCCTACGCCCATCTGTTAGCTTTAATTATGGCGACGATGGTATCCCAAGCGGCGACGGGTGATACGTCCCATTGTCGATGTGGCTTCCCCGTGTGGCGGCATTATTAATGCGTGCCATCGGCCTCCTCTAATGTTAAAATAGCCTCAGCATCGCACTCTTTCCCAACTCCATGGCCGCTTTCGTCCATTGCTCACATCCATAGCCTCCAGCAAACACTTCATTGCCCACAGCCAACACCGCAGCGGTGGAGTAGTGGCGAACGGCTTCATCATATGCAACCTAATAGTCGAGGATGCGTGTGCTCTCTATAGTAATGGGCACCCCACGCCTCCAGACAATGTGGCTTCCCATGGGCTAGAAGCTGATTGATGGTGACCGTTGGTGCCACAGTCGAGGATCATGCGATAGATGAAAGACGTGTAAGCCCAGCGACATGCTGAAAAATACAGAGCGCACCGGCCCTCTGTGGGATGCCAGCAACATCGAGGAGTGGCAAGCCTTATTCCGCTAGCGCCGAGAGCTAGAGCCCGCCTGCCAGACGACAGCCGCATGGCACCGAAGAACAAGAACCAAGGGGCCACGAGCAGTGGTAGGGGGTGTATAGAGGCACACCCTCGACATTGTCATGCACCACATCTATAACGGCGACCCTCCACTGCATGATATGCTGCCCTCGTCCCTGCACTAGACTCCAAGGAATACGACGTCGCTCTCTTCTACACTCCTCATCGTCGGTGCCGCTCACCCCCGCGCTTCATTGTGCCGAAGTGTGAGGTGGAGGAGGAGCCGATGTCCACTCCCAGGAAGCGGGCCATGTTGCAGCTTCCGTCGGCCAAAGGCCAGAGGAGTCGACGCTCCCGAGGAAGAAGCCCCTGGAGGAGAAGCCATGGTGAATGGATCTTAGCGAACAAGAGGGGGGTGAATGGTCGCTATGCAATTTTTATCCTTTTTCAATTTTTAGTGTGGTGCGGAAGTAAAGGTGATAGCTTTGGTGATAGAGGTGATCCTAGTGTGATCCTAGGCTAGTGCAACAAGCAAAGGAATCAAGCATGATAGTAAAGTTAGGGAGCGGGACAACCGGGGCGCAGAGACGAGGCGAGGTTTGTTTCCCGTAGTTCCTCCCACAAAGGGAGTACGTCTGCGTTGAGGAGGTGCTAGCCACGAAGGCTAGACGGCCACACCACGAAGGAAGGCCTCACCTTCTTCCTCGAGAGAGCTCCACAAAGGGGCCCTTCTCCACTAAGGCACCGGCCGAGGCCGTGGTTCCTTCACAAGGGGGCGAGCTCCACACACTAGGAGGCTCCCAACACCCTATGGGGCTAGCACAACTCCAAGCTAGCCTCCATAGGAGCACTTCCTCCAAGATCCCACTATAGGAACCCTAACTTCAAGATCCACTAAGGACTAGATGGTATTGGTGGATTCTCTCTTGGTAGATGTATAGATCGGGGCCTCCTCCACCACTCCTCCAAATTTGGGCAAGATTGATTGGGTAGGTGGGGAGATCCTCAAGGTTTGAGCTCAGCAACAATGGAGGAGAGAGAGAGAAGAGATAAAAACGGGGAAGAAGGGGCCTTTTTATAGGTCCCTCCAAATCCAATCGTTATGTGCAGTTCCCGCACAACCGGTACTACCGCTTGGGCAAGCGGTAGTACCGCTCTGGATTCAAAATCTCCCACAGATTCGCCACGTGGACTCACATCGGTAGTATCGCTTGCGGTACCGCTTGAGGTACCGCAATGGCCTCTCTGAGTCCCGGGACCCTCGCGATACCTAAGCGGTACCAAAGCGGTGGTGCCGTAACGGTACCTAAGCGGTACCAAGGCGGTACTACCGCTCTCAAGCGGTACTACCGCTCATGGTACCGTAGAGGTACCGTAACGCATCTGTGGGGCTTTTTGCAAATCTCCAGAGCGGTACCAGGGCGGTACCAGTAGGGTAGCGGTACTACCGCTACCGGTTAGCAGAAACTGCTGTTTTTCTCTTTCCTCTCCAACCACGTCACCTCGCGACACACACACAAAACCAGAAAACCTATAAGCTACGTTTCAGTCTTCCGATCATGACGTGTTCAGCGAGGGCACCGTGCACCTGCAAATCTATCAAAGATAATCTTTGCACACGGTTAAATTCATTCAAGTATTGTCATCAAACACACAAAATACGAGATATAGACCTTGCTCTTTCACATGGGGCGTACAAATGGAGGAAGGTGATGTTGCACATCATCGAGGACCTAGACTATAGCCAGGGTTGGCGCTCGCCCTCGAGGAAACACACAACAACCTCTGCGCGATAGAGGTGCCGCTGTCCGTTGGCCTCACCTGGTGGGCACATGAACTAGCAATTACATCGACCTCAACTAGCAATTACATCGACCTCGTGGGAGATCGCAGTGGTGCAGTGGCAACAGGAGAACCAGAGGCGCATTCCGTAGCGGCATCAATGAAGAGGTCAATGAAGCCGACTATGACTGGTTCTACAGTGCATGCCGTGCTATGGCCTAGATTAGTGCAGTTTAGGGCTTATTCTAAATTTTAATCAAATTTCATTCAATTTTGTAATATCAAAATTTGAATAAATTCAAATTTTCGTTTAGATTTGATATATTCTATTGAGAGCTCAGCTAGGGGAGTCGGCTCCCCCATTTTTTCGAAATGGGGTTGCCCCAGCCTCTGCATCAAACTGATGCATATGGCCGCTTTATTACTTTATTTTGAGTGAGTGCAGAACCTTATTACAAATCAAGTATCATCCATGGTCGATACAAAGATCAACCATTAAAAAGAAAAAAAACAGCGGGTGCCAGTGATACATCATATTGTGATCCTATGATCAAGCCGCCAACCGAACTGACTGTAGAAATCCCGTGCGACCATCTCCAAACGGTTGCACCCAGACTCCATGGCAGCTCGCTGCTCCTCTTCTTGGATATAAGACCACGTACGGATCCAATGTATGGCCAAAGGAATAACCTGTAAGAAAGAATGAGGTTTCTGCTTGTTAAAAATAAGATCATTACGAACATTCCATATAGCCCAAACAATGGCACAAACACCCACCCTAATCTGGATTAAATATTTTTTGGCAATACCGTTTAACCAATTTCCAAAAAGATTTGTAACATTAGAAGGTGGGGATATACTGAACGCCAAAAAGATTATGCGCCAAACAATTTTTGCCAACGGGCATTCAAAGAACAAATGCTGAATGGATTCATCTTTATCACAAAACACACAAGTTTTACTTCCTTCCCAATTCCTTTTAGCAAGATTATCCTTTGTTAGAATTACTTTACGGTGGAGGAACCACATGAATATCTTAATTTTTAAAGGAACCTTTATTTTCCAAATATATTTGTGCAGGTATTTAGTTTGATCATCTAAAAGATAAAGATACATAGATTTAACCGTGAAACCACCAGAGGTAGTAAGTCTCCATACAAAAGTGTCTTTCTCATTAGACAACTGAATATTCATCAGGCGTTCAACTAGTTCTAACCATTGCACCCACTTGTTGGGTGTCAATGTCCTACGAAATGAAATATTCAGTGAATTAGCTTCCAAAACATCAGCAACAACAACTTGTTTTCTGTTGACAATGTTATATAGTGACTCATACTGCTGAGACAAAGGGCTATCTCCTAACCAAACATCCTCCCAAAATCTGGTTGAGGTGCCATCACCCACCTTGAAAGTGCCTCTTTTGAAGAACTCTTCTTTCACTTTCATTAGTCCCTTCCAAAAGGGATAGTCAAGAGGTTTTACTGTCACTTGTGACAAAGTTTTAGATTGCAAATACTTGTTTCGAAGTAATTCTTGCCAAACGCCTTCTTCATTTAAAAGCTTAAACAACCATTTACTAAGCAAGCATTTGTTTTTGACTTCTAGTACTTCAATCCCTAACCCTCCTTGATCTTTAGGTCGACAAATTATGTTCCATTTAGTCGGCTCCCCCATACGCGGCAACTATTGCTGGCGCCCCCATACGCCCAATCTGACAATGTTGTGGGGCGCCATATGGGACGCTACCGGAGAAGCTCTAACACACATGTTCTTACAGTGCTAGTTTGTACTGCTACATTAGAAGCTGCAGGTGCAAGGATGTACCTCTTTTTGGGTAAAATTTGGGGAAGATTCCATAGTACCTAACTACCTATGTATGCATTTGAAGATTCAGCCAGGGTGCATAGACAAAGTTTGAGCCACACGCTATACATTTTTTTTACATATTGGTTTAACTAATTCCTAGTAAAAGCACTGCTCCCGCTATCTGAAGATCATATTTATTTTTAGTGATCAACCTCATGGTCCTCTTGGACGAGCTACCATGATGCGATATATTTATTTCCTATGACAACTGGACATGATCTAACATATTTTGTATAAAAATATTGTGTGGTTTACCGCCCGAGAGATTATGGCGATTTCTCCAATTCTCTCGTTGTCATGTTGTCGATAAAAGGCCCTCGGCAAAAGCGCTAAAAACTTGGCAAACTACCTAATTTCGAGTCACCGCAAGTTCTTCTTCAAGTGCCCCACGTGCTCGACCTGGCCACTGGTGTTTCCTAAGTCTTCACATTGGAAACACCCTTAGGAGATGGCGCCGGGTGGAAGCAGACACATGCACAATAACAAATATTATGTTTAGGAAAAATGGGTATGCAATCACAAAGTAGCTTTATAACACTCTTATCTAGGTCTCATAGTCAAAACATTGTTGTGTCAAAGCATCAATCCGAGACTAGTGACCATGCAACAATGACTTTCATCTCACATGAGAAAACCTTAAGAATAGCACAACTTCTACCAGCTTTTCTAGGTGTAAAAACAATATCATCGCTTGCGGTAACTTGTTTCCCATCGGCATATTCTGCTGCAACCGAAATTTTCAGCTCTCCCTTAATTTCGACACAGGCAACGTGGCGTGAAAGCTTGATCATACCGTCGACCGTAAGTGGCAACTTGCCATCTTCAAGAGAGAGCAGCCTGACTTTCATTCTATCTAGACTACTAGTACTTGCACTAAATATACCTCGACAACCATCTAGCCATGACCCATGAATAACTTGTATAGTGATTGTAGCCTCCACAGATTCAGCAAGATTGCCGAATGTCAACTCAAGTTTACAAAGATTATTAGTGTCAACATAGTTGACCACATGTGTGCGCCAATTGAATGTTCTGTATTTTGAAGCTAAGAAGCTCAGATCTTTATCTTCAGACTCATTAGTGGCTCCCCTCACTTTCAGCACAACCTCAAAACGCACAGAATTCGACACACTGCACAACACGGGTGCACGGCTTGGGCCTGTTAGTGTGAAATATGGATCCTGCATGCATGCAAAAGACAAATTAAGTAAATATTTATATGATACAGGCTGTAAATATATAATTTTTTATAGGAAAAATAGGAAATATGGCCAAGCTATATATCGACAACAAAGATGCAGTGTTTGACTATCCTTATATAATTTATTCACCGAGTATAGGTAGAATATTGTAATGACCGTTAGTAGAGTCACAATAGTGGCATGAGCAGAAAAGGACACTATTTAATTTGACACGAATTTAAATATGGTTGTGGTATAAGCAACAAAAAGGCATCACACTGACGAGATCTTGCTACCTACGTGCTCCGCTAAAAAATAATCGATGTTGTCATTTTAGTTTAAACAAAATGTTTTTGAGTTTGTCTGAATTTACAGGTATCCATATCTACGACGTCAAATCTGTAGTGTAAAAATATATTGTACAGTGAATCTAGTAAAATTAAAACTATGTTGAAAATTTTGATGTATTTTGCTGCAAACTTGGGCAAACTAAAAATAATTTAATTAGAACTTAATTAATTTTGAAATGGATGTACTAGTAAAATGCAATATTATGTTAGCAACCATTCAAAGTCCCGAGAACCTTTTCAAGAAACCAAGCTTTTGTATACCAGGCACCAACCCTAGAAGATCTCAACATTAATCAGACACCAACAAAACAAAGAAAACATTGTATACCAGGCACATATCAACACACAAATGGCACACACATGTGGTCAACTATACGAACCTCCGCGGTGATTGTTTGACAGTTATCCCTCGAGCGAGCAAAGACAATATTGCGGTTGCGGTCTACGTGGTCTCTTACGGCGATCAAGCCATACACGTCGAGCGGCCACCGTAACTCCTCCGCTATTGCGGCGACTTTGAATGAGAAGACTTGCAAAGTTCCGGTTGGGCTGGCGGGACACTTGGCTGGCTCGACGTCGGTGAAGCGCATGGCGGGGATAATCGCTGTGTTTATGGCACGTCATAGGTAAGAAAGCTAGATTTTTTCGAGGGAAAATAAGCAAGCTAGATGAACTGACATTTTTACATAATCGAACTAATTCAGTCTAGACTAGAATAAAGGAGATCGAACGTATGCTTGCTTACTGGTGTCCTCGTAGGTGACGCTCAGGGGCCCAAAACCCGTTCCAGCCATCGCGGTACCTTGCAGCCAAGAGGGCCTCCTCGTCCCGGCCGGCCGCCGAGTCCTCCCAGAGGACATGGCGCTCCTCCCTCTGCAGCACTTTGAACAGCACCATACGCTCCTCCTGCAGCCGGCTCTGGTACGCCGCCGCCTCGGGATCCCCCGTCGCCTTCCACCTCGCCACCGCCGCCTGCTCCTCCTTCGGCCGGTCCTTCCTTCGCGCCTCCTCCGCCACCGCTCTGCACGCCGCCGCCGTCTCCTTCCTCGTCTCCGGTGACATATTGAACTTGCCACGGCCCGATCTGCCCATCTCCCGATCGATCGTCCAAGCCGCCGCCACTAATCTGCTTCGTTTTTTGTTGTCTCCTGACCGTGGGAGAGAGAGACGGGAAAGCAAAATAAACGGAGCTGTCGTGGTTTCTTTCCGTATGTGCCTGGCTGGTTAATTTAGGTATACGTGTTGTGGGCGTACACATTGTACATACGTATATGTCCTGTTTGATCGAGCAGCTAGCTAAGCCCTAACATATTACGTCCGCTCATCTCGCCAAACCTTTAAATCTCACGGACATAACAAGACGGCGTCGACAGAGCCTTCGCCGATCTCAGTGCCGGACTCGTCAACATGGATCAGGATCAGCAGTCGCGCGTTACGAGGCCCATGCTCATTGCTGAAAATCACGAATGGCAACTTCTCAGTCAAACGAAGCAGACCTCGGCCCAAGAACAACAAGGAGAACAAGGAGCAAAGTTTAAAATAGCTGGCTATAGCCGGACCTGCCGCTACAGCTATGCCCTTCAAACGCTAAGACGGGATAATCCGCTATTAGCCTCAAAAAACCGCTAAACAGGTAAAAAAAAAAGCCGCTAAGGCTATAATGCTGTAAATATAGTGGGAAAGAAAAGGGAAAAAGAAAAACTGAAAATTGTTGCTACTTATAATGCTGTAATATGTGGACCGAACTGTGTCTTATTCATAGCTTTTTATGTAACCGTGTTAATATGTTATGCCTAATGCCAATAAATTATCAAAATTGTGAATTGTTGATAGAGATATATAGGAATTTTGATTTTTTTCCCATGAATTAGCGAAACCGCTAAATGGATGATTTAGCCGCTATTGCTCAGCTATAGCCTTTCATAGCTGCCAGAAATGTTGCCGCTATTTCCAATAGCCGGCTATTTTAAACTATGACAAGGAGGAGCAAAATATAAGGAGAAGGATAGGAGGAGGAAGAAGAATAAGATTATCCACCGGTCTGCATGTGGCTGATGGACATGGAAGGTAATGTTGCGAGGGGGAACCGATCATTAGCGCTACAGTTAAACGGGCATGGGATACCCCTTCATCCCTGAGAGCATGAGTCCCAGGCGATTAGATTGTCCTCGTCTCTTGGCGCTGCACCGCAGATCCATCTCGATTTTGTGGCTGCCACAGATCCATCTCGATTTTGTGGCCGCCGCAGATCCAGGAGATACGCCAGGGTCGCCCTTCTTTCACAACTCGAGTTCCTGGAGGAGATCCAGGCAAAGGATGGGCATTTTTACCCCGCTGGGAGGCAGAGAGGAGCTTTCATACTGGCTAGTAGCAGATCCATAAATTGAACATTTTTTTCCATTTTCTAGCTCATTGAAATGTTTCTAGCTCCTTGAAACACAAGATTATTTCTATTCAACCACAAGCCCCAGAGAATAGCAGAGGATACTACATTGAAATGCATGAATTTCTTGTTACAAAGCCGCTTAGAAGCAATGGATTCAAAGTTAGAAACATGCATGCCAAAAACCTCTTCTACCAGATCCCAAAGAGCTCTAGATACAATAAGGTCTCAAGTTTGATGGGGCGGCGTTCAGGTGGTGGCGGTGGCGTCTCTTCCAATAAGGTCTCCCCAGCTTCAGCCCCATCTCGACGGCAACATCGAGAAGCTTGTGGGAGTGGTGTGGTCTTCGAGAATTTTGTCTAGCTGTGGGGATCTTCGGATCGTCAATGAGCTTCATCGGCATTTCATCCTTCTTCGTTTTTGGGACGTACGTGGCTTCTTGACCCGTTCTGCAACTTCTCGTCCGCAACCAACAACATCATGCCGACTTAGGGAGGAGTGGCAGCGGCGGCGCGCCATCGACACGGTCTGGAGTTTGAAGATGAAGCTTCTCAAGGATCTCGTTGTAATTTTCGTTTTTTTTAAGGTGGATTGTACTATTCATTGTTTCTTTTAATGCTAGGGTCCTATTCACAAAAAAAAATTGGGGAAATGGTTATATGCTTATATCATCTCTCTCGTCGGCAGCGCCCTGGCGCTCGACCTAGCCACCGGGGAAATGCTCTGTCCTTGTGAAAATAGAAGTGAGGTGGCATGACAAGTTTCCCTAAATTGTCACGCCCTACTAGGCTACTACACGTGTGGCGCCTGTTAGAATATACGTGTATATTAGGATAGAGATAAACTAGGATTTGGTACCATCTTGTACTCCAAATCTCCCACGCTAAGGACTAAAATAGCCTAGACGTGAGGGGAAGTGTTGAATATAAATACACTGCCTAGTCTCTTTTCATCAGTTCGGACTTTTGGTTCAATTGGCTAGTGCAGCAATCTTTCAGCGCTCGGCTCGGGAGCGAGGCGGATGGTGGATGGCTGCAGCCCGCATGTTGGAGGACGCCGGAGAAGCGACCCCATAAGGAAGTTGTGCGCGCCCCTGGGATGGTGGCGGTGGGGCACTTCTTCTCCCATGCGCGGGAGCTCTCGTGACGGCGCAAGGAGACAGCGAAGTAGGGTGCGCGCGCGGTGGCTCTGCGGGCGTCACCATGCGGCGGAGAAGGTCGTGGAGGGCGCAGAGGGTTTGCGGCGATGGAGCCATGTCTTGGGCATGTCTTGTGCCGAGTGGGCTGCGGCCATGCTGTAGTTTGGCGGTGTCTTCGACATGGCGCATGGGGCCGCATAGTGCTGGTCATGGTAGTTGGTGCCATTGGCACGAGGGGTTCGACTCCGACATTTTCATCGAGCCTCCGTCATCGACAAGGCAAGAGCGTGACCTCGGAGTTGGCGTGGAAGTGGGAACGGCGGCTCCTTCGTCGGTTGGGTGTCGTGCTTGGTCGCTTGGGCGGCAAGCACGGTGATCCAATTGACGGCGTGGCCTCGGGGCCGATGTGGAAAGGGGAGCGGCGGATCTCCTTGGTGTTGGTTTCGACTACTTGGGTAGCGGACCCATCAACCGGTTTGGGCCGTAGCCTTGGGGCGGTTGTGGTAGACGGAGCATCGGCTCTGTGTGGTGTGGTTTTTGACTTGGGTGGAGCGGAGCCGTCGAACAATTTGGGGCGCGACCTCGGGCCGACGTGTCGGCGTGTGGAGGTTGATGGATCGGGTGGAGGCATGGGTGGAGGTTCGCGAGATAGATCCAAGCGAAAGCCTTGTCTTCGGTGGTGGTAGCTAAAGCCAATGACATCGGCGCTCTTGGGCGATGTTCCCTTCCTAGAGGTGCCATTGAGGTGAATCTCTCGTTCATCCCATGGTCAAGTTCAGGGGAAACCCTAGATCCTTGTGATAGGACGATGGCGGCATTTTAGTGTCGCGTTTTCCTGTTGTGGACTTCATCTTTGAAGTTGCACCTGATGGGAGTGACAAAAATGGATGGTGGTGTGGGTTGGCCTTCCTCAGCAGGTGCATGGCCTCGGGGCCGGTGTGGGTGCCAGAGCGATGGCTCCGGTGTGGTTTGTTGTTGTCTCTCGCTGCTTCTCTAGCTGCTTGGGTGGTAGAGTTGGAGGCTCGGCGGGTGCGCGATCTCGGAACTGGCGTGTGGATTGTTGATGTACCAATATTTGCTCAGTTTTTTGTAATTAACCAAGCAATTATCTTCTTAATCAATGAAACATGTAAATCTTTTGCCTCGTGTTTCAGAAAAACTACACTGGAAAATAGAGCAAGAGACCAACGTCTTCAGCGGGCGACGAACTGCCGTCTGAGGCGGAGAAGGGGCGCTGCCCTACGGAATCTTTGCGAGGAATTGACAGGGCTGCTGCCACTGCCTTTTTCCCTCCTTTGTTTGTCTTCTGTTTTACATTTACCACTTTTGTGCTCTCGTCATTTCTCCCCTGCTTATATAATACCAGAAAAAGATGATCATTGGATATTGATCCACCGGAATACAGAGTAATTAGGAATTAATAAAATTTACAAACTTTTCTTATAACAGCTGTGTTGAGTTGCGTAACTAATATACCGTGACATGAAAACTTGAATGCTGCGGGTGTTACTGAGTTCAAAGAGAACACACTTTCCTTGCTCCCTCAGCTATAGTAGTTTCTGTACAGTGGTGCAGTACTTGCTTCCCGGAGACTTGAGAAAAACAATTGTTCACGTAAGCTGAACATTATCTATGAACTGAACTAGCTTGAGTCAGTACCATGGTTTGGTGGTAAGCTTTTATTAGTTCTACTACTATTTGCACATGGAATAAAAATAATGGGCACAACTCTCAGAACGGAACATGTAATGTACAGAGTACTTCGTTTGCTTTCATTCAAACGGCCACTATATTTGATTCAAAAACGGCACATAAAACATACACCACAACATAAGTCTTCTCATTCAAACGGCCATTATATTTGATTCAAAAAAGACACATAAAACATACACCACAACATAAGTCTTGTAAGCTTGCAGCGACGTTATGCTGCGAGAAAACTGCAGATTGCACTCTATTCTGTACCCAAAATTGAGGAGCGGTGATCAGCCGAGCACCAACTGACTCAATAGGGGAAAAAGGGGGAAAAGCCTCATCAGTCGAAATTCATCTCACTTGTTTCGCTTTCACACTTTATCAGTTATCTACACTACACTACACCACCCAATAATCGGTTCCAAATGACTGGCTCTTTGTTATTGTACCTCTTCCTGTATAACATTTCTCTTCCTCCGACCAAAACCACATCTACAGATGAATTCAGGGACTGGCCCATCGGCCCCAGCAACCCAAGGATGCTCAGCTGCAGCCTGCAGAGTGATACGCTCTGCTGGATCTGCAACAAAACCAAGTGCAAAATAGAAAAAATGCCGTTAATGGAGCACATCTTTTACTATATGCATATATAAATACCATAGGATAATCAACTTTTTGGAAAATAACCTTTGCAGAGCAGCCTTTGTATCAAATCAGCAAGTTCAGGGCTCATGTCAGCAGTAATTTCTACTGGATCGTTGACAATCTATTCCACAGCAGCGACCTTCATGAGTTTTATGCATCAGGAAAATCAAAAGGAAAAGGAAGCGAGTTATGTCAGCACCTTGTCGTATGTTTCCTGCAAAGTATCTCCCAGAAATGGATAGCGCCCGGTAATCATACAATACAGAGTAACACCAACCGCCCATGTATCAGCTGCTCTACCATGGTAGGCTGAACCTGCAGGGAAGGAGCCAGAAAATGGACAAGGAAAATTTAGTAATTCAAATCAACAGCAAATGAACCAGAATCGTTGCACTTATACTTATTGGCATTGCACCCATAACCCAGCCTTTGGTTGCTTACAGTTGCACCAGTCTTATCCAGATGTACACTACTAGTGGTGGCCTCATTTTTAGTGTGTGCCTGTTGAGTGTTTTGGGCTACGGGTTCCTTTATCTTTGTCCACAATTGTGAAATCATCTACTCTGTTCCTAAATATAAGACGTTTTCGGAAATTTGAACTTCCAAAATGTCTTGCATAGGAACAGAGGTAGTAGATGCGAAGGGTCTACAGTACCACTACCAATATTCAAAAAATCAATTCCTATAAACAAAAATTGGCTGATTGTGCATGCTGTTTTTACAACTCAAATCAAAGTTATGTAATTGTACCTTGACAGCACTCCGGTGCAGTGAAAACAGGAGTACCTGGAGATCTCCAAAGCATATCATCATCATCCTGAAATATAATCAAGTACCAATTATGTAAAGCACCAAGCCATGAGGCTCGACAATCCTACTAAAAATAGTTCTACAATAATTAATCAGCAGACAACATTGTCTACTCAAGAAATCTTCCAAATTCTCATAAAGGCATGAAGTAACGTTATTATTCAAGTTCACGATTTGCAATCTTAGATTCTAGAAAGTATAAACCTCCAAATTATACTCTGTTGGAACAGAGCAACAAAACCATGAAGTATGCAATAATCTCTTTTGGAGTAAAGCTGCCATTGGGTAGGGTATTAGTTATTCAAACTCAAACCCAAACCCAAAATTACCCATACCTATCTTTTTTTAGATTGTCCATACCAAAAATAAATGGGTATTACCCAATGGATTTGGGCATACCCATGGGTGGCAGAGGAGATAATTGCAGCAACCCGATGATGTGCGTTCAGGTTGGCTACAGTTCAACATGGCTTTTGCGGCAGCAATAGACAAACCAATGCGCACCCTGCTCTCGCTTTGCTGCCGTCTCCAGCTGACCGAGGGTTCCGCATCGTGGCCAACGGCTTGCTGCTGTTCTCCATGGATATGGCGGAGGAGCTCGGCGTTCAGGCCCTTGCACTTCGCATGGTGAGCGTGTGCAGTATCTTATCTTGCCTGTCTGTGCCCAAACGCATTGACCTCGGCGAGTTCCCAATCCTTGTACTCGCCAACCTCAAGTTCACCGAGTTCCTGTTCGGCCTCGTCAGCACCGGCTACACATTCTGTGGGTGCTCAGGTGATCATCCTAGCATAGCCGCGGCGGAAGGAGCAACTGACTAGCGTCGAGCGGAGTCAACGACAATGCCGGTGCATCGTCAAGCCACGGATTAGATTAGATCTTAATGAGGATCAAGAGAGAAGCAGAGGGGACGGACTTGATGGTGCATTGTTTGTGTGATTAGATTAGATTAGATGCGAAGGAGACATACAGAGATTTCATATGTATATTACAGGTGAAACGTGGGCGAGTGAGTATTAACATATCCAACCCAGTTTAGAATGGATAATGATGTTTTGTGTCCATACCCTACCCAAACAACACGGGTATGGGTTTGGATGTGGTTGTTTGTTACCCATGGGCAGGTTTATTTTGGAGGTCCACTCAACTCAAAAACTTGACCCTAACAGTGAGAATACAATTTACTGGAAATAGTAAAATTACAAGATAAAGAAATAACCTCAAAAATCTGGCTAACACTGAAGTCCCCTATCTTCACATTGCCAGTACTTGTGACCAAGAGATTGTCCGGTTTAATATCACCATGAATAATGTTCTGCATTCAAAAACAAGAAAAGTATACATATGTAAACGGATAGCTAGAACAACATGCATATCCATGAGAGCGTGCAAATGTATGAAGTAGGGACAAGAAACAACAACAAGCATCTATTTAAGAAGCAAAAGTGTGTGGCGTGTTGTGTGAACTTTTGGAAGCAATCTGTTACCACGATCCATTATGTACCAAAGTGCAAGCATAGATGCATATACTGAATTAAAACTCAAGGGTTGAATATGCCCGCTATGAATAATTGGATGACTATCTGGAGCTTCAGACACATCTTTTTTTAATGTATATTACCATCCTAATTATTAGATTCCACAATTATTGTAGGTAAATACAATCAGCAAACCATAAAACCATAAATAAGATCATCATAATCTAGAAGAAAGCAGGTTCCACATCTCCCTTGTTTTTCTATCTTAGCTTTGAACTGGGCATCAAATTCCTTTTCTGCAAGACACTCAACTACCAGGCTATTCAGTGTGCTCAAAATATGTAAGCTGAATGCTCAAGCCCAAACGTTTCTACGAAGGTGGAACTCATTTATTTATATACAAAAGTAAGTAGATTGACAAATATCATGTATCCTTCATAAAGCATGGCGCAAGCATGGATTACAAAATCCAAGCTAATGTTTGCATTTGCTATTAGACAGAAAAAACTTAGTAAGTAGCTAGAACAAACATGGACTAGCAGTCTAATAGTATGATAGAAAATCTGTTGCTCCGACAATTCATGCTGAGCATCTGAGCTTGCTGGTCAGCTTTGTGCAAACATTACTAAGTTCAGTGGAGGGGAGAAAGCACGCGAAAGCTAAAACATGCTGCTTCAAATATGCACAGACATAACCAAGTTCAGTGGAGGGGAGAAAAGACGTGAAAGCTACAGCATCCTGGAGAAAAGACGTGAAAGCTACAGCATGCTGCTTCAATTAATAATTGCCTCACAAACTTATTAGATTTTCAAATATCTTTCTCGAAATTCCTATTTGATAAGATCAAAGTGCTGATGAAATAGATACTACTACAAAAAAAATAGCACAAAATTCATCAAGGTGAATTGTTTCTTAGTGAAAGGGGGAAAAGCAAATCTTACATGAGCATGAAGATACATAAGACCAGAGATTATGTCCCGCAAGTACTTCCTTGCAGTATCTTCTCCTAAACCATCACCACAGACCATTTTCCCTTCAACATACTCAAGAACTGCCAATGCAAAGGGAAAAGATAAAATTGCAATTGTATAAAATATTGAAAAAGATGCAAACAAGCCCAGTAAAATAATGTCATGTGTTAGACTAATAAAGAAAAATAAGAGAGCATCAATAAATACCCATGTAGAATTTATCTGTGTTTGGGTCATCAATCACCTCAATGAGATTTACTATATTGGGATGATCCAACATTTTCATGAGGGATACCTGTCATGCAATAAAAGAGGATTTAATAAGAAAATTAGAAAACAAATAAGGTAGTTGATTCTCAAGTAAAATAAGAAAATGTGGTACAATTTACATATGCAGAATTTGGCAAATGGTACTAATACCATGCTTCTGTGTTTTGACAAGAATTAAATAAATCTTTAGTATGATATATGATGCCATCTACTAAATCCTTTGAAGCAACCCAATGGCAATTTACTACAATTCAGATTCTTGATAACTGAATGGCGGGCCTGGTGCAGTGGTAGAGTATCTCCACTTGTGTCCTGGAGGCCCTGGGTTCAAATCAGCCTCCTTACATAGTAAAATAAAATGCAAGGGAAAGGCTGCCTAGAAATACCCTTCCCCGGACCTCACAATGTGTGGGAGCTTTCAGCACTGGGTACGCCCTTTTCAGATTCTTGATAACTAACATCGGAGAGCAAGTGAAATTGAAGATAAAAAAAATGGTAACTTGTAAGCTTAAAATAAACAAAACACATACTCCCTCCGATCCATATTAGTTGCTACTAATATAGATGTATCTAGACATATTATAGTTCTAGGTACACCCATACTAGTGGAAAGTAATATGAATCGGAGGGAGTACACTAAATGGTGCAGACTCCCACAAAAAAAATCTTCGATAGCAAGTACTAACAAACTGTGATTAGTAAGACTGATCAACTTGGTTAATTTATGGGCAAAAGATCATGTAGTGTTAATTTTTTCAAAGCTAACACTGCTATGTCCCCAGAGAACTTTGCACAAGCCATAACAAAACAGCGAAGTGACAAGTATTATACAGACAAATACTATAAGTTACTCACTTCCCGCAGAACATCTGTCATGGCCGTTTCTGACCGTACAACACGCACTTTCAACATGTACGGTTTATTCAACACCTGAAACAGAACGGCAAATGGTACAACTCCATCAAGTAGACATAGCGCTATGCAACATGCGCACAAAGAAATGCCGAAATTAATGGTGCTGAACAAGAAAAAACAAAGTTATGGAATTCAAAGATGGCGAATAGTGAGTTCTGATGCAAGCGGTTCTCAGAACTAGCACTGATCATGCAAAGAGTACATCATATTACATAGACATGGAAAAATTAATAACTATGGGACAAAAGTAGCACATCATGAGATTTAATAAGAAAAATGTCATCAAAACAGTAATCAATACCATGAAAGTGGTTAATAAAAAAAGAATTTACGTTACTGATCCCAGGAAAACAGTGCAAAGCATTACCTTTACTGCATATAACTTCCCATCTTTAATGTTTCGGTACAAAACCTTTTTAAGAAACAAAAAACAAGAGAAAAGGAATTAGCCAGCTAGCTACCCAAGGAAGTTCATTAATAGCACATTTAAGCTCTTACCACTTTGCCATAGCTTCCAGCACCTATCTTGCCCAGGTGAACATACTGATTGATCATCTTACTGCCAATTTCATCCTAAAACATGCCAAAAGAAGAAAAAAATTATTATGCTGCTCAATTCAAAAAGGTAAATGGTCTCATACAACTCTTTAGCCATTCATTACGCATGGAACATGTCATAGCCATGAAAACTGAGTCAAGCTCTTAGATCACTGGCCAGAACAGTGATCGCCAGATTGAACTATGAGTCTACAATAATCCATGTATTCTATGAATTACATTCAGTGGATCATGTGTAATATGATTCGTGTTTGTTCACAACCAGTTGGCGCCAAAATTAGATCGATCATTAATCAAAGAAAGGTTAAATTTATAACTATTCCAAAAATAAATAAAAATTAGAACTCATAATCGGACAGTGTTACCTACAAGAAAATATTCCCATAGATGTACCTTCAAAAACATAAACACTAGCAGAAAGATACCAGTAAAAGTTGATGTCTAAGAAGACGGTACTACCTCTGACCGAAACACCTTCTTGGTCTCCTTAACCAGGCTTTCTCTACATGCAAAGCCATTCTGAGCCCTTGTCAGGATAATATCTTCAGACTTCTTCCGAGGCGGCTCGTCATCACTTTCGTGATGGTAATCGACACCATCCCTCTCGTAGAAACTCGCGTCGGCATCATCTCCGTTATTGTAGAAGCTTCTGTCGATATCAAGGTCGTCCCCATTGTAGAAGCTTCTCTCGGGGTCATCCCCGGTGTAGAAGCTCGCGTTGAGATCTTCTTCGCTGGACTGGCGCTTCAGCAAATCCTTAGAGAGCATGGCGTCGGTGGACCGAGGCCGGGCTACCTTCGCGCTGCTGCGCTTCCTTAGGAAACTGAAGCAGCTGCAGCAGCCTATGTCCGTTAGGTCTGCCATTGGGAGCGGTAGGCACGGAAAATATTACAGGATCAGGGCCGCTGAGGGCCCGTGATCTGAAGGAGCCCAAATCTGTGGGTGACTTGTCCCGGAGCTGGTCGGAGGTGAGCTGGAGGTTGAGTTCGACCTGGGGGGACGGCGAGCTGGAGGCCGAGGTCGAACCTGGGCGGAGGCGAGCTGGAGGGGGAGGATGATCTGACAGCGGCGTGACGGGGTGGACGGGTCCGGCGGCGTCGATCTGCTGGCGTAGCAGCTCGGTGGACGTGGCCGGCCGGGGAGGTGGGCGGCAAGGCTGGGCGGCGGGGATGGGAGGTGGGAGTCGCCGGCGGGTGAAACCCTAAGCACGGGAGATCTCGGGAAAAGGGGAGAAGAGGGGAAACGGTGCTGGCTCGGGTGTGATGTCAGGTGGCCACGCGATTGGACTGCTAATTTTCTGAAGAAAAGAAATTATTTCGTAATTGGACTGCTATATAGTCTGAAAAAGTATTTTGTAGAAAGTCGCGACTAATCTAAAGATAACATTCTTACACCGAACAGAGGCTACTCATGTCACATGTGGTACGAACCATCGGATGAAGCGATGTGACGCAATTCTGGTCATCCATTGACTTCTCTTGTCTCTCGGTGATGTACACATATGATAGCTACCGTGAGTGACTGGTGAGGGCTTGCTTTCCGCGGGCTTGAATGTCACTGATTTGAGCTACGTGGTGTTGTGTGGAAGATGATAAAGGAGGAGAGATGACAAAAGCCTTTACTACGAGGTACGCACGCCTATTGCTTGAGTGGAAAACGCCTTCCCTTGGCTGCCACCGCAGCCAGGTCATCCACATGGTTGCCCTCCATGGGAGGCGCCTTGGAGGCAACCAACTCCACCATATTCTATGTCAGCGGCTCCTAGCAGTGATCGACCCCATCCATGAGTCGCGTATGGTTCGATAGGCAAGTGACACCACTTACTGGTATATGCCGAATCTAGCAACACCGAGCGAGATCCAACTGCTACAAACTTGTTCAAATGGCCGCCAACTATGCATCTTCCCTCTCACTCACTTCTCCCATCATCAAAAGGACAAATTTGGTTCGCGTATAGGGTTTTGGATGCACAATCGTGGGCAACACTCGATCCAATGAACCAGTGACACGACTTAAGGGATTTTCGCGAGGAATTGAATGAACTGAATCACACTAAATTCACCAACCATCACCATGATTTTACCGTTGAAGATCTACCAGCCCAACGATTGGTGACCTATGATACCAGTTGTAACAATCCCTTTGGCCGCGGGAATTACATAGAGAAAGAGGAAAGAGGAAAGCCAAGCGACGAGAGAGGCTTGACCACGATATTGTTTCTATTCATTTAGTTCATGTCATTTCCAGAATACCCCTTGCTCATATATGCCCATTCTCTCCACTACCGCGCGCCCGTTAGCCTTGAGAGAGTCGACTCCTTCTTAGCCGCCCCACATCCAGCCTCCCTTGCCGCCTGCCTCGCTGGCTGGCTACGAGTTGCGCTAGGATGAAGCATGGCTCTTGTAGAGAGTACATCTATGTTTGTCTTTTGGCTTTAAGCTAGTTCTCGGCTTGATGTTGCTCTATTTCTTCCTCCTTTGCTGGCTTCCGGTTGTTAATATGCCTAATCAGTTTACTCAGAAGGAGAACTAGTATACATAGGGATATATGGGCCTTGCGCCAACTGATACGCGCATTTTGCATCATCATTATTGCTACATATAGGGTTAGTTTTCATTATTATTTGCTTTCATACAATGTTATTTATGCATTTTAAGATGATTTTCGAGACTTTCATACAAAGTTTCCTTCTTTGGTATATAATTCCTGGAAGGCAGAAAACCTCATTTTTCGTATTTTATTTGTTTCAGGACTTTCTGGAACGCAAAAATTTGAGGGAAAATTCCCTGGTCAATTATTCAACCGAAGGAAGGCAGTGTAATATCCCAGGTATTGGGGTTACAAAAATAGAGGAAACAGATGTGTGCATTGCATTCATGCATAGAAAATCCGGGAAATTTTCGCGCTTTAAAGTAAAAACACAGAATGAAGTTTCACTTGATCTTAGTGGAACTGAAGTAGCTCATCAAGTCAAGCGCTATAAACCTCAATGTGACTTTGTTAAAACCTTGTTTTGGGTAGAGATGATTTGATCCAAGGGGTTAGATCAAAGGGATCTAATAATCAACACAACAACACTTTACTCAGTGATCAAATGCTTAAACTTATTATAGATCATAATATGGTATTATTTGCCATAACATATGAACATACATTCAATGGTAAATCAAGTAACAATAAAATGGAGAAACCATTCTTGACTTATCTTTTCCATGTCTTAAACAAATCCAAAACCTTACCATGAACCTCATGGTATTCATTATACTTCATTCTTGAAACATGACAAGGAGATCAACTCTAGAATTATATATATTCTTCTCTATTTCAAATTATTATACATCAAACCTAGAGAGGTGAGAGTTCTATATTATTTATTAGAGAAGCAATAACAAACCCTGAGCTAAACCTTGGATATACATCCAAGTATTCAAAACATCATCTTCAAGAGGAACCCTAGGATATTATTCAAGACCTTCCCTAGAGAGAGAACCCATTTATGTTAAACATAGATATTGGTGACTACATCATTATCTTTGGAGAATAACCTTAGGTTAGCATTGAAGTACTTCCCAATTGAGAGAGACTATTCATATCAATCCAAGCTTTACCTATCTAAGAATAAAGGACAACCTTTGAGCTAAAGTATTAGGTGGTAAACCATTTCATCTTATAGTGGTGAGATAACCTAATATCACATGGAATAAAACCATATCCATGAACTGATAAAGTAAGGAGGAAATTAATTCAACCAAGAAAGCCAAGTGGAGTTTTAGACTTAATACCTATTGTGATATTGTGAGTACACCATAAACCCTAGAATAACCATTCCTTTATAAGAGAGCCCAAGCTATGGTGTTATACTCAAGTAGTTGAGGCAACACTTGAATTTGAGGGAGAGAACTATCCATATGTCTTGATGATTAAATCATCATCCCTTAAGTAGAACTATAAGTTATTATCTCAGGCATTCTCCTGGGATATAAACTATAGAGGCCACCATAATAGCCCATCCTAGAAAGTAAATAGAAGTGCTATACCTTAGTTGATCAAGACAATGCTTGATCATGGAAGTGAGAAACCTAATTAATGAGAGATACCTTAGGAAGCCAAACCTTGATCATTATAAATTGTGTAATGATCATAAACCCTAAGAATATGAGGTAGAGACCATAAGAACAAGTTGATCATGTTTAATACATGATCATGCTCTTGAGGTATGTGAGGAGAAGTTAAAACCTTAATAAGACTAGTAGATGTTATCCACCATATGAAATCATAGGGAGGTAAATAGTAAGTAACCCTAGGCCCATATCTCAATCCTAACTTATAAATCGCTTGGTGATCATAAGTAGAATCCTACCACATCTACATTCCATTCATTCCTTAATCAAAGAACCTAAGAAAACCTTAAGGACAGACTCTATGTTTTATATGGTGAGAAATCATCCATCCTTATGACCAAAGTTAACTATAAAAAAATCACTAAATAAGAATAATAACAATAAAGCAAGTAACCATCTTATTGTGTTAGGGGGAATTAAACCCTAGCAAGTACAATATGGTGTCATCTCATATCTACAACCTAGAATTATATCTCAATTCTAGTATGTGTATCACTTGGGTGATCACAATTCAAACCCTAGGCCATAATTGAGTTTCAAACCAAGTGCTATTAGGTGGTTGTAATTGGAACCCTAGAATTGCACCCTAATCAAATCTTATACTTCAATTATGGAATATAAGAAACACCTAGTGCTAAATCCTATAATTAAAACCCATGTGTGGTGATTCACCACTTATATTAACCACTTATCCTTATAATTAAGATCAAACCATGAAAGAAACAATACCACCTTAGATACTTTCCAAGATAATAATAGTGTTAACCTTAAAAAGGGGGTTATAATAGAAATTGTAAAACCCTAACAAATTGGAGTTCACATAAAATCATATGTAAGTGACTAAATCAAGACCCTAGAAATACTTAGGTACATAAAGCCATGCCATTAGGTCACCTCCTTAAATTATAAAAATATTTGGAATTTAAAAAGAAAGAGAATGGAAATTATAACTATTAACACATCTATTTGAAATTGTATGTGGAAAGTATCATTATATTAAACATCATAATAATATGTCTCAAGTAGAATTATTACTTAAGAGGTAATTGCCAAGTAAGTAGTATTTACAAATACCTGCAAGGTAGAATTGAATTCAAATTTGAATTCAACAAATAAGAATACAAAACAGAAAATAAAGAAGAAAAAGAAAAGAGGAGAAAAACCACCTGGAGCTTACCTGGCCGTGGCAGCCCAGCAGCAGCCCACGGTGCAACCCAGCAGCAGCCTGCATCCCGGCCCAAGCCACCACCCAGGAACAGCCCACGTACCTCTTCGATCAAATATCGGAGGAGAGGCTCATCCTCATCTCTTCGTGTACTGGAGGCCAGCACGAAGACGTGCTCGTCTTTCCCCTTGCGCTGGCGCCATCTCCTCGACCGAATCCGTGACGAGGCACGCGCCCAGGCGCCGTATAAAAGCCTGGACGAACCCTAGTCGCCCTCATGTTCCTCTCTGGCTCCAATTTCGCCCCCAAATTGAAACCCTCGCCCGTACGGTCTCCGACCAACGCCGCCGATGGAGACCACCCCAAGCCCCGCCGTGACCACCACTGTGATCGCCGTCCTCGACTTGGTCATGGTGCAAAAGGAATCAAGCCCTGGAAATCCGTAGAGTCTCCGTCGAGCTCGTTCCCTCCTGCGGCCGGAGCCATGAATTCCGGCGACTCAGGTCATCTCCGGCCACGTCGTTAAGCGCGTCGTGCTCCTGGTGAGCCACTGATCTCCCTAGCATGCTCGCCGAGCTCGATTGCACGCCGTAGCACCACCGTGCCGACTAGCCCGTGAGCACCGCCGCAACACCTCGCCGCCGGTCACGCTCCGGTGACCAAACCGGAGCGGCCACCACCAGATGGTCCGCTCCGTGAGCTCTTTCCAACGCGCCCTGCACGCCCCCGCGGGAGCACCCTAGCGCGGCGACCCCCGCCAATTGCCGCCGGCCAGCAGCCCCGTTGCCACGATGGCGATTTTGACTTGGTCAAGCCATCGTGGCAGCTGACCTGGCAGTAGCCCCACCAGTCATAGACTGTGGGTGTGCTCTGCCCGGGTAGCTTTAGGTATTTTTAGTTTAAATTCAAATCCAATAATTGCTGAAACTTTGACAAATTGTATAAAATTCATATTAACTCAGAAAAATAAATATAAGATATCAAAATTCTTATAAAGATAAACTCTATCCAATAAAAATATAAAATGAAATTTTTATTTTTAATCTAAATTCAATTATTTATTACTGGTTATTTAAGCCTTTAATTTTAATTCTAAATTCAATTAAAATTCAATAATTAGTAAAAATTCCAAAACTAGTAAATAAATAAAGAAAACATAAAAACTAATTTTCTTTATTTTTTATTTTATTAAATCCTTATTAGAGGGATTTAAACCCTAATTAATAATTACCTTAAATATTAATTCTTTAAAAATAATAAAAGGACAAATCCAATATTGTTTTTATTTCAAAGTTATTAATAACTTCAACTTTATTAATGAAGTTATTAATCATAGAACTATATGGTAATTAGGAAACCCTAATTCCATATTGAATGCTATTACAACCTCATCATTTCATGTGTAATCCTAAAACCCTTATACCATTAGAAATCTAGCTCCATTACTTCATATGAACCCTAAATGATTTCCAAACTTAAAACCCCAAGTTAACATGTGATCATGGTATTTTTTTCAAAGCATAGAACCTTAGTAGCAACTAAATACTTGTCTTGGTCACATAAAATATAAAAGACCTATCACTAATATATGGGTATTCCATGTGTTCATCTTCATCGGACCTAAATAATCAAGTAGAGCCAACCAAGTGTAAACCCTAGATCCTATTACCAAATCCATCATCCTTAATCATCCCTATTTAACATCACACCAATGTGATGAAACTCAGGAGCAACTATGCCAAATCTTGAGCATTACCTAGTCATATTCCACTAAACCCTACTAATACTTATCCACCATCCTATTTAGGAGCCAATTATTTCTTACTTAATAGAACCAACAGTAAAACCTAGACCACCTCAACCCTAATTGATATACTTCTTATTATTTAAGAAGTATGTTCTTCAAAAGTTATTCTTTTGAAATAAATAAAGAATCATCATCAACCCTGCTTATAAGGACCTATAAACTCTAGCTAGCTATCACCAATAAGATGAACCAATCTTGATAGCAACCTTGTATGAATAAGTGCTTAGGATGCCTAGACTTAACTCAACCTTACAAGCCCTTGGTGTTGATGAATCCAACGTTGTTGTGATCCATCTAATACTTACTCCAGAAACTACTTGGAACCAGAATAAACTATAGCAACCCACAAACCCAATTGTCATACTTGTTCCTTATTAAAGAACATGTTCTTCCAAAGTTATTCTTTTAGAGTATATAGCAAGTAATCATCAACCATGCACTATAAGTCTTAAACCTGACAACTGCTCTTTACTTATTATACAACTATTATCCCTTGGTGTGTATGATTATTATTATGCATTATACCACTTGTTTATGATTCTAAGACAACCAAACCCTAATAAGAACTTTGTTTGTGGAATCACTCTAAAAGTGCAACACACTCTAAACAAATCATTTCAACTCACTAATCCTAAATCATCGGGGTTAGGTCACGTTTAGAGCGATTGCATCTCATACTTATGCATTATTACATCCTTGCCAATCTTTTAAACATCGTCCTTACCGGACGATGATGCTATTTCAGAATTTGGAGTTATTGCGATCGAAGACCTTGCCTGCATAATCTTGCAGTCAAGAAAGGCAAGTTCATCGCTTGCTCATGTCATTTGAGTATTTTTACCAAATTACTTGCAAAGTACTATACTTATCACTCTTGCATGAAAATCAAAAGTACTATTTTCATAACTATGAATATGACTATGTGGTGGGCAATGGAACCATGGTATGTGTTGATATGGTGGAGGTTCCATTGCAAGGGTTTATATCCATCTAGGATTAAACAACAAATGTCGTCCAGTGATTCTTGTGCCGTAATACCCGTGTTAACCATAAGATCCGGAGTGGGACGGAGTAGTCAAAAGTGTTTCCACCTCTCGTTCATCAACGGATGCGCTTTACCGTAGTACACTTGTAATCCAAGGGGCAAGCGGTGAGGCTGGGAGTCCTAAGTCCCCACGGCATAGTCCGTAGTACACTTGTCGCCCGAAGGAGCAAGCGGTGAGGTTGGGGAGTCCTAAGTCCCCACGGTATTGCGGTCTATGATGGGTTGCAGCTACCGGCGAAGGAGTTTATGGTAAGAGCCCAGAACTGTTGTCGTGGTCGGGGTCCACCCGTGAGTGGGAATAATGGGACCGACGAGGACCCAGGGTCGGGTATGCAACAAAGGGTGGGTGTTCGAGGTAGCGGAGGAACATGATTGACTAGGACCTTATACCGGGCCTCGCACCAAAGGAAGTGTGGACGGGGAATATGCCCGGTTGGCACCAAGGTTAAGATCTCTTATGGGTAAAGCAACAAACCTCTGAGTGTAACGAATCGTGACTTCACTCGTTCCGGGATATGGAATCGAACGCTACCGAAAGGAACTCCATGAAGTTCTATTCAACCGGTGGAACGGACATAGCTCTTCCGAATAAAAGCAACCTTTTGAACAAATGATTACAAAAACTGCATAGCCTTGGACTTTCTGGTCCATGGCTGTAGCTAGTGCATTAAACACCTATTTCCTATAATGAACTTGTTGAGTACGCTCGTACTCATCCCACTCTTAAATCCCTGCTTAGATATGGAGGCATCGAAGGAGGATATACAGACAACTCGAAGGCCGAGGAGTCAACAACTACTTCAAGAGACAGGACAATGTCAGGAGAGTCAGTTACCACATCCAACAAGGAGAAACCTAGATTAGCAATAGAAAGGAACTAGCTTCCTAAACTTAGCTCCTATTTAGCTAGAATCTATTCAAACCTCTATAGCCAGTTAAATACTCTACAAGTAGAGTTCGTGATAAGTTTAGACTACGAGTCGTTCTTTAGGAGTTTATTTGCAGTTTTACCTCATTGTAAAGTAGGAGGCTGTGATGATCTTATGTAACAGAGTCAATGCTGTAATTCTATAGACATACCTTGGACCCGCATATGTTTCTGTTGTACCACTCTGAGCGATATAATACTAGTGGAACGGTGTTTCATTGGTGTTATATCAGACTTGCATACTACACCATGCGTGGTATGCCGGGTCACCACAGATTTAGCAAATGCTTTGACCTTAGGATTAAAACCCTTTCAAGGAGACCTATAGGATTGGTAGTGTCTATAGGAAGTTGTCTTAGTTAAACCAAATATTTTTATGACTTGAGTTGGGTATTCACTTGAGAATAATCCTGACACACTTGAGTCAACATTTCTTACCTATCTTTACTAAATAAAGTTAGCTAATCCCAAACATATAGCACATCATTAAGTCCTTAAAACTATAGATGAGTAGATCATAGTTGGTATACAATACATGGTAGTCCAAAGAGAGGATACAACCATAAGGAAGATATCCTATTGGAAGATGTGTACCAACACATGTTATGGTTAAGTAAGAATTGTCCAGACCTGTAATAGGAGTAATATCAAGTGATAAAGGTAACTAAGATATCCTACTAGAAGCTGTATACCAAGACAAGTAATTGGTAAGCAAATTATCCAAACTTGAGAAACAATTGATAGTAAGTGAGAAGTATAAGTATATGAGGTAGTATAGACCATGATGAGTCAATCATGGGAGGTAAGGAAGAGTGATAGGAATAAAATATATGTTTACTTCTATGGTAGGGATAGTAACCATATATGATTCACTTGAGAGTCATTATGTGATGGACTAGAACAACATAAATATTTAGGAGGAGAACAATAAGAAGCCAGTTGATCAACAATAGTGCAAGAATTATGTTCCAAAACCATGGGAAGTGTGCCAAGCACATCATGACCATAGTCTTATGATAGAAACACTTGGAAGTATAGGAGATATATTCCAATAGTTATGTGTTTGGAGTATCCACGTTAGAACCAAAAGATATCATGGGAGACAGTCCTCAACAAGATAGAAGTAAAGCTAATACTTCCAAAGAACTTTAGGTCAACCACAACTATTCCAGACCACTTTGTTTCAAGTTTATCTCATTGCAATTGTGCAATTAAGGTAAATATTAAGACAAATAGTAGAATGCCCTATATTCATGCTAAGTATCATGATATAAACCTATTATGTTATATTATAAGTGATGTTATATAGTACACATTCTAGATACATGAAGTTTGTTTATGATTGATGATCATACTTACTAACTATTATATTTAGGAAGACGAGATGAAGGTTCATCAGAAAAAGGAAGCAAAGTTGTGGGAAGCAACCACAATACTCTGAAGGATGTACCAATCAAAAACTCATGCTTAGCCTTAATAAAGGTGTACTTTTGTACGGAAAAAGCATGAAGGTTAGAAATGTGGTGATTATGGAGAAGTAGAAGTAGAACCATAATCATTATGGAAGAGGTAATGTATGAGAATCACTCAGGATACTATCTTCATAGTGTCAGCTAGTGGTTTTCTTGCAACAATAAACCCTCGAAAAAGGAAGATGACTTATGAAACCATAACAGATATAAGAAGACCATAGTTGATATCAGAATACCACAAGTAGTATAAGATCAATACTGCGAGATAAAGTAGAAGATGTCTCGTCCAGTTGATCAAAACCTATAATAGAGTTCATCTTCAGATAACAAATAGCCATAGTTGGTATCAAGTAGTCCATAATTGGATAATTCGTACCAAGAAGATATGAACAAATAAAATCTTGTCAGCCAAATAACGGTAACCTATAATCATTTAGCCGAAGGATTCACGTTGGATGTCCACCATTGAGTGGATACACCACAAATATTCTTCGCAAGACCTTAGAAGAGTACAACCCATAAACTAGACTTAGACTAATATTCTAACCATAAGTCTAATGGTTGGAAGAAAAGGAGTTGAAGACCATAAGAAAACTCTAAGGGGTAGAGTAAAAATTTAGTTGGATGTACACTAACTCAATATTTTGAGCAAGATAAATGCAGAAGGTCTGAACTCAGAGGAAGTTCGATCTTATTTTCATAAGATTGTTGAACACTACTTTTAGAAGTATGTCAGACCAGAAGCCGAGGTTTATACCTCGAGGAAGTAAGAAGTGGACTATAACTTGAGAAAGTGAGTAGTATTTACTCAGAAGTACGAAAGCTCAAGTAAGTTAAGCATAAAGAAGTTGGACGAAGAAAATACCATAGACCCAATATAGCCCAAGAAGGCCAAAGACCGAAGGAAATTGACCATACCAGAACCACAGACTAATTGAATGATTCCTTTCATGGAACCTAAATAACCCAAAATAGTTATAGGTATCAACTATAAACCATGATTGGATAGGCTAAATGAGTCTAACCTTCTTAGTAAAAGAAACCGTCAAAATCATTTCCATGGTAAGTACCTTACTAAGTACCATTAGTGCAGTTTTGGTAGTAAGGGAAAACAAAGACCTATTTAGCAATTAGGAGTTTATTATCAAATTTAGCTTTCAAATAAGACCAGCAGCACCAGAAGAAGTCTCAATCATTGAATCTTCAATGAGAAAGGAAACAAGCTTATAGAGTTGAAAGAAATCAAAGAATCAAAGTAAGAACCATGGTTCAGAGACAGACACTAATGGATTCCAGGAAGAATCTGGACAAGGGATATATTCAGATATATCCAACAAGATTAATACGGAGTTCGAGAAAAGATATAGTCTGCACAAGTCAGATCCACACTCCGAAACGTGAGAGAGTTCAAACTTCGAGGACGAAGTTTAGTTTAAGGGGTAGAGACTGTAATATCCCGGGTATTGGGGTTACAAAAATAGAGGAAGCAGATGTGTGCATTGCATTCATGCATAGAAAATCCGGGGAATTTTTCGCTTTAAAAAACAGTCACAGTCGAAGTTTCACTTGATCTTGGTGGAATTGAAGTAGCTCATCAAGTCAAGCGCTATAAACCTCAATGTGACTTTGTTAAAACCTTGTTTTGGGTAGAGATGATTTGATCCAAGGGGTTAGATCAAAGGGATCTAATAATCAACACAACAACACTTTATTCAGTGATCAAATGCTTGAACTTATTATAGATCATAATATGGTATTATTTGCCATAACATATGAACATACATTCAATGGTAAATCAAGTAACAATAAAATGGAGAAACCATTCTTGACTTATCTTTTCCATGTCTTAAACAAATCCAAAACCTTACCATGAACCTCATGGTATTCATTATACTTCATTCATGAAACATGACAAGGAGATCAACTCTAGAATTATATATATTCTTCTCTATTTCAAATTATTATACATCAAACCTAGAGAGGTGAGAGTTCTATATTATTTATTAGAGAAGCAATAACAAACCTTGAGCTAAACCTTGGATATACATCCAAGTATTCAAAACATCATCTTCAAGAGGAACCCTAGGATATTATTCAAGACCTTCCCTAGAGAGAGAACCCATTTATGTTAAACATAGATATTGGTGACTACATCATTATCTTTGGAGAATAAACTTAGGTTAGCATTGAAGTACTTCCCAATTGAGAGAGACTATTCATATCAATCCAAGCTTTACCTATCTAAGAATAAAGGACAACCTTTGAGCTAAAGTATTAGGTGGTAAACCATTTCATCTTAGAGTGGTGAGATAACCTAATATCACATGGAATAAAACCATATCCATGAACTGATAAAGTAAGGAGGAAATTAATTCAACCAAGAAAGCCAAGTGGAGTTTTAGACTTAATACCTATTGAGATATTGTGAGTACACCATAAACCCTAGAATAACCACTCCTTTATAAGAGAGCCCAAGCTATGGTGTTATACTCAAGTAGTTGAGGCAACACTTGAATTTGAGGGAGAGAACTATCCATATGTCCTGATGATTAAATCATCATCCCTTAAGTAGAACTATAAGTTATTATCTCAGGCATTCTCCTGGGATATAAACTATAGAGGCCACCATAATAGCCCATCCTAGAAAGTAAATAGAAGTGCTATACCTTAGTTGATCAAGACAATGCTTGATCATGGAAGTGAGAAACCTAATTAATGAGAGATACCTTAGGAAGCCAAACCTTGATCATTATAAATTGTGTAATGATCATAAACCCTAAGAATATGAGGTAGATACCATAAGAACAAGTTGATCATGTTTAATGCATGATCATGCTCTCGAGGTATGTGAGGAGAAGTTAAAACCTTAATAAGATTAGTAGATGTTATCCACCATATGAAATCATAGGGAGGTAAATAGTAAGTAACCCTAGGCCCATATCTCAATCCTAACTTATAAATCACTTGGTGATCATAAGTAGAATCCTACCACATCTACATTCCATTCATTCCTTAATCAAAGAACCTAAGAAAACCTTAAGGACAGACTCTATGTTTTATATGGTGAGAAATCACCCATCCTTATGACCAAAGTTAACTATAAAAAAATCACTAAATAAGATTAATAACAATAAAGCAAGTAACCATCTTATTGTGTTAGGGGGAATTAAACCCTAGCAAGTACAATATGGTGTCATCTCATATCTACAACCTAGAATTATATCTCAATTCTAGTATGTGTATCACTTGGGTGATCACAATTCAAACCCTAGGCCATAATTGAGTTTCAAACCAAGTGCTATTAGGTGGTTGTAATTGGAACCCTAGAATTGCACCCTAATCAAATCTTATACTTCAATTATGGAATATAAGAAACACCTAGTGCTAAATCCTATAATTAAAACCCATGTGTGGTGATTCACCACTTATATTAACCACTTATCCTTATAATTAAGATCAAACCATGATAGAAACAATACCACCTTAGATAATTTCCAAGATAATAATAGTGTTAACCTTAAAAAGGGGGTTATAATAGAAATTGTAAAACCCTAACAAATTGGAGTTCACATAAAATCATATGTAAGTGACTAAATCAAGACCCTAGAAATACTTAGGTACATAAAGCCATGCCATTAGGTCACCTCCTTAAATTATAAAAATATTTGGAATTTAAAAAGAAAGAGAATGGAAATTATAACTATTAACACATCTATTTGAAATTGTATGTGGAAACTATCATTATATTAAACATCATAATAATATGTCTCAAGTAGAATTATTACTTAAGAGGTAATTGCCAAGTAAGTAGTATTTACAAATACCTGCAAGGTAGAATTGAATTCAAATTTGAATTCAACAAATAAGAATACAAAACAGAAAATAAAGAAGAAAAAGAAAAAGACGAGAAAAACCACCTGGAGCTTACCTGGCCGTGGCAGCCCAGCAGCAGCCCACGGTGCAACCCAGCAGCAGCCTGCATCCCGGCCCAAGCCACCACCCAGGAACAGCCCACGTACCTCTTCGATCAAATATCGGAGGAGAGGCTCATCCTCATCCTCTTCGTGTACTGGAGGCCAGCACGAAGACGTGCTCGTCTTTCCCCTCGCGCTGGCGCCATCTCCTCGACCGAATCCGTGACGAGGCACGCGCCCAGGCGCCGTATAAAAGCCTGGACGAGCCCTAGTCGCCCTCATCTTCCTCTCTGGCTCCAATTTCGCCCCCAAATTGAAACCCTCGCCCGTACGGTCTCCGACCAACGCCGCCGATGGAGACCATCCCAAGCCCCGCCGTGACCACCACTGTGATCGCCGTCCTCGACTTGGTCATGGTGCAAAAGGAATCAAGCCCTAGCAATCCGTAGAGTCTCCGTCGAGCTCGTTCCCTCCGGCGGCCGGAGCCATGAATTCCGGCGACTCAGGTCATCTCAGGCCACGTCGTCAAGCGCGTCGTGCTCCTGGTGAGCCACTGATCTCCCTAGCATGCTCGCCAAGCTCGATTGCACGCCGTAGCACCACCGTGCCGACTAGCCCGTGAGCACCGCCGCAACACCTCGCCACCGGTCACGCTCCGGTGACCAAACCGGAGCGGCGCCACCACCAGATGGTCCGCCTCCGTGAGCTCTTTCCAACGCGCCCCTGCACGCCCCCGCGGGAGCACCCTAGCGCCGGCGACCCCCGCCAATTGCCGCCGGCCAGCAGCCCCGTTGCCACGATGGCGATTTTGACTTGGTCAAGCCATCGTGGCAGCTGACCTGGCAGTAGCCCCACCAGTCATAGACTGTGGGTGTGCTCTGCCGGGTAGCTTTAGCTATTTTTAGTTTAAATTCAAATCCAATAATTGCTGAAACTTTGACAAATTGTATAAAATTTATATTAACTCAGAAAAATAAATATAAGATATCAAAATTCTTATAAAGATAAACTCTATCCAATAAAAATATAAAATGAAATTTTTATTTTTAATCTAAATTCAATTATTTATTACTGGTTATTTAAGCCTTTAATTTTAATTCTAAATTCAATTAAAATTCAATAATTAGTAAAAAATTCCAAAACCAGTAAATAAATAAAGAAAACATAAAAACTAATTTTCTTTATTTGTTATTTTATTAAATACTTATTAGAGGGATTTAAACCCTAATTAATAATTACCTTAAATATTAATTCTTTAAAAATAATAAAAGGACAAATCCAATATTGTTTTTATTTCAAAGTTATTAATAACTTCAACTTTATTAATGAAGTTATTAATCATAGAACTATATGGTAATTAGGAAACCCTAATTCCATATTGAATGCTATTACAACCTCATCATTTCATGTGTAATCCTAAAACCCTTATACCATTAGAAATCTAGCTCCATTACTTCATATGAACCCTAAATGATTTCCAAACTTAAAACCCCAAGTTAACATGTGATCATGGTATTTTTTTCAAAGCATAGAACCTTAGTAGCAACTAAATACTTGTCTTGGTCACATAAAATATAAAAGACCTATCACTAATATATGGGTATTCCATGTGTTCATCTTCATCAGACCTAAATAATCAAGTAGAGCCAACCAAGTGTAAACCCTAGATCCTATTACCAAATCCATCATCCTTAATCATCCCTATTTAACATCACACCAATGTGATGAAACTCAGGAGCAACTATGCCAAATCTTGAGCATTACCTAGTCATATTCCACTAAACCCTACTAATACTTATCCACCATCCTATTTAGGAGCCAATTATTTCTTACTTAATAGAACCAACAGTAAAACCTAGACCACCTCAACCCTAATTGATATACTTCTTATTATTTAAGAAGTATGTTCTTCAAAAGTTATTCTTTTGAAATAAATAAAGAATCATCATCAACCCTGCTTATAAGGACCTATAAACCCTAGCTAGCTATCACCAATAGGATGAACCAATCTTGATAGCAACCTTGTATGAATAAGTGCTTAGGATGCCTAGACTTAACTCAACCTTACAAGCCCTTGGTGTTGATGAATCCAACGTTGTTGTGATCCATCTAATACTTACTCCAGAAACTACTTGGAACCAGAATAAACTATAGCAACCCACAAACCCAATTGTCATACTTGTTCCTTATTAAAGAACATGTTCTTCCAAAGTTATTCTTTTAGAGTATATAGCAAGTAATCATCAACCATGCACTATAAGTCTTAAACCTGACAACTGCTCTTTACTTATTATACAACTATTATCCCTTGGTGTGTATGATTATTATTATGCATTATACCACTTGTTTATGATTCTAAGACAACCAAACCCTAATAAGAACTTTGTTTGTGGAATCACTCTAAAAGTGCAACACACTCTAAACAAATCATTTCAACTCACTAATCCTAAATCATCGGGGTTAGGTCACGTTTAGAGCGATTGCATCTCATACTTATGCATTATTACATCCTTGCCAATCTTTTAAACATCGTCCTTACCGGACGATGATGCTATTTCAGAATTTGGAGTTATTGCGCACCAAAGACCTTGCATGCATAATCTTGCAGTCAAGAAAGGCAAGTTCATCGCTTGCTCATGTCATTTGAGTATTTTTACCAAATTACTTGCAAAGTACTATACTTATCACTCTTGCATGAAAATCAAAAGTACTATTTTCATAACTATGAATATGACTATGTGGTGGACAATGGAACCATGGTATGTGTTGATATGGTGGAGGTTCCATTGCAAGGGTTTATATCCATCTAGGATTAAACAACAAATGTCGTCCAGTGATTCTTGTGCCGTAATACCCGTGTTAACCATAAGATCCGGAGTGGGACGGAGTAGTCAAAAGTGTTTCCACCTCTCGTTCATCAACGGATGCGCTTTACCGTAGTACACTTGTAATCCAAGGGGGCAAGCGGTGAGGCTGGGGAGTCCTAAGTCCCCACGGCATAGTCCGTAGTACACTTGTCGCCCGAAGGAGCAAGCGGTGAGGCTGGGGAGTCCTAAGTCCCCACGGTATTGCGGTCTATGATGGGTTGCAGCTACCGGCGAAGGAGTTTATGGTAAGAGCCCAGAACTGTTGTCGTGGTCGGGGTCCACCCGTGAGTGGGAATAATGGGACCGACGAGGACCCGGGGTCGGGGTATGCAACAAAGGGTGGGTGTTCGAGGTAGCCGAGGAACATGATTGACTAGGACCTTATACCGGGCCTCACACCAAAGGAAGTGTGGACGGGAATATGCCCGGTTGGCACCAAGGTTAAGATCTCTTATGGGTAAAGCAACACACCTCTGCAGAGTGTAACTGTGACCAGTCACTCCTGTTCCGGGATATGGAACTGAACGCTGCCGGAAAGGAACTCCATGAAGTTCTAGTCAACCGGTGAAGGCTGACGGACATAGCTCTTCTGAATAAAAGCAACCTTTTGAACAAATGATTACAAAAACCTGCATAGCCTTGGACTTTCTGGTCCATGGCTGTAGCTAGTGCATTAAACACCTATTTCCTATAATGAACTTGTTGAGTACGCTCGTACTCATCCCACTCTTAAATCCCCTGCTTAGATATGGAGGCATCGAAGGAGGATATACAGTACAACTCGAAGGCCGAGGAGTCAACAACTACTTCAAGAGACAGGACAATGTCAGGAGAGTCAGTTACCACATCCAACAAGGAGAAACCTAGATTAGCAATAGAAAGGAACTAGCTTCCTAAACTTAGCTCCTATTTAGCTAGAATCTATTCGTAACCTCTATAGCCAGTTAAATACTCTACAAGTAGAGTTCGTGATAAGTTTAGACTACGAGTCGTTCTTTAGGAGTTTATTTGCAGTTTTACCTCATTGTAAAGTAGGAGGCTGTGATGATGATCTTATGTAGTCAATCTGTAATTCTATAGACATACCTTGGACCCGCATATGTTTCTGTTGTACCACTCTGAGCGATATAATACTAGTGGAACGGTGTTTCATTGGTGTTATATCATACTTGCATACTACACCATGCAGTGGTATGCTGGGTCACCACAGGCAGGGAGCGAAAGAATCACGCAAGAGGGGTCATGGGGTGCAAACGGCACTAGGTGGCGCGGCGCAACTTCCTGGCCGCGCCACCAGTGCTCGTTCGCACCTCAGGCATCGTTTCAGCCCCCCTTTATCCCAGACGCTCCGTTTCGCCCGAAAACCTATGCCATATTTTTCCCGAGATTTATTGAGGCGGTGGCGGAGGCAAAAGTCCTCTCCTACTCTAGGAGAGGGATGATCCTGCTGCACCGGTGCCTCCGATGAAGGGGAAACGACGCCATTGATACGTCCATTTTGCATCACTATTTTATATCATAATTTACTGTTATTCATTGATATATTTCATATTTAGAGATGATACTTATGTTATTTCATCTATTTTGCATGTTTCATGATTATTGGAGAATCGTGCACCGGAGTCAGGATTGCTGGAAAAAGCACCGTCAGAATGCAATATTTCGGAAGATCAGCAATTGACGGAAATTATACGGAAAATCTTATTTTTCCAGAAGACGAGGGAGCAGAAGGAGGAGCCGAGGAGGGCCGCCATGGCCCCCATAGGCCGGCGCGGCTGGACGCGCCGCCTTGTGGGGAGGGGGCCCACAACCCCCTCCGGCCTCCTCTCCTTCGTGTACTTCTTCGTCCCAAAACCTAAGCTCCAGGAGGATAGTCGCGAAGAGTCAGGCCGCCTCTGCGGGGCGGAAACCACGAGAGAGAAAAGAGCTCTCCGCAGCTGAAATCCGGGAAAATTCCCTCCCAGAGGGGGGAAATCGATACCATCGTCACCGTCATCGAGCTGGACATCATTGGGATCATCATCACCATCATCTCCATCATCATCACTGCCATCTCCACCGCTGCACCTCGTCACCGCTGTAACATCTAGGGTTGGATCTTGATTGTTTGATAGGGGAAACTCTCCCGGTATTGATTTCTACTTGTTATTGATGCTATTGAGTGAAACCATTGAACCAAGGTTTATGTTCAGATTGTTATTCATCATCATATCACCTCTGATCATGTTCCATATGATGTCTCGTGAGTAGTTCGTTTAGTTCTTGAGGACATGGGTGAAGTCTAAATGTTAGTAGTGAATTATGTTGGGTAATATTCAATGTTATGATATCTAAGTTGTGGTGTTATTCTTCTAGTGGTGTCATGTGAACGTCGACTACATGATACTTCACCTTTATGGGCCTAGGGAATACATCTTGTATTCGTTTGCTAATTGCGGGGTTGCCGGAGTGAGAAACCTAAACCCCCGTTGGTATATCAATGCAGGAGGGATAGCAGGATCTCGAGTTTAAGGCTGTGGTTAGATTTATCTTAATTACTTTCTTGTATTTGCGGATGCTTGCAAGGGGTATAATCACAAGTATGTATTAGTCCTAGGAAGGGCGGTGCATGAGCATAGGTTCACCCACACAACACTTATCAAAACAATGAAGATTAATCAGCTATATGAAGCGAAAGCACTAGACTAAATTCCCGTGTGTCCTCAAGAACGTTTGGTCATTATAAGTAAACAAACCAGCTTGTCCTTTGTGCTAAAAAGGATTGGGCCACTCGCTGCAATTATTACTCTCGCATTTTACTTACTCGTACTTTATTCATCTGCTATATCAAAACCCCTTGAACACTTGTTTGTGAGCATTTACAGTGAATCCTTCATCGAAACTGCTTGTCAACTGATACGTCTCCGACGTATCGATAATTTCTTATGTTCCATGCTACTTTATTGATGATACCTACATGTTTTATGCACATTATATGTCATATTTACGCATTTTTCTGGAACTAACCTATTAACAAGATGCCGAAGAGCCAGTTGTTGTTTTCTGCTGTTTTTGGTTTCAGAAATCCTAGTAAGGAAATATTCTCGGAATTGGACGAAATCTTCGCGGGGTCCTATTTTTGCACGGAGCTTCCAGAAGACCGAAGAGGGAAAGAAGTGGGGCCACGAGGTGGCCACACCATAGGCGGCGGCCCGGGCCCTGGCCACGCCGGCTGTGGTGTGGGCCCCTCGCGCCGCCTCTTGACCTACCCTTCCGCCTACTTAAAGCCTCGGCGAAACCCCGATCGAGAGCCACGATACGGAAAACCTTCCGAGACGCCGCCGCCGCGAATCCCATCTCGGGGGATTCGGAGATCGCCTCCGGCACCTGCCGGAGAGGGGATTCATCTCCCGGAGGACTCTTCATCGCCATGATCGCCTCGGAGTGATGAGTGAGTAGTTCACCCCTGGACCATGGGTCCATAGCGCAGCTAGATGGTCGTCTTCTCCTTGTTGTGCTTCATTGTTGGATCTTGTGAGCTGCCTAACATGATCAAGATCATCTATCGTAATACTATATGTTGTGTTTGTCGGGATCCGATGGATAGAGAATACTATGTTATGGTGATTATCAATCTATTGTTTATGTGTTGTTTATGATCTTGCATGCTCTCCGTTATTAGTAGAGGCTCTGGCCAAGTTTTTGCTCTTAACTCCAAGAGGGAGTATTTATGCTCGATAGTGGGTTCATGCCTTCATTGACACCTGGGACAGTGAGAAAGTTCTAAGGTTGTGATGTCTTTGTTGCCACTAGGGATAAAACATTGATTCTATGTCTAAGGATGTAGTTGTCGATTACATTACGCACCATACTTAATGCAATTGTCTTGCTTAGCAACTTAATACTGAATGGGGTTCGGATGATAACCTGAAGGTGGACTTTTTAGGCATAGATGCGGTTGGATGGCGGTCTATGTACTTTGTCGTAATGCCCAATTAAATCTCACTATATTTATCATATCATGTATATGCATTGTTATGCCTTTCTCTATTTGTCAATTGCCCGACTGTAATTTGTTCACCCAACATGCTTTTATCTTATGGGAGAGACACCTCTAGTGAAGTGGACCCGGTCCTATTCTTTACATAGCATACAATCTGCAATTGTGTTTTACTGTTTTCTTGCAAACAATCATCTTCCACTCGATACGTTTAATCCTTTGTTACAGCAAGCCGGTGAGATTGACAACCTCACTGTTTCGTTGGGGCAAAGTACTTTGGTTTTGTTGTGCAGATTCCACGTTGGCGCCGGAATCCCTGGTGTTGCGCCGCATCACATTTCGCGCCCATCAACCTTCAACGTGCTTCTTGGCTCCTCCTGGTTCGATTCAACCTTGGTTTCTTTCTGAGGGAAAACTTGCTACTGTGCGCATCATACCTTCCTCTTGGGGTTCCCAACGGACGTGTACATCTACGCGCATCAAGCCTGTTTTCTGGCGCCGTTGCGGGGAGATCAAGACACGCTGCAAGGGAGTCTCCACTTCTCAATCTCTTTACTTTGTTTTTGTCTTGCTTTATTTTATTTACTACTTTGTTTGCTGCACCTAAACAAAACACAAAAAAATTAGTTGCTAGTTTTACTTTATTTACTGTCTTGCTCTCCATATCAAAAACACAAAAAAATTAGTTACTTGCATTTACTTTATCTAGTTTGTTTACCATTGCTAAAATGAATACTCCTGAAAATACTAAGTTGTGTGACTTCACAAATGCAAATAATAATGATTTCCTATGCACACCTATTGCTCCACCTGCTACTATAGCAGAATTCTTTGAAATTAAACCTGCTTTACTAAATCTTGTCATGAGAGATCAATTTTCTGGTGTTAGTTCTGATGATGCTGCTGCCCATCTCAATAATTTTGTTGAACTTTGTGAAATGCAAAAGTATAAGGATGTAGATGGTGATATTATTAAATTGAAAGTGTTTCCTTTCTCATTAAGAGGAAGAGCTAAAGATTGGTTGCTATCTTTGCCTAAGAATAGTATTGATTCATGGACTAAATGCAAGGATGCTTTTATTGGTAGATATTATCCTCCCGCTAAAATTATATCTTTGAGAAGTAGCATAATGAATTTTAAGCAATTAGATACTGAACATGTTGCTCAAGCATGGGAGAGAATGAAAACTTTGGTAAAGAATTGCCCAACCCATGGACTGACTACTTGGATGATCATCCAAACCTTCTATGCAGGACTAAATTTTTCTTCGCGGAATTTATTGGATTCAGCTGCTGGAGGTACCTTTATGTCCATCACATTGGGGGCAGCTACAAAACTTCTTGATGATATGATGATAAATTACTCTGAGTGGCACACGGAAAGAGCTCCACAAGGTAAGAAGGTAAATTCTGTTGAAGAAATCTCTTCCTTGAGTGATAAGATTGATGTGATTATGTCTATGCTTGTGAATGGTAGATCTAATGTTGAACCAAATAATGTTCCTTTAGCTTCATTGGTTGCTCAAGAAGAAAATGTTGATGTGAATTTCATTAAAAATAATAATTTCAACAACAATGCTTATAGGAACAACTCTGGTAATAACTATAGGCCATATCCTTCTGCTAATGGTAATGGTTATGGTAATTCTTATGGGAATTCTTACAAAAATAATAGGAGTGTACCCTCTGGTCTTGAAGCCATGCTTAAAGAATTTATTAGTACACAAACTGCTTTTAACAAATCTGTTGAGGAAAAGCTTGATAAAATTGATATTATTGCTTCTAGAGTTGATAGACTTGCCTCTGATGTTAAGTTATTAAAATTGAAAGTTATGCCTAATGAGGATATTGATAAAAAGATTACTACTACAGCAAATGCCATCCAAGTTAGAATTAATGAGAATATAAGATTAATGGCTGAACTGCGTGCTAGGTGGGATAGAGAAGAAAATGAAAAACTAGCTAAAGTTTGGACTATTACCACCACTAGTAATGCTAATTCTTCACATGTTGCTGCACCTCCTACTATCAATGGTAAAATAATTGGTGTTGGCAATGTTTCTAATCCTAGTGCAAAGCGAACAAAAGCCTGAAATTGCTAAAACTGCTGAAACTGCTTGTGATAAAGCTGCTGAATTTTTTCCAACCTTGGGAACAATGATCCCATTGCTGTAGCTCATAATGATTTAGATTTTGATGATTGCCACATCTCTGAAGTTATAAAGTTCTTACAAAAACTTGCTAGAAGTCCTAATGCTAGTGCTATAAATTTAGCCTTTACAAAACATATTACAAATGCTCTCATAAAAGCTAGAGAAGAGAAACTAAAACTTGAAACTTCTATTCCTAGAAAGTTAGAAGATGGTTGGGAGCCCATCATTAAAATGAAATTCAATGACTTTGAATGTAATGCTTTATGTGATCTTGGTGCAAGTATTTCTGTTATGCCTAAAAAGATTTATGATATGCTTGACTTGCCACCATTGAAGAATTGTTACTTGGATGTTAATCTTGCCGATAATGTTAAAAAGAAACCTTTGGGGAGGATTGATAATGTGCGCATTACGGTTAACAATAACCTTGTCCCCGTTGATTTTGTTGTTTTGGATATCGAATGCAATGCATCTTGTCCTATTGTGTTGGGAAGACCTTTTCTTCGAACCGTTGGTGCTGTTATTGATATGAGGGAAGGTAATATTAAATATCAATTTCCTCTCAAGAAAGGTATGGAACACTTCCCTAGAAAGAGAATGAAGTTGCCTTTTGATTCTATTATTAGAACAAGTTATGATGTTGATGCTTCATCTCTCGATGTTACTTGATTTGCACTTTCTGCGCCTAGCTGAAAGGCGTTAAAGAAAAGCGCTTATGGGAGACAACCCATGTTTTTACTACAGCAATCTTTTGTTTTGTTGAGTCTTGGAAGTTGTTTACTACTGTAGCAACCTCTCCTTATCATGTTTTTGTGCCAAGTAAAGTTTCTATGTCAAAGTTGATGATTATTTGGGATCGCTGCAGAAACAACATTCTTTTGTCACGAATCTGGGCACGAGCCTCTGTAGAAAATTAAAAAAATCTGCCAATTTACGAGCGTGATCCTCAGATATGTACGCAACTTTCATTAGTTTTGAGTTTTTCCATTTGAGCAAGTGGTGCCAGCTTTAAATTCGTCTTTACGGTGTTGTTTTGACAGATTCGCCTTTTATTTCGCATTGCCTCTTTTGCTATGTTGGATTCATTTCTTTGATCCATTAATGTCCGGTAGCTTTATGCAATGTCCAGAAGTGTAAAGAATGATTGTGCCACCTCTGAACATGTGAATTATTAATTGTGCACTAACCCTCTAATGAGTTTGCTTGAAGTTTGGTGTGAAGGAAGTTTTCAAGGGTCAAGAGAGGAGAATGATATACTATGATCAAGAGGAGTGAAAGCTCTAAGCTTGGGGATGCCCCGTGGTTCACCCCTGCATATTTTAAGAAGACTCAAGCGTCTAAGCTTGGGGATGCCCAAGGCATCCCCTTCTTCATCGACAACATCATCAGGTTCCTCCCCTGAAACTATATTTTTATTCAATCACATCTTGTGTTCTTTACTTGGAGCGTCGGTTTGTTTTTGTTTTTGTTTTTGTTTGAATAAAATGGATCCTAGCATTCACTTTGTGGGAGAGAGACACGCTCCGCTGTTGCATATGGACAAATATGTCCTTAGGCTTTACTCATAATGTTCAAGGCGAAGTTTCTTCTTCGTTAAATTGTTATATGGTTGGAATTAGAAAATGCTACATGTAGTAATTCTAAAATGTCTTGGATAATGTGATACTTGGCAATTGTTGTGCTCATGTTTAAGCTCTTGCATCATATGCTTTGTACCCATTAATGAAGAAATACATAGAGCTTGCTAAAATTTGATTTGCATATTTGGTCTCTCTAAGGTCTAGATAATATCTAGTATTGAGTTTTGAACAACAAGGAAGACGGTGTAGAGTCTTATAATGTTTACAATATGTCTTTTATGTGAGTTTTGCTGCACGGTTCATCCTTGAGTTTGCTTCAAATAACCTTGCTAGCCTAAACCTTGTATCGAGAGGGAATACTTCTCATGCATCCAAATTCCTTGAGCCAACCACTATGCCATTTGTGTCCACCATACCTACCTACTACATGGTATTTCTCCGCCATTCCAAAGTAAATTGCTTGAGTGCTACCTTTAAAATTCCATCATTCACCTTTGCAATATATAGCTCATGGGACAAAATAGCCTTAAAAACTATCGTAGTATTGAATATGTACTTATGCACTTTATCTTTTATTAAGTTGCTTGTTGTGCGATAACCATGCTTCTGGGGAACGCCATCAACTATTGTTGAATATCATGTGAGTTGCTATGCATGTCCGTCTTGTCTGAAGGATCTATCATTTTAGTGGTTGGAGCATGCAAAATTGTTAGAGAAGAACATTGGGCCGCTAAATAAAGCCATGAATCATGGTTGAAGTTTCAGTTTTGGACATATATCCTCAATCTCATATGAGAATAATAATCATTGCTACATGCTTATGCATTTAAGAGGAGTCCATTATCTGTTGTCCATGTTGTCCCGGTATGGATGTCTAAGTTGAGAATAATCAAAAGCGAGAAATCCAAAATGCGAGCATTCTCCTTAGACCTTTGTACAGGCGGCATGGAGGTACCCCTTTGTGACACTTGGTTGAAACATGGCATGCAAAGATCCGGTAGTCCAAGCTAAGTAGGACGAGGTGCGGACACTATTAGTACACTATGCATGAGGCTTGCAACTTGTAAGATATAATTTACATAACTCATATGCTTTATTACTACCGTTGACAAAATTGTTTCATGTTTTCAAAATAAAAGCTCTAGCACAAATACAGCAATCGATGCTTTCCTCTTTGAAGGACCATTCTTTTACTTTTATTGTTGAGTCAGTTTACCTATCTCCCTCCACCTCAAGAAGCAAACACTTGTGTGAACTGTGCATTGATTCCTACATACTTGCATATTGCACTTGTTATATTACTTTATGTTGACAATATCCATGAGATATACATGTTATAAGTTGAAAGCAACCGCTGAAACTTAATCTTCCTATGTGTTGCTTCAACACCTTTACTTTGATTTATTGCTTTATGAGTTAACTCTTATGCAAGACTTATTGATGCTTGTCTTGAAGTACTATTCATGAAAAGTCTTTGCCATATGATTCACTTGTTTACTCATGTCATTACCTTTGTTTTGATCGCTGCATTCATTACATATGTTTACAAATAGTATGATCAAGATTATGATGGCATGTCACTTCAGAAATTATCTTTGTTATCGTTTTACCTGCTCGGGACGAGCAGAACTAAGCTTGGGGATGCTGATACGTCTCCGACGTATCGATAATTTCTTATGTTCCATGCTACTTTATTGATGATACCTACATGTTTTATGCACATTATATGTCATATTTATGCATTTTGGAACTAACCTATTAACAAGATGCCGAAGAGCCAGTTGTTGTTTTCTGCTGTTTTTGGTTTCGAAATCCTAGTAAGGAAATATTCTCGGAATTGGACGAAATCTTCGCCCAGGGTCCTATTTTTGCACGGAGCTTCCGAAGACCGAAGAGGAAAGAAGTGGGGCCACGAGGTGGCCACACCATGGGCGGCGCGGCCCGGGCCCTGGCGCGCCGGCGTGTGGGCCCCTCGCGCCGCCTCTTGACCTACCCTTCCGCCTACTTAAAGCCTCCGTCGCGAAAACCCCGATGCGAGAGCCACGATACGGAAAACCTTCCAGACGCCGCCGCCGAATCCCATCTCGGGGATTCAGGAGATCGCCTCCGGCACCCTGCCGGAGAGGGGATTCATCTCCCGGAGGACTCTTCATCGCCATGATCGCCTCCGGAGTGATGAGTGAGTAGTTCACCCTGGACCATGGGTCCATAGCAGTAGCTAGATGGTCGTCTTCTCCTTGTTGTGCTTCATTGTTGGATCTTGTGAGCTGCCTAACATGATCAAGATCATCTATCTGTAATACTATATGTTGTGTTTGTCGGGATCCGATGGATAGAGAATACTATGTTATGGTGATTATCAATCTATTGTTTATGTGTTGTTTATGATCTTGCATGCTCTCCGTTATTAGTAGAGGCTCTGGCCAAGTTTTTGCTCTTAACTCCAAGAGGGAGTATTTATGCTCGATAGTGGATTCATGCCTTCATTGACACCTGGGACAGTGACAGAAAGTTCTAAGGTTGTGATGTGTTGTTGCCACTAGGGATAAAACATTGATTCTATGTCTAAGGATGTAGTTGTCGATTACATTACGCACCATACTTAATGCAATTGTCTGTTGCTTAGCAACTTAATACTGAATGGGGTTCGGATGATAACCTGAAGGTGGACTTTTTAGGCATAGATGCAGTTGGATGGCGGTCTATGTACTTTGTCGTAATGCCCAATTAAATCTCACTATATTTATCATATCATGTATATGCATTGTTATGCCTTTCTCTATTTGTCAATTGCCCGACTGTAATTTGTTCACCCAACATGCTTTTATCTTATGGGAGAGACACCTCTACTGAACTGTGGACCCCGGTCCTATTCTTTACATAGCATACAATCTACTGCAATTGTGTTTTACTGTTTTCTTGCAAACAATCATCTTCCACTCGATACGTTTAATCCTTTGTTACAGCAAGCCGGTGAGATTGACAACCTCACTGTTTCGTTGGGGCAAAGTACTTTGGTTTTGTTGTGCAGATTCCACGTTGGCGCGGAATCCCTGGTGTTGCGCCGCATCACATTTCGCGACCATCAACCTTCAACGTGCTTCTTGGCTCCTCCTGGTTCGATTCAACCTTGGTTTCTTTCTGAGGGAAAACTTGCCACTGTGCGCATCATACCTTCCTCTTGGGGTTCCCAACGGACGTGTACATCTACGCGCATCATCAACACCTTCTGCTCCTCGTTGGGTTCGACACTCTTATTTATCGAAAATACTACGATACACCCCTATACTTGTGGGTCATCAAGACTATTTTCTGGCACCGTTGCCGGGGGGTGAAGCGCTATTGATAAGTGGAATTGGTAAGGAAAATTTTACTGTACGTGCTGATTTTATTTCTACCTGCTGCTATAATTCATTATGGAGAGATCTTCTCTTGAATTCCTATTTGGAAAATCTACTACTACTGCAAAGGTAGTGGATGAGGCGCCAGGTGAGAAAGAGGTTCCATACAAAATACCTATGAAAATTATTGAACGTGTTGTGGATAACCGCTATGAAGGGGATGGAACTGTCCATCCTGGTGATCATTTACTGTTTTTACATGAATTATGCGGGTTATTCAAATGTGTAGGTATTGCTATGGATGAAGTTAGAAAGAAACTATTCTCTATATCGTTGTCTGGTAAAGCGGCGCATTGGTATAAATTGCTGAAGAATGGTGATTCTCTTGATTGGAAGGATATTGTGCCTCTATTTTATTCTAAATTCTATCCTCCAAGTGAAATTCACAAAGACCGAACCGCATATATAATTTCTGGCCTCATGATGGAGAGAGTATTGCCCACGCATGGGGAGATTGAAGTCTTTAATGCTCAAATGCCCCATTCATGAGCTTCCTGGTAATATTATTATTGATAATTTCTATGCAAGACTGTCTTTTCAAGATAATACTTTGCTGGATACTTCTTGTTCTACATCATTTACAAGCAACAAAGAAGAGTTTAAAAGGGACCTTCTTGATCGGATCCAGGAGAATACTGAAGGATGGGAGAACGACAAAGATAGAGAGTCAGGTATAAACTATGATTATAAATGCATTGAAGTTTTTATGGAGACTGATAAATTTCGTAATATGAGTGCTACTTATGGTCTTGATTCTCAAGTCGTTGCAAACTTTTATAAAGCTTTTACCTCTCACTTTGAATTGCCTAGAAAGAATTTTGATAAGTATCATGAACCATACAAAGATAAAACTGATTCATCTATAAATAAATGTGCTATAATTGAAACTGTTGATCATATTCTTCCTGAAGCATATATTGAAAAAACTCCTTTTCTGCTAAAATGAAGAAGTATTCTGTTATAACTAGTGCGGTTAATAAAAGTGCAAAGAAACCTATAGAACCTGAAGAACAAATAAAGGTTGAACCTGCTATTGCAATAGTTAAGGATCTTGTGACTGAAAATGTAGAAGATGGTCATATTATTTTCTGTGAAGATGCTTCTAATATTGTTTCGCATCCTAATAAGTCTAGGAAAGCCAGTGTTCCTATCTGTTAGAATTGGTGATCATTGTTATTATGGTTTATGCGACATTGGTGCAAGTATTAGTGCCATTCCTTATGAGCTTTATACGGAGATCATGCATGAAATTGGTTCTTGTGAACTTGAAGATATTGATGTGGTTATTCGGCTAGCTAATAGAGAAACTATCTCTCCTATTGGTATTGTTCGAGATGTGGAAGTTTTATGTGGTAAGATTAAATATCCTGCTAACTTTTTGGTACTTGGTTCTGCTGCTAGTAAGTCTTGTCCTATTATTTTTGGTAGACCTTTTGTAAATACTTGTGGAGTTGTTATAGATTGCAAGAAGAAAAAAATGGTGACTAAATTTGCTGGTGAATCTTATGAGTTTAATTTCTCTAAATTTGCCAAAACTCCTTATAAAGCTGAATTGCCTAATAATGATTTTAGAGTTGAACAATGTGCGTCTATTGCTCTTGCTCCTAATAATCCTTTGCAACAACATTTGGAGGATAGTGAGAGTGAAGTCTTTAGGGAAGAAAGAAATGAGCTTGATGAAATTTTCCTTCGTCAACCTATTCTTAAACATGACTTGCCGGTTGAAGATTTAGGTACAACACCACCACCAAAGGAAGATCCTGTTTTCGATTTGAAGCCACTACCTGATAATCTTAAGTATGCTCATATTGATGATAAGAAAATATATCCTGTTATTATTAGTTCTAAGCTTTCAGAATTTGAAGAAGAAAGGTTATTGGAAATATTGAAGAAACATCGAGGAGCTATTGGCTATACTCTTGATGATTTGAAGGGGATTTCTCCCTCTATTTGCCAACATGCTATCAACATGGAATATGATGCAAAGCCTGTTGTTGAACATCAACGTCGTCTAATTCCGAAGATGAAGGATGTGGTAAGGAATGAGGTATTAAAACTTCTTGAAGCTGGTATTATATATCCTATTGCTGATAGTAGATGGGTTAGTCCTGTGCATTGTGTTCCTAAGAAAGGAGGAATGACTATTGTGCCTAATGATAATAATGAGCTCATCCCTCAAAGAGTAGTTGTAGGGTATAGAATGTGCATTGATTATCGAAAAGTTAATAAGGTTACTAAGAAAGATCATTACCCTTTACCCTTTATTGATCAAATGTTAGAAAGGTTGTCTAAAAATACTCATTTTTGCTTTCTTGATGGTTATTCTGGGTTTTCACAAATTGCTGTTAAAACTAAAGATCAAGAGAAAACTACTTTCACTTGTCCCTATGGAACTTATGCTTATAGACGTATGCCTTTTGGTTTATGTAATGCTCCTGCTACTTTTCAAAGATGCATGTCTGCTATTTTTCATGGCTTTTGTGAGAATATTGTAGAGGTATTCATGGATGATTTTTCTGTCTATGGGAATTCTTTTGATAATTGCTTGCGAAACCTTGATAAAGTTTTGCAGAGATGTGAAGAAACTAACCTTGTTCTTAATTGGGAGAAATGCCACTTTATGGCTAATGAAGGAATTGTATTGGGACATAAAATTTCCGAGAGGGGTATTGAAGTTGATAGAGCTAAAGTTGAAGCAATTGAGAAGATGCCCTACCCGAAGGATGTTAAAGGTATTCGTAGTGTTCTTGGTCATGCTGGGTTTTATAGGAGATTTATTAAAGATTTCTCCAAGATTTCAAAGCCTCTTACTAATCTCCTTCAAAAAGATGTACCTTTTGTTTTTGATGATGATTGTAAGGAAGCTTTTGAAACTCTAAAGAAAGCCTTAACAATTGCTTCTGTAGTTGAACCTCCTGATTGGAACTTACCTTTTGAAATTATGTGTGATGCTAGTGATTTTGCTGTAGGCGCTGTTCTTGGACAGCGAGTAGATAAAAAATTAAATGTTATTCATTATGCTAGCAAAACTCTTGATGCTGCTCAAAGAAATTATGCTACAATTGAAAAAGAATTATTAGCTGTAGTCTTTGCTTGTGACAAGTTCAGATCTTACATCGTTGATTCAAAAGTTACAATCCATACTGATCATGCTGCAATTAGATACCTTATGACGAAGAAAGATGCTAAGCCAAGGCTTATTAGATGGGTGCTTCATTTGCAAGAATTTGATTTACATATTATAGATAGGAAAGGTGCTGATAATCCTGTTGCTGATAATTTATCTAGATTGGAAAATATTGCTTATGATCCTGTTCCTTTTAATGATAGTTTTCCAAATGAACAATTGGCTGTAATAAAGGTGAGCTTGCGAGATAGTCCTTGGTATGCTGATTATGCTAATTTTATTGTTTCCAAGTACTTGCCTCCAACCTTTTCAGCTCAGCAAAGGAGGAAATTCTTTTATGACTTGAGGCATTATTTTTGGGATGACCCACACTTATATAAAGAAGGAGTGGATGGTATTATGCGAAGATGTGTTCCCGAATATGAACAACAAGAGATATTGAGTAAGTGTCATGGTAGTGTTTATGGAGGACATCACGCTGGAGATAGAACGCGCAAAACAATCAGGTTTCTATTGGCCAACTCTCTTCAAAGATGCAAGGAAGTTTATTTTATCTTGTGATGAATGTCAAAGGGTTGGTAATATCTCCAGACGCAATGAAATGCCTATGAATTATACTCTTGTTATTGAACCATTCAATTGTTGGGGATTTGACTTCATGGGTCCTTTCCCTTCTTCAGAAGGTAACACTCATATACTTGTCGTTGTTGATTATGTTACTAAATGGGTGGAAGCCATACCCACAAAAAGTGCTGATGGTGAGACCTCTTTAAGAATGCTTTTAGATATTATTTTCCCTAGATTTGGAGTACCTAGATACATTATGACTGATGGAGGTTCTCATTTTATTCATGGTGGTTTTAGAAAAACTCTTGCTAAGTATGGTATTAATCATAGGATTGCTTCCGCTTATCATCCTCAAACTAGCGGGCAAGTAGAATTATCAAATAGAGAGATAAATCTATCTTGGGAAAGACTGTTAATAGATCTAGAAAGAACTGGGCTATTAAATTAAAGGAAGCACTATGGGCTTATAGAACTGCTTATAAAAATCCTATGGGTATGTCACCGTATAAAATGGTTATGGGAAAGCCTATCATTTACCTTTAGAACTAGAACACAAAGCTTATTGGGCTGTAAAAGAACTTAATAAAGATCCTAAACTTGCCGGTAAGAAGAGATTGCTACAATTGAGTTCTCTAGATGAATGGAGAAGTGAAGCTTATGAAAATGCTAAACTCTTTAAGAGAAAGTTAAGAAATGGCATGATAGAAGAATTATCAAAATAGAATTTAATGTTGGAGATAAAGTCCTATTGTATCGGTCTCGTCTCAGATTTTTTGCAGGGAAATTACTCTCAAAATGGGAAGGACCATATGTCATTGTGGAGGTGTATCGTTCAGGGGCAATTAAAATTAGTTCTCTGCAAGGTGATGCCACACAAGTAGTGAATGGACAAAGACTCAAGCACTATATTTCTGGAGATTCTTATAATGAAGATGTTGATGTTATCCAAGTGGTGACTCCGGAAGCTTTCATCAAAGGGCAAATTGACAGTTCTGCAGAGTTCGACTTTGAATAGGTAAGTTGGTAATAAAACGTCCGCGTTTAACTTTCCGAACTATGTTTTTGCCATTTTCGGAAAATATGAAAAATTACGAGATCGAAACGGAGTGGAGGAGACGCACGAGCGTGCCCCCATAGGCGCGGGCGCCCGCCGCGCCGCCCTATGAGGACGGCGCCTCGTTGTCCATCTCCGACTCTTGTTCGACCTGGTACTTTCCTTGTGCCGTGAAAATTTCTGCTATATAATCCCCCCGACCCCTGGAGGTCCGTATATCGTTTTCTCGTCGTGTTTTGTTTTGTTTCTGCTGCCGGATCTAGAGCCAGCATGTCTTCGTCGGGAACTCTGAAGGACAACTTCTTTGAGGACGTCGTCAACCCGTACATGAACGAGTTGAAGATGCACCCCAAGGAGTTGCTGCTCGTAGATGGAGAGTTGCAGATTAAAGATGTCCAGGGTCCTAAAGGAGAAGGAAGCTTGGAAGACAGGGTGGAGAAACTAGAACAAGAGGTCTTCAACTACAAGAAGATGGCTGAGCGTGAAGTGGACATCTTCCACAAGATTGTGTCTGAACTTAGTGATGGACACAAGAAGGAGACTGCAAAGTTGTGGGACGATATCTTCTCGCTTCAGGACACACCAACAAACTCCAAGCTCAACTCTATGATGTTCAGAATCAAAACTGTGAGTATGAAAACAGGTTTAAACACATAAGTTATGCTGCTAGTTTCAGGATTCCGGAGACCAAGATGTCGTTTGTTGATGGAGAGCCTCTCCCTTGGAAGTCTGATGATGGGAAGAATTCATCACCAAAGGAGTGATTCATCATCGGTATTGGCATCTCCTTGGTTTGTTCCAAGCTTGGGGGAGTGCCGCGGTATCACATCATCACTACCTTTTACCTTTTTATTATCAAGTAGTGTCATATCATGAGTAGGGAAGTTATCATATAAGATGTGTTGCGGTATGGAAGTATCTCTCTTTAGTTGGTTATTTATGTATCCCTTGGTGTGAGTTATCGTTATGGAATATTAATGAGAATTTTTATCATTTACATATTGCACATCTTATTTTAGTTTGCAATCCCTATTATATGATTGATCTTGTTGTTAAGTATTGGTATCACTTTGGAAGCATTGAGTAAATCTATTTGGTTTTGGCAAACTTAGCATTGGTCAATAGCAACAACACCTTGAGTTTAAGTAGAAAAGAGGAGATACATGTAGATATGTTATTCCATTATCTTTCTTTCTTGTTAGCTATGAGCTTAGTATTCTGAATTTAAAATTATTTATGCTTACAAGAAAGATGCATGATTGTTTCTATCACATGTATATTTGTTTGTTTCCCTCAACTCTTATGCTTGCTAATCAACCTTGCTAGCCAAAGACCTGTACTGAGAGGGAATGCTTCTCGTGCATCCAAACCCTTAGACCAAACCTATGCCATCAGTGTCCACCATAACTGCCTATTATGTGGTATTTTGCGCCATTCCAAGTAAATACTTCATGTGCTACCTTTAAACAATTCAAAAGTTATCATCCCTTATTTGTGTCACTGTTTTATAGCTCATGAGGAAGTATGTGGTGTTTTATCTTTCAATCTTGTTGGGCAGCTTTCACTAATGGACTAGTGGCTTCATCCACTTATCCTATAATTTTGCAAAAAGAGCTGGCAACGGGGTTCCCAGCCCCAATTAATTAACTCTCATTAATAATCCTCTTCACATGTTTTGCTCTGATTCATCAGTAAGCAACTTAATTTTGCAATAGACACTCCTCCATGGTATGTGAAATGTTGGAAGGCACCCGAGGATTCGGTTAGCCATGGCTTGAGAAAGCAAAGGTTGGGAGGAGTGTCATCCTTAAATAAACTAAAGTACATGTGTAAACAAAAGAGAAGAGGGATGATCTACCTTGCTGGTAGAGATAACGTCCTTCATGGGAGCCGCTCTTTGGAAGTCTGTTTGGCAAGGGGTTAGAGTGCCCACTACCATTCGTTGACAACAACAAACACCTCTCAAAACCTTACTTTTATGCCCTCTATATGATTTCAAAGCTTGAAAAGCTCTAGCACATGATCTAATCCCTGCTTCCCTCTGTGAAGGGCCTATCTTTTATTTTCATGTTGAGTCAGTAAACCTATTTCCCTCCATCTTAAGCAAGCAATTGATTTGTTGTGATCCAACCATCTATATTGTGATTTATTTAATCATTCTTTTATTTCTTCCTTGTTTAGTACAAGTTTTATCTGAATGAATATAGCTTTGAAGATTATCGATGATTATGAGGAGATTATTATGATTGAATATGCAAGTTTTGCTATAAGCTTTAATATAAGAGCGCTGCTCGATAAATAAGTACAATCTGTTAAATGTTCTCTGACCAAGAACGAAGTTTGCCATCACCAATTATGATTTCCTATGCACCTTTATTTGTGATTTCCTTCTACTTGTTTCAAGTTGAATTATATGAGGAAGTTGTCTACTAGAATGTCTTGTGTAAATTAATATGATGCTTCTTGTCCGTATTTTATTTATCGACTCTTCACTCCATAAACATGTGGTCTTGTTTACTGAGTTCAGTTTCGCTTGGGGACAAGCGAAGTCTAAGCTTGGGGGGAGTTGATACGTCCATTTTGCATCACTATTTTATATCATAATTTACTGTTGTTCATTGATATATTTCATATTTAGAGATGATACTTATGTTATTTGATCTATTTTGCATGTTTCATGATTATTGGAGAATCGCGCACCAGAGTCAGGATTCTGCTGGAAAAAGCACCGTCAGAATGCAATATTTCGGAAGATCAGCAATTGATGGAAATTATACGGAAAATCTTATTTTTCCAGAAGACGGAGACAGCCGAAGGAGGAGGAGGAGGCCATGGGCCCCCATAGGCCGGCGCGGGCCCAGGCCTGGCCACGCCGCCTTGTGGGGAGGGGCCCACAGCCTCCCTCCTCTCCTTCGCGTACTTCTTCGTCCCGAAAACCTAAGCTCAGAGGATAGTCGCGAAGAGTCACGGCCGCCTCTGCGGGGCGGAAAACACCAGAGAGAAAAGAGCTCTCCCAGCTGAAATCCGGGGAAATTCCCTCCCGGAGGGGAAATCGACGCCATCGTCACCGTCATCGAGCTGGACATCATTGGGATCATCATCACCATCATCTCCATCATCATCACCGCCATCTCCACCGCTGCACCTCGTCACCGCTGTAACATCTAGGGTTGGATCTTGATTGTTTGATAGGGGAAACTCTCCCGGTATTGATTTCTACTTGTTATTGATGCTATTGAGTGAAACCATTGAACCAAGGTTTATGTTCAGATTGTTATTCATCATCATATCACCTCTGATCATGTTCCATATGATGTCTCGTGAGTAGTTCGTTTAGTTCTTGAGGACATGGGTGAAGTCTAAATGTTAGTAGTGAATTATTTTGGGTAATATTCAATGTTATGATATTTAAGTTGTGGTGTTATTCTTCTAGTGGTGTCATGTGAACGTCGACTACATGATACTTCACCTTTATGGGCCTAGGGGAATACATCTTGTATTCGTTTGCTAATTGCGGGGTTGCCGGAGTGACAGAAACCTAAACCCCCGTTGGTATATCGATGCAGGAGGGATGCAGGATCTCGAGTTTAAGGCTGTGGTTAGATTTATCTTAATTACTTTCTTGTATTTGCGGATGCTTGCAAGGGGTATAATAACAAGTATGTATTAGTCCTAGGAAGGGCGGTGCATTAGCATAGGTTCACCCACACAACACTTATCAAAACAATGAAGATTAATTAGCTATATGAAGCGAAAGCACTAGACTAAATTCCCGTGTGTCCTCAAGAACGTTTGGTCATTATAAGTAAACAAACCGGCTTGTCCTTTGTGCTAAAAAGGATTGGGCCACTCGCTGCAATTATTACTCTTGCATTTTACTTACTCGTACTTTATTCATCTGCTATATCAAAACCCCTTGAACACTTGTTTGTGAGCATTTACAGTGAATCCTTCATCAACGCGTCAACACCTTCTGCTCCTCGTTGGGTTCGACACTCTTATTTATCGAAAATACTATGATACACCCCCTATACTTGTGGGTCATCAGCCATCGACATCACCACTCCTCCTTAGCTTGGGAGGAGGCATCTCCATCGACATCTCCACCAGCACCATCATCACCACCATCTCCATCTACGAGGTCGACGTTATCCACCTCATAGTTTGTGTTGAATTGAACCCCATATATTGTTTTTAGTGATATTACATGTTCGTGATTGGTACTTTGTCATTATTTGGTGGGGAGATTATATATTCAGATTGTGTTGGAACCATTATGCCGCTGGTTCATATCATGTTTGTCACTTGTGACTAGTTCCCCACGTTCCTGAGGGCATAGGATGATATGGCTACGATTCTATATGATGTGCAATGAGTATTTGGTCAAGTTTTATATCTTTTATGTTGTTCTATGATAGTTTTATGCGAACGTCAATTGCATATTACGTCACCTATATAAGCTCATAGGGCTGCACTTTGATGTAATGCATTAGTGTTGGAGGGGTCGAAATGACATAAACCGTCTTCCAACACTATGGATTGCATTAGAGGGATTTATGTCGGGGACCCTAAATCTTATGACTATGATGGGACATTTATGTCTTAATGATTCCTGTACTTGCACATGAAAATGGCTCTAGGACCGATCATAAGGGGTGTATTTGCACATGATTATGGCAGCACCTAATTAAGGCTCCGTCCCTAATTGAATAAAGTTTGACAAAATATTTACCATGTTGTTTAGAACTCAGATGCTAGTGAATCCATGCCGCCCTCGAGAACTTTTATCTCATATAAGCACACACACTTTAGCTTGTCCCCTTGCTACATAGAGGATTGGGCTTTTCTCTCATCGAAATCATTTACTTATCTGCTATTTACTTTCTTCACTTTATTTCTATTGCAAACTATATACCCAAAATACCAAAACCGTTACTTTATTATAACTGCTTTCTTGTTATTTTTCCTCACAATACCTAGCTCCTCCTAGGTTCGATAACCTTTCTTTATTGGAAAGTACTGCAATTGATCTCCTGCACTTGGGAGCCATCACCAACCTAATGTATAATGATCTAATACTATGCATGAGTGTTAATATGGAAAATCAGTTTACTCAGAAGGGGGACCAATATGCATAGAGATATCTGGGCCTTGGGCCAACCTAGTGTAAATAACAACCTAATACTATGCATGAGACATATTCTTAACACCCCCTCAAACTCAAGGAGGATCTAAAATGTTCAGTTTGAGAACATGAAGACGATGTTGCTCTTGAGTTTGAGCTTTTGTGAAGAAATCCGCCACTTGAAGCTCCGGTGGAACATACAAATGGTTGCTTGTTGATAGTGAGAGCGGGTAAAAGAAGCATCCACACCGATATGTTTGGTTAGCTCATGCTTGACAGAGTCATTTGCAATCTGAATAAAATCAATACTATCACAAAGTAGAGGCGTGGGTGCATCACACGTGGGTGCATCACACGAAACTCCAAAATCAGCCAAGAGCCATGGAAGCCATACGATTTTTGATGAAGCAGTGGAAATGGCGTGAAGCTCAGCTTCAACATTAGAACGGGATACCACAGTTTGTTTCTTGGACTTCCATGCAATGAGATAGGTACCAAGAAAGAGACAATAGCTAGTGACATATCGGCGATCGACAGGATCACTAGCCCAAGTAGAGTTGGAGTAACCATCAAATCCAATAAAATAATTCTTGTCAGCTAGTTGACCAACAGACATAAGATTCATCAAGGGCTCAGGAGCCGAATACATTCGGTACCACAAACCGAGAGGTGGAGAGAGTCCCTTTATGAGTGATATTGCATGGAGTACCATCAGCTGTATGAACACAAGCACCATCTATCACAGGCAGGCATGATGTAAGGCAAGAGTTGTCAGATGCCACATGGAAAGAAGCTCCCGAATCCAAAACCCAAGGAACAACACCTGACACCGAGCATGATGAAGCATGATAACCAATAGATCCATAAAACAAAGCTTGCACCTACCGCAAGAGGGTTTAAAGATTGTTCAGCTGATTCTGAAATTGACTTACTTGAGCTGCAAAGACTCCAGAATAGCAGGAACCAGAAGAGGAACATCAGTGTCAGCTCTATGAGATGAACCAAGACAAGTGTTAGGCAAGCCATTGTGGTTCATGTTGTGAACCAATCTGAACAAATAGCTCGAAATTAGGAGCTATCAAATTTGACCAAAAGGTTGCAAATCTACACCACAACCACTGCAGCTGCTAGAGGGAGCAATAGCAAAATTGATTCAACTCGGACCAAGCACCAGTGTTGAGCTGAGCATCCTCAACACCAAGCAAAGCAGAGTAGCCACAATGAGCAAAATCAACCAGCATAAAATATAGGAAAAAGGCAGAGCAAAAGGAGCACACACCAGAGCACAGCCCAATCAGAGCAAGGTCGGCGAGAGATGGAGATGCCCGAAGTGATCCTGCAGCCACACAACGGAAGACGCCGACCAACCGCACAACGTGATACAGTATTAGTAGTGATAGAGGATGACGACAACGCTTGAGTCCAACCTGGATTTGCGTGTACGTGGCTGGAAAGATGGCACCGAGACAAGTCCGACCTAGACACGAAGAAGACGGTTGCCGACGACTTGTCAGCGGCGGCAACGGTAGCTAGGTTACGGTGGAGGTTGCCTCAGCTCTGATACCAAGTTAATATGCCAAATCAGTTTACTCGGAAGGGGGAACTAGTATACATAGGGATATCTAGGCCTTGGGCCAACCTAGTGTATAACCACCTAATACTATGCATGGGACATATTTTAACAGCGGTGACACCAACAACGCCGGATCTAAGAAACTCCCCTCCAGCAGTCTAGCTATGTCCATGGTTGATATGTTGCAGTGCTCGAGATTAGAATGGCCATTTGAATAAAGTCGTTGGTCTGGTGTTCCTCTTCTGGATCCGCATCACCTCTTCGAGATTTCTTCTCCTGGCAGGCCATGGTGGCGTGAGATGGAGAAGGGCAAAGTGTTGTATTTTAGAGCTGGAGGAAGACTGGGAGTTCATTTTGTCCTGCAATCTGAAGAATACTACATGATGCCCATGTTCGTCGCTGTGATCTGTGGCCGATAGGGCGACATCTCCAAGCACCAAATTATGGTGTCTCTTCAACCTTCTATGCAGAGGCCTCTTTTGGAGACATTGTCGGCGTTCAACATCTTCTCATCCTGAACTGGTGCGTCCCTAGTGGCATCAATACGGCCGCTGATGGTGTCTCATATCCGGCTAGGAGGACCAAGGACTAGATTACTTTTTCATATTTTCTTCTAGGGTCTTATGTGGAAATTTCTAGGACAGTGTTGTATCTTGTTATTTTTATTAGGGTTTGATGTCTACGGGTGCTTCTATTCTTGTAGACAGTGTTGGGCCTCAAGAGCAGAGGTTTGTAGAACAGCAACAAGTTTCCCTTAAGTGGATCACCCAAGGTTTATTGAACTCGGGAGGAAGAGGTCAAAGATATCCTCTCAAGCAACCCTGCAATCACGATACAAGAAGTCTCTTGTGTCCCCAACACACCTAATACACTTGTCGGATGTATAGGTGCACTAGTTCGGCGAAGAGATAGTGAAATACAAGTGGTATGAATGAATATGAGCAGTAGTAGCGCAATAAAAGTGCTTGCTGGCGTGCAGTTGATGGTAGTAATATTGCGGGAAGTAAAGATGCAGTAAAACAGTAAACAAGCGATGATTGCAGTATTTGGAAACAAGGCCTAGGATCATACTTTCACTAGTGGACACTCTCAACATTGATCACATAATAAATAAGTTCTCTTCCTTTGTGCTACATATACTCTTGTTTGATAATGAACACCATTCGTTGTGTAGGGCTACAAGAGCACCTCAATGCGGAGTTAACAAGCTCCACAACATTCGGCATTCATATTTAAGTAACCTTTAGAGTATAATAGATCTTTGCAATTTAAACCGAGTACTAACATAGCATACACACTGTCACCTTTACACTATGAAGGGGAATAAATCACATCAATACTATCATAGTAATAATTAACTCCATAACCTACAAGAGATTATGATCATAACCTACGCCAAGTACTACACGATGCACACACTGTCACCATTACACCGTGAAGGAGGAATAGAATACTTTAATAACATCACAAGAGTAGCACATAGACTAATAGTGATACAATGCACATCATATGGATCTCAATTATGCAAGGCAATTCATGAGATCATTGTATTGGGGTACAGAGAGAGATTAACCACATAGCTACCGGTAGAGCCCTCAGCCTCGATGGAGAACTACTCCCTCCTCATGGGAGACAGCAGCGGTGATGAAGATGGCGGTGGTGTCGATGGAGAAGCCTTCGGGGGCACTTGCCCGTCCGGCGGCGTGCCGGAACAAAGACTCCTGTCCCCCAGATCTTGGCTTCGCGATGGCGGCGGCTCTGGAAGGCTTCTCGTACCGTGGCTTTTCCGTATCGAAGATTTAGGTTAGGGACCTTTAAATAGGCGAAGAGGCGGAGTCGGAGGGCGACGGCGGTGACACAATAGGGGGCGCGGCCGGCCTGGTCGCGCACCACATCATCGTGGCCTGTGGCCCCCTCTCGCCGCTCTCGGTGTTCGGAAGCTTCGTGGAAAAATAGGATGATGGGCATTGATTTCGTCCGATTCCGAGAATATTTCCTTACTAGGATTTCTGAAACCAAAAACAGCAAACTGGCACTTCGGCATCTCGTTAATAGGTTAGTTCCGGAAAATGCATCAAAACGATATAAAGTGTGAACAAAACATGTAGGTATTGTCATAAAACAAGCATGGAACATAAGAAATTATAGATACGTTTGAGACGTATCAAGCATCCCCAAGCTTAGTTCCTACTCGCCCTCGAGTAGGTAAACGATAACAATGATAATTTCTGAAGTGACATGCTACCAACATAATCTTGATCAATATTATTGTAAAGCATATGAGATGAATGCAGCGATTCGAAGCAATGATGAAGACAATGAGTAAACAACTGAATCATATAGCAAAGACTTTTCATGAATAGTACTTTCAAGACAAGCATCAATAAGACTTGCATAACAGTTAACTCATAAGCAATAAATTCTTAGTAGAAGGCATTGAAGCAACACAAAGGATGATTAAGTTTTAGCAATTGCTTTCAACTTGTAACATGTATATCTCATGGATAGTTGTCAACATAAAGCAATATAACAAGTGCAATAGGTAAACATGTAAGAGTCAATGCACAGTTGACACAAGTGTTTGCTTCTAAGATAGAAGGAATAGGTAAACTGACTCAACAATAAAGTAGAAGATAGGCCCTTCGCAGAGGGAAGCGGGGATTAAATCATGTGCTAGAGCTTTTCAAGTTTTGAAATCATATAGAGAGCATAAAAGTAAAGTTTTGAGAGGTGTTTGTTGTTGTCAACGAATGGTAGTGGGCACTCTAACTACCTTATCAACCAGACTTTCAAGAGCGGCTCCCATGAAGGACGTTATCTCTACCAGCAAGGTAGATCATCCCTCTTCTCTTTGTTTACACATGTACTTTAGTTTAGTTTATATTTTTTATTTTTTAGATGACACTCCTCCCAACCTTTGCTTTCTCAAGCCATGGCTAACCGAATCCCGGGTGCCTTCCAACAATCACATACCATGAAGGAGTGTCTATTTGCAAAATTAAGTTGCTTACTGATGAATCAGAGCAAAACATGTGAAGAGAATTATTAATGAAAGTTAATTAATTGGGGCTGGGAACCCCATTGCCAGCTCTTTTTGCAAAGTTATTGGATAAGCGGATGAGCCACTAGTCCATTGGTGAAAGTCTGTCAGAAGTAAATGATAAGATCGAAAGATAAAACACCACATACTTCCTCATGAGCTATAAAACATTGACACAAATAAGAGATAATAGCTTTTGAATTGTTTAAAGGTAGCACATGAAGTATTTGCTTGGAATGGCAGAAATACCATGTAGTAGGTAGGTATGGTGGACACAAATGGCATAGTTTTTGGCTCAAGGATTTGGATGCACGAGAAGAATTCCTCTCAATACAAGGCTAGGCTAGCAAGGTTGTTTGAAGCAAACTCAAGTATAAAACGGTGCAGCAAGACTCACATATGAACATATTGTAAGCATTATAAGACTTTACATCGTCTTCCTTGTTGTTCAAACACCTTAACCAGAAAATATCTAGACTCTAGAGAACAATCATGCAAACCAAATTTTAACAAGCTCTATGTAGTTCTTCATTAATGGGTACAAAGTACATGATGCAAGAGCTTAAACATGATCTATATGAGCACAACAATTGCCAAGTATCAAATTATTCAAGACATTATAGCATCTACCACATGCAGCATTTTCTGTTTCCAACCAAATAGCAATGAACGAAGCAGTTTCAACCTTCGCCATGAACATTAAAAGCTAAGAACACATGTGTTCATACGAACCAGCGGAGCGTGTCTCTCTCCCACACAAGGATGAACTTATTCAAACATAAACAAAAACAAACAGACGCTCCAAGTAAAGTACATAAGATGTGACCGAATAAAAATATAGTTTCAAGAGAAGAAACATGATAAGTTGTCGATGAAGAAGGGGATGCCTTGGGCATCCCCAAGCTTAGATGCTTGGGTCTTATTGAAATATGCAGGGATGAACCATGGGGGCATCCTCAAGCTTAGAATTTTCACTCTTCTTGATCATAGTATATCATCCTCCTCTCTTGACCCTTGAAAACTTCCTCCACACCAAACTCGAAACAAACTCATTAGAGGGTTAGTGCATAATCAAAAATTAACATGTTCAGAGGTGACACAATCATTCTTAACACTTCTGGACATTGCCCAAAGCTACTGGAAGTCAATGGAACAAAGAAATCCATCCAACACAGCAAAAGAGGCAATGCGAAATAAAAGGCAGAATCTGTCAAAACAGAACAGTCCGTAAAGACGAATTTGTTAGAGGCACTGGACTTGCTCAGATGAAAATGCTCAAATTGAATGAAAGTTGCGTACATATCTGAGGATCACGCACGTAAATTGGCAGATTTTTCTGAGTTACCTACAAAGAACCCTGCCCAAATTCGTGACAGAAATCTGTTTCTGCGCAGTAATCCAAATCTAGTATCAACATTACTATCAAAGACTTTACTTGGCACAACAATGCAATAAAATAAGATAAGGAGAGGTTGCTACAGTAGTAACAACTTCCAAGACTCAAATATAAAACAAAAGTACTGTAGTAAAATAAACACATGGGTTATCTCCCAAGAAGTGCTTTCTTTATAGCCATTAAGATGGGCTCGGTAATTTCAATGATGCACTCCCAAGAAATAAGAGTTGAAGCAAAAGAGAGCATCAAAAAGCAAATTCAAAACACATTTAAGTCTAACATGCTTCCTATGCATAGGAATCTTGTAAATAAACAAGTTCATGAAGAGCAAAGTAACAAGCATAGGAAGATAAAACCAGTGTAACTTCAAAAATTTCAGCATATAGAGAGGTGTTTTAGTAACATGAAAATTTCTACAACCATATTTTCCTCTCTCATAATAATTTTCAGAGGCATCATGAACAAACTCAACAATATAAGTATCACATAAAGCATTCTTATTCACATGCATAAAAGTATCATTACTCTCCACATAAGCATAATCAATTTTATTAGTTGTAGTGGGAGCAAATTCAACAAAGTAGCTATCATTATTATTCTCACCATCAAATATAGGAGGCATATTGTAATCATAATTAAACTTATCCTCAATAGTAGGCGGCACCAAAAGACCACTATCATTATAATCATCATAAATAGGAGGCAAAGTAGCATCAAAGAAAATTTTCTCCTCAATGCTTGGGGGACTAAAAATGTCATGCTCATCAAAACCAGCTTCCCCAAGCTTAGAATTTTCCATATCATTAGCAACAATGGTGTTCAAAGCGTTCATACTAATATCATTGCTACTAGCATGCAAATAAGATTCCATAGGTTTTTTAATTTTCGCATTAAACCATTCATGTCTTGACTCAGGAAATAGTTTAAAAAGCTCACAGATGTTTTCCATTATGCCTTACTAGTGTTTAACAAGAAACAAAAAGATGCAATTGCGGGATCTAAAGGAAATAGCTTCGAGCACACACAATGGCAACAGAAAAGTCCGACCTAGACACGAAGAAGACGGTTGCCGACGACTTGTCAGCGGCGGCAACGGTAGCTAGGTTACGGTGGAGGTTGCCTCAGCTCTGATACCAAGTTAATATGCCAAATCAGTTTACTCGGAAGGGGGAACTAGTATACATAGGGATATCTAGGCCTTGGGCCAACCTAGTGTATAACCACCTAATACTATGCATGGGACATATTTTAACAGCGGTGACACCAACAACGCCGGATCTAAGAAACTCCCCTCCAGCAGTCTAGCTATGTCCATGGTTGATATGTTGCAGTGCTCGAGATTAGAATGGCCATTTGAATAAAGTCGTTGGTCTGGTGTTCCTCTTCTGGATCCGCATCACCTCTTCGAGATTTCTTCTCCTGGCAGGCCATGGTGGCGTGAGATGGAGAAGGGCAAAGTGTTGTATTTTAGAGCTGGAGGAAGACTGGGAGTTCATTTTGTCCTGCAATCTGAAGAATACTACATGATGCCCATGTTCGTCGCTGTGATCTGTGGCCGATAGGGCGACATCTCCAAGCACCAAATTCTGGTGTCTCTTCAACCTTTTATGCAGAGGCCTCTTTTGGAGACATTGTCGGCGTTCAACATCTTCTCATCCTGAACTGGTGCGTCCCTAGTGGCATCAATACGGCCGCTGATGGTGTCTCATATCCGGCTAGGAGGACCAAGGACTAGATTACTTTTTCATATTTTCTTCTAGGGTCTTATGTGGAAATTTCTAGGACAGTGTTGTATCTTGTTATTTTTATTAGGGTTTGATGTCTACGGGTGCTTCTATTCTTGTAGACAGTGTTGGGCCTCCAAGAGCAGAGGTTTGTAGAACAGCAACAAGTTTCCCTTAAGTGGATCACCCAAGGTTTATTGAACTCGGGAGGAAGAGGTCAAAGATATCCCTCTCAAGCAACCCTGCAATCACGATACAAGAAGTCTCTTGTGTCCCCAACACACCTAATACACTTGTCAGATGTATAGGTGCACTAGTTCACGAAGAGATAGTGAAATACAAGTGGTATGAATGAATATGAGCAGTAGTACGGCGCAGAAAAGTGCTTGCTGGCGTGCGGTTGATGGTAGTAATATTGCAGGAAGTAAAGATGCAGTAAAACAGTAAACAAGCGATGATTGCAGTATTTGGAAACAAGGCCTAGGGATCATACTTTCACTAGTGGACATTCTCAACATTGATCACATAATAAATAAGTTCTCTTCCTTTGTGCTACATATACTCTTGTTTGATAATGAACACCATTCGTTGTGTAGGGCTACAAGAGCACCTCAATGCCGGAGTTAACAAGCTCCACAACATTCGGCATTCATATTTAAGTAACCTTTAGAGTATAATAGATCTTTGCAATTTAAACCGAGTACTAACATAGCATACACACTGTCACCTTTACACTATGAAGGGGAATAAATCACATCAATACTATCATAGTAATAATTAACTCCATAACCTACAAGAGATTATGATCATAACCTACGCCAAGTACTACACGATGCACACACTGTCACCATTACACCGTGAAGGAGGAATAGAATACTTTAATAACATCACAAGAGTAGCACATAGACTAATAGTGATACAATGCACATCATATGGATCTCAATTATGCAAGGCAATTCATGAGATCATTGTATTGGGGACAGAGAGAGATTAACCACATAGCTACCGGTAGAGCCTTCCTCGATGGAGAACTACTCCCTCCTCATGGGAGACAGCGGTGATGAAGATGGCGGTGGTGTCGATGGAGAAGCCTTCGGGGCACTTCCCGTCGGCGGCGTGCGGAACAAAGACTCCTGTCCCAGATCTTGGCTTCGCGATGGCGGCGGCTCTGGAAGGCTTCTCGTACCGTGGCTTTTCCGTATCAAAGATTTAGGTTAGGGACCTTTAAATAGGCGAAGAGGCGGAGTCGGAGGGCTGACGAGGCGGTGACACAATAGGGGGGCGCGGCCCAGGCCCTGGTCGCGCCACGTCATCTGACCCCTGTGGCCCCCTCTGCGGCTCTTGGGTGTTAAGCTTTGTGGAAAAATAGGATGATGGGCATTGATTTCGTCCGATTCGAGAATATTTCCTTACTAGGATTTCTGAAACCAAAAACAGCATGGCACTTGGCATCTCGTTAATAGGTTAGTTCCGGAAAATGCATCAAAACGATATAAAGTGTGAACAAAACATGTAGGTATTGTCATAAAACAAGCATGGAACATAAGAAATTATAGATACGTTTGAGACGTATCAAGCATCCCCAAGCTTAGTTCCTACTCGCCCTCGAGTAGGTAAACGATAACAATGATAATTTCTGAAGTGACATGCTACCAACATAATCTTGATCAATATTATTGTAAAGCATATGAGATGAATGCAGCGATTCGAAGCAATGATGAAGACAATGAGTAAACAACTGAATCATATAGCAAAGACTTTTCATGAATAGTACTTTCAAGACAAGCATCAATAAGACTTGCATAACAGTTAACTCATAAGCAATAAATTCTTAGTAGAAGGCATTGAAGCAACACAAAGGATGATTAAGTTTTAGCAATTGCTTTCAACTTGTAACATGTATATCTCATGGATAGTTGTCAACATAAAGCAATATAACAAGTGCAATAGGTAAACATGTAAGAGTCAATGCACAGTTGACACAAGTGTTTGCTTCTAAGATAGAAGGAATAGGTAAACTGACTCAACAATAAAGTAGAAGATAGGCCCTTCGCAGAGGAAGCAGGGATTAAATCATGTGCTAGAGCTTTTCAAGTTTTGAAATCATATAGAGAGCATAAAAGTAAAGTTTTGAGAGGTGTTTGTTGTTGTCAACGAATGGTAGTGGGCACTCTAACTACCTTATCAACCAGACTTTCAAGAGCGGCTCCCATGAAGGACGTTATCTCTACCAGCAAGGTAGATCATCCCTCTTCTCTTTGTTTACACATGTACTTTAGTTTAGTTTATATTTTTTATTTTTTAGATGACACTCCTCCCAACCTTTGCTTTCTCAAGCCATGGCTAACCGAATCCTCGGGTGCCTTCCAACAATCACATACCATGAAGGAGTGTCTATTTGCAAAATTAAGTTGCTTACTGATGAATCAGAGCAAAACATGTGAAGAGAATTATTAATGAAAGTTAATTAATTGGGGCTGGGAACCCCATTGCCAGCTCTTTTTGCAAAGTTATTGGATAAGCGGATGAGCCACTAGTCCATTGGTGAAAGTCTGTCCGAAGTAAATGATAAGATCGAAAGATAAAACACCACATACTTCCTCATGAGCTATAAAACATTGACACAAATAAGAGATAATAGCTTTTGAATTGTTTAAAGGTAGCACATGAAGTATTTGCTTGGAATGGCAGAGAAATACCATGTAGTAGGTAGGTATGGTGGACACAAATGGCATAGTTTTTGGCTCAAGGATTTGGATGCACGAGAAGAATTCCTCTCAATACAAGGCTAGGCTAGCAAGGTTGTTTGAAGCAAACTCAAGTATAAAACGGTGCAGCAAGACTCACATATGAACATATTGTAAGCATTATAAGACTTTACATCGTCTTCCTTGTTGTTCAAACACCTTAACCAGAAAATATCTAGACTCTAGAGAACAATCATGCAAACCAAATTTTAACAAGCTCTATGTAGTTCTTCATTAATGGGTACAAAGTACATGATGCAAGAGCTTAAACATGATCTATATGAGCACAACAATTGCCAAGTATCAAATTATTCAAGACATTATAGCATCTACCACATGCAGCATTTTCTGTTTCCAACCAAATAGCAATGAACGAAGCAGTTTCAACCTTCGCCATGAACATTAAAAGCTAAGAACACATGTGTTCATACGAACCAGCGGAGCGTGTCTCTCTCCCACACAAGGATGAACTTATTCAAACATAAACAAAAACAAACAGACGCTCCAAGTAAAGTACATAAGATGTGACCGAATAAAAATATAGTTTCAAGAGAAGAAACCTGATAAGTTGTCGATGAAGAAGGGGATGCCTTGGGCATCCCCAAGCTTAGATGCTTGGGTCTTATTGAAATATGCAGGGATGAACCATGGGGGCATCCTCAAGCTTAGACTTTTCACTCTTCTTGATCATAGTATATCATCCTCCTCTCTTGACCCTTGAAAACTTCCTCCACACCAAACTCGAAACAAACTCATTAGAGGGTTAGTGCATAATCAAAAATTAACATGTTCAGAGGTGACACAATCATTCTTAACACTTCTGGACATTGCCCAAAGCTACTGGAAGTCAATGGAACAAAGAAATCCATCCAACACAGCAAAAGAGGCAATGCGAAATAAAAGGCAGAATCTGTCAAAACAGAACAGTCCGTAAAGACGAATTTGTTAGAGGCTTGGACTTGCTCAGATGAAAATGCTCAAATTGAATGAAAGTTGCGTACATATCTGAGGATCACGCACGTAAATTGGCAGATTTTTCTGAGTTACCTACAAAGAACCCTGCCCAAATTCGTGACAGACAGAAATCTGTTTCTGCGCAATAATCCAAATCTAGTATCAACATTACTATCAAAGACTTTACTTGGCACAACAATGCAATAAAATAAGATAAGGAGAGGTTGCTACAGTAGTAACAACTTCCAAGACTCAAATATAAAACAAAAGTACTGTAGTAAAATAAACACATGGGTTATCTCCCAAGAAGTGCTTTCTTTATAGCCATTAAGATGGGCGCAATTTCAATGATGCACTCCCAAGAAATAAGAGTTGAAGCAAAAGAGAGCATCAAAAAGCAAATTCAAAACACATTTAAGTCTAACATGCTTCCTATGCATAGGAATCTTGTAAATAAACAAGTTCATGAAGAGCAAAGTAACAAGCATAGGAAGATAAAACCAGTGTAACTTCAAAAATTTCAGCATATAGAGAGGTGTTTTAGTAACATGAAAATTTCTACAACCATATTTTCCTCTCTCATAATAATTTTCAGAGGCATCATGAACAAACTCAACAATATAAGTATCACATAAAGCATTCTTATTCACATGCATAAAAGTATCATTACTCTCCACATAAGCATAATCAATTTTATTAGTTGTAGTGGGAGCAAATTCAACAAAGTAGCTATCATTATTATTCTCACCATCAAATATAGGAGGCATATTGTAATCATAATTAAACTTATCCTCAATAGTAGGCGGCACCAAAAGACCACTATCATTATAATCATCATAAATAGGAGGCAAAGTAGCATCAAAGAAAATTTTCTCCTCAATGCTTGGGGGACTAAAAATGTCATGCTCATCAAAACCAGCTTCCCCAAGCTTAGAATTTTCCATATCATTAGCAACAATGGTGTTCAAAGCGTTCATACTAATATCATTGCTACTAGCATGCAAATAAGATTCCATAGGTTTTTTAATTTTCGCATTAAACCATTCATGTCTTGACTCAGGAAATAGTTTAAAAAGCTCACAGATGTTTTCCATTATGCCTTACTAGTGTTTAACAAGAAACAAAAAGATGCAATTGCAGGATCTAAAGGAAATAGCTTCGAGCACACACACAATGGCAACAGAAAAGTCCGACCTAGACACGAAGAAGACGGTTGCCGACGACTTGTCAGCGGCGGCAACGGTAGCTAGGTTACGGTGGAGGTTGCCTCAGCTCTGATACCAAGTTAATATGCCAAATCAGTTTACTCGGAAGGGGGAACTAGTATACATAGGGATATCTAGGCCTTGGGCCAACCTAGTGTATAACCACCTAATACTATGCATGGGACATATTTTAACAGCGGTGACACCAACAACGCCGGATCTAAGAAACTCCCCTCCAGCAGTCTAGCTATGTCCATGGTTGATATGTTGCAGTGCTCGAGATTAGAATGGCCATTTGAATAAAGTCGTTGGTCTGGTGTTCCTCTTCTGGATCCGCATCACCTCTTCGAGATTTCTTCTCCTGGCAGGCCATGGTGGCGTGAGATGGAGAAGGGCAAAGTGTTGTATTTTAGAGCTGGAGGAAGACTGGGAGTTCATTTTGTCCTGCAATCTGAAGAATACTACATGATGCCCATGTTCGTCGCTGTGATCTGTGGCCGATAGGGCGACATCTCCAAGCACCAAATTCTGGTGTCTCTTCAACCTTCTATGCAGAGGCCTCTTTTGGAGACATTGTCGGCGTTCAACATCTTCTCATCCTGAACTGGTGCGTCCCTAGTGGCATCAATACGGCCGCTGATGGTGTCTCATATCCGGCTAGGAGGACCAAGGACTAGATTACTTTTTCATATTTTCTTCTAGGGTCTTATGTGGAAATTTCTAGGACAGTGTTGTATCTTGTTATTTTTATTAGGGTTTGATGTCTACGGGTGCTTCTATTCTTGTAGACAGTGTTGGGCCTCCAAGAGCAGAGGTTTGTAGAACAGCAACAAGTTTCCCTTAAGTGGATCACCCAAGGTTTATTGAACTCAGGGAGGAAGAGGTCAAAGATATCCCTCTCAAGCAACCCTGCAATCACGATACAAGAAGTCTCTTGTGTCCCCAACACACCTAATACACTTGTCGGATGTATAGGTGCACTAGTTCGGCGAAGAGATAGTGAAATACAAGTGGTATGAATGAATATGAGCAGTAGTAACGGCGCCAGAAAAGTGCTTGCTGGCGTGCAGTTGATGGTAGTAATATTGCAGGAAGTAAAGATGCAGTAAAATAGTAAACAAGCGATGATTGCAGTATTTGGAAACAAGGCCTAGGGATCATACTTTCACTAGTGGACACTCTCAACATTGATCACATAATAAATAAGTTCTCTTCCTTTGTGCTACATATACTCTTGTTTGATAATGAACACCATTCGTTGTGTAGGGCTACAAGAGCACCTCAATGCCGGAGTTAACAAGCTCCACAACATTCGGCATTCATATTTAAGTAACCTTTAGAGTATAATAGATCTTTGCAATTTAAACCGAGTACTAACATAGCATACACACTGTCACCTTTACACTATGAAGGGGAATAAATCACATCAATACTATCATAGTAATAATTAACTCCATAACCTACAAGAGATTATGATCATAACCTACGCCAAGTACTACACGATGCACACACTGTCACCATTACACCGTGAAGGAGGAATAGAATACTTTAATAACATCACAAGAGTAGCACATAGACTAATAGTGATACAATGCACATCATATGGATCTCAATTATGCAAGGCAATTCATGAGATCATTGTATTGGGGTACAGAGAGAGATTAACCACATAGCTACCGGTAGAGCCTTCAGCCTCGATGGAGAACTACTCCCTCCTCATGGGAGACAGCAGCGGTGATGAAGATGGCGGTGGTGTCGATGGAGAAGCCTTCCGGGGCACTTCCCCGTCCCGGCGGCGTGCCGGAACAAAGACTCCTGTCCCCCAGATCTTGGCTTCGCGATGGCGGCGGCTCTGGAAGGCTTCTCGTACCGTGGCTTTTCCGTATCGAAGATTTAGGTTAGGGACCTTTAAATAGGCGAAGAGGCGGAGTCGGAGGGCTGACGAGGCGGTGACACAATAGGGGCGCGGCCCAGGCCTGGTCGCGCCACCCATCTGGTGGCCTGTGGCCCCCCCTCGTGGCTCTCGGGTGTTGGAAGCTTCGTGGAAAAATAGGATGATGGGCATTGATTTCGTCCGATTCCGAGAATATTTCCTTACTAGGATTTCTGAAACCAAAAACAGCAGAAAACAGGAACTGGCACTTCGGCATCTCGTTAATAGGTTAGTTCCGGAAAATGCATCAAAACGATATAAAGTGTGAACAAAACATGTATGTATTGTCATAAAACAAGCATGGAACATAAGAAATTATAGATACGTTTGAGACGTATCAAGCATCCCCAAGCTTAGTTCCTACTCGCTCTCGAGTAGGTAAACGATAACAATGATAATTTCTGAAGTGACATGCTACCAACATAATCTTGATCAATATTATTGTAAAGCATATGAGATGAATGCAGCGATTCGAAGCAATGATGAAGACAATGAGTAAACAACTGAATCATATAGCAAAGACTTTTCATGAATAGTACTTTCAAGACAAGCATCAATAAGACTTGCATAACAGTTAACTCATAAGCAATAAATTCTTAGTAGAAGGCATTGAAGCAACACAAAGGATGATTAAGTTTTAGCAATTGCTTTCAACTTGTAACATGTATATCTCATGGATAGTTGTCAACATAAAGCAATATAACAAGTGCAATAGGTAAACATGTAAGAGTCAATGCACAGTTGACACAAGTGTTTGCTTCTAAGATAGAAGGAATAGGTAAACTGACTCAACAATAAAGTAGAAGATAGGCCCTTCGCGGAGGGAAGCAGGGATTAAATCATGTGCTAGAGCTTTTCAAGTTTTGAAATCATATAGAGAGCATAAAAGTAAAGTTTTGAGAGGTGTTTGTTGTTGTCAACGAATGGTAGTGGGCACTCTAACTACCTTATCAACCAGACTTTCAAGAGCGGCTCCCATGAAGGACGTTATCTCTACCAGCAAGGTAGATCATCCCTCTTCTCTTTGTTTACACATGTACTTTAGTTTAGTTTATATTTTTTATTTTTTAGATGACACTCCTCCCAACCTTTGCTTTCTCAAGCCATGGCTAACCGAATCCCGGGTGCCTTCCAACAATCACATACCATGAAGGAGTGTCTATTTGCAAAATTAAGTTGCTTACTGATGAATCAGAGCAAAACATGTGAAGAGAATTATTAATGAAAGTTAATTAATTGGGGCTGGGAACCCCATTGCCAGCTCTTTTTGCAAAGTTATTGGATAAGCGGATGAGCCACTAGTCCATTGGTGAAAGTCTGTAAGTAAATGATAAGATCGAAAGATAAAACACCACATACTTCCTCATGAGCTATAAAACATTGACACAAATAAGAGATAATAGCTTTTGAATTGTTCAAAGGTAGCACATGAAGTATTTGCTTGGAATGGCAGAGAAATACCATGTAGTAGGTAGGTATGGTGGACACAAATGGCATAGTTTTTGGCTCAAGGATTTGGATGCACGAGAAGAATTCCTCTCAATACAAGGCTAGGCTAGCAAGGTTGTTTGAAGCAAACTCAAGTATAAAACGGTGCAGCAAGACTCACATATGAACATATTGTAAGCATTATAAGACTTTACATCGTCTTCCTTGTTGTTCAAACACCTTAACCAGAAAATATCTAGACTCTAGAGAACAATCATGCAAACCAAATTTTAACAAGCTCTATGTAGTTCTTCATTAATGGGTACAAAGTACATGATGCAAGAGCTTAAACATGATCTATATGAGCACAACAATTTCCAAGTATCAAATTATTCAAGACATTATAGCATCTACCACATGCATCATTTTCTGTTTCCAACCAAATAGCAATGAACGAAGCAGTTTCAACCTTCGCCATGAACATTAAAAGCTAAGAACACATGTGTTCATACGAACCAGCGGAGCATGTCTCTCTCCCACACAAGGATGAACTTATTCAAACATAAACAAAAACAAACAGACGCTCCAAGTAAAGTACCTAAGATGTGACCGAATAAAAATATAGTTTCAAGAGAAGAAACCTGATAAGTTGTCGATGAAGAAGGGGATGCCTTGGGCATCCCCAAGCTTAGATGCTTGGGTCTTCTTGAAATATGCAGGGATGAACCACGGGGCATCCCCAAGCTTAGACTTTTCACTCTTCTTGATCATAGTATATCATCCTCCTCTCTTGACCCTTGAAAACTTCCTCCACACCAAACTCGAAACAAACTCATTAGAGGGTTAGTGCATAATCAAAAATTAACATGTTCAGAGGTGACACAATCATTCTTAACACTTCTGGACATTGCCCAAAGCTACTGGAAGTCAATGGAACAAAGAAATCCATCCAACACAGCAAAAGAGGCAATGCGAAATAAAAGGCAGAATCTGTCAAAACAGAACAGTCCGTAAAGACGAATTTGTTAGAGGCACTGGACTTGCTCAGATGAAAATGCTCAAATTGAATGAAAGTTGCGTACATATCTGAGGATCACGCACCTAAATTGGCAGATTTTTCTGAGTTACCTACAGAGAACCCTGCCCAAATTCGTGACAGACAGAAATCTGTTTCTGCGCAGTAATCCAAATCTAGTATCAACATTACTATCAAAGACTTTACTTGGCACAACAATGCAATAAAATAAGATAAGGAGAGGTTGCTACAGTAGTAACAACTTCCAAGACTCAAATATAAAACAAAAGTACTGTAGTAAAATAAACACATGGGTTATCTCCCAAGAAGTGCTTTCTTTATAGCCATTAAGATGGGCTCAGTAATTTCAATGATGCACTCCCAAGAAATAAGAGTTGAAGCAAAAGAGAGCATCAAAAAGCAAATTCAAAACACATTTAAGTCTAACATGCTTCCTATGCATAGGAATCTTGTAAATAAACAAGTTCATGAAGAGCAAAGTAACAAGCATAGGAAGATAAAACCAGTGTAACTTCAAAAATTTCAGCATATAGAGAGGTGTTTTAGTAACATGAAAATTTCTACAACCATATTTTCCTCTCTCATAATAATTTTCAGAGGCATCATGAACAAACTCAACAATATAAGTATCACATAAAGCATTCTTATTCACATGCATAAAAGTATCATTACTCTCCACATAAGCATAATCAATTTTATTAGTTGTAGTGGGAGCAAATTCAACAAAGTAGCTATCATTATTATTCTCATCATCAAATATAGGAGGCATATTGTAATCATAATTAAACTTATCCTCCATAGTAGGCGGCACCAAAAGACCACTATCATTATAATCATCATAAATAGGAGGCAAAGTAGCATCAAAGAAAATTTTCTCCTCAATGCTTGGGGGACTAAAAATGTCATGCTCATCAAAACCAGCTTCCCCAAGCTTAGAATTTTCCATATCATTAGCAACAATGGTGTTCAAAGCGTTCATACTAATATCATTGCTACTAGCATGCAAATAAGATTCCATAGGTTTTTTAATTTTCGCATTAAACCATTCATGTCTTGACTCAGGAAATAGTTTAAAAAGCTCACAGATGTTTTCCATTATGCCTTACTAGTGTTTAACAAGAAACAAAAAGATGCAATTGCAGGATCTAAAGGAAATAGCTTCGAGCACACACACAATGGCAACAGAAAAGTACTTAGTTACCTGGGACCGGAGTATGAGTGCCTTTTACCTTTCCTCCTCGGTAACGGCGCCAGAAAAGTGCTTGATGTCTACGTGTGCTTCTATTCTTGTAGACAGTGTTGGGCCTCCAAGAGCAGAGGTTTGTAGAACAGCAGCAAGTTTCCCTTAAGTGGATCACCCAAGGTTTATCGAACTCGGAGGAAGAGGTCAAAGATATCCCTCTCAAGCAACCCCTGCAATCACGATACAAGAAGTCTCTTGTGTCCCCAACACACCTAATACACTTGTCAGATGTATAGGTGCACTAGTTCGGTGAAGAGATAGTGAAATAGAAGTGGTATGAATGAATATGAGCAGTAGTAACGGCGCCAGAAAAGTGCTTGTTGGCGTGTAGTTGATGATAGTAATATTGCAGGAAGTAAAGATGCAGTAAAACAGTAAACAAGCGATGATTGCAGTATTTGGAAACAAGGCCTAGGGATCATACTTTCACTAGTGGACACTCTCAACATTGATCACATAATAAATAAGTTCTCTTCCTTTGTGCTACATATACTCTTGTTTGATAATGAACACCATTCGTTGTGTAGGGCTACAAGAGCACCTCAATGCCGGAGTTAACAAGCTTCACAACATTCGGCATTCATACTTAAGTAACCTTTAGAGTATAATAGATCTTTGCAATTTAAACCGAGTACTAACATAGCATACACACTGTCACCTTTACACTATAAAGGGGGAATAAATCACATCAATACTATCATAGTAATAATTAACTCCATAACCTACAAGAACAGCAGAAAACAGGAACTGACACTTCGGCATCTCGTTAATAGGTTAGTTCCGGAAAATGCATCAAAACGATATAAAGTGTGAACAAAACATGTAGGTATTGTCATAAAACAAGCATGGAACATAAGAAATTATAGATACGTTTGAGACGTATCAGGGTTCTATGTGTAAAATGTATCCCAGTAACAATCATACTACCTCTGTTTCAAGAAATAAAGCGTCCTCGTTTTACGTGATTTTTTGTTTGACCAAAAAATACTTTAAATAGATAAAAATTGTTTGCATGAAATTAATATCATTAAAAAGTGTTTTTCAATACGAATCCAACGATACTAATTACATATAATATAATCAAGATTTTGTTCCTCAATTTTTATGGTCGAAGTTCGTCTTAAAATACGTGTGCGCCTTATTCTTTGAAACAGAGGTAGTATAATGTAGCATTTAGGGTCCTTCTAGACCCCTCTTCCCGTTCAAAAAATGCCCACAATACAACTTCTACAACTAGCTATTTGCCCATGGCAACAATCACATGTTCACGAGGAAAAAACTTCCCTATAACTGGGGACGAAACACTTCGCTTCCTCCAACATCTCCAAATGACAAGTGTCCAGCGGACCCACACAACACCGACCGACCTTATATATTCCATCCCTTCTAGTCTTCTTCGTCCTTCACTTGTTCCTCATTATTACCCCATCGATTCCTTCATCTTTCTCCTGGAGAGCCCGCCCACACCCTCCCCGCCACTCACTGCTAGCGGAGCCATCGCCGCCCCGACCAACCCTCCCTCACCACTCGCTGATGGCATTTGCCGGCACCGAGACGACTCCCCGCGCCCCATCCGCGATCGAAGCTTCAGATGCACCGGTGCCCCGTCTCGCTTGCCCCACGTCCGTGATGATGCTCCAATGTACGCTCATGATTACAAGTGCACAGGTAGATGTAGCTAGTTTGACGAATCCAGCCTATTTTATTAGGGTGGATAAGACCTTACCCTTTTTTTTTATAACAATTGTTTAGTTGCTCACCATGTATACCACATGGTTGAGTAAGACTTTACTTTGGGATGGGCATTTTTCCTTTTTTTATTTTCTATATAAGAGATATGGGTGGGCCAAATCTTAGAGTGGGCCCCGCCCCATTCGTCCACCTTTCTATCTTCACCTTTGCTAGTTTCAAAATAAGAGAATCCATCCCACAAAGATCCTACCAGCTATGGTTTGGAAGCTTTCCTTGATTCCAAACAAGACTGTAATAATGTTTGTAATTAAAGCAATGGTAAACTAGAACAATAAAAGTAATTAAACTACTAAAGAATTGAAGAACAAGAGCATGCGAATGTGGTTGCGAAGCGTAGCAATATATAAGGGAGTGTTGGTTCCATCGTGCCTCCTCTACGTCCTCCCGTAACCTGGCTTCCTTGCGTCCATCGATATTTCTCGCCGCCTCTGATTTCCCTTTTGTTTCTGAGAGATAGAGAGGCCCCTCTTCCAAAACTTTGGTAGATTTTCTGTTAATTTCCATACTATGTTTCTTTAAGTCTGCTGACTCTACTCCAACTTTAGAAACGTAACCAAATTAAGGGAACTCCTCCTTTGTCTCGGAACTAGCTAGATATACATATCCTACCAAGAAAGAAAATCATATCGATCACTGTCAGCCGTCCAAGCACGAGAGTTCATATGCATGCGCTCCAACCTAATAACCTAGTCTAGCTACCTATCTACATGGTTCTCCTTCATCCGCATGCGCTCCAACCTAACCTAGTCTAGCTACCTATCTACATGGACGACGACATGACGACGGAACCTGCTACAACGGAGCTTTTCCTCGTCGCCAGCTTCTCGACGATGACGACGACGACCGAGGAAAGAGAAGGAGGTCTCAATCTCAACAGAGCCAGCCGCGACCTGCGGCTGATGGATCTAGATGGCAATATCGTCAGAGAGTTCAAGGGCATCGGGGGCTATGGCATGCTGTGCACGAGCGTCGACCATCTCCTCTGCGTCACCGGCGACTCCAACGGCGGCGCCCGCGTGGTCGACCCGGCCACCGGGGAGGTGCTCCTGACCTGCCCGAGGACGGACGTGAAGCCGCGCGACGCGTATCCGTACATCGTGACGCGCTACTACACGACCTTCGGATTTGGCCGGACCGCCATGTCTGGCGTGTACAAGATGGTCCGCATCATCGACGAGCGGGCTTGCGAGGTGCTCACCTTAGGTGACGGTGCTGGGTGGAGGCTGGCGCAGCCGCCCCCAATCGATGTCCCCAGCAAGCCAGGAGGCTCCCCTGTTGCCATCCATGGTGTTCTCTACTTTTTGGTGAAAAACAGCCTATGCAAAGACTCATTGCTCTGCTTCGAGCTCGAGAGCGAGGAGTGGAAGATGATGGAAGGTCCACATAGAAGATTCGTCGACAAAGACGAAGAAGAGTGGGGCTGGGAGAGGACAGGTTTAGTACGCATAACCGAGCTCAACGGCGATCTATGCATAGTTCAAACAGACAGCTACGAACCACGCACGATCATATGGATCCTAACCTATCGTGAAAAAGGCATCTGGACTAAGGTTTACGCGATCCCGATGCCTCCCTCCACCTCTATGTACGTGCCCTTAAGGGTGCTAGGTGACGACGGAAAGCTACTCTTGCACCGCTCTTGTTGTGGTCCCGACCGTATGGGAGAACCACTGCTGCTCCAAGTCTATGATCCTCGTACCGACACATGCGTCAATGTTAGGGAGATGCCAGGCGATGTTGTTGGTAGAATCAGGCTTTGCAGCTCTCAGTTGGACCTGCCAATGCCTAGCGTAAGCTAGCAATTAATCTTGTGTGACAGTGTTCATTCATGATCAGAGGGTAGTACAATAGTAGCAGTGAATGGTCCATTATAAACGTTCTTATGGTACATGCCTAGATATTACAAGCATTCCACTTACATAAGCTGGATCAAAGAGTGCAAAGGTGTCAAATTGCAATAAGAAACTCAACTAGGGCTCCGACCCCTCGCTGGCGACGCTGTCGTCTGTCTGCTTCGCCTCCGGTGGCTTAAGGTCCTTGGAGGCGAGGTGGACCATGGCCCCTCGCAGTCGGAGCGTTCTCGTTCTTTTTAGGTTTTTTTTTCATCTTCTTCAGGATGATGAGGCAGCGGGTACATCCTTGTGGTATAATAATTCCTCCCGCCCTACCCTCAGTCCGGTGGTGTGCTAGGCATGGGGGTTTGTGTTCGACAGATCTCCTAGAATCCGGTCTGTTTTCGTGTTCGTCGGTGTCGTTACAAGTTTGGCTCTTCTGATCTACGGTTCTCATCATTAGCGATGGTTTCTCCTCTGCCGCATTGGCCCTTTGAGGCCTTAGCACGACAACTTCCTGTTAGTATACAACAACAAGCTCTACCTAGACAAGCTTTTCCAAGCTCCGGTGATGGAGGGGCTAGGACGGCGGCGCACCTTTTACTCACTCTAGTGCTTGTAGTTTTCGCTAGGCGGTACAAAGACCTATTTGTAATTTTATTACCTTTGGTGTTCTTTGTACTGCCATTGATGATGATTAATATATCAGCAGATTTTTTTTGTAATAAGAAACAACGTCATCATCTTCTACCCCCAACCGCCAACTCCACCCCTGATCCCGTCTCCAACTCCTCCCCACCGCCATCCCCTCCCGCCACAGCCGGATACCAGCCGTGCAAAGCGCGTCACAGTGCAGAAAATCCTACTAGTCGAGTGTGATATTGGCCAACTAGTCGCGGGCACAAGACCGCAACTGGTAACTCGCCAGTGGTAATACGTTACCAGCCGCGTGCCCTGGTGGCACGCGACCGATAGTTCGTATACTAGACGTGTGCCCCGTAAGCCCCCTGCCATTACCTGTAATGGTAGCGTGCAAAGTCGCAAGCTACTAATACGGGGCCTACTGCTCGCGTGTCCTCCCGCACGCTACCATTGTGTTATAGGGGTATGATCGTTCTTTGCACGCTACTATTACATTATTATTGTCCTTTTTCATTTTTTTAGCACATCAGCTTATTCCAGCTGATGTGGCGCAAGCCAGCTTATTTCAGCTAACATGGCATTGTATGAGCATAGGAGTAACATATATAACACTACACAATATCCCATAGGATCATCAATCACTCTTTACTCGATCTTAATGGGAACCACATAATAACATGCATATATACATATATAACATGCATGGCAATTTAGGGTCTGTTCGGTTTTGGGACGAGCTGGAATGGAATGGGACGGTTCCACACCTGAAACCCATTCTCGTGTTCGGTTACACAAAAGGATGGAACGAAGTGATTCCTCAGAACGGAATATTCCGTGTAGATGCGGAACGCATCCGTCCGGCCAAATTGGCCGGACGAGGTGGAACGGCTCGTCTCACGCGTTAATCACTCTATCTCTCTCCCGTGGCTGATCCATCTCCTTCGCGCTGAAGCCGGGCGAGCGGCCGCCGGCGGACGGAGCAGCGGCCATGCGAGGTGGCCAGGACGGGGGCCAGGGCGGTGGCCAAGGGCAGCGGCCAAGGGCAGCGGCCAAGGGCGACCGCCGGCGAACGGAGCAGCGGCCAGGACGGGGCCGGCCGGAGCCAAGGCGCGGCCGCCGGCGGGAGGCGGCGGCCAGGACGGCAGGGGCTGGCGGCGCGGCGGCCAGGACGGCCGCACTCCTCCAGAGCGACGGCCGGCGGGGGCTGGGGCGCAGCGACCAGGACGGCGGCTAGGGCGGCGGCCAGGACGGCCGCACTCCTCCAAGCGCGGCGGGCGACCGACGGGTCTCATCCAGGCCATGGCGGAGACGAAGCCATTTCAGGCTAATTAATTTTGAATCCCTTAAATTAGGCTAATTAATTACATATTTAGATTAGTTAGATTTGGTTCCATTCCAGCCTTCTCTTTTCAACCGAACAGAAATATGGGATTGGATGGAATGTGATGGAATGGAATGGAATGGAACCATTCCATTCCATTCCACCCGGTCTGAAAAACGAACACATCCTTACAGTTTTGGAAATCATAGATTGATGGTTTGAAAGTTTTGAAAAAACAAAGATAAAATTTCTAACTATATAGCATAGATAGTTTCATATATACGTGCAACATATTAAGCAGCAGTGTGGAACTCTCCATTTGGAGTTAAGCACCTTTTGTATAAAAAATGAGCACATCTGGTCGCCGAGCTTTGCTGGTGTCTGCTTCGATAGTGGCGATACATCTAAATTAGGTTGCGGGGTAAAAAATATGTATGATCAAAAGAGGTGCAAAGTATGAAAAATATATAATAAAAAGAAATAGAAGATGTTTGCATGCCAATTGAAATGGATTTTTTGCTTACAATTTTGCCCACTATGAAATCCATATGATAGACAACATAGAAGCCACATAATATGGATCCAATTAGCTGCTGTGGCACCGAGACATAGAACATAGAAATTACTTCATACATTATCCAATAAATAAATTTAACATGCATGCATTTACTCCGACTAGTATATAAATGGCGGTAGGTTCCTGGAGTCAGCAAATGACATTTGTGCAATGATTGATCTGATGGTACCAATATAATATACTTTAGTATTCTGCTCACAGGTAGAGACTAAACATAATGCAATTTTACTTGCCCGCTGGTACATGCTAAATAACTGGTATGTTATGCTTGAGTTGTGAGCATGGAAGATTTTATCTATGATTATTGACATGTTGTTTTGCATATTCTAATAGTAGTAATTAGTATGGCATGTTGTTTTGCATATTCTAATAATTCACAAAGGACTTCTTCGACTTACTTGGTGCAAGCTAGGCATTGATAACAGATAGAGATTTTGGTTCTGGATAGTTTTATTATTTTTTATACTTAATGTAAGATAATTTTCTCTCATGTTTCTCACTAATTTTTTTTATACTATTATACAGTTACTACATTGTTTATAATTGTTTTCCTTCTCAAGTTGTGTACTTTGCCAACATAAAAAGCAGACTGAATCAATAACGACTCTCTCTTGAATAAGTATAATTATACTCCACAAAAAAAACTAATTATAATTTATATCAACCCGTAAAAAGATTATAAGTTATAATTATTACGAGCAAACAAGTTACCATGTGTAACTATGACTTTCATCACACTTGAGCAAGCACAATATTGAATAGAATTTTTCCATGTAACCTTGTGTATGTCTTATAGTACATAGTTGGGATCAAAACGAGGAAACAAGTGACCATGCAACAATGACTTCCATCACGCATGAGTAAACCTTGACAATAGCACGAGTTCTACCTGCTTCTCTAGGAGTGAAAAGCGTTTCATCTTTTGCACTAACTAGTTTGTCGTCTGCATATTTTGTGGCGATAGAAATTTTCAGTTGTCCATCAATTTCTACAGAAACAACCCGCCGTGAAAGATTGATCATACCATCAACGGTAACTGGCAACCTGTCATCTTGAAGAGAGAGCAGCGAGACACTCATGTCATCTAAAACAGTGCTGCTCGCAGTGAATACACCTTGACAACCATCTGACCAGGACCCATCAATAACTTGTATATTGATTGTTGCCTCCACTGATTTAACCAGGTAGCCGAATGTCCATTCTACTCTGCTAAGCCTGCTAGTGCCAGCAAGGTTAATCACGAACGAATGATCTATTCCATGACGTCTTCTATACTTCATAGCTAAAAAGCTGAAATCTTTATCTTCAGATTCGTTAGTACCCTTAAGTTTCAGCATAACCTCAAAGCGTAGAGTATCTAACTCACTGGTCAATACAACGGCACGAGTAGGACCTACGAGTCTGAAATATGGATCCTGCATGCAACAAGTAAGGTAAATATTAACATATTATTTTAAAAATGTAATTCATTTATTTTTGTTTACTGTGACAACAATTTATTAATATTGTGTGACCATTGGTACATAATTCATGTACCAAGTACAGTATTTTCTCTAAAAAAAAGTGTTAAGTATACTATTCTGAAATAAATAGGTTAATGTCATACACTAGCATCTGACGAGCATATAACTTGCTAATTAAGAGGCAGTGCCGATTAAGGTGTAAATAGACATATCTAAATCTTGAGAGCCATTCCAATGAAGCTGTCTATACCCCCAAAGATGTGAATGCAAGGAACATAGCAGAAAATATTGGCACATGCACCAACACAAACACACTTAGCTATATGCTACATACTACCTCTTTAGTGATGGTTTGGCAGTTATCCCTGGAGCGAGCAAAGATAATATTGCGCTCGCGACTGAGGAGCTGGTCTCGTATGGCGATCAAGCCATACACATCCAGCGGCCATTGCAACTCCTGTGCCGTTTCTGTGACTTTGACGGAGAAGATCTGCAAAGTTCCCGTCGGACGGTCGTAGGGGCCGGGGGCTGGCTCGTCGGTGTAACGCATGGCCGGGATATCCGCTGCATGCATGCCAACCATATCTCTGTGAGAGCTGAGATTTAAACTGACATGTGCACGTACGAATCAATCCATACAAGGAGAGAGTTCAGAGTCTAGGATCAGTGAAATCAACAACGTGTGCTTACTCGTGTCCTCGAAGGTGGCAGGATCGGCCCACACGCAGTTCCACTTACGGCGGTAGCTAGCAGCGCCGCGAGCCTCCGGGTCAGAGCTCCAGCCCTCCTCGTTGACCTGGCTCTCCTCCGCCGCCCTCCTCTCCCACATCTCACTATGTTCCTCGTTCAGCCGCTTGCGGTACGCCGCCGCCTCGGGGTGCCCCGCTGTCTCCATCTTCGTCACCGCCGCCCGCCTGTTGTTCCACCAGCTCTTCTTTGCGGCTCCCACCGACGCCGCCGCCGCCGCCTCTTCCTTCCTCCGTGTGTCTTCTACGTCTGCACGTATCCTCTCTTCCCTGGCTTCCATGGGGATTGAGTACGTCCTCCTCATGGCCTCCAGCGCGTCCAGCCACCATGCCCAAGACTCGTGCGAGTCGCCGTCCGTTGAACCCATCCCGCCGATCGATCGTGTCCTCGCCGCCCTCTGATCTGTTTATTTTTTTTCCCTTTCTTTTGATAGAGGACCGAGGATGTTGTTGCATGTTCGGTTATAGGACTCCACATGTATTTTTTAGACGGAACGCTTGAGTAAACCCCAGCTTTAAATTAAGGAAAGCGCTGAGCGTCCCCCGGGGGATCAAATCCCCGATCCCCCGGGTCCGTAGCCGTCCGATAAAACGGATCTAACCAGTAGATACGGGTCAACTGCAGTCTCACGGAATAAGAAAAGGATAGTCTCATCTCCTCCTCCCGACCCTTCACGTAGCTGGGCAGCATCGGCAACACCGGCTTCGAGCAACGCCGACGACATCGAGGCCAGCTTGAAGCACCCCAGCCCCGCCGGCAGCAGCGCCGCCCCTGCTCGCCTCCACACATGCAGAGAAGCTCCGCTCGCCGGCGGCCCCGCTCCTCACAATAGTACCACCCCTCTTGGCAGCAACTTCATCGCCGTTCGCAGCAGCGCCCCTCGTCGGTCGTAGCACTAGCGTCGCCGGCCCGCATCAGTAAGCGACGGCGGAGGAAAGCTTGCAGCACCGCCGGCAGCAGAGCCGGCAGAGGTTTGTAGCAGAGCCGGTCGAAGATAGTAGCAGAGACGGCAACCGCTTGTAGCAAAGCCAGCGGAAGGTTGTAGCAGAGCCGGCCGGAGATTGTAGCAGAGCCGGCGGGAGGTTGTAGCAGAGCCCGCCGGAGCAAGTAGCAGAGCTGGCCGCAGATTGTAGCAGAGCCGACGGACGCTTGTAGCAGAGGGGTCGACCCTTTGTAGCAGAGGGAGCGGCCGTTTGTAGCAGCAGGAGCCGAGGGCGAGGTGTGGCGGCGGCGCTGTCCCACCGGCAGAAGCGTGTCGTCGGTAGGGGAGGGGACAAATGATGAAATGTCATGGGAAATGAGGGCTTGGGCAGCGGCCGCTCATGGATCCGCAGCAGCACCGGCTACACATGGCCGCCGCCCACGGCTCGCAACGGCGGCTGCTGCTCTGCATCGTTGTCGTCGCCTCGTCAGTTCCCCGCTTGCTCGTGACTTTGGGACTGCGAGATGGGGGCACCGAGCGGAGGGGACGGCAGCGTCACGGAGTCGGAACGGCAGCGAAGCTGAGTGGGCATGGCGGCGGCGGCGCGGCGCTGGGCGTGCGCGGTGGTTTTCGATTTTCTGGATGCATCTAGTGAGGAAGACGATGCAGTGTCGTTCGTGTCGCTAATGAGAGGATAATAAGGTGGGGCGGGCCCAGCTCGGTGGACGCGTGTCTCACGCAGGACCAGGAGGACGGGAGCGAAGTTATCCCCCGGGGGAATATAAGCGTTTTCCTTAAATTAATGAAGGCCCAACCGCCAACAAAATTCACATGATTCCGACAACGAAAAAATACGAAAGAACATGAAAAAAGAATAACGGCCCAGCCGTACACAAGTCTTTTCCTCCCGTCTCTCCTCTCAGCCGCCGCCTCAACACTAGTTGCCTCCAGTTCATCCTTCTCCATAGATTGGTTCCCCCTCCTCCGGCCGGCTTCGCAGGCGTCGGGAGGAGTGGGGAACCCGATCTATGCGTGGAGTTTCGAATAAAATTATTGTTTTCATTAGATTATGTTAGGATTTTGGTAGCCGCCTTCTTGTTGGTTTCCCCTCAATGGAGATGGCATCGTCTGCAATAAGTGATCTTCGGCCTTTCGTTCGCGACGAGATCTTCTTCCCGGCGTCAATGGTGGTGTTGAACAATCACAATTTTCTAGGTATGGGTCTTCGGATATTGCTTCGCCAGATCGATTTTGGATCTTTTGTCGTTGTTGTCGCGAGGAGGATTATCCTCGCAGTTTTTGTCCCGGCTGCTACGTCCTCGACAATGGTGATTCGTACTCTCGGCTCTCCATCGACTAGTCGGTTATTATTCCCTGACATACTGGTGTTGGTACTCTTGCCGATGTTGTATGATTGCTTTAATGGTTGCGTGCGTGCGCGCAGCCTTGGCATTGCGGCTCAAAAAATTATGGGAGAACTTTCGTCGGTATCTACAGGTCTATGGTTCGTTACCTATCTTTGCCTGCCTTCAGAAGAGTACAAGATTGTGTTCTGGAAGAAGAAAGAAATTGAAGACCTCGAAGATTTGTTATTATCTTTTAGACTTTATTTTGTAATCGTTAAAGTCAGTTCATGTATCTCTACCATGTACTATTTATTGCTATGAATATATGTGGTATTGATTGTAAAAAAAAGAATAACGGCCCATCCGCTGGAAAAGAGCTGCTCTGATACAAACTACCAGCAAATCGGAAATCCACTTTACATATTTGTAGCTGCTAGAAAACGCAATGCCCCAACCTAGCTAGAGGGGTCACCCCTGACCGTGTCGTGGAGAGCTCGAATCCAACCGATCGCCTCCATTAGCTTCTCCTTGTCCTGGCACTTAGTCACCGGCTTTCAAACCTGTAAGTACATAGACATCTTGTATAAAGCCTCCCCGGGAGTAGAAGGGAAGACACTTTCAATAGTCATTTTGTTCCTAATTCCATAGGTACCAACACAAGGTTGCTCAATAAATACACAACACCCTCTTATCTTGACCATTAGACAAGTTTATTAATCTGTAGAGGTCCGCAAAGCAAGAGGGGTTCCATGTACAGACGAGAAGTTCTCTTACCGCACTCCACATGAATTTAGCTGAGGCGCAATAGAAGAAAATGGGGTCCGTGTTCTCATGCTCCCCGTACAAGGCACACAGACCATTGGAAGACCCACTACATTCGAGGATATTGTCGCAAGAGGGAAAACGCTTCCTAATAAGTTGCTAAAGGAACACCCTCACCCTAAGGGGAATGGAGATCTTCCATATGTCGTTGAAGTGATTTGATATGGATATCCAGGCATGGTACACTAGGACAGCCATAGATACGAGGATTAAGTCTAAGGTTGTACCATTATTATTGTATCGTAGCATTGTTATTAGGAAATAATGTAGCCAGGTCATGTGGTGGGCCAAATTAGGGTTTTAATAGAGTCTATTTGACTTGGGCCTGTCCAAGTCAAATTAGGGTTAGGCCCATGAGTGGGCGCCCCAACCCAATAGGGGTTGGCTGGCCGGCCACCCTCCCTCTCATATAAGGAGGTGGGGCGGCTAGGGTTTCAGTAGTCTAGTTTTGATTCAGATCATGTAGAACCTTGGGTTCCTCCAGTATCACCATCCCTGCGGGGTTGGCCCTATGACGGCGTCTCGGACGTTCGTCTAGTTATCCAATAAAGATGTGTGAGTTCTTGAGTTGTCAAGAGTAATCATATGCGCTTGAGTATCCTTGAATCTGTCGAGGGAGTTCAAGATCTATCGGTCCTATGGATCATCAAGGTGCATCGTGAAAGATCGGGAAAACCAATCCTCATCATGTGGTATCAGTTTGCTAGGTTGATCACGGTGCAGATTGCTTTGTTGCTCGGTTGTTTCTACTCGGTTGCCGTGGCTACCATTGGGTACGTCGCCGCCATGCTGTTGGTGCAGATCGAGGAGGAGGAAGTGGACGGCAGAGTCAAGTTTCAAGAACATCTGCGAGGATGCCTTTGTTTATGCGGAGGTGGCCAGCAGCATCGAGAGAAGTAAAGGGCGTTCGCTCCAGATCCGTTCTGTGGTGGCGCGTTTTCCCTGGTCGTTATTTTCCATTGATTTGGATCGTACGCTGCAGTCACGTACACCTGCAGATCGTGAGCGGCAGTAGTAGTCCGGGAGCCACACGTTGCTTGGGCATCATGCGTGGAGGAATCAAGTCGTGGCTGGTTTTTATTGTCCATCATCGTTTGCATACAGGCTGGCCGCCGTCTTGATCGGGAGCAAGAAGGAGCAACCCGATGGTACTTGGTCTCTAATCAGAAAAGGAAAGACAAAATAAGGAGATGCATCACGTGTAGTGGTGTGGTTAGGTGGTACATGGTGCATAAGATAATTGTCAGGAGGCGGACGTCCACGACCGGCAGGCCGGCTATTTCACCAGTCGAGCCGGCACCACGTCCGGCGCACCGGTCGCTACACCAGGCGCGTCGGCGTTTCACTCGGCAGGGCCAGCTGTCAGACCGGACAGCCCGCCAAAAATCGGGTCCAGCACCAGGGCGGATCCAGGGAGCAGCGGAGGCTCATCCGGCCTACAGGTCGGCAGTACCGGGTCCCAGACTGGTTGGATCGGCACCCAGGCCGGTCGGACCGGGCCCCAGGCCGAACGTTCTAGACGAGCAGTCCGGCAGTACAGGCGTCCAGACCTGCAGCGCCGCTTATGCTGCTGATGTTTGTTCGTCGCGGAGTGGAAGAAATTTTGCTCTTCAAGGAGGAAGACATTGGGTTTTCAGAAGGGTGCATACTCAGGTGTTTTCAAACTTATTTGGATCTAAGGCGGACAGGAATTTGTTCTGTTTGTTTTGGGTGATATGTGTGGTGCGCTTCAGTTGCATTTGGAAGGATACTTGTGTCTTCAATCAGGTTGATGGCGTAGACGAACCAAATGGCGCCAAGGACAAGTCAAGCTAGTCGAGAGGGAGGATGTGGTGTGAAAGACTGGCGAGGCTTGAGGATGAAGATCAGCGATGTTCTTATCTGACTTACCCTTTTTCTAGCAGACCCTCACGCGTTGGGGACAACGCTTCTTGAAGAAGGGGAGAATGATATGGATATCCAGGCATGGTACACTAGGACAGCCATAGATACGAGGATTAAGTCTAAGGTTGTACCATTATTATTGTATCGTAGCATTGTTATTAGGAAATAATGTAGCCAGGTCATGTGGTGGGCCAAATTAGGGTTTTAATAGAGTCTATTATGGCCCACCACATGACCTGGCTACATTATTTCCTAATAACAATGCTACGATACAATAATAATGGTACAACCTTAGACTTAATCCTCGTATCTATGGCTGTCCTAGTGTACCATGCCTGGATATCCATATCATGATTCATCTCCCAAATTTTGCGATAGAGGGATCGAACCGTGAACATACCCGTTGTCTTCAGAGGCCATGAGAAAGAATCAAGGGTGTCGGAGAGGACACACTACCCTCAAAGAATCAGAGCAGGTTGCCCTACCCCGAGAGTTCGGCAGGCCCCAAGCCCCGCCAGAAGAGCATGTGCCACTGTTAACTTTTCCCTCCTCAAAATTTGAAACGGCCGGCCACCTACCCCCCCACTACCCTTATCCACCTCCCTCCTACACTTATTCCTCTTATCCACCTCCCTCCTCTCATCCTCCTTACCTCCATCCTCTCCTTCTCCGATCTTTCATCCTCTCCTCCTTCCTCCACCCTCCACTCCGGCGCACTTCCCTCCTCTCTAGCCTCCTCTCCTCATCCCTTCTCTCCAGCGCCCTACCTTCTCTCCTCCTTTCCCCTCCTCTCCGACCTCCTCTCCTCCAGCCTCTTCTAGTCCTCCCTTCTCTCCTTCTCCGGTCGCCAACCCCTCCCTCCTCCTCCCTCCTCTAGGGGTTTGAGAACACATAATTCGGAAAGCAAAAAACGAGAAAAATGAGGAAAAAATAGGTGCCAGATCCAGATCCAGATCCATATTTCAAAATTGCAGTGACGCACCTAATTTTCTACTAGTGGCTCACCTCGCATAACCATAGGCACACCTGGCAACTAGTAGTAGCGCACTACGTGGTACGCCGCCAATATATGCCTTAGCAATGGGGCACTAGATTGTGCACTACTACTAGTTGTTAGCAGTGGTGAGTGGTGTGCTAGTAGTGGCACACCACTAGTGCGCCACTTATAGTATAAATTGGTGCGCCACCGGTAAGCATTTTTCTAGAAGTGTACATACCGTATATGAAACCGAAATAGAAACAATATCTACTCAGGCTAAATCGGTGGTATTATATACTTGAACTTCGTTCACATCTTACATATGCTAAAAATATGAAAATGAAATATAAGAACTTGTACAAAAGCATGACGATTGTAAGAACTGACTCTGAGAATTAACTAATACTTGTGCAAATTAATCATGAGAGCCATCAGTCTCTTCGGAAACCTCCATGCAGGAAATTTTATTGGCTCAACTTCGCAAACATTGCTCTTTTGCCCAAGAATGATGGGGTAGAAGATATTTAATTTTTTAGCCCCATTAGCCTCATCCATGGTATTGCAGAGATAGTTACAAAAGTGCTCTCCCTTCGGCTTGGGCCACTCATGAGTCATGAAAGACCTTCTCTACAATGACAAAAGCGTGTTCATCAAGAAAAGAAACATACATGATAATTTTCTCTATGTCAAAAAGCAAGCAAAAAAGTCTACACAAGATCAAGTACCCGGATTTATTATTCAAGCTTGACATATGAAGGTGTTTGACTCGGTAAGATGGGAGTACATTCTTGACCTCCTAGAAAATTGTGGCTTACCTAGTATATTTTGAAATCGGATTTACGCTTTGCTGTCAACCTCAATATCACGTGTCCTCCTCAATAGTGTGGCTGGCCTCTCTATCAAGCATGGGTGTGGTGTTCATCAAGGAGACCCACTATCACCACTTAATTTTGTCCTAACTATTGAACGCCTCACTCAAATTAATCCTCGACATCGTCACCTTCACATGGCCTCCTTCATAAAATTAGTGGGCGTGACACTATTTTGAGTACATCACTTTATGTTGATGGTGCAGCCCTATTGGTGTCCCCCTTAAAAGAGGACATACAAAACCTTACTTGCATCTTACAAAGCTTGGAGAGGTCACCGGCCTTTGCGCCAACTTCCAAAAGGGATCGGTGGTTCCCATTACATTTGGTCACATCGACCATGATGATTTACTTGAGGGGCTACTGGTTGAGCGTTCTTCCTTTCCTCTCAAGTACCTTAGTATGCCCCTTTCGGTTTGGCGGCTAAAAAACGGACTTCGAACACCTCGAGAACAAGGTTGCCGGTAAAATCCCAACTTGGAAGGGTAAATTCATCACAATGGCGGGATTCACCTCCCTTGTAAAATCAGTTTTTGACTCTCAGTCAATCTATCACGCGATGCTTCTAATTGTGCCTCCCGAAATCTTGCATAACATCTAGAAAATTGAGAGGGATTTCCTGTGGGCGGCCACCGACAAGGTCACTGATGGGAACTACAATGTAAAATGGGATGTGGTTGTAGGCCAAAATAATATTGGTGGCCTTTGTGTGCTCAACACCGAATTCTTCGCACGGGCGCTAAGATTGTGATGGCCATGGCCTGAATTCTTCGCACGGGTTCTAAGATTCTGATGGCCATGGCCAATATCGGTCGGCTTGGGAAACCCATGCACATAGTTGGATATGGGACTATTTTATGCTGCAACCAGTCGTGGTGGGAAATGGAGAAAAAACACCTTTTTGGGAGGCCCTTGACTCAATAGTTGGAAGCCGAAAAACATAGTGCCCCTTGTTTTCATGGTGTCCTTGAGAAAAATGTGTGACTTTAAGAAGGACCTTAGACATGGCGCTATGATAAAGTCCAAGATCAAAATGAATGCTAACCTTTCTATGGATCACATCCGCCAATTTATTGCTCTTTGGACTCTCTTTGCCATGTCAATCTCTATGATTATGTTATGTATGATATCAAATGGAACCTAACCAAAAAAGGGCAATATGAGCAAATCCACTGACAAAGCTCATTTCCCTCGGGCAACCTCTTTGCTATCTACCAACATGATTTGTAAGATCCCCCACACACCCCACACCTACAAAAAAATCAAGTGCTTCACATGGATGGTCAATCGTATTGAGAAGAGAGGGTGACCAAATTGTGGCGTTTGTCCATTTTGCAAAAGAGTTCTTGAGTCGGTTGACCATCTCACTTTTCATAGCACATTAGCCTTAAGGCTTTGGGACCTCATCAAATATTGGCTCGGGCTTCACTTCATTGACCTTACTTCTTGGCCGACATAGCTGATCCTCACTTGGTGATCCTCCATGACGAAGTGCAAAAATCTAGCCTCCATCGCCTTCCTTGTATCTTGGGAAATTTGGAACAAGCGCAAATGCTCTTGTCTTCCACAACAAGCATGTTTCACATTCGGTTCTCCTCGAGAAGGTCAAACACGAGGCTCACCTTTAGGTGCTTGCAGGCGCTAAGCGTATGAGTAATTTAATAGCGGGAGAGTAGATATTTTGTTGTAATATGGAGCCTTTACATTGTTGTTAAACTCCTAACTTAATTAATAGACTGCGGCAAAAAAAGTTGCCCCAATTGTGTAAAAGAACCATATGCGTTCACGAGTAACATGTACAGAAAGACATACTAGAAAAGAGAGACGATTCAAATTACGGCAGGCAGTATCAGATCTTTGTGGAGACAAAACCATTCAACTGCAAGCTGCAAAGGCCAACTACCCCGGGTCCGCAGTCTAGTTTCAGTAGCCTTTTACATGTCTTGTAATTGGTATCGTAGACTTGGAGTACCGGTTCTTGTTGGTTGAGCAAAGAGTCGACGATCAGTTTTCCACCATCATGTGTCACCCATAAAATCCTAGAACTAGAATAATGGGCGGATGGGGCCACTGGGATCGTGTACATTTTGATCCACTTATCTTTGTTGGATTCCATCATGAGCCATACAGTCATACTCTGTGTATCCAAGAACTGAAGCACGCATAGAGAGCCACGGAGCTCACTTATGTATACTTTCCTTGTCCTCCTCCATATCTCGGGGCTCTCTGTATTCTTTGGGCCTTGGAGTGGTTCCTTCCATTGTTCGCTCTCGAGATCGAAGCAAGCTAATAGTAAGCGGTAATCAAATGAGATCAAGAAGTAAATGTTGCCATTGACTGCAACAGGGGAGCTGCGATACGCGGAGATATAGACTGGAGATGACTGCGCCGTCCTCCATTCAGTGTCTTCTCCTACGGTGAGACCTCGCAGCCAGTTTGATAATCCCATAGGCGGACCAGGCTTGTACAAGCCGGACGGTGCACTGCGACCGAAGCCAAAGACGCACTGGCGGTAGCTTAGGTCTTTTGATTCTGGGCAGTCTAGCAGCGCCTCCCCGGTGGCAAGGTCGACCACATGGGCGAGACCGGAAAAAACATTGGCGACGACACAGACCAGGCTGTCTACGCTTGTGAAGTGCAGCCCGATGCTGCCTTTGCCCTCTATCACCTTCACAACATTGCCATCCATGTCCATCAGCCGCAAGGCCCGGTATAAAGACCATGGATTTTCCTTGGAGAAACTAACGACGATAAGAGGGTCGGCATCTGCGTGGCGAGATTTATGCATGGTGGCGAAGACTGGATCGGAGATGAGGGCGCGCCATCCTCGAGAGACACACCGGAATCGACACAGGGGCTTCACCTGCAGCTTGGAAAGGATGTCAAAGACGAGATCGTTTGGCAAGGAAACAGCAGCGGCCGATGCGGCTGTGGTAGTTGTCACGGCGCCAAGGGGGCTAAGGAGGCTGCTGCGGCACTCAGGCGACCTCTCTGGCGTCATGGGCGGCAGCCTCGCGTGGATCCGGCGGAGAACGATTGATCAAGGAGGAGGAGGGCCTGACCCGTGGACAAAGCTAAGCCAGCGGATGCAAGAGTTTGGTTGCAACAAGCTGAGTTAGGCCCTGACGACGGGCCTCGCATGCTCACGGGATACGCTTCAGGTCGTGTTTCAATACCTTGTATAACAATTCGCCAAAAAAAAAAACTTGTATAACTGTTATGTTATTATAGTCTCAAAAAAAAAAAAACTGTTATGTTATTACTTTCAGAATTTTTGTATACAGTTGTTGAGGGTTATAAATAGATAGGTGTACTTTTCGCAAAATATTTTTTCAATTAGCCACACCTCAGTAGCTATCTTATGTGTACACGTATTCGTGTCTTGTACTTGTAGATTTCAGATTTGGAACCCATATTTTACATTAAACAATGATGTAATTCCATATTCGTATCTTGTACTTGTAGACCAAATTCATGAAACATGTTGCATACCTGCCATGGTTAGCGTTTACATGAGAACCAACCTATGGTTGGATGGTTAGGAGGGCAGTGGCCATCCCCAGCCCATCAGAATTCAAATCCGAGATTTGATACTTAAAAAGACTAAAGTGGTTCCTTATTCTGCCATCCCAATACGTCAAACTTTTGGTCGTCTCGTGTTACTCCCGTCCCGCACGGACCTAGCTGGGCCGCTCCAACATGGACCACGCTGCACGGCATGATCATCACATCACCGCCCACACGCCAAGATCCTCGTCCTCGCCTCCCCTCTCGCCGAGCGTCATCTTGGAGGCCATCAAGCGGGAGACGCCGATTTCCCCGGAACCCCCAACGCCCCTCCTCTGCCCCGGGGGTTTCACCACCACCACCCATCGCCGCCCCAATCCCAGTCACTACCCGCCCCCACCGCCGCCGCATTCCAAGGCGTCTCCGTCTGTCCTCCGCGTCCGCTGCAGACTCCCCACAGCCCGCCCACCCGTGCGGATCTCGGCTCCCGACGCCGGTGTGGGGGGATTCCGTATCGCGCCCCGAGCCGCCGCCTGCCTGCTTGCCGCGGCGAATCGTCTCCTTCCATGGGGCCGCCGCCGGGGCTCCGATTCCGGGTCTGATTCTCTGCCTTCTTCTATCCGGTTTCTCTCTGCCGCCGGGTTGATTTGGGATCCGTCCGATCGAGATTGCTCCGTCAAGTTTTTGGTCCTAGGGATATTTTTTGATTCGCCCCGGATCAGGAATAGAGGGTTCTTCTCTGCTCTTTGGGGAGGGAACGGGGAGATCTAAGGTTGCCGTCTTCTTCTACCTATCCATCCATCGTTCGTTCTCTTGTTCTTCATATTCCATCCATCAATCCATAGAAAGAGGAGTAGCAGTAGTAGTAGGGGATTGATTATTTTGGAAGAGGCCATCTTGGCGGAATGAATTATTGAGCCGGTGAGGAATCCTGCCCTGCTTGATTGTTTTGCCGGTGAGGAACACTGCCTTCCTTGGATTGTTTTGCTTGATCACATACTTTTCTGGTACCTTATGTTAGCCCAGTCGCATACTTCACATGTGTTTGCAGTAGGCTTTGGTTTGCATAGTTGCTTTGTTGGGTACGGGATTGCTGCATAATAGTGTACATACTCCATATAATTATTAAAGTTCAGACCGAGTACATGATTCCTTTTTCATGAGTAATAATCCAGAATCCAGAATTTTGCAATATGTTCAAGAAATTCGTAAAAGAATGGCTCATACCAAACTGCTATGAATGTCGTTATAACTTTCATTGAGCTTCTACTGAGCCTTGAGATGTGCTATCTGAAAACTAGCATCAACCACACAAGTATGTACATCTTGACCTCTTTTCTTTGCGAACTCTTTTTTTTAGTTACAAGATTGTTAAACAATGGCTGCTATCAATCAGGTTACACCTATATATCTATATCATGCAAACTTATGTCCTGGTAGTGGTTCAATGTAAAGAAATAGTCCAGTTCTTTTCTATCAGGATTACTAACAATGTTGCAGCGTTCTCATTCCTACCATTGGAGGCCATATTGTGTCACTTAGTTCAATAGAAGGATCGTAATTTTTATACCCAATCTTAATCTTAAGTTGAATGAAGCAAAGTTTATAGAGGTACCATTGTAAATTTAAAGAACATGTACCCCTGTTTTTGCCGATTACTCATTACCACCAATGTAAATCTGTCTCACTGATTTTGTTGCTTGTAGTTCTATTTGTGATTAAAAAATAAATTTTGTTAATTTAATAAGAATCATTAAGGGTTTGTGAGAGATATATCTCCTTAAATTTTACCAACAAGAGTTTTTTGCAAGTCAGGTTGATATCTTGGCTGGAGCGTTTGGAATCGGCCCTCGCAGGGGATGATGGCTGAAAAAAAAAGGAGCCGGGAAGATGTCAAGGTAGGTGACGGTGAGGCTGGCGTTGGTGCCCTGGAGCGCACTCAGACTTTTTGAACTATCAAAATCATAGTAGCATCAGGATTCAGGACACGGTAATGAGACGTATTGTTTCTTCTTCTCTCCTACATCTTCCTGTTCTTACACTAGATACATCTTTGACCCCATTGAAGTATATCATTTTCCGATTATGCTGAGTTGTATTACCTTCACTGGTTTAATGAAGAACTACAAGTGCGATTTCTTGATTTGCTATCACTTAGATTTATTTATGATTCCAGATTGATATTGCAATGTGAAATATTCCAAACTTTAATTGTGCAAATTTAAAATTTGATCACTCTGTGCTATCAGATTTGGGGGTTGCCTACTATTTATAACCGGTACATACTACTAAGCAGATGCAGTTAGCCAGCTAGGAACCAACTATGTTTTAATTTGGATATTTAAGAAGGCATGATTTTATTATCAAATAGAATGAGTACCTTGTTTATGTATTGAATGAATTCTTACTATTACTTAATTTGTTGAAACTACATTTGTTTGGTGTTTTCTTACAGTACATAATTTTCAATTTAAAGTAAACATTTGAAATTTATTTTCTTACTCTTGTTACACCTGAACATGGAAATTCTGTCATCTACCTTCAGTATGTGCATGCTTGGATTTGCTACCCAAAAGCAATAAGAATGCACATTGAGTATATGATGTTATGGTTTGGTAGACCAGTTGATTTTGCTAAACTTCACTAATACTTTTGTCTAAATACTGTCTCTCTACAGTGTTCCCTGATGGTTGGGTGCTTGCAGTTTCAGTTTTTGTTGGCATATCATGTGGAAAAATAGGGTCTGGGAAAATATCATGAGTATGCCACAGAAGGAGAAGCTGCCGTAGGGATTGACCGACCATGACACCAGCTCCTCCTCCCACAGCAGACCTCGAACATTCGAGAGCTCTGACACGCAGCCACGGCGCCGTGCATCCTGCCTACATGGATGTTCCTGCCATTTTTGTAAGTACAAGTTATTTCTGGAGGCAAATGTGCTGGAAAGAAGTGACAATCGAACTATCATCAACACATTGATTATATTTAGCATAAGTAACTGTTTTGGAGAAAAAATTGGTGGATCAAATAGCATTCAGATTTAGACATTTTGTGTGCATAAGAAAAGCTATGCATTAGTGGTTATTCCTACTGTTATTTTACTAACTTGGCTCAGCGAAGAACTATCATAATGGGTTGTTGCTTGAGAGATGCATACCGTCCGCAAGTTTGTGCATTGCTGTAGTAATGATTGCTTCCATGTTTTATAAGGTCTTCTTTCACTGCTTTCTATTTTCCTCCTTTCTAAAGTTGTGTAATTTTATCTGCTTTCTACTTTCCTCCTTGCTAAAGTTGGTGGTTTATAAGCCTAACCTCAAATTAACATGGCAAAAGTTGAGTTCATTAATTCACTTGATAGACGTGATAGAAATCAAATAATGTTGTATCTTTATCTGATCATTGCTACAGTTTGCCTTCTATTTGTTTCAGATTATATTTCTTTTATTGGATGCACAAATAACACTGCTCATTTATTATAAAGAGATATTTTTGCAAGAAAAATTCTAGAACCGACAATTAGTTTGGGAGTAATTAATAATTATAGAACTTCTGGAGAATACTTCTATTCGAGGTGCAAGACATTTTTACAAAAGGAGATGACTTTTGAGTTTTTCCCATGCAAGTTAATTATAGGTTTTTTTATTGGATTACTAGCTGAACATAATTCAATTTTAGTCTGCCCATGAGTTGGCTGTAATTTGGGTATGATGGTGCAAACTAATCAATGCAGCAGGCAATAGCGAATTCACAACAACAGCTAGGAAAGCAATAGTCTGCATTTCTCTTTCGTACTGACTAAAGAGTAGCAAATATATCAGTATACAACAGCAAAATTGTATGTAATGCAAAATCCAGCAGCAATGCATGAAGCAATCAACCCAGCTTGGTATAGCATCCCCGGCCGCCTGTTGCTCCTCTTCACCGCATCCCCGGAACTTCACCGCATCCCAGAAGTACTTAAGATGATCTTATAGTTTTGAGATATTATGCGGCTATTTTTTCTATGATCTGTAATCTATGTTAAATGGTAGCTCCAGCAGCGGCATCGCACGTGAAGGGCATGCGATGGTGAACACTCTCAAGTGTAAGTTGTTCTACATACCTTGGTTCAAGACTACCGTGGCAATTGCCACCTATCTAAATTCAAATATAGGTCATTCAGCTCCTATTAAGATGATCAAGTAAGAGTATTACTGTGGCTGAAAAATAGGATCTCTGACTTCGTTATAGTCCACTAATAACTACCACTGGATGCAAAACTGGCCAAATCTCAAATTACCATGCTTTACGGTGTACAGTGTCCGAGTCACCGAGTAAGAATACAGTGTATTCATGGGGTATATTCTTCTCCCTGTAATTCAAATTCACTTCAGGTTTTTGAATCAAAGATTGAGTTATTCTGCTTAGTAAGTTTAAACCACTCTAGAAGCATGACTAACATGATAATAATGACTTGTTGCAAGATAAATGAACATGTTGTATATAAAACTCCGAGTTAACTGAACTTCTTATGTGCCAGCCATTACAAACAGTGGGGTGACAGGATGACAACAAGTTTTAGTCCCACTTTTAGTACACCAAGTTATTTTTAGCCCAGTCCCTTCTCATTCGACCCAAAACCAGCGTAAGAAAAAATAAGAGAACAAAAAATGCTACATCATGTTAGTGGCAAGGACATATAGTTATCTCTACTGGATTCTTAATAAGCCGCATCCTTGCTGCTTATATTGTGGTATCTATTCCTCCCCTGCAGGCCCTCTGCTATATTTTATACCAGGGAGACAAGCTGGAGCTCGATGAGCTTGATATTACTTGATGAGAACATGACGTAATCTCTTCATGAGGGAGAGAATAACGTTCAATTAGTAGCAACAAAGCGCGGTTCATCAATTGTGGAAGACAAGTGTATGTAGTATGTACCCGCACCCGTAATATGTATTGATTATTCATTCGGCTTCAATTGGTTATTTGGTTTTTGTTTTGTTACATGAACAAGAAATTAAGACACTTGAGAGTTGAGAAGAACTGTAATTTGTATGCACCCGTAGATTTCACAGGCCGTTGTTGACACTGACATTGAAGTTGTTGTGCTACAAGGACTTGGTACCAAATCCTGAATGGAACACTTATTGAGACTTATTTCCGTAAGTGTTAGTTTTATATAGTATGGCAACATATTAACTCAAAGCAGTGTATGAACTATTGATAATACATGATGTGTAGTTGTCGTGTCTACCCATAACAATATGATGAGAAAAAATTATGAGTTTCTGTTGTGATAATCTATAGATATTTGTATTTTAAAATCCTAAGATGGGCGTCTTCAAGATTTATGTTGATCTTAGAATGATGCATGACCTTAGTTAGCATGCATTTAAATTTCTCTATTGTTTTATTCTTTTAATAGAATAAAACATTTAGATCCTTCAAGCATCAAATGTATTGTAATGCTATCATAATTATGTGCTGCATGTTATACAAATTAATAACTTATCATAATTTGAATAGCGAGTATAGTTGAAAAATCATCTAAATATATCTGGGCTAGAGCTTTATTGATTTCTCTATGCATTTATGTGAGAAAAGAGACGCGCTATATTTCTTTCTCGCTGCTTCACATTCCGCATTCTGTTGCAATTTTTGAATCGATGCCCGATTGAGGATTAACAAAGTAATTCTTGTTATTGATGCGCTTAAACAATAAAAGTACCGCTAATATGACATGAGCGAAAATGGTACTAAAGGACAGAAATAGCACATGTTGTCCTCAGAAGGTTAGTGAGAGGGATAAAAATGACATTGTATAGGATGGGGTATTAAAAAACTAAAAGTCACCATGCTTGAGAATGCCCGACAAGATGAAATTATTTTTCTCCATGGCAGCACACAGACATTTATCTATGAATAACAAAGTGTTGTTTGGACTAATCAGAAAAGAAATATTCTTTCGCAGCACCCTCGTTTTTTGAGACAATAATACATCTAAAAGAAGAGGTTGTTGAGTTGACATTATGACAGCCCGAAACACAGGTGTGAGACTTACTGCGAAAGAGTAACAATAAACAATGTTGTCTTGCTATTGTGTTCGGTATTATCATGATGTAGTACATTATGATATCTTTAGTTTGCTTTGAATTTTCATAATAAGTTGTGAAGTATATATGTGCATTGAGAAATAAAATTTGAGGACCCGTGGCAACGCACGGGCATTTGTACTAGTCTTATTAAAAGATGGAATATTTTTCAACGGGAGGCGACGTTCCTCTCGACGGCTAGACATCTGTGGTGACTTCGTCAATCTCAAGACTTTTGACTCAGTTTTTCAGAGATGCTCATAAGGGTAGCATGTACATGCATGTTTTCATAGGGGTAAGTGTATGTATGTGTAATGCTTGCGTTAATTTATACTGTGTTTCGCAAAAAAGTTAGCGTTTAGATTAATAAAACGTTGAGCACATGCATGCACCACCATGCGATGCTACGGTCTATCTACCATCTATTGCCCGGTTTGGTGCCGACGACCATGGAAGGCGACCTGGAGATGATGCACACCATGCCATTATATTGGCAATTGATGGCACAAAATGAGCTCCAAGATGAGAGGAACATAGCTACCTTTACAAGGTTTTGTTATGCACATAAAACGATACAATTGAAAGTTTCGAGTACTGGCGAATAACATGGCAATTCAAGAATGAAAATGACATGAATGTGAACAGACATATGCATAGGAATGCTCATGAGTTGATCGTGAATGCTACGCCATATAATTCACAATTTTTTTATTCTAATCATTTTCAAAAGTCATCTTATGTGATAGTATGAGATTAGTAGGCACGAATGCACAGTGATCATAATTATGCTTTAACTATATCTAGGGCTTGACAATGTTCTGAATCATAAAAAGTATGAGTATCACAATCCCACTCTATACTACAAAACTTTGTGGCATAAAATTTAGAGTAATATTTACAAAGCCGTCGCTGCCATCGGCTATCTAATGATTCCTGACTCTTATATTTATTTCTGCACCACATAATTATAAAAAACAAGCTAGAAAATTAGTAGAAGTCCAGAACTCCAGATATTGTGATAGGAGGGTCAACCAGCACCCTCTTTGCTTTTCCTTCCGAAACCAACTGCGGCAGTGTGTTTGCTTTCTTTGGTCCAACACCTGCGGTGGTCCAGAGAGTACAATGTGGCCAATCATTTCTGGAGACAATAGTCTCACCATTTACGGTTCCAAGCTGCGCCTCGAGAGCAGCCATCTTATCGTTGTAGAACAAGGCGTTAAACGATACGGGGAGTTCCTGGTTCTGGTAGACGGCATAACTTGCAACTGCAGCTACACCATGGGCCCCTTTGTGAGCAAGGGTGATATGCACCTTGTTCAGGTTATTCTCTAATTTTATGCCGTTGAGAAAATTGCTGACATTGGTGTCCTTCTCCGCAACCTGCTCAGTTGTGCAATAAGCATGGTGTAGTCAAAGTCAGAGCATTATCCATGGATATTCCATAATAAAATAACATACTGCCATACCCCAAATATGGGATGTCGCCATGGGGTTGGTAACCTAGCCACAAACCTATGACTGAGAAACACCCCAGCAAATAATATCTAATATCACTTCGTTTCATATTATAAGATGTTATTACGACCAATATAGGAGCATATTGGTTGTAATAACACCTTATGTTTTGGCACGGAAAGAGTGCATCTGAGCTGAGCAAAGAATTCCTGCTTTGGAGACTAAGCTGAGCATACAGTTCTTACCTTACGGAGAAGACCCAGTATATCTGCCTGGGATACTTTAACCGCAGCAAAAATGATATTGCCAAACCTCTGCTTAGCAGTATCAGGTGTTTTGATATCACCTTTAGCCACAGCCTTTAACTGTTCCACTACTTCTTTCACCGCAACATCAAATGGAACCTAAATAAAATAAACATCATAACATAACAAATCAATTAGCTTCTTCCCTTAGCGATCAAAAGCATAATCTTCCTGTGCACTGAAATTGTAAACTCAAAGCCTTTTATGGTTTCAGACTTTTAGAGGCAGGGCTAGTGCATGGTAGCCAATAACTCCCTGATTAAAGCACATCACATCGCAATGTAAGGTTATCTGAACTGATATTGCTAAACCAGAGATAAGAGTAAACGTTAAGACCAATAGTGTGCCCCATTTCAAAATTGTTTGTGCAAAAAGGGTAATGAGGGTATTACCCCAATGGGTGAGGGGAGGTCGGCACCCAAATGTGTAAGCGTAGGTGCCTGAAAGTAAAGAGGGTAGTACAACAAATAATGTGTGTGAAAATAGGTACGCGTATATGATCTTTCACACTAAGTTTAGGGTTTATGTGTCTTCTCTTGTAAGCCTCACGTTTGACTTAAATCAATAGAGCGTGTCAGCCCATAAAGTTAACAGTGGAACATAAAATGAGTTTGGAAGGTTGATCTGCCACAAACTTCTTTGTTTTGAGATAAGCTTAGAAATTTATCTTTTGTTATTAGTCTGACAAAACAACATGGGGTAGTGCAAAATCGCAACCCCTTATCCTTGCTGACAATTTGATACTTTATTGTTCTAAATGTCCACATGTTAAAGTTTCTTGATCAAATACTAGTTTCCTGAAAAGAATACAGATTTCCTATGTATAATAGATGAGATATGATTACCTGAATGGATTGAAGATAATCTTCATACCCAAACAAGATCTCGCGCAACCTTTCCTCCCACTGTTTCCATTCTTCACTAACATCTGAACCATTTGATGGCTTCCCTCTGATTCGATATTATTGGTCAAATCAGCCAATATATAACAGAATTATGCTTTTGCCACCATTATCAGCTGACACAGCACTAGCTTTCTACCAAGGGGTTAACAGGTAACAGTTAAATACCTTCCACGCTTGCCTCCATGCAGACTGAATAAGCCAAGCCCCTCATCTAAGATACTTTTGACATTACCAGGCAATGGAGCTCTGAAATTAAGAAAAGCCAAGTAGCAGTTTAGTAGATACAAGTTTTCTGACCAACAAAAGTACAAACAAAAATGAAGCCGGATTTCTCACGGCATGTTCTGGTACATATATAGTATGAAAGGCTATAAACTTCCGAAGCATAATGGTACTGAGCAAGTTCTAGTTCTAAGTATTTCCCCATACACGAACACAGAAACACATCGCTCAACAAATAGGATATTTTAGGTAAGCAGTAAATGAATATAAAAAGAGGTAAAGTATAAGATTGGTAAGAAACAGGTCTTTTCAAAAAATGGTAGAACCAATATAGGAATATGTGAAAGTGTCTACCTATCTGGCTTCAGGAGAGGCATCTTAACCAAGGAGCCAAAACGCTCATACAGTTCGTTTTCAAATTCTCTTCGACTCTGGAAGTGCATTTTTGTTATATGTCATAGTCTCATAGATAATATGGCATATTCCAACAGGATTTGAAATAGTTTTTTAGGAAAGGACATACCTTGCCACCATAGAGCTTGTAAAACTTTAGCAAAACATTACCAGCATTCGGTGAGTCCTTGCCCAGATTCCCCTTTATATGTGGTCATAACATGTTAGACAATATACAATATACAGCAGTCACTATCTACAAACTTGTGTAAAGTGTCATACCGGATGATTGACCCGTTTGAGTACACGAAACATGAAAACAGCAAGAGCTTCAAGTGAAAATGGATTTGTATCGGCGCCTGCAGTTTCAAGGAAATGAACAAAAATTACAAAGCAATTTAATGATCCAATCCAAGAATTTAACCAATATCGTAAACAGAGATACACTGAAGATGGGAAAAATATTCTAGAATTAAATAGTCTCTAATCAAGGGGTTTTGTAGAGTTATCTATTTTGTAAATTTATTCCCTGAACTATATTGTACAGTACAGATTACTAGGTACAGTATCAAGTACACATACTTATCAATGTCAGTACAGCCTTGTTTTACATGGAGAACCATAAAGAAATATGAACTGCCAAAAGTTCCTCCATAGGGTGGGACATGAAGGCTGATGACACGTCTGTTGCTCCTCCGCAGCTGTCTATGGACTTCGCATGCCCGCCATTTTGTGGACTAACTGCAGTGGCGCTTCCACCGCATTGGCCCATCCCTCCAACATCAGATCGCGAAGAAGATCTTGAAGGTGAGAATTCCACTGGAAACAGAGAAGAAGGCTCTTTGCTCCATCAAAGGTCCAAAGCTCATGACACGTGCAGAATCAAGAGAAATCGCCAAGTCATGTCATGTCTGCTTGAAGCCCGGCTCCATCCTCCATAGCCGCAGTGAGGGCCTCCAATCAAGGGGTTGGGAAGAACAAAGGAAACCAAAACGAAAGTAAAATCTACGAAGACCAGCCTGACAAGGGCGCTTGAGATGAACCAGAAATACATCATCCTTGCAAGAAGAAATTAACGCCAGGCACTAGATTTTGAATACATGCGTCGACTGAAAACCAATTTGCTTGGTCAGACCCATGGAGAGATGCAGCACAAATGAACGAATTCGCCGAGCACATGGTGTTCTGGATGAGAAGGCCGACGAATGCAAGAACGATTTGCAGGGATTGTTAACTTGAAGGCACCGGATTGGATAGCATGGGCGGATCATGGCTCCCTCCGCTGGTGCCGTCGTCACCAATTGAAGACTTTGGCACAAGAGTGGTAGAAACATCTACGTGAAAGAAGGTGGTGCTAATCAGATCTGGCTTAATGCTTCTCCACTGGTGCTGGCGTCACCAGCCAGACAAGGGGGTAATGTCGCCCACCACCAACAGAACACGAACTGATCACCAGATGAACAAGCTAGAAAAGGGAAACCAAAGTACACACTGCAGCACCTACTCCTATAAACAACATACCTCCCCTCCCAACTCACTCCGGCCTGGCGGCACAAGTGGAGGAGACAGGGAGAGAACGAGGCAGAGCTTCACTTTGCCACACTACTCAAACCTCACATCTCTCAAACCGCTTTCAAAGGAGTCGGACCCCTAGAGGGCTCATCTTACAGACTTGTGAAAGTACTACATTCATGGGGATTTGAAGCCCATAATATCTCCAGCATCCTCCAAATTATTATCAAAGGTTGCTGTGTTACATTTCTATCATAAATAAAAACGAGCGCTAAATTTCTAAATATTGGTTTCCTTTTGAGTTATTTGTGAAGTGGCAAAAAAAACGGAGTAACAAATGATGAATCATATGTTACCTTCTGAATCAGGAATAATAGGAACAGCAGCCGCATTTGTGGTCCTGCACATATCTTCGATCTAGAATAAATGGACCACCAGTTCCGTTCTTTCTAAATTGTAGCATGAGAAAGAAATGACATTGATAGCTTTACTAGATCTAATTTGAAAGTAAACTTGCCTGCTGCCACACATCCTTGTTTGGTGCGTTTTTGTCGGCGAGGATTATTCTAAATGATTTGTTTTTTTGCTCAGCAGCAACCTTTTGCCAGTATTTTCCTGTAAGGGCCAACAGTTAACAAAAAGGTCGAAACAACCTCGCTCTAGAAGAAAATATAACACCTAAAACAGCCAAGAAAATTGAAACAAGTATACAGGCATATATTTATTTATGCAGTAATCTACCAATAGACCAACTGATGCTAATATATACTGCTGAAAGTAAACATAAAATCACATTCCCTTAGTTTTTCAAGAACTGCATCTACATCAGGATATCAACTATTATTTATTTCAGTAGAGCAGCTTTCCTTTCTGAGTAAAAATACAGTCCTATTTTGGTCCTGCCACCTTCCGGGATCTGGATTCCATTTTTAGAGGAAAGAAAAAACCCCACCTCACCTTGTTATACAGCCCAACGGTCCAGTGACACCAACAATTGAGTGCAAGCTCCAGTCAGTGGGTTACTTGTGTGTCCTCGCAGAAAAAAAATATTGTCTTATTTTGTCCACTCAAAATGATGGCTTCCGAATTAGGCCTCGCAAGTCGCAACCAAACCAGATTACTAAAATAGGGTCCTTCCGCTTACAAATCAATATATATTGATAATACTATCAAATGTGGAAACTACACTAGCGACTGTAAGTCTTTTGCCAGTAGCACAATGGAATATTATACTTCTTGAAAATAAACTATTTCAGAAAATGAAAATATTGCCGGAAGTTCTTATTGTTGAACAAGGAGTGCAACTCCATTATTCAATTATCACTGTGAAAAATAGGATGCAACTACATAAAGCATAAAGTTGGGAACAATGGCTACATGCTGCCAGAATTATCAAATTTGTATTTGTTATCATAAGCACATGTAAACTGCACTATTGCACACGTCAACACGCATTCTGTTTGCAGAAGATCTAAGAACAAGTGGACCTCATCCAATCCATGTTTTGGTCCTATGCACGCAGCAACCAAAGAATACTGACAAACGTTCCGTACCTTTAGTACGATCTCCTTCCAAACTATGAAGAGGCCGGTTATCACCAAGGCCACCAGGCATTTTCAATATTTCATTACATAGAGCAGACTTTGCACAACCAGGTATACCTGAAAGAAGAAAAATAAAATGCATGACGGAAACCAAAATAATATGATGAGGACCAAGAGAACACAATAGATCCATTTCGGAAAAAAATATAATAGAAATTAGGACGACAAAAAATGAACTTGGCAGGGAAAAGAGGAAGATCTATAGGTTATTCACTAGCTAGAAAATTGTGGTATATTGATCATGATCTTAGAACCCGGTTGGTCTGATATAAGCATATGAGTAAAATACATCCGGGGTACCTGAACTTGTCACCTTTGCCCGCCACGGAAATACGTAATATACAGTAACTAAAGACGGCTCATGGCTCGTATTGGTCACTGGCGAGGATAGAGCGTCGTATTTTTTGCTGACATGGCCTACATTTGACCTCATATGTCAACCACTTACTTGCACAGAGATTATTTTTGAATAATAAAAAACCAAGAGGACTAAATTAAAAGATTGAGAAAGAGATAAGGATCCCGTCGGCACGCCTCCGTGCCAGCACCAGCGGTCCGTCGTGGATGGCCTCCACCTCGTGCCGGGGTCGCCGCCGGCGCGCCTCCTCCGTGCAAGCACCGGCGGCCGGCGCACTTCCTCTGCCAGCCTGCTGGTTCCGCACCGCCATGCAACCTTCCGCCACCGGCCAGCAGGTACTTTCTCTGCAGGCCGTCGAACTCGCGCGCGCGCCCAACTCAAACAGCCTCGGAGCCTCAGGCACCCCCACCTGCACTGGCTACGCCGGCGGTCCACACGGAGCAGCAGGGCATCTGGTCGAGGTTGTCGTCCACGCGGAGCTCGATCGAGGAGGCCGAGCAGCGGGGCCACCCGTCGAGGCGTGGTACACTGTTCGGAAGTTGAGCTTGACGCCCACGGGGTCAGGGCGTTGCGCCTCACCGCATCCTCGACTCCACCCGCGCCGCTTCCATCGACCACGCTGGATGGGCGGGGCGGTGCTGGATGGGTCGCGGTGGCGGTTGTGCCCCTTGATCCAGTGGCCCAATCCAGGAGAAGCGGACCCCTACGGCCGCGGTGGAGGCAGCGGGGTCGCACGGTGGGGGTCCGCCGGATTTTTTTAAGGTGGGGAATTTTGGAGGGACCTCAAAGTTAAAGGATGTAGTTTGTTTGTGGAGCTTTTTGTAAAACAATTGTACTGTCAAAACTGTCTAAGGCCTGACCAGTGGGTCCACCACTTGCCACATCAGCGAATACGCTGCGCTACGCCACAAAGTGACCGTAGATGAGCCTCATAGCCATCTTTCGGTACCGTAGAATGCGTATTCCGATGTATGGTGATGGGGGCAGGTTAGGGTGTCAAGTTTGGTGGTGCACGATGTATTTTACTCTAGCATATGCTCACTTGTTTTGTAAGTTTAAGCCAAACAGCCCATGCCCATAACAGTTGGTCTAACACTTAGTATTGCTTAAACAACGATCCACTTAGAAGCTGCTTGCAAACAACTTTTTGGCTTACTTATCTAGTTTATTAGGTTTATAAGCTGTAAGCTTCATAAGCTAATGTTTGAGAATGGAGAGAAGACCAACCTACACGAAATAGGTTCACTATGAATGCTCACAAAGGGTAAGAAAAATCCAGAACCAACAAATTTAGGGCATATAGTTAGTTAAACCTGAAGTTACCTGAAACAATGGTCTAATCTAGCCATATGTGATCCAGCTGGTATGTCACCTTGGTTTCTGGCTGAAGGTCAGGTTCGATGCCAACCAAGCAGGTGTTAGATAAGTTATCTTCTTTTATTTTCAGAGATTTGTTCCCAGGAGAGTCGAGACCTTGCTTGTTTGAGGCTTAGGATAGATGAATCAAACAATTGTCACATAGGCCCTACTTGCAAGTTCTGAGTTCAAGTTCAACAACCTATGGGTATAATGGTAGTACAAATGATTCATCGGGCTTTTTAATATTGAGAGTAATAAATATTTGTGTATCAGTTATTCTAATGATTAAAATCAACTCAAGATGAAGAGTGCTTATGAAACATAAAAGTTAGAATCTGTTCCAAGAAAAATAGAATTTACCAGGAAAGAAGACGATAAGGCCCTCAGTTTTCGAAACAACATCGAGGGAAGCTGTACGACAAGAAGGCGCTGCCCCACATTCTGGCTGAAAATCATCCTCTTCATCTCTCTGTGCATCAACTATGGCCAAGAATTTTTCTGTTTGAACCATGTCGCCAGCAGCCCTTATCAAAGCCAGGTTTGCAGGGCTGCTCTTAGCATATTGTTCAAGGAAAGGCTCTGCCTCACTAAGATATTTTCTTTCCAAATTTTCCACAGTACGATAAATTGAGGACAATAGTGACTCATTGTCATACTTCCCTCTAATGTAGGTAGCCCTGTTTTGGCAAACCAATTGAATTAAAAGAAACATACAATGATTGGTACAACCCAAAAGAACACCTCCCATGAAGAGAAAGAAGTTAGTAATATACCATTTATTCAACAGTATGCAAAGCTCTTTCAGTTTACTTTCTGATGTTCCCCAACTCTCCATTTGCCTATTAACACATTCAGGACCATTTATATCAGAGGCGGCACTGTTTACATTCAATACAACAGCACCAACCGCAATTTAAACTTTATAGTAGTCACAATTGACAACTCAGCCAGAAAAGATTCACATGGCTGAAATCATGAAGAATCAAATCATCATTTGATGAAGAAACATCCTTGAATATCACAGACGGGGTATCCAACATGGGAATGGCCTCGCTTTACAGGTATCAACATTTCATACTAATGTGCATATCAGCTAAATAGATGTCTAGAGGATGCATTAGCACTGTTTTTCTACCGTTACAGAAATTATGGACAGCACGAAACTATATCAAAACTAGTAACTGCGTAAATTTCATAAAAGATACTCTTGTGCCAATGCTCATCTATTTTAGCCAACTACCGAAAGAGCTATTGAAAAGTGAAGAACAAAAAATTGAGATTTGATACATGACATACCTTACGTAATTATTACTATAATCAGATTGGTTATCTTTGAAAATGGTGGAGAGGCCATTCCGAATTAAGAATGTCCTTATCTGTCAGGTAGCGATGTAAGAGAATTGTTAGAAGATACAGATACAAATCCGATTTTGTTGTATTCCTTTCCACCGTGCAAGAATAAATAAGCTTCTAAAGGAAAGAAGTCCACACAGATATGCCAAGCTTGTAAGCATTATATGTTAAAATGTTAAAATGAAAGCGAGCAATCCAGAGTAAATAGCATCGTATCCGTACATCAAGAAGTGATCAGCGAGCACCTAAACCCTATAAGCTGAAAACAAATACAGTGACGTACCTTATAAGGCAGGAATTTTAGTTTGATCATTAAATTTGAATCCTCGTCAGCCAGACCCTCCTTAACTGACGAACTTGAATCCAAGGAACCTTCGATGCTGTTCAATAAAATGTTACTTTCTTTGGGAAGTTCAGCGGCCTTCTTATTGTTCGCCTTGAACAGGTTGACATCAATGAAGAAACCTAACCATGAAACATCAAATCAGTCAATGGCACACTGACTTATTATATGAGAAGAATTTTAAGTCACATGGTCCATCTTACCCCTATACAATGGCCATAACCCTTGATTTTTCCTAAAAAATACATGACCGGTTAAATCTAATGACAAATAATAAATCCCAAAAGGCAAAGGATAATAGTACTCCAATGAGCTAGTGAGGTACGCGTAACTGACTTCACAATCTTACTTCATCTCTTGCCGATAACGTTTAAAAACGGAATCATCAAGCACATGGATAACCATTTTGTAATACTTATCAGTTGAAAGAGAATCAATTTTTTGGTAATTCCCATAACATTTAAAAGCTACAGGAAAACAACTCGGCTTCATCTGCTTCATCAAACGAATCGTCTCCTGTAACAGGGAAGACAAAATAAATTATCATCTACTACTAGTTAGTGGATTATTGACATTTGCAGTTATCAACATTCACAGTGGAAGTATGTATATTATTTACTGCAATTGTGAAAGACTTAATGTTAGACAAGAACAAATAAAAATTACTAACCTGTAATTTCTTAGTTGCATAGTCTGTAGGATGTGCTTGCAAAAACTCAGCAACAACAGATTCACCAGCTTTTCGAGACTGAGCATCAAGACCACCATTTCCAGACCAATCAAAATGGTCTGGATACATTGAAGATCCAAAATTTTCAAGAATTGCTTTAATTTGCTGTTCATATAAAATTAATAAGAAGTTACTGCAAGATTGAACCAATATGAAACTAATAAAAAACATGAAAAAGGTGAATACCAGTTGACAACATTAGACAATACCTGCATTTCGTCTAACTTATCAGGGGCACATATTTCACGTAAAGTTGGTCCTAAATCACAGTCAACTGCATAGGAAAGTAACTTTGTAAACGATAAAAACTAATGTATTACAACTTCACAACTCGACTGCACTAAGAATTATTTCGTACAACATGTTCAGATGCATCAGAAAATATTTACAAGGACAAAAGCATAGATAAGAACCATTTCAAAAGGTGAAGTTCCCAAACAAGAATAATTGTATTATATTTCCAGTATTTCGATTCTCCTCCTTTCTTGATTTTCATTTTGTCCCTTGCTCTACCATATTAAGCAAAATACAATTGAATATGTAGAATAGCCCATATGGCCAGGAGCAGCCAAACACGCCTAGAACTTTCTTTTTCTTTGAGAGTACGCCAAGGCGTACCCTATATTTATACATCTACCCTTGAAGGTCTAACAGAAGATTGGCAACATGCCTGGCACTTTCATATGGTAAAGCTTGCAAACAAATGAGAAGTACCCACTTTTCTTTGAATGGGAAAAATCAAATAAGGAGTTCTATTTGAACAAAAGCTTAACATTGAGGTGAAAACTTGTATGAGATTGTTTGCGAACAGACAGAAACTATCTTTACGGCTCATCTATTGCACTCAAATAACAAGGCAACATCATTTTACTTGCTTACCACCATCTAATGGAGTCTGTGAGAAGTTTCTCAGGACTTCTTCCATTTGAACTGAACTTTCACCACTAACCATACGGGCAATCAGACCTTCAAGTATCTCACCCTGTACAATTGCATGATCCTTTGACCCTACAAATAAAAGAGACATGAAAACTTTTTACAACAGCTGTGAATTGTAAGACCACAAATTATTATTCAAGATAGGCTTACCTGGTACAGATATATCAGCTACTTCGTCAAGGGCTTTGCAAACCGGTGTGGCAGTCCCCTCTTCACACAATGCATCATATGCAGCGAAAAAAGAAAAGGCAGATTCCCTTCAAAGATATCAACAGAAAGAATAATAATATTAAAAGAAGACCCAGGGAAAATGAAGATACATCTGATATCAAACAGCTTTGGAATGGAAACTTATATCGAGCAAGGCAGTCAAGTACTTTGACATAAGAATTTTCTTAACATAAAGTTGTCAGATGGCCACCTTGTGGAAAATAGCCAGACATGATTTGTTGGGAGGCGCCATTTTCGACAAAAGGCAATCACCTCCGGTGTAGAATAGAACTTTGGTTTGCCATGACCCAACTCTGTTACAGCTGTAACCACGGCTGCATAAAGGACAAAATAAAATCATATAAATATGCATTCAAAAGAGATGTTGTAAACAAAGACTACCAAGAATGGTAAAATTCATGGAATGAAAAATGATGTCGTAGTTAAATAGGTGAAGTAACCTCTCCAAACTAGAAGCAAGACAAATACCTGCATACAGACAGAATAATAACATGAGCAGAAAAGGATGCTGCACATACCATAATCATCCTTTGGCCTTTGTCCGTGGTCTCCTAATACAGCCGTCACAAGTTCCATTGAAATGTTTATCCGGTTTTTCTAGAAGCACAAAACAGAGACAAAATCAGGAATCTTAAGAAAACTGCTGAGAAGCAGAAATGCAAACGATGAAAAGCCCTAAGAATAAACATAATATTCTTGATGAGTGTTTAGTTCGAATAAACTATGCATCAAAGAAAAATTAAACAGCATAGCTACAATGGTGATTCCTAATGTGTCTGTTACCTAATAGTCCATCATTTTCATTTTATAAACCATATTTGGGTTAAACAAGGGATTAAGGTTGCTATGATACCAAGAGAGCGGTAGAGAGAAATGAACATGGTGCCCATGGTTGGAATAAGAGAGATTACTTAGTGTATATATGCGTATTCACCATAAATATTGAGCGAAACAAATAAGCAAATAGGAGAGAAAAAAGTCATCAATTTATGACGCAAGCATTATAATTTTACACAAGATCCAAAAAAACTATTGGCAACATAATTTGAAACGTAGAGGATAGACATGTGATTTCTTAAGCTACTTACTTCAAGGGTCTGCAAAATTAAGATCTATACTGAATAAAATAGAAGCGGTGAAACAAAAAATGAAAAATAATATTCTCCTTAGTTCAAGGCTCTGTGTCAATACTATATGCAAATCAAGCATCAAAAGATGCACGGACCAGAAACGCAAAAACATGATAATAGGGAAGTCAAAAAGGCATGTAATTCTAGAGGAAATTTGCACTGGGCATGGAGTACCGTGAGATAATGATTAAATTCGTCTTGCATTTTAGGAGCTTCCTCCCCCCAAGCTTCACGAAAAATACGGCCCAGGATAAAAACGCCCGCAGCAGTGTAGCTATAAGCAGGAATTACACCTTCAGTCAAATAGCTCAAGAAATATAAAAGACGGACTAGCAGAACCTACATATTTCCAAAGCTGTTCTTGGAAAATGCTCCACCATGCTGACCAGCATACATGAACAGAGATCCTGAATGCTTAAGCGTAACCTGAAGAAAAACATCATTATCAGTAGTTAGCTAAAATAAAATCAGTAATTTATCAAAAGGAGAAAACAAAAGAAATCAAATATACCTCCATGGTAGCTAAGCCATGCGACACCATCTCAATCATCCGATTTCTTGTCTGCCATCACAAAAATGGGGGTAAGGTTCCCACTAATGGTTTTTAATTAAAATTCCATTCACAAAATGTAGTAGTAGACTCCCAAACTACCAAAAAAGACTAATAATACCTACAAGTTTACTTCATTGCCAGTTCATTAAACATTTCTAGAATAAGATAAAACTAAATGTGGGGCCACGCAGATTGCAGACAGCATGTTCAAGCGTTCATCAACAGCTAAAAAGTAGAGTGGACAGTGATGCGCATCAGCTAATTTCATTTGAATTACTCAGAAGAAGACAATAACCTGATATGTCATCAATACAATGGAAAACTAAAGCAATTAAGCAATGGATGATTTAGAAACTATGTCTTGATTTAGCCAAGGGGTGTATTATGACAGTCTTGTTTGACTGTACAGCTCGTAGATTTTTTGGTGGGCTGCAACCAAATAAATTATTATTTTCCAGACAGTATGAGATGATCAGAACCACCAAAATAATCACGGGGGAAAACACCTAATAGTGGCTCATGAAGGAGTTGGCATTGTTTGTCACAAGGTGAAGGAAGCAAGGAGCAATCCAGCAAACACCCGCATGGTAAGGGGAGCTGCCGACCACGCACCTCTTGGTCGGAATTTTCGTTGTCGAATTTGGGGTAGAAAGCGGCCTTGATCCGCGCCTCCGCGAACCAGGTGTCGTTGTCCACAGCAAAGCCCGTGGCCCCCGTGAACAGTGTCGATAGCTTATCATCGGCGCCGCCCTGCTCAGGCAGCCCCTCCGAGGACGATGGTGGTGTTGCCATCGCTAAGTATGCACTTTGCAACTCGCAAGCTTGGATTGCTTCCTGTACAGTTCAGCTGTAGACACCAAATGTCATTACACAAGCTGAAAGATCAAAACAAAAACAAGAAATCATTATTTTATAAATTTCTGGGATCATGTCAATTCGGAATCGCAGGTGTTGTGAATTACAGACCAATTCAGTTTCTCACATGGATCAACAGTTGACAGGTGTTGTGAATTACAGACCAATTCAGTTTCTCACATGGATCAACAGTTGACAATGGCATTGACAAAAACAGAATCGTAAGGCGGTAAAGGAGGCACTGACGGACTCCTAAAACAAATTTTTATAATAGCATAAAATATTTGGTAGATGAACATGTATTTTCAAATCCATTGTTAGTACCATATCACTAGTTTAGTTCATCCGAGCTTCCCATGACCACAGACACTTGGATTTAAGGAGTCTTTTTCGGATTTGTATTTGCCAATTCGTTCGGTGTTGAGGTCAATGGAGTATCTATATTCTGGTTCCTTAAACATGAAATCAATTGCAAACAATTATTAAACCATAGTACCAAACCACAATCACTCAAACTCAATGAGGTAGGAGTTGTCCATTCTCTATTTCTAAAACAAGAAATTGCATAGTTGAGAGGAGAAGCAGCTGAGCCGAAGAGCAATTGGACTGACAAAGATAGGAAGTGAGGGCAGAAGAGGTCGAGGCAGTGCCGCACCTGGCGGCGGCGCGTCGCGAAGGAGCCGAGGAGGAGGCGCCCAGGCAGGTAGGGGCGGGCTCCGAGCCTCTGGCGGGGGACCGCCTGCCGGCAAGGGCGCGTGGCGGCGCGCTCCGTGTAGCGACCAAGGGGGGGGGGGGAGCGAGGCAGTCCCTGTGGACCTGGAGGCTGTAGAATACCAAAACCAAGATGGAAAGGAAATGACCTCCAATTATAATTATGTTGTTTGGGTGTGTATGGTATTCATTGTTAGAATCAAAAGGTGACACTCAATTCCAATTCCTGTTTGGATGTACTAATCATGAAATTTGACGTTTTATTGAGTTTGGACAATATAAACTTATGCACAAGTATGAAAATAGTAGGTAGGTATTAGAATGTTTTTTGTTGTACTGCGCTCTGACGATTCATTCAAGCAGAACGTACTTCTCTACAAATGTTACTGAACAAGTTCGTTTCCATGATTGACACTCTGGCATCAGCTCATCAGCGTACAATCTGCAACGAAACGGACTAAATTATTGGGTAAGCAAGACGCTTTGCCAAAAGTTGATAACATACTCTTGGTGAGAAGACAAAAATCTTATAACCCGAATTAATTAGCAACAGCTAGCATTAGAACCTAACAAGTTGTTGACAAGAACCACGGTTCGGGATCAACTTGCTATGGCCGGCAGTGACCATCCAGCCCCCGATGAACGGCCCTGGCAGAAACCACTCCAATCGATGCCGCTTCTCCTCCATCAGGCCATCCCGCTGCAAGAACTAGGGTTTGGGGCTGGGCCATGGAGGGGCGGAGCAGAGCCTGGTACGGGAACGGGACATAGAAAGGAGGGCCAGGAAAAGGAGAGGAGGGCCTGGTACGAGAGAGGGAAAGGGAGGCGGGGACGCTCACCACTTCCGCCGCCGTCTGCTGGCTCTGGTCGCGGTCGCAGGAGTCAAGCGCCGCCAGGAGCGAGCTGCGAGCGTCGCGGTACGAGCGGACCAACAATTCCACAGCAATACGGACGGAGGCCTGACCCTCCGAATTGTGCCAGCGATAGAAACCCCTTCGCCGGGTGCGGGGTGGAATTGGCCTCACGCAAATTCCACGGGCATCCAAACGACGAAATTGGAGGTCCTAATTCCTAATTCCAATTCCTCAATTCAAGGCCTGATTCTTTGCATCCAAACACAGTGTGAAGGAATCCGACCTGGAGGCCCCTTTGCGTGGGGAATTTTACTTTTTGCCACTACTTTCTTTGGTCTTATACGATTTGCCCTTATTTACATTGGACTAGATTTTTTGCCCCTGTTTTCTTTGCAACTTTATCATTTGCCCCTTATAGATTGTTTAGTATATTTTCCAGAATTAAGACAACGTGAAAAGACCAAACACCCTCGTCCCCAATCCTTCTCCAATCTGACACGGACTGAAGTTTGGTTCGTCGCTGTGCCAGCACTCTGCGTTGAGGTCGCCACCTCTGGAAAGCAAGAGAGAGGAAGGCCGGCCTTGTCGCACCGCCGAGGCAGAGGAGGCTGCCGCTGGCCTGCGCCTTCTTCGCGCCCACCGGCCTTGTGGGCTCGCTCACGGCGGCGCGCCTATCCTCGCAGCCACAGAACCTCGCCGTGCTCCCGCACCGATTTGCACTGCTGATTAACTCCTGTATCGCCTCTGTCAGCTGCGCATGGCCGCCGCTCTAGGCGCAGTGGGCGGAGGAGGCCGAATCGGTGTGGTTGGACCAGGGCGCGCCGTATAGTTCGGAAGCTAGGACAAATAGGATCTCGCCGGACATGGAGAAGAACGCCAGATTCTACAGGGCGGGGGTGCCGATCTGAAGCTAGCATGGGATGTAGAAGTGGCCGAGGGGCAGGAAGGCGGCAACGTCATGGCTGGCCATCAACGACGACGAAGGCGAAGCCTGCTGCTCCGGCGCTGAACGACGACCACGACGGCGTATAAAGCAAAGGCTCGGTCATCTCGCTGCTTGCTTCGAACCAGACCGAGCAGGGTATTTTTGTCTTTGGGTGTGGGTCCTGTTTGAACGAGGGCAAATGATAAAGGTTCAAAGAAAGCTGGGGCAAAAAATCTAATCCAATGTAAATGAGGGCAAATTATAGAAGACCAAAGAAAGTAGTGGCAAAAAATAAAATTCCCCCCTTTGCGTCCGCGGTTGCTCGTTCGGGAGTCGGGACTCAAATCCTTGGATGCTATCGTTATGGTTTTTTGTGGTTTTTTCAAATTATTCAAAATTTTAATAAATTTTGAATTTAGAAAATGTTAAGACTTTGAAAATTTTCAAACTAGGAAATTGTTCAGATTCGAAAATTGTTTAAATTTGAAAGCTGTTCAAACATGAACATTGTTTAAAATTGAAAAATGTTCAAATTAAAAAAAATGAAAAATGTTCAAATTTGACAATTGTTTATTTAAAAAAATTTAAATCAAACAAAATTCATGTTTGAACAAAATTCAGACTTGAACAAAATTCAGACTTGAACAAATTTATAATATAAACATTTTAAAATCAGAACAAAAAACAAATCTGAACAATTTTCGAAAATCAGCAAACCAACACAGCAAAAACCAAAAAATACTACCAAAAACCGAAAAAGCAAATGGAAAAAACCCAAACCAGGCGCTAATGGCCAAACCCCGCTTCCCGCAATGAGCGGCGATGGCGTGTAACTCACACGTTCGTTGGGAACCCCGAGGAAGGTATGATGCGCACGCAAAGTTTTCCCTCGAAAGGAACCAAGGTTTAATCGAACCAGGAGGAGCCAAGAAGCACGTTGAAGGTTGATGGTCGCGAAATGTGATGCGGCGCAACACCAGGGATTCCGCCAACTAGGAACTCGCACAACACAACAAAGTACTTTGCCCCAACGAAACAGTGAGGTTGTCAATCTCACGGCTGTAAAAGGATTAAACGTATCGAGTGGAAGATGTTTGCAAAGAAAACAAAAACAAGTAGATTGTATGCTATGTAAAGAATAGGACCGGGGTCCACAGTTCACTAGAGGTGTCTCTCCCATAAGATAAAGCATGTTGGGTGAACAAATTACATCGGGCAATTGACAAATAGAGAAAGGCATAACAATGCATATACATGACATGGTAAATATAGTGAGATTTAATCCGGGCATTACGACAAAGAACATAGACCGCCATCCAACTGCATCTATGCCTAAAAAGTCCACCTTCAGGTTATCGTCCGAACCCCCTCCGTATTAAGTTGCAAAGCAACAGACAATTGCATTAAGTATGGTGCGTAATGTAATCAACAACTACATCCTTAGACATAGCATCAATGTTTTATCCCTAGTGGCAACAGCACATCACAACCTTAGAACCTTCTGTCACGATCCCAGTGTCAATGAAGGCATGAACCCACTATCGAGCATAAATACCTCTTGGAGTTAAGAGCAAAAACTTGGCAGAGCCTCTACTAATAACGGAGAGCATGCAAGATCATAAACAACACATAAACAATAGATTGATAATCACCATAATCATAGTACTCTCTATCCATCGGATCCCGACAAACACAACATATAGAATTACATATAGATGATCTTGATCATGTTAGGCAGCTCACAAGATCCAACAATGAAGCACAACAAGGAGAAGACGACCATCTAGCTACTGCTATGGACCCATGGTCCAGGGGTGAACTACTCACTCATCACTCCGGAGGCGATCATGGCGATGAAGAGTCCTCGGGAGATGAATCCCCTCTCAGGCGTGCGGAGGCGATCTCCGAATCCCCCGAGATGGGATTACGGCGCGGCGTCTCTGTAAGGTTTTCCGTATCGTGGCTCTCGGTCACGGGGGTTTGCGACGGAGCTTTAAGTAGGCGGAAGGTCAACGCGAGGGCCACACGAGGGGGGGCGGGCGCGGCCAAGGGCGGGCCGCGCCGCCACCCCTGGCGCCTCGTGCCCCACTTCGTTAGGTCTTCGGTCTTGGAAGCTTCGTGCAAAAATAGGACCCGGGCGAAAGTTTCGTCAATTCCGAGAATATTTCTTTACTAGGATTTCGAAACCAAAAACAGCAGAACTGGCTCTTCGGCATCTTGTTAATAGGTTAGTTCCGGAAAATGCATAAATATGACATATAATGTGCATAAAACATGTAGGTATCATCAATAAAGTAGCATGGAACATAAGAAATTATCGATACGTTGGAGACGTATCGCATCCCCAAGCTTAGTTCTGCTCGTCCCGAGCAGGTAAAACGATAACAAAGATAATTAAGTGACATGCCATCATAATCTTGATCATACTATTTGTAAACATATGTAATGAATGCAGCGATCAAAGCAAAGGTAATGACATGAGTAAACAACTGAATCATATAGCAAAGACTTTTCATGAATAGTACTTCAAGACAAGCATCAATAAGTCTTGCATAAGAGTTAACTCATAAAGCAATAAATCAAAGTAAAGGTGTTGAAGCAACACATAAGAAGATTAAGTTTCAGCGGTTGCTTTCAACTTGTAACATGTATATCTCATGGATATTGTCAACATAAAGTAATATAACAAGTGCAATATGCAAGTATGTAGGAATCAATGCATAGTTCACACAAGTGTTTGCTTCTTAAGGTGGAAGGAGATAGGTAAATGACTCAACAATAAAAGTAAAAGAATGGTCCTTCGCAGAGGAAAGCATCGATTGCTGTATTTGTGCTAGAGCTTTTATTTTGAAAACATGAAACAATTTTGTCAACGGTAGTAATAAAGCATATGAGTTATGAAAATTATATCTTACAAGTTGCAAGCCTCACGCATAGTATACTAATAGTGCCCGCACCTCGTCCTACTTAACTTGGACTACCGGATCTTTGCATGCCATGTTTCAACCAAGTGTCACAAAGGGGTACCTCCATGCCGCCTGTACAAAGGTCCAAGGAGAATGCTCGCATTTCGGATTTCTCGCTTTTGATTATTCTCAACTTAGACATCCATACCGGGACAACATGGACAACAGATAATGGACTCCTCTTAAATGCATAAGCATGTAGCAAAGTTATTATTCTCATATGAGATTGAGGATATATGTCCAAAACTGAAACTTCCACCATGATTCATGGCTTTAGTTAGCGGCCCAATGTTCTTCTCTAACAATTTTGCATGCTCCAACCACTAAAATGATAGACCTTCAGACAAGACGGACATGCATAGCAACTCACATGATATTCAACAATAGTTGATGGCGTTCCCCAGAAGCATGGTTATCGCACAACAAGCAACTTAATAAAATATAAAGTGCATAAGTACATATTCAATACTACGATAGTTTTTAAGGCTATTTTGTCCCATGAGCTATATATTGCAAAGGTGAATGATGGAATTTTAAAGGTAGCACTCAAGCAATTTACTTTGGAATGGCGGGTAAATACCATGTAGTAGGTAGGTATGGTGGACACAAATGGCATAGTGGTTGGCTCAAGGATTTTGGATGCATGAGAAGTATTCCCTCTCGATACAAGGTTTAGGCTAGCAAGGTTATTTGAAGCAAACTCAAGGATGAACAAGTGCAGCAAGACTCACATAAAAGACATATTGTAAACATTATAAGACTCTACACTGTCTTCCTTGTTGTTCAAAACTCAATACTAGATATTATCTAGACCTTAGAGAAACCAAATATGCAAATCAAATTTTAGCAAGCTCTATGTATTTCTTCATTAATGGGTGCAAAGCATATGATGCAAGAGCTTAAACATGAGCACAACAATTGCCAAGTATCACATTATCCAAGACATTTTTAGAATTACTACATGTAGCATTTTCCAATTCCAACCATATAACAAATTAACGAAGAAGAAACTTCGCCTTGAACATTATGAGTAAAGCCTAAGGACACATGTGTCCATATGCAACAGCGGAGCGTGTCTCTCTCCCACAAAGTGAATGCTAGGATCCATCTTATTCAAACAAAAACAAAAACGAAAACAAACCGACGCTCCAAGTAAAGAACACAAGATGTGATTGAATAAAAATATAGTTTCGGGGAGGAACCTGATGATGTTGTCGATGAAGAAGGGGATGCCTTGGGCATCCCAAGCTTAGACGCTTGAGTCTTCTTAAAATATGCAGGGATGAACCACGGGGGCATCCCCAAGCTTAGAGCTTTCACTCCTCTTGATCTTAGTATATCATCTCTCTCTTGACCCTTGAAAACTTCCTTCACACCAAACTTCAAGCAAACTCATTAGAGGGTTAGTGCACAATTAATAATTCACTCATTCAGAGGTGACACAATCATTCTTTTCACTTCTGGACATTGCATAATGCTACTGGACATTAATGGATCAAAGAAATAAATCCAACATAGCAAAAGAGGCAATGCGAAATAAAAGGCAGAATCTGTCAAAAACAGAACAGTCCGTAAAGACGAATTTATAAATGGCACCAGACTTGCTCAAATGGAAAAACTCAAAACTAATGAAAGTTGCGTATATATCTGAGGATCACGCTCGTAAATTGGCAGATTTTTTCGAATTTTCTACAGAGAATTATGCCCAGATTCGTGACAGACAGCAATGCTGTTTCTGCGCAGCGATCCCAAATATAACATCAACTTTGACATAGAAACTTTACTTGGCACAAAAACATGATAAGGAGAGGTTGCTACAGTAGTAAACAACTTCCAAGACTCAATAAAACAAAAAATTGCTGTAGGTAAAAACATGGGTTGTCTCCCATAAGCGCTTTTCTTTAACGCCTTTCAGCTAGGCGCAGAAAGTGCAAATCAAGTAACATCAAGAGTAGAAGCATCAACATCATTACCAGGGGTGTTGGGAGTTTTCTCAACCAAGCATAGTATATTTGATATATAAGTTTTAGCGTCTCCCTTTTCATTAGTCTTAGGCTTGCTACTCTCATCGAACAAATTTTCCGGAACAAGCCAAGCATAATTATTTTCTAGTGCGTCATTCATAGCTAGAAGTTTACATGGTATTGGTGCTTTGATTTCCCCTCCATCATTAATGTTATTAGTGTACATTATTCTATCCATGTCCATTTTTTCAAGGAGACCAATAAAATTGGTATGAGAACCTAGCATATTAAATTTAGCAAAAACCTTTCTAGCCTCTCTTGCTAGACCACCAAATTCTCTAAGAAGGGTTTCTAAAACAAAATCTTTCTTTTCCCCTTCTTCCATATCACCAAGTGTAAGAAACATGTGTTGGATTATAGGATTGAGATTAACAAATTTAGTTTCCAACAAGCGAACTAAAGCAGCAGCAGCAATTTCATAGGTAGGTGCAAGTTCTACCAAGTGTCTATCTTCAAAATCTTCAGTAATACTAACATGATTGAAAAATTCTTCTATATTATTTCTCCCAACTATGGACCCACGTCCTACCGGTATGTCCTTTGTGGTGAAATTAAAAGGAAACATGATGCAATAAGCAAAAAGTAAACTAGGCAAATAAGGTAAAGACGAGTAACTAATTTTTTTGTGTTTTTGATATAGAGAGCAAGACAGTAAATAAAGTAAAACTAGCAACTAATTTTTTTGTGTTTTGATTTAGTGCAGCAAACAAAGTAGTAAATAAAATAAAGCAAGACAAAAACAAAGTAAAGAGATTGAGAAGTGGAGACTCCCCTTGCAGCGTGTCTTGATCTCCCGGCAACGGCGCCAGAAAAAGAGCTTGATGGCGTGTAACTCACACGTTCGTTGGGAACCCCAAGAGGAAGGTATGATGCGCACAGTAGCAAGTTTTCCCTCAGAAAGGAACCAAGGTTTAATCGAACCAGGAGGAGCCAAGAAGCACGTTGAAGGTTGATGGTCGCGAAATGTGATGCGGCGCAACACCAGGGATTCCGGCGCCAACTAGGAACCTGCACAACACAACCCAAAGTACTTTGCCCCAACGAAACAGTGAGGTTGTCAATCTCACCGGCTTGCTGTAACAAAGGATTAAACGTATCGAGTGGAAGATGTTTGCAAAGAAAACAGTAAAACAAGTAGATTGTATGCTATGTAAAGAATAGGACCGGGGTCCACAGTTCACTAGAGGTGTCTCTCCCATAAGATAAAGCATGTTGGGTGAACAAATTACGGTCGGGCAATTGACAAATAGAGAAAGGCATAACAATGCATATACATGACATGGTAAATATAGTGAGATTTAATCGGGCATTACGACAAAGAACATAGACCGCCATCCAACTGCATCTATGCCTAAAAAGTCCACCTTCGGTTATCGTCCGAACCCCCTCCAGTATTAAGTTGCAAAGCAACAGACAATTGCATTAAGTATGGTGCGTAATGTAATCAACAACTACATCCTTAGACATAGCATCAATGTTTTATCCCTAGTGGCAACAGCACATCACAACCTTAGAACCTTCTGTCACGATCCCAGGTGTCAATGAAGGCATGAACCCACTATCGAGCATAAATACCCCCTCTTGGAGTTAAGAGCAAAAACTTGGCCAGAGCCTCTACTAATAACGGAGAGCATGCAAGATCATAAACAACACATAAACAATAGATTGATAATCACCATAATCATAGTACTCTCTATCCATCGGATCCCGACAAACACAACATATAGAATTACATATAGATGATCTTGATCATGTTAGGCAGCTCACAAGATCCAACAATGAAGCACAACAAGGAGAAGACGACCATCTAGCTACTGCTATGGACCCATGGTCCAGGGGTGAACTACTCACTCATCACTCCGGAGGCGATCATGGCGATGAAGAGTCCTCCGGGAGATGAATCCCTCTCCGGCAGGGTGCCGAGGCGATCTCCGAATCCCCCGAGATGGGATTGGCGCGTCTCTGTGGGTTTCCGTATCGTGGCTCTCGATCTGGGGGTTTCGCGACGGGAGCTTTAAGTAGGCGGAAGGTCAACGCGAGGGGCCACACGAGGGGCCCAGGCGCGCGGCCAGGGCTGGGCCGCGCCGGCCACCCCTGGCTGCCTCGTGGCCCACGTTAGGTCTTCGGTCTTGAAGCTTCGTGCAAAAATAGGACCCGGGCGAAAGTTTCGTCCAATTCCGAGAATATTTCTTTACTAGGATTTCTGAAACCAAAAACAGCAACAGGCTGGCTCTTCGGCATCTTGTTAATAGGTTAGTTCCAGAAAATGCATAAATATGACATATAATGTGCATAAAACATGTAGGTATCATCAATAAAGTAGCATGGAACATAAGAAATTATCGATACGTTGGAGACGTATCAGCGGCGAATAGGGATTGCCATCCCTGGAGCCAGGCTACCAGACGGGGCGCCTACCTCCCGCTCGTTAGCGGGAGCGAACAGCCATCGCTGAAGGAAAACCCGGGTGGGCCGGCCGATTAATTTGTTCCCTCGTTCATAAGAAGAACCGTATTTCCTCGATCTATATACCAACCGATCATTGACTCACTGGCTGCATCCTCTGGTTCGCTAGCTAGCACACCTAGGTTCAAACCTCGGCATTAACGATTTTGCAGCATTTTTTGAATCCGAGGGAATTTTGATTTTGAGCAAATTTAAGTTAAACAAATTTTAAATGTGTAAACAAAATGGGATTTGAAAAAAAATCACATATCTCGATGTAGGGTTACCGTTGTAATCCCTTCCTTGAGTTATATAAAGCTCGTGATTCGAAAACAAATCATTAAAAAATTACTACTTTTTTGTGAAAAGAAAATTACTACTCAAAACTACAACTTTAGGGGTCTTATATCACTTTACCATAGGTTTTTAGCTGTGCAACACAGAATCACATATCTCTAAAGAGCTCTAAGGCGAGTTTGGTTTCTCGCATTGGTTTTTTTCGTACAATGTCACTTAACCACGCAAGAGCTGTATAAGTGGAAACGCGGATTGGGCATGTTTTTAGAGTTGGTTTGGATAGCAAACTTATTTTTGAACCATACAAGAATAAGAATGATAAGGGGTTGCTTCTCAGTAAGCATAGTGGTGGTAATGAACACACAATGAACACAACGGAGATAACACGATGAGGAGGTGGAGATAACTTGTATGATGTCGATGAAGTCTGTCGATTTATTCCTGTCGCCAATGCAACAGCTCTCGACCCTGCAAGATATTCGCAACTCCACACACTTGCACACGTAGCTACCGACCATGAAGCGGTAATTTGTAACCTTCTAATTCCCAATAAAACAGCAGATCACACAAAACTTTCAGTAGCGAAACACCAAATCGATGTGAATTGGTGTATAGATTCAATAGAGTTGCAAAGCAATCAACTATGAACTAGGGTTTATCTTAAACGTGGTCTAAGCTTGTTCCAGGGACGTCTTGGGCACTTATATAGGGGTTCGACCGGGCCAGGGGCCGGATGGTCCGGCAGGGACCGGGCCTGGCACTGGGTTGGCACCAGGCGCCTAGGCGGGGGCGCCAGACTCCCTGGATCGGTGCCCGGTGAGCACCGGTGCAGGAGCCGGCAGGCGCCGGGTCACCCGGCGTGTGAGTCGGTGGCGCCGGGTGTGGCGCCACGTTGGCCGGCGTGGCGGCCGGTGTTGCCGAGCGTGGCGCCGGCCTGGACTTCTTCTACTTCCTCCTTCGTGCATGCCTCCCTCTCCTCCCTCGCGCGTTCATGGAATATCTTCTCGTCCAGCACCATGTCCAGTTGCTTCTCTTCTCCTTGTGCGATGCTTCCTCCATCCTCGTACCTGATCATACACAAGTCAAAGGACTTAGGCAGTATAAAATTCTCATCAATCAAAGTATCGTTTAGGAACAATTTCACCTGTTATTTTAGTAGCTTCGCACGAGCTCTTGTCATAGGTTCAATCCTGACTTCATTGGACTTGAGCTTCACAACAACATCTTCTTCATCTTGCAATGACGGAGGTAGTAGTTCGGTAGGGATGTCCTCATCATCTCCCCCCCCCCCTTCAAAAGGCGTCGACTTCGACGTCCAAAGGTCTTCTTTGTCATGTGGTGTCAAATCATCCACATTGAAAGAATTACTGACACCAAACTCATCAGTTGGAAGATCTATAGAGCAGGCATTATCATTGATCTTGGCAAACACTTTGTAAGGACCAGCACCACGAGGAGGCAACTTGGACTTACGTAGCTTCGGGAACCTATCCTTGCGAAAATGAACCCAGACCAGGCTTGAACAACATCTCCTTGCGCTTCTTGTTCATCCTTGCAGCATTGTTCTTGCCTTTCTTCTCAATAGTTCTTTAGTCTTCTCATGTATCTTCCGTATAAAATCTGCCATCTTTGATGCCTTCATATTGACTCTCTCATGTATGGGTAGAGGCAACAAGTCAAGTGGAGTAATGGGTTTGAAATCATACACCACCTCAAACGGACACAGCTCTGTGGTAGAATGTACCGCCATGTTGTAAGCAAACTCCACATGCGGCAAACAATCTCCCCACTCCTTCAAGTTCTTCTTGATCATGGATCTCAATAGTCGTGACAATGTTCGGTTCACCACCTCAGTTTGACCATCAGTTTGGAGGTGATAAGTAGTGTTGAAAAGTAGCTTCGTCCTCAGCTTTCCCCAAAGTGTCTTCCAGAAGTAGCTCATGAACTTCACGTCATGATCAGAAACAATAGTCTTCGGGACTCCATGTAGACATACAATCTCCCTGAAAAACAGGTTAGCAATATGCGATGCATCGTCGCTCTTGTGGCAGGTAATAAAGTGTGACATTAGAAAATTTATCCACTATCACAAATATAGAATCATGGCCTCTCTTAGTACGCGGCAAAACCAACACAAAATCCATACTAATATTTTCCCATGGTGTAGTAGGTGCCGGTAAAGGAGTATACAAACCGTGAGGCTTCAGCTTGGACTTGGACTTGTTGCAAGTAATGCATCTCTTCACATACCTGTCCACATCCCGCCTCATCTTTGGCCAATAAAAGTGATCAGCGAGCATGAGTAGCGTCTTCTCACGCCCAAAGTGACCCGTCAAACCTCCAACATGTGATTCCTGCAATAAGAGCAAACGCACAGACGATTCTGGAACACATAGTTTGTTAGCTCTAAACAAGAACCCATCATGTATGTGATATTTTTCCCATGCTTTACCAATAGCACACAAGCGATATGGTTCAGCAAAATCATGATCAGTAGCATACAAATCACATAGAATCTCTAATCCAGGAATTTTAACATCAAGTTGAGTTAATAGCATATTCTTCCTAGATAGAGCATCAGCAACAATATTATCTTTTCCCTTCTTATGCTTAATAATGTATGGAAAAGACTCAATGAACTCAACCCACTTAGCAAGACGCCTATGCAAGTTAGATTGAGCTTTCAGATATTTTAAAGCTTCATGATCAGAATGTATGATAAATTCTTTTGACCACAAATAATGTTGCCAAACCTCAAGAACTCTAATTAAATCATACAATTATTTATCATATATAGGATAGTTCAACTTAGCACCAGAAAGTTTCTCAGAAAAATATGCAATTGGGCGACCCTCTTGCATCAACACACCACCAATTCCAATAGCACTAGCATCACATTCAATCTCAAATTGCTTATTGAAATCAGGAAGTGCAAGCAACGGTGCAGAAGTTAACAATCGTTTTTGTTCATCAAAAGCGTGATCTTGGGCTGCGTCCCACTCAAATGCAACACTCTTTTTAAATTCTCATCATGAAGAACTGCGCCTAGGAAAAACTACATCAACGAAGAACCCGATGAAAAATTCTTCAAGGAGGAACTGGATTAAAAAAAACTTCAAGGAGGAACCCGAAAAAAATTTCTTCAAGGAGGAACCCGACGAAAAATTCTTCAAGGAGGAACTCGATAAAAAAATCTTCAAGAAGGAACCCGAAAAAAATTTCTTCAAGGAGGAACCCGACAAAAAATTATTCAAGGAGGAACCCAATGAGAATTTCTTCAAGGAGGAACCCAACAAAAAAAGAGGTGGAAGTTTTGCTAGTAAATGGGCCTCTAAGTAAGTAACTTCTCCACTTGTCAATTGCCATAATGATTGCCAAAAACTCTTGCTCATAGATAGATAACTTTTGATTGGCTGGGCTGAGGGCCTTGCTGTAATAAGCAACTGGGTGTTCACTTTGTAGGAGCACAGCACCCACACCTGTGCCACAAGCATCAGTCTCGATGCAGAATGTGCTTCGACATAAGATAGATGGAATCACGCTCTGTAGGATTTGAACCTACGACATCGGGTTTTGGAGACCCACGTTCTACCGAACTGAACTAAGAGCGCTTTCATTTATTCAAAAAGTTATGGATCAAGGAAGGCTGCATCAGAAGGAAGAGTAGGTGGCTATGCCGTTGGCAGGGACTGAGACAGAGAGAGGGGGGCATAGCCCCTATGATCCCGGTAAAGAGTTCCAACTATGCTCTTCTCAGGTTCTTTCTTTCTCCTTCACCAGACCACAGAACTAATCAATCAATCTTGACCTAGACTTCCCATCTTCCCCACTTGATTCAGCTTGAAAGCGGAAAAGAAGCGACTTGAACACATCCTTCAGCTGGAAGCCCGATGGAATGCTTTCACGCCCTAAGAAGGAGTCATTCACGCAAAGAGAAGAGGTTGCTTCGCTTCCTAAGAATCATTCCTATTCCTAAACCTAAACTTGCTCACTACCCTTACTGAGACGGCTAACAACCGTCTTAAAGTGAGATTCGAATTCTTCGACTGAGAAAGTTTCTCTTTCGGCTATAGGCTTTGGTCAAGTCCCTAATATAGAAGGAAAAATGGGTCATTACATCAGCCGAACAAGGCGTTAGACAACATATTCTCGGAGCGCGTCTGCTGCGGTAAAAACACCGAATGTCGTGACTCGTAAAAAGATCACGAAGGTAAGTGATGTCTACGGGTTCTTCTATTCTTGTAGACAGTGTTGGGCCTCCAAGAGCAGAGGTTTGTAGAACAGCAGCAAGTTTCCCTTAAGTGGATCACCCAAGGTTTATCGAACTCAGGGAGGAAGAGGTCAAAGATATCCCTCTCAAGCAACCCTGCAATCACGATACAAGAAGTCTCTTGTGTCCCCAACACACCTAATACACTTGTCAGATGTATAGGTGCACTAGTTCGGCGAAGAGATAGTGGAATACAAGTAGTATGGATGTATATGAGTGGTAATAACAATCTGAATAAAATATGGCAGCGAGTAAACATGCAACAGAACAGTAAATAAACGGAGATTCGATGTTTGGAAACAAGGCCTAGGGATCATACTTTCACTAGTGGACACTCTCAACATTGATCACATAATAAAACCACTCTACACTCTCTTGTTGGATGACAAACACCATTAATTGTGTAGGGCTACAAGAGCACCTCAATGCCGGAGTTAACAAGCTCCACAACATTCGATGTTCATATTTAAATAACCTTAGAGTGCATGATAGATCATTGCAATTGTACCAAGTACTAACATAGCATGCACACTGTCACCATCACACTATGAAAGGAGGAATAGATCACATCAATACTATCATAGTAATAGTTAACTCCATAATCTACAAGAGATTACAATCATAACCTACGCCAAGAACTACATGATGCACACACTGTCACCATTACATCATGAAGGAGGAATAGAGTACTTTAATAACATCACAGAGTAACACATAGATGAATAGTGATACAAAGCTCATATGAATCTCAATCATGTAAGGCAGCTCATGAGATCATTGTATTGAAGTACATAGGAGAGAGATTAACCACATAGCTACCGGTACAGCCCTTAGCCTCGATGGAGAACTACTCCCTCCTCATGGGAGACAGAGCGGTGATGAAGATGGCGGTGGTGTCGATGGAGATGCCTTCGGGGGCACTTCCCCGTCGGCGGCGTGCCGGAACAGAGACTCCTGTCCCCTAGATCTTGGCTTCGCGATGGCGGCTCGGAAGGTTTCTCGTACCGTGGCTTTTCCGCATCGAAGATTTAGGTCAGGGAGCTTCTTATAGGCGAAGAGTCGGAGTCGGAAGGGCTACGGGGACCCACACAGTAGGGGGGGCGCCCCCCCTCTGGCCGCGCCGCCATGTTGTGTGGAGGCCCTGGGCCTCCCCTCTGGTGCCTTGATACGTCCAAAACGTATCTAGATTTCCGAACACTTTTGCTATTGTTTTGTCTCTAATTTGTGTATTTTGGATGCAACTAACACGGACTAACGCTGTTTTCAGCAGAACTGTCTCGTTTTTGTGCAGAAATCCAACTTTCAGAAAATCCTCGAATTTATGCGAGAAGGCCCTATTTTCCCAGAATATTTGCGGAGCCGGAAGGTCAAGCCGGGTGGGGGCACGGGCCCCACACTAGCCGGCGCGGCCTAGGAGGGGCCGCGCGGCCCTAGTGTGTGGCGGCCTCTGGCCCCCGACGCCTCCTTCGGACTACTTAACGCCTTCGACCTAAAAACGCACGGGGGAAGTCGAAGTCGCCGAAACCATCCAGTGCGCCGCCACATCGCGAAACGTCTCGGGGACCGAAGTCTCCGTTCGGCACTCGCCGGACGGGGAATTGGAGGAGATCATCGCCATCATCACCACCGACGCCTCTCCATCGACCAGCCATGTTTCCCCCATCCATGTGTGAGTAATTCCCCGCTGTAGGCTGAAGGGGATGGTAGGGATTGGATGAGATTGGTCATGTAATAGTCATAAGATTGATAGGGCATAGTGCCTAGTATCCGTAGATGTTACTTTTATGATATTGTTGCAACTTGTTATGCTTAATGCTTGTCACTAGGGCCCGAGTGCCATGATCTCAGATCTGAACATGTTATTGATTCATGAAGATATTCGTTGTTTATGATCTTACCTGCAAGTTGTATACACATGTCGCTGTCCGGAACCAATGGCCCCGAAGTGACAGAAATCGGGACAACCGGAGGGAATGGTAGTGATGTGAGGATCACATGTGTTCACGGAGTGTTAATGCTTTGCTCCGGTACTCTATTAAAAGGAGTACCTTAATATCCAGTAGTTTCCCTAGAGGCCCGGCTGCCACCGGCTGGTAGGACAAAAGATGTTGTGCAAGTTTCTCATTGCGAGCACGTACGACTAAATATGGAACACATGCCTATTGATTGATTAGTACTTGGATACCGTTTTATTATTATCTGCAAATGCCCCTGCTTTGATTGTTACATGAGTTTCTCTCATCCATGCAACGTAATCCGTCCCTGTGCCTACGATTTTAATCCCGTTTACTATAATCATGCTGTCTTTGTTACTCTGTTCTTTATTTCGCTATCGCTATAAAACTGTTACTATTGATAAACTCTTGCGAGCAAGTCTGTTTCAGTGCCTGAATTGACAACTCTGTTAAGGCTTTCAAGTATTCTTTGTCTCCCCTTGTGTCGAATCAATAAATTGAGTTTTACTTCCCCGAAGACTGTTGCGATCCCCTATACTTGTGGGTCATCAAGACTATTTTATGGCGCCGTTGGGAGCATAGCTTTATTTGGAAGTTCACTTGGATTGATATTGTTCGCTGCAAATTCTCCATCATGGGTAAACCTCGCGATACTAAGGTCGCCATATTACCATCCACTACAAGAAAAGGTACAACTCTTAGTACCTCTGCTGCTCTTGATTCACCATCTGTGATAAGTAAACTTGTTTCACCACCACAAGCTTCAAATGTTGGTACTTCTGCTGAATCTGAAAATTCCTCTTATAATTGTGATGATGCTTCTTGTGCTTGATAATGATGGTTCGTTAGGATCTTTTCTAGATGCTACAATTGCTAGGTCTAGACAAATTGAAAATACTGAAACTCCTAATGAAAATGCTGCTACACCTGTTAATTCACCTGAGTCTGTTGAGTATTCTAGTGATGATCTTGATGAAGATTATGTGGAACTTGATGATGATTTTATTGAAAAATGCAATGCTACTACTGATGCAAGAAAAATTAAAAAGTTGCTTGCAGAACATGCTGTTAGATATAAACTGTCTCCTGATCCTAAATTTGCCACATCTCCTATAAACATTAAGGATAAAGATTATGATTTTTCTCTTGATCTATCTCATATAGCTATTGTTGATAAAACACCCTTTTGTGGTACTGAAAAAGAAAGTGCTGTTGAACACATGATTGAGTTATCTACTCTGAGTAGCTTGTTTTCTGATGATGTCAAGATGCGTACTTATTTTGTCGCTAAAATTTTTCCTTTCTCATTAAAGGATGATGCTAAAACTTGGTATAATAATTTGCCACCTGATTCTATTAAAAGTCCAACTGACTTGCGTGATGTTTTCTTTCGAAAATACTTTCCTGCTAGTGCTCAACATATTGTTTTGCAGAGAATTTATAATTTTGATCAGGAAGATGGAGAGAAATTGCCTGAGGCTTGGGCGAGATTTTGCTCTCTTATTAGAGCTCTGATCATGATTTGGAAAAGCATGATTTACTTGATATATTTTATAGTGGACTAACCATTGAGTCTAGGGCATACCTGGATAGTTGTGCTGGTTGTGTTTTCAGGAAAAGAACTCCAGACGACGCTGAAGAATTATTGGCTAAAATAGGCGGAATCATGATGATTGGTCTAGACCTGAACCCCGACACCGATATTGAAGAAGAGGGGTATGATTAAATTAAATGATGAAGATATGAGGGAAGCCAAGAAGTCTCTTAAAGAGAAGGGTATTAAACCTGAAGATGTGAAGAATTTACCTCCTATAGAAGATTTATGTAAGATAACTCCCCCTTCATCCATGATTGAGGTACACTCTCTTCAACGCTTTACTAGGGAAGATATTCCGTATTCAAAACCTCCTGCTCAATGCTTAGATGAGTTTGATAATTATATTGTTAAGCAAGAAAATTTTAATATGAGGGTAGAGAATCATTTAATGGAAAATTCTCGAGCTATTAGTGAATTGCATGATATTGTGGAGAGAACCTCCAATGATGTTAAGATGCTTGTTAAACATTTTCATATGGTTCAAACTCAAATTGATCAACTCACTAAAGTGCAAAATGACTTGTTGGGAAATAATTCTAAAGAAAAACATGCTTATGAAGTAACAACTAGAGGTGGTGTTTCTACCCAGGATCCTCTATATCCTGAAGGGCATCCCAAAAGAGTTGAACAAGATTCTCAACGAACTAAAACTAGTGCTCCATCTAAGAAAAAGAAAAAGAAACATAAGAATGTTGTAGAATCCTCTGAACCTGTTAATGATCCTAATAGTATTTCTATTTCTGATGCTGAAACTGAAAGTGGTAATGAACATGATAAAGATAATGATAAGAATGATACTCCTGATAAAGAAGAAGTTGAAGAAGAACCTGAAAAGCATGCTAAAAATAAAAAGTACACTAAAGAAGATTTTATTGTTGAGAAACATGGTAATGAAAGAGAACCTTGGGTTCAAAAGCAAATGCCTTTTCCTGCTAAGAAACTAAAATCAAAGGAAGAAGAACACTATAATAAATTTTGTGATTGGATGAAACCTTTATTTTTGCAAATCCCTTTGACTGATGCTATTAAATTGCCTCCTTATTCAAAGTATATGAAAGATATTGTCACTAACAAAAGGAAAATTCCTAATGAGGAGATTTCCACTATGCTTGCTAATTACTCTTTTAATGGTAAGGTTCCAAAGAAGCTTGGCGAGTATACCAACTATTCCTTGTTCTATTAAGAATAATTATGTTAGAACTGCTCTATGTGATTTGGGAGCGGGTGTTAGTGTTATGCCTTTTTCTCTTTATAAGAGACTTTATTTAGATAAGTTGATACCAACTGATATATCTTTGCAAATGGCTGATAAATCTACTGCTATTCCTGTTGGTGTATGTGAGGATGTTCCTGTTCAAGTTACTCAAAACTGCTTGATATTAACTGATTTTGTTGTGTTGGAAATGCCTGAAGATGATAATATGTCCATTATTCTTGGGAGACCCTTTCTTAATACTGCAGGGGCTGTTATTGATTGCAATAAAGGAAAAGTCACTTTTAATGTTGATGACAAGGAACATACTGTCTATTTCCCCAAGAAGACTGATAAAATATGTGGAGTTAATACAATCTCCAATTGAAGAACGATCCAAGTAGGAGTTATCGATTGTCCTATATATGATCCTAAAGAAGGATATCAAACTATTATGATTGGATCCGCATCAATACAATATAAGGTAATATGATTGATTTGAGGTTTATTTCTTCTTATGACATGTAAAAATATTTGGTGGCAAGACTTGATCAACCTTGTTAACAAATACATTTTATATGCATAGAAGAGCTAAACAACATTTCTTTCTTCCTCCACTTGATCTACTTGTAGCACTTTTGTTTTGCAAAGTTCTTTAGTTAATTAGAGATTTCAAATTTCTTTTTCTGCCCAGTAATAATAAATTTAACACCCAGAAATATGCATTTTTCAAAGTTTTCAAAAATTCACAAAAATTATATTGTTGGTCCTATTTTTCGACGAGGCACCTGGGAGCACCAGGGATGACAGTGGGCACCAGCTTCCGGCGCGGCCAGAAGGGGCGCGCCACCCTGGTGTGTGGGTCCCCCTTTGCCCCACTTCAGCATCTCTTCCTCCCATTCTCTCCTCTCTCCCGAAAAAACTCGCACCAGGTTCTTCTCACTCGTATTTTTGCTCAAGAGCTCCAGATTTCTCGATCTCTTTGCTCAGCCTAGATTTCTGTCTGAAATTTGGCACATTTGCTCTCCGGTATGTGACTCCTTCGATTATCCAAGTAGAATTTTGTTTGGTGGAGTATATCTTGAATATTTTGCTGCTGTAGGTAACATGTTTAGTGAGCTTGCATGCTTGTTCTAAGTGGTAGAAATTAGTTTTGATGCATGTTTAGTACTCTAGCAAGTTCCTATGGTAGTTTCCCTCAAATATATGTCATCAAATCAAATTTTATAATGTTTGTTGAAAAATTTCAGAAAAGGAAGATGGATAATTATAACTTTGGAGAAGTGTTTGAGGAGAAACAACAAGCACGGGGAGGCCCTCGAGGTCATCCACCCGATTCAGGCAATCCTATAATGAGGATCTCATCGCACCAAGCTTCGCACCCGAAGAGGACAATGGAGTCCCTAATGCTTCATCCTTCCCATGTTATGACTTTTTGAGAAATGCAGGGTTGTTGGATGATTTCTTGACCCTTGTCAGTAAGGCGGGTTTAACCACTTATGTGGGAGATGAGAGTGAGCAATACTACATGCTCACTAAAATCTTTGTGGAGAGCTTCAAGTTCAACAACAAGCACTTTCACCCGGCAGTTTCATTCAAGATCTATGGTAAACCTATTACTATGAGGTTGGAATTTTTTTGTGCTGCATTGGGTATTGTCCCTGTAGGTACAGCAAGGAGGATAACCCCAGGGAATTGCTGGAGCTCTATCGAGGGATCACCAATGATGACTGTCGCACCATTCAGCGCGGCAAGATAAGAAACATTCAACTCCCCGCCATTAAGTATTTTGCTTATTACATTGGCACTAGCATTCTTGGTAGGGAGAACACTAGTAACATATCTAGCTATCACCTTGGTTTCTTAATTGCTGCACTCACTGGGGACACACCTTATCATCTTGGTGCTCTTGTTGCTCGCCGCTTGTCTAACAGGGGGCCCATATTTGGAGGAATTATTGCTTCACGCATTTTAGCTTATTTAGAGCTTCCTCTTGACCCTACTGATGTGAAAATAACCCCTATGAGGCTCGATATTGCTGCTATGAAGAGTCACCAATTTGTTACCGCCGACTCTAGTTTAGATAATATTGTCTATAGAATATTGTTTGCTGACGGGGAAGAGAGGGAAATCCTTTTGCCGCAGCCAGATTTGTTCAGTATTGACAGGAAACCATGGTCGCGCTCTAAGGAGGAGGTGGATGAGCAATTGAAGATACAAGGCTTCCACCAGCAGCATGACTCCGAGGACGCCGAGCCCTCCTACGACTACACCGTCACGTATCCGGGTGCTTCTTCCAACACATACCCGGAATATGATCCTTCTTCGTCGTACTACGGAGACACCACTTCATGGGGACCGTGGGGTTGATCTCCACTTAGGCAAAAGCCTAAGCTTGGGGGGAGGTATACCGGCATCACTCATTCTTTGCATATTATGGTTGCTGGATACTTGTATATACTTGTTTAGTTTCTTTGAGTGGTTTTCTAATAAGAGGGAGATGATATTTGGGGAAGTGCTGCCTGAAAACAGATTCTGGCTGTTACTAAAAAAATTCGTGCGCACAGCCAGAACGTTATTTTGAGTTGCAAATTTTTGAGCATGTGCCCCAGGTTGTTATCTAACTTTCATTAGTTGAACACTTTTTGAGCTGAGCAACGGAAGATTTTTGTTAATTTCGATTTCTGTACTGCTGTCAGGTTTTGGCAGATTTCTGCCATCCTGCTTTTCTGTGTTTCTTCTAGTTTTCATTCTCTTGTTTTTGTTTTGTTTCTTTCCTAAAACACAAAAAGACCAAAAATATTTTTGTTGTTTCTCTTCACCATTTGTTTATTTGGTTCTTTGTTCCTATTTTGCTTTATTTGCTATCGTTGGTTTGCTATAAGAAAATCCAAAAAGATTTTGCTTTGTTTGCTTGTTTCCTTTTGTTCTTGTTTCTAATTCGAAAACACCAAAAATATTTGCTGTTCTTCTTTGGTTTTGTAAAGTTCATTATGGAGTTCAGTGGTCTTCGGTGGTTGGAGCTGGGTTTTCATTCCATATTATTCAAGCTACACAAGTGAAAAGGCAATAATGACGATCTACGACAATCCGACTGTGGTGAGAGGCTGGTATGAACTCTATTTGTTTTCATTTTTGTACATATACTCATCCATGTGAGCATGCTTAGTTGGTTCATATGAGGTATATGTCATTTAATGAAAGTCTAGTAGTTCATGATCTCTCATGATTAGCTCCAATTTATTAATATGAGTAGCATGTCATAAATATTTGCTTGTATTGCTTTATTCATAGATAGATATGACATTGTGGTATCCTCCTCTTAATAATTCACTTGAATCGACTTGGCACATGCTCACGCATGCATATGACTGAACAAAAGTCAATTAAGCCTCGATGATTTATTTTGCCTCAGAGTTCTTGTATCAATTTTATGCCTCTATTAATCTATTTTGTCGCAAGCATGATTATGACAGTTACTGCTCTCTTGATTGTCGCTTCCCAGTATATTGCTAGCCTTCATTTGTACTGAGCGGGAATGCTGCTCGTGCTTCCAAATCCCTGAAAACCAAGTTATTCCATAGTGTCCACCATAAATACCTATGCATGGCATTTCAAACCATTCCAAGTAAATTCTCATGTGCTACCTTTAAAACCTTCAAAATGCTTCTCAATTTGTGTTAATGTTTCATAGCTCATGAGGAAGTATGTGGTGTTTATCTTTCGATCTTGTCATTTACTCCGGACGGACTTTCACCAATGGACTAGTGGCTTCATCCGCTTATCCAATAATTTTGCAAAAAGAGCTGGCAATGGGATTCCCAGTCCCAAATTAATTAACAAAAATAGACACTCCTCCATGGTATGTGATTGTTGGACGGCACCCGAAGGATTCGGTTAGCCATGGCTTGAGAAAGCAAAGGTGGGGAGGAGTGTCATCATAATAAAACTAAAATAAAAAGGCACTCCTTCATGGTATGAGATTGTTGGCACCCGAGGATTCGGTTAGCCATGGTTTGTGAAAGCAAGGTTGGAAGGAGTGCCACCCAAAAATAAAATTTCATGGGAGCCGCTCTTGGAAGTCCGGTTGATGAGGTAGTTAGAGTACCCATTACCATTCGTTGACAACAACAAACACCTCTCAAAACCATTTTACTTCTGTCTTTATAAAAATGAAAAGCTCTAGCACATGTTAATCCCTGCTTCCCTCTGCGAAGGGTCAATCTTTTACTTTTACATTGAGTCTCCATCCTTTCTTTGAGTACTTTCTTGAGAGCACAACTGTCATTCTTAGTATAATATGCTTGTCTCAAAATATGATTAATTTGTGGTATAACTTTGATGCTTTTATCTTTGATAATCTCTACTTCTAGTCTTTCCATGAACTTCAAAGGTGCCCGGGCATTTATGTTTTGCTGTACAAATACGGGCAAGCGAGATACCACTTTATCATATCCTTTTATGAACATTGCAATCCTGCTTATAGAAATGATTCATGATGCTTTTTATTAATTGTTGGTACTTTTCCATGATTGATATAGCTATTAGATGATCTTATTTGCATGTATCTTATTATGAACTGCCTAAGTGTTAGCCATAGCATGAGAATATTTACATCATATGAACAAATGTGTTCGTGAAAGTTCTTTTATCGCTCAGTTGTTAACTGAATTGCTTGAGGACAAGCAATAAGCTAAGCTTGGGGGGAGTTGATACGTCCAAAACGTATCTACTTTCCCGAACACTTTTGCTATTGTTTTGTCTCTAATTTGTGTATTTTGGATGCAACTAACACGGACTAACGCTGTTTTCAGCATCTGGTGTCTCGTTTTTGTGCAATCCAACTTTCGGAAAATCCGGAATTTATGCGAAGGCCCTATTTTCCCAGAATATTTGCGAGCCGAAGGTCAAGCCAGGTGGGGCACGAGGCCCCACACACTAGGGCGCGGCACGGAGGGGGCCGCGCGGCCCTGTGTGTGGCGGCCTCGGCTGGCCCCCGACGCCCTCCTTCGGACTACTTAACGCCTTCGACCTAAAAACGCACGGGAGGAAGTCGAAGTCGCCGAAACCATCCGAAGCCGCCGCGAAACTCCGTCTCGGGGACCAGTCTCCGTTCGAAACCTCGGGACGGGGAATTGGAGGAGATCATTGCCATCATCACCACCGACGCCTCTCCATTGACCAGCCATGTTTCCCCCATCCATGTGTGAGTAATTCCCCCGCTGTAGGCTGAAGGGGATGGTAGGGATTGGATGAGATTGGTCATGTAATAGTCATAAGATTGATAGGGCATAGTGCCTAGTATCCGTAGATGTTACTTTTATGATATTGTTGCAACTTGTTATGCTTAATGCTTGTCACTAGGGCCCGAGTGCCATGATCTCAGATCTGAACATGTTATTGATTCATGAAGATATTCATTGTTTATGATCTTACCTGCAAGTTGTATACACATGTCGCTATCCGGAACCAATGGCCCCGAAGTGACAGAAATCGGGACAACCGGAGGGAATGGTAGTGATGTGAGGATCACATGTGTTCACGGAGTGTTAATGCTTTGCTCCGGTACTCTATTAAAAGGAGTACCTTAATATCCAGTAGTTTCCCTAGAGGCCCGGCTGCCACCGGCTGGTAGGACAAAAGATGTTGTGCAAGTTTCTCATTGCGAGCACGTACGACTAAATATGGAACACATGCCTATTGATTGATTAGTACTTGGATACCGTTTTATTATTATCTGCAAATGCCCCTGCTTTGATTGTTACATGAGTTTCTCTCATCCATGCAACGCCGTTAATCCGTCCCGTGCCTACGTATTTTAATCCTGCTGTTTACTATAATCACCTGCTGTCTTTGTTACTCTTCTGTTATTTCGCTCGCTACTGCTATAAAGCTTACTCGATAAACTCTTGCGAGCAAGTCTGTTTCCAGTGCAGCTGAATTGACAACTCATTGTTAAGGCTTTCAAGTATTCTTTGTCTCCCCTTGTGTCGAATCAATAAATTGGGTTTTACTTCCCGCGAAGACTGTTGCGATCCCCTATACTTGTGGGTCATCATGCCTCTCCGGTGTTCTGGAAGCTTCGTGGGAATATAAGATCTTGGGCCTTGATTTCGTTCAATTCCGAGAATATTTCTTTACTAGGATTTCTGAAACCAAAAACAGCAGAAAACAGGAACTGGCACTTCGGCATCTCGTCAATAGGTTAGTTCCGGAAAACGCATCAAAACGATATAAAGTGTGAACAAAACATGTAGGTATTGTCATAAAACTAGCATGGAACATAAGAAATTATAGATACGTTTGAGACGTATCAGTGCCAGGATCCATCATGTGTGGCGTGGCATCGCACCCAAATGCGCTCTCCCACTCTATCCACATCAACAGATGTGTAGAAAAATCCCGGTGGACGCGTTGCGGATCCGATAATTTTGCTGGAATTCAGTTTCGGTAAGTCCTAAAGCGACACGTTTTGAATTACGCAAGTATCCTGAATTCGTGTCCGGGGACGCGAGTTTGAAGTAGGTTTATTTGGATTTGCCACTAGAGCAATTAACTGGTACCTGATCCGTAAGATGAACCAGCCGCATTTACCAATATCCCTGTACAATATAGTTGTCGAAAAAAATATAGCGTCTCCTTGGACTCGAAGAATTTGAAAAAGAGAAAAAGCACGGAAATTTCAATCGATTCTATAAATATATAAAGGTTTGTAGACTCAACTCGACTCTGCGACTCGAGTGGAGCCTACTCCCTCCCATAGGGAATCTATGGATTTCATTACCTCCAGGAGGAGTCAATAAAAAGAGGGGTTGCACCCAGAAATATAGTCAAGTTCTTCATCGAGTAGTACAACTTGAGTCTATGCCCAGGTGCAAACACCTTCCCATAGACTCGGGGGCTACTCCCATCAGGACCGCTGGCCGCGCACCCGATAGAAAAATAACTTCGAGAATCATCGATATCATCTATGCTACACATGATCTATGACATTGACCTCGCCTTGTATTTATTCGACTTTGGAGATGATTATGATTGGAGTCTCTACGCAAGTCTTCGACTTCCCTAGACACTCGGGTGCTAATGTCATGAGCATACCCTTTGGGTACCCATTATTAGTATACCTAGCTCAGCCCAATATGGAGAAGGCCCAATAAGGCACCCGAAGAAGTAGTCGACTAGAACTCTTGTAAAACCCTAGGCTGGTTGCATATATAAAGCCAGCCAGGGCACCCGATAGAAGGAGGACAACGGATAGACAACATGGCTCCGCCTACGGCGGCCCCCTGTAAACATACTTTTGATCATATACTAGATTGCTAGCAGCACGTAGGGATCCTCCACCGAGGGGACCCGAAGCTGGGTACATCGTGTGCCTAATCTCGCTCCCGGAATCTCCATCGTCGCTCTCTCCCGAAACCCAAGTCTACAATACGTAGGCATTGGCGAGGTGATCCCTCGTCAGCCGGTAAAGGAGTATACAAACCGTGAGGCTTCAGCTTGGTCTTGGACTTGTTGCAAATAATGCATCTCTTCACATACCTTTCCACATCCCGCCTAATCTTTGTCCAATAAAAGTGATCAGCAAGCATGAGTAGCGTCTTCTCATGCCCAAAGTGACCCATCAAACCTCCAGCATGTGATTCCTGCAATAAGAGCAAACGCACAGACGATTCTGGAACACATAGTTTGTTAGCTCTAAACAAGAACCCATCATGTATGTGATATTTTTCCCATGCTTTACCAATAGCACACAAGCGATATGGTTCAGCAAAATCATGATCAGTAGCATACAAATCACATAGAATCTCTAATCCAGGAATGTTAACATCAAGTTGAGTTAATAGCATGTTCTTTCTAGATAGAGCATCAACAACAATATTATCTTTTCTCTTGTTATGCTTAATAATGTATGGAAAAGACTCAATGAACTCAACCCACTTAGCAAGACGCCTATGCAAGTTAGATTGAGCTTTCAGATATTTTAAAGCTTCATGATCAGAATGTATGATAAATTCTTTTGGCCACAAATAATGTTGCCAAACCTCAAGAACTCTAATTAAAGCATACAATTATTTATCATATATAGGATAGTTCAACTTAGCACCAGAAAGTTTCTCAGAAAAATATGCAATTGGGTGACCCTCTTGCATCAACACACCACCAATTCCAATACCACTAGCATCACATTCAATCTCAAATTGCTTATTGAAATCAGGAAGTGCAAGCAACGGTGCAGAAGTTAACAATCGTTTCAGTTCATCAAAAGCATGATCTTGGGCTGCGCCCCACTCAAATGCAACACCCTTTTTAGTCAATTCATTCAAAGGTGCAGCAATAGTACTAAAATTGGGCACAAATCTTCTATAAAACCCAACAAGACCATGAAAATTTCTTACTTGACTCAGATTCATGGGAGTATGCCAATTTTGAATTGCTTCAATCTTAGATGAATCTACCTCTACTCCATGCTTAGAGACAACATATCCTTGAAATATGACCTTATCTTTGCAAAATGTGCACTTCTCAAGATTACCATAGAGTTTATTATCACGCAACACTTGCAAAACATGTCGAATATGCATAGTATGATCAGATTCATTGCGGCTGTAAATTAATATGTCATCAAAGTACACAACCACAAACTTGCCAATAAAATCACGCAAAACATGGTTCATCAGTCTCATGAAAGTACTAGGTGCATTAGTTAAACCAAAAGGCATCACTAACCACTCATATAAACCAAATTTTGTTTTAAAGGCTATTTTCCATTCATCATCCTCTTTCATCCTAATTTGATGATAACCACTACGCAAATCAATCTTAGAGAAAACACCAGCACCACTCAATTCATCTAGCATATCATCTAAACGGGGAATAGCATGACGATATCGAATAGTAATTTGTTTATAGCTCTACAATTTACACACATGCGCCATGTACCATCTTTCTTAGGAACTAGAATAACAGGAACAACACAAGGACTTAGGCTGATGCGAATATAACCTTTGTCGAGTAGCGCTTGTACTTGCTTTTGTATTTCCTTCGTCTCTTCGGGATTCGTTCTATATGGCGCCCTATTGGGCAACAAAGCGCCGGGAATCAAGTCTATTTGATGCTCAATACCACGCAATGGTGTCAATACTGCGGGCACCTCCTCCGGAAACACGTCGCTAAATTCCTGCAAAACATGTGAAACACCAAGAGAAATAGGGGTCATGTCATTAGAAACCAAAACCTCACCCTTGTACATGAGCACAAGAGGCATGGATGTAGGATCCTCACTAAATTCTCTCATATCATCTCTGGTGGCTAATAGCACTAAGGAATTCACTCACTGACTTTTTGTTATATCACTCACGACATTACAATTCTCTCGCCTATCTATGGATGCATCCTCCAAGTTTACTTCAACTTTCTGACGAGATTCATTGATAATTTGCTGTGAAGACATAGGCTGCAAGTTAATTTTCTTGCCCTTGAACTCCAAGTGATATGTATTGGCGCGGCCATTGTGTTGCATCGAACGGTCATAGAGCCATGGCCGACCCAATAGTAGGTGACACACTGATACGTCCATTTTGCATCACTATTTTATATCATAATTTACTGTTATTCACTACAAGAAAAGTTGCCATGGCCGACGAAGTTGAAGTCGCGCCGTGGTTGCTGGTGTACCATGGCCGACGATTTTGGTCCCTCCGTGGTGCATGTCAAAACTTTTCTCGTTTTTGAGGCCACCTAGCCCGACGAAAGCGGCCAAAACGTCGCGTATGGTGGCCCGGGACGTGGTGCATCTCGAAATCTCGGGTTCGCCGGCCGAGTCAACGCAAATCCGCACCGCCGAGGGATGTAGGGCCCGGATGGCAGCCTCTCTGGCATTGTTTTTTTCTAGATCGCGCCATCTCGTTCAACGTTCTCCGATCGAGCCGTTTACGATGCAGGATCATGGGTCCCGCATGTCATCCTCTATGAACCAAAATTCTTTCTATTCTTGGATTTTTTGACCCTGATTTCGGCTACTTCCTTTTTCTTTTGATCCCTTGCCGCCTTGGAAACGTTGAGACCGCTGCTGCTAAATGGGACCCCATGTCATCCTCTATGTGCAATCAACTTTCTTTTTGGAGTTTTTTTTGGCACCTCAAATTTGGTCACTTGCCTTTTCTTTCGATCCCTGCCGCCTCTGAAACCTGCTGCTATGGGACCCGCATGTCATCCTCTATGTACTATAAAACTTTCTTTTCTTGAATTATTTTTGGCACCTCATATTTGGTCACTTACCTTTTTCTTTCGATCCCCTGCCGCCTCTCAAACGGTGATACTGCTGTGCTAAATGGGACCCGCATGTCATCCTCTATGTACTATAAAACTTTCTTTTCTTGGATTTTTTGGCACCTCATATTTGGTCACTTGACTTTTTCTTTCGATCCTGCCTCTCAAACAGTGATACCGCTGCTGCTAAATGGGACCCATGTCATCCTCTATGTACTATAAAACTTTTCTTGGATTTTTTTGGCACCTCATATTTGGTCACTTGACTTTTTCTTTCGATCCCCTCGCCTCTCAAACAGTGATACGCAGCTAAATGGGACCCGCATGTCATCCTCTATGTAAATCATGTTTCTTTTCTTGAATTATTTTGGCTCCTGATATTTGGTCACTTGCCTTTTTCTTTCGATCTCATGCCACGTTTGAAACGTTGAGGAACCTGCTGGCTCATGGGACCCGCATGTCATCCTCTATGTACTATAAAAGTTCATTTTCTTGGTTTTTTCACCCTCTGATTTTTGGCAATTTCTTTTTCTTTCGATCCCTGCCGCCTCTCACGATACCGCTGCTGCTAACTGGGACCCTCATGTCATCCTCTATGTACTATAAAACTTTCTTTTCTTGAATTATTTTGGCTCCTCATATTTGGTCACTTGCCTTTTTCTTTCGATCTCATGCCAAGTTTGAAACGTTGAGGAACCTGCTGGCTCATGGGACCCGCATATCATCCTCTATGTACTATAAAAGTTTATTTTCTTTATTTTTTTCACCTCTGATTTTTGGCTATTTCCTTTTTCTTTTGATCCCTGCCGCCTTGGAAACGTTGGTAAGCTGCTGACTCATGGGACCCACATGTCATCCTCTATGTACAATCAACTTTCTTTTTCTTTTGATCTCAAGCCGCATTTGAAACGTTGAGACCCTGCTAAATGGGACCCGCATGTCATCCTCTATGTACAATAAAGTTTTTTCTTGGATTATCTTTGGCTCCTGATATTTTGGCACTTGCCTTTTCTTTCGATCTCATGCCGCCTTTGAAACGTTGACTAAGCTGTTGGCTCATGGGCATGTCATCCTCTACGACAATAAAAGTTTTCTTTCTTGGAGTTATTTTTGACCCCTAATTTCTGGCTATTTGCCTTTTTCTTTTGATCTCCTGCCCCCTCGAAACGATGAGGACGCTGTTGGGAGGTCGGTCCCACATGTCATCCTCTATGAACAATAAAAGTTTCCTTTGATTGATTTATTTTGAACCCCTAATCAATTTCTGGATATTTCCTTTTTTCTTTTGATCCCCTGCCGCCTTGAAATCGCTGAGGATGCTGCTGCCTCATGGGTCCCGCATGTCATCCTCTCAGAACGGTAAATGTTTCTTTTCTTGGATTTTGTTTACCAAATGATTTTTGGCTTATTTTTTCTTTCGATCTCCTGCAGCCTTTAAAACGTTGAGGACGCTGCTGGCTCACGGGTCCCACATGTCAGCCTCTATGAACAATAAACGCTGAGGATGCTGCTGCCTCATGGGTCCCGCATGTCATCCTCTTAGAACGAAAATGTTTCTTCTCTTGGATTTTTTACCAACAGATTTTTTGGTTTATTTTTTCTTTCCATCCCCTGCCGCCTTTAAAACGTTGACGACGCTGCTGGCTCATGGGTCCCCGATGTCAGCCTCCCCGTAGAACAAACATGTGATATCTTGATTATTTTGCAGACAATAAACAGTGTATTGCGCTCTGAGCTATTTCAAACGGATAAATTAAATCTTTATTTTTACATAAACAAACTTATATGTTGAATCTCCTTGTTTTTTTGTTTTTGCGAAGCATAGGACTTTCCTGTTTTGTTTAGAAAATTCCGAACTTTCCTGTTTTGGAGTGGGCTGAAATTGTACGAGTCAAAAGGCCAAGCACGATAGTTCGAAGGCCCAGATGTCCAGATGCAGCCCAATTGAAATCTTTCTTCTTGGATTTTTTTCACCCCCTGATTTCTGGCTACTACATTTTTCTTTTGGTCCTGTCGCCTTGGAAACATTGAGACCGCTGCTGCAAAATGGGACCCGCATATCATCCTCTATGTACTATAAAACTTTCTTTTCTTGAATTATTTTTGGCTCCGATATTTGGTCAATTGCCTTTCTCTTTCAATCCCATGCAGCCTCTCAAACGGTGATACCGCTGCTGCTAAATGGGACCCGCATGTCATCCTCTATGTACAATCAAGTTTCTTTTCTTGAATTATTTTTGGCTCCTGATATTTGGTCACTTACCTTTTTCTTTCGATCTCATGCCACGTTTGAAACGTTGAGGAACCTGCTGGCTCATGGGACCCGCATGTCATCCTCTATGTGCTATAAAAGTTTATTTTCTTGGATTTTTTTTCACCCTCCGATTTTTGGCTATTTCCTTTTTCTTTTGATCTGCCGCCTTGGAAACGTTGAGTAAGCTGCTGACTCATGGGACCCGCATGTCATCCTCTATGTACAATCAAGTTTCTTTTCTTGAATTATTTTTGGCTCCTGATATTTGGTCACTTGCCTTTTTGTTTCGATCTCATGCCACGTTTGAAACGTTGAGGAACCTCTGGCTCATGGGACCCGCATGTCATCCTCTATGTGCTATAAAAGTTTATTTTCTTGGATTTTTTTTCACCCTCGATTTTGGCTATTTCCTTTTTCTTTTGATCCCCTGCCGCCTTGGAAACGTTGAGTAAGCTGCTGACTCAATGGACCCGCATGTCATCCTCTATGTACAATCAAGTTTCTTTTCTTGAATTACTTTTGGATCCTGATATTTGGTCACTTGCCTTTTTGTTTTGATCTCATGCCACGTTTGAAACGTTGAGGAACCTGGCTCATGGGACCCGCATGTTATCCTCTATGTGCTATAAAAGTTTATTTTCTTTGTTTTTTTCACCCTCTGATTTTTTGCTATTTCCTTTTTCTTTTGATCCCCGCCTTGGAAACGTTGGGTAAGCTGCTGACTCATGGGATCCGCATGTCATCCTCTATGTACAATCAACTTTCTTTTTCTTTTGATCTCAAGACGCATTTGAAACGTTAAGACCGCTGCTGCTAAATGGGACCCGCATGTCATCCTCTATGTACAATAAAGTTTCTTTTCTTGGATTATCTTTGGATCCTGATATTTGGTCACTTGCCTATTTCTTTCGATCTCATGCCACGTTTGAAACATTGAGGAACCTGCTGGCTCATGGGACCCGCATGTCATCCTCTATGTACTACAAAAGTTCATTTTCTTGGTTTTTTTCACCCTCTGATTTTTGGCTATTTCCTATTTCTTTTGATCCTGCGGCCTTTGAAAGTTGAGGACTCTGCTGCCTCATAGGTCCCACATGTCAGCCTGTATGAACGATAAAGCTTTCCTTTCTTGGAGTTTTTTACCCTAATTTCTGGCTACTTTCTTTTTCTTTTGATCTCAAGCCGCATTTGAAACGTTGGGACCGCTGCTGCAAAATGGGACCCGCATGCAATTCTCCATGTACAATAAAAGTTTCTTTTCTTGGTTATTTTCACCCTCATTTTTGGTCACTTGCCTTTTTCTTTTGATCCCCTACCGCCTTGGAAACGTTGAGTAAGCTGCTGACTCGTGGGACCCGCATGTCATCCTCTATGTACAATCAACTTTTTTTTCTTTTGATCTCAAGCCGCATTTGAAACGTTGAGACCGCTGCTGCTAAATGGGACCCGCATGTCATCCTCTATGCACAATAAAGTTTCTTTTCTTGGATTATCTTTGGCTCCGATATTTTGTCACTTGCCTTTTGCTTTCGATCTCATGCCGCCTTTGAAACGTTGAGTAAGCTGCTGGCTCATGGGTCCCGCATGTCATCATCTACGAACAATAAAAGTTTCCTATCTTCGAATTATTTTTACCCCTAATTTTTGGCTACTTCCTTTTTTCTTTTGATCACCTGCAGCCTTTGAAACTTAGAGGATTCTGCTGGCTCATGGGTCCCACATGTCAGCCTCTATGAACAATAAACCTTTCCTTTCTTGGAGTTATTTTGACCTCTAATTTCTGGCTATTTCGCCTTTTTTAAAATCCTGTGTCGCCTTGGAAACGTTGAGAATGCTGCTGCCTCATGGGTCCCGCATGTCATCCTCTCAGAACGATAAATGTTTCTTTTTTTTTGGATTTTTTTACCAACTGATTTTTTTCCGATCCTCTGCCGTCTTTAAAAACGTTGACGACGCTGCTAATACAAGCTCTTTCGCTCCAAGATCTTGCAAGTTAATAGAATAAATCATGGAATTATTAGGATATGTTTTAAATTTCAAATCCACTTTATGAATTTTTAAAAATACCGTGATCCGTGTGGGTATGGAGCGATCAAGGATTTTCATATTGGCCATGAGCAGTTTCAAAAATTGCAACCGGATAATTCTAAATAAATAAAAACAACTTTTATGCAGAATCTCCGTGTTTTTGTTTTTTGCCATCATAGGATCTATGGTTCATTAGAAAAGGGCCGAAATTGCATGAGCAGAAAAGCCCATTTCTAGTTATTGGGCTTCAACAGCCTGAGCAAGTAGGCCTATAGCAAATACCATGTAGATGGCCGTTGAAACCCAAAAGTATTTGTTGCCTAGACTTGACATGAACCTTGCTATGCACACGACAATTTCAGTCCGATCCGTGTACGCAACACAAGATCAAACCCAACGTGTGAGGAAGCAGGTGGCAGCACACCTCCAGATGCTCAATCGTACACATATCATATAGGAGTTGTCGTATGTACATTAGTTCCGTATTGACATGTTTGTTTCTTTGGTTAACATGTGGGGTCCGCACAGTCACCTAGGTCGCACATCAACTTCTTTGCTCATAGTTGATGCATGTTTAGTGGCCTGCAGCAAGAATCGCTGCCCCCAGGGATGTACTTTACCCTTTAGCGGCGAAAAAAATAGGAATGGTCCTCTCATGACTATGATCAACAAGAGGTGGCTATATTATAAAGGACGTACACACATTGTAATTATAGTGCTGAAATAAAGTCAATCCTAAAACAGCCATGCATGGGTTATAATATGAAGGCAACACGAAATACAAAAGCAGGGCAGTGTTCAAATAAACTGATTCAAACTAGTACATACTAAAAACAGTGTACTACTTCTCAACACTTCAAGCATAATAAAAAAGTGTGTCAGTGTTTTTTTAAAGGTAACACCGAACGGGCAATGTTTAAAGCAGGCTTAAACCACATAGCCGCTTGTCGGACACTACCCCAACTAACTCTGGGAAGGCTGATAACTCCCACAGTCTCACCTTCATCTGGCTGGAGGTTGCAGCGCAAAATTTTAGGGTATTGATTATGAAGATACTTCCGGTATGCTGTGTAGACGCAGTTTTTCCTCATGAATGGAACCAATGTGCCATCAGGAGCTTTGGATTCACGCTTCTTCAGGTTGGCAATGATCGGGTAATTGAGTCCGAGGAACAGAGAGTGGTCGCCGAGGCTGTTAACCTGCCTCCAATGAAAGTCCCCTGCACGTGCTGCAACGAACAGAGATATGGGATCCTGCTCAAAGACGTAGGTGGCAACAGGAGGATACTGCCGTAGCTGAAGCCCATTAGCAGCATAGGGAATGTCATGAGGTACTTCAGCATTGGCAATCCCAATGTTGTTTACTGTAAGGATGATCATCAATCGCTTGCCATCAGCAGTTGGAGCGAGGAACCACGCGTACTGCTGATCATCCACCACCGGTGGCGGGATTACGAACATGGACATCGGGTTTTCTGCAATATTAGAAATGGAGACGAATAGGGTGTTACTGGCAACCATATTCAAACAGCAGCATTGTTCATCGTTCATGCTCACAGTATAAATACGACTATGTAAGCTAAGGACATTGGTCATTCATGTGTTCAAATCGAGTGTCCAATATATCAGTTATACTGCATGCATCCCACGAAACAAGTCTTAACTTCGCCAAAACTAGACACTAGTTAGTGTATACACAGTTATATACTACCTCTGTCCCACCGAAAGTGTCTGAGATTTGTCCAAATTCAGATGTATCTAGACAGTGAAAGCATATAGATACATTCAAATTTTGACAAATATATCATCTTAAGTTTAAGTCCTGTGTTGTAGTTAATTCCCTTTGTCTTAAGTGATCCAACGGTGTATATGATTAGATATTTGTATACAATATAGGAGTACAGACAATCTACCAGTTGGTCCAGTTTTAAACTGAGTATAGAGCTTCAATCATGACCCTTGGAGTGCTAAATCTAACGGTGCACAACAGCAGGATTCTCTGTGAAGAGTGCACATAGCTAACTCTACAATATTTTAGAACCATCACGTGAGCCTTGGGTCTACCCCAAAAAATGACCAAATATCTGAAACCCCTGAAGCATATGAATAACCCCATCAAAGAAATCGCTATTCAGCACTGCTACATGGATCAATGGAAGGTTCTTACGGTCTCAACTCTCAAGGAAACATCAAAGGAAAAGGTAGATAAGAAATGAGTGAGTGTTAGATGTACACATATTTTTAATTTTTTATTTGTTCCCTTCGTTTGCCGACTGATGGGAAGAAACATCATTTTTTGTAGGACCACTCTTGTTTTCGTATTTTATATATGCATTGCTGGCAATATTTTCTTTCGAAAACCATGAATATAGCTCGAGCTACATGTAGCATGGTTTTTGAAAATTTTGAGAGCTGCATTTTGAAGTTCCAAAGAAAACGGAGATTAAATACGGGTGTCAACAATGTTGTGTTCTACCAACATTCAAATGTCCAAATCAAAATATCTTATATTTAAGGTTTTGCAACAACAAAAAAATCTGACATATATTTTCCAACATTTTGTAACTTCAAAATCTATCAGATTCTGTCATTTTTGTGCGGCCCGAATATAGGGTATCTCAATTTCAGATTTTACACTCTGGTAGAATAATACATTCTCTACATCTATTTTTTTTAGATTTTTTATATATTCTTTCAAAACTTGCGAAAGGCATGCTATAAATATTCTTTTGATTATCAAACAGAATCTTTAATGGTTTGACGTGCATACATACTAGTAATATAAAAATATAAAAGTTCTCGCCTTGTACACATTTTGTTGATTTTTTGGAATGAATACAACATTCAATTTGGTAGATAGAGTACTAAACATTTCATGGGAAACTTAAAGCAGCTTGCCAAACAAAGGCTAATAGAAGAAAAAAATAGAGGTATGACAGGCATAACATCCACGATGGGGTTGAAATATGCATAAGCTTCGGGCAATTTGGCAAAGAAAAATCTAGCCGGATAAAGAACATAATTAAAAAAGGTACAGGTTAAACTAAGTAAATTAGGCATAACAAGTATTTCATTCTTGTTTAGTAAATAATTGGATTTTGATTGAGTTACTTTTCTAAGGGAAAAAAGGAGAAGGCAGATATTCAAGACACTTTTGGTGGGACGGAGGGAGTAAATCAAAAGTAAGAAAAAGTTATAACATGTTTCATGAGATGGAGTACTAAATAACGGCCATATGCATCTCTTCGATGCAGAGGCCGGGGTACCTCGCCCTCTATTTCGAGCAAAAATCAACTAGTTATATGAAACAATGGGTGTAAAAGTTAATCAAGAAGGGTGCCTTCATTGTGCTACGTTAACATTTGAGATACTTGTTAATTACATCCATATTCTGCAGTGGATAGAGTTACTAATTCAGGATTGCATTCACATACGGAGTATACTATGTTTGCTGATGACTGATTAGTACTAATTCGTTGCAAGCAACGGTTCATTCATATTCAGATAAAGGATGTGATCGTTAAGTCATATACTTATGAAAGTCCTTATGCATCTCTCTAATGCAGATGGCGGGGGTCTCTCGTCCTCCTTTTGGAGCAAAAATCAATTAGTTATATATGAAACAATGGGTGTAAAAGGTTATCAAAAAGGGTGCCTTCATAGTGCTACCTTATCTTTTGAGATACTGGGTAATTACATCCATATTCTGCAGTGGCGTAGAATTACTAATTCAGGAATGCAATCACATACTGAGCATACTATGTTTGTTGGTGACTAATTAGTACTAATTCATTGCAAGCAACGGTTCATTCATATTCAGCAAAAGGCGGTGTGATCATTAAGTCATTTATGAAAGGTAAAATATAAACAAGGTAGTTCATGAATAACTTCATTGATTAAGGCAGTGTATCATGCAATGCAACATAAGGACTGAAAAAATACCATTTGGGGTGTCCCAGCAGTACGTCCAGCCCCTAATTTCGTCCACCGCAAAAACTTGGCCACCGAGTTCAATGGCATCACAGAACGCCGGCACAATTTGTTCAGGTGTAGGGTTCTTCAGCATTCTCCAGTCGCCACCCCCTTCAAGGTAGAAAATCCTTTTGTCGAACAAGGCGATGAGCTTGTAATCTGCGTACCTCCCACCTTTTGTGGGCACTTGGCAGATTACAATCTTCAACAAATTAATTGCTCGACTCCAGCAAAGATAGTATAACCAATCTTTAGTAGCAGGTTGATATGTAACACCATGACCAATCTTCGGATCAGGTGGGGATGGAAGGGGGATATGTCGCTCGGTGTAGACGTTCACAAGGCACCACTGGCACCCACGATGATCGGCGGCGGCGATCCAGTCGCCGTTCGCGCCAAGCCATTTTCTGTCGTGCATGAACGGCAGGGTGACAGAACGGCGAGGATGGTCAAGGGGCACCAGGTCGTACACGGTAACATGCAGACGAGATGCTGTCGCCACGAACCAGGGTTCATCGAACCAATAAGCAGGCGGAGGCATCAGCAGGCAGGGTTCATCCCAATGGTGCATCTTACCTTCATCATTGCTGATCTGGTCGTAGAGCTCCCTGGAACATGCGGCAAGTCGGACGGTGTAGGTAACGTCCAGATGCGCAGCGATGAGGTCGATGTTGTCGCCGGTGAGAGCCTCCAAGTGGCCGTCCCCGCCGCACCGGCAAAGCCTTGAATATTCCATCAGGTGAAGATGGATTTAGATGGATGGCGGATGCAACTTCGCTTGGGGTTTTCGGAGGAGAGGGCGAGCGCTATGGAAGACCCAGCATACCACTGCATGTTGTAGTATACAAGTCGTTGATATGATCTTCATGAAGGGACTTCTTCACAAATATCACATCCCTCAGAGTGGTACAACAGAAACATTGCAGGTCATAACACTCGATAATATATTACAATCATGGTCTTAACAAGTTGGTATTCTCACAGGTCCGATGAGAACACCCTACAACATAAGGTACTTAGTACAAACCAACTTAGATATGAAAAGAGCTCAGCAACTTATTTAAGTATGCCACTACGCTGCTCGGCTCTATACTACTCAGGTATATCACTACTCCTCCACCTCCATGTCATCGGGTCCGTAGACTATCCCATAGTCTACTCCTTCAACTCCTCCGGAAAGATCAGGTTCCTCATAGACCAGCTCGTAGCTTCCTTCTGGTGCTCCATCGGTGATGGCCTCCACTTCCATATCACAGTCTAGCAAGGGTGTCGAAATAAAGTGAGTACAGGGGTACTCAGCAAGTTCAAAAGAGTAAAAGGTGTTTGATGCACTAGCTACGACCTTCGATCAGAAAATCTTAGGTCAATGCATGTTTCGAAATCATTTCTTCAAAAGGTTTATTTTATTCTGAAAACTATGCCCGTCAGTCTTCACAGGTTGACTAGAACTTCACGGAGTTCCTTTCCTGCCGCGTTCGCAGTTCCCTTCCCGGAACAGGGAGTGACAGCCACAATTCTTGATACCCTCTGCAGAGGTGCGTTACTTTTCCCATAAGAGATCTCACCCTTTTTGCCATCCGCAGGGACTTGCCCCCGTTCACACTTCCTTGGTGTGAGGCCAGGTATAAAGATCCAAGCCCACACCGCCTTCTCCGCGACCTCGCAGACCCACCCTTTTGTAAGTCTGTCCTCTCCTATATCTATGGGTAGACTAACCCAGGCACTTGTTCTCTCCTATACCATTAAGGTAGACTGATCCGAACAACTTATATGCCCTGTTCTATACACCATAGATAGACTGATCCGGACAACCCTTACAATCCTTCATAGACCAATAATAAGTCTACCCTCTCCTGTATCTAATGGTAGACTGTGCAGGACCACATGTCCCCACCTTTACCAAAGATAGACTGATCCGGGCAACCCTTATTACCAATCCGTTGGCATGCGAGAGGGAAAAGATACAGCTGGCTTCCCCAGAGCCATTATAGATCTTATGGTCAACGCGATATGTACGGCGCTAGAATCACTGGACGGCATTGGTACTTAGTCCTAGATGAATAGTACCCTTGCAATGGAACCTCCACCAATCAACACATACCATGGTTCCATTGCCAACCACATAGTCATATTCATAATTGGAAAAGTAACATTTCATTTTCAATGCAGGAATGATAAGTCATATAGATTTGCATTAAATTGATAGAAAATACTCAAATTTGACATGAGCAAGGGTGAACTTGCCTGTGGACTGCGAGATAGTGCAGTTCAATGCGTTGGATGGAACCTGGACCTCGGGTTCTGTAAAGAAGCATCATTGTCCGGTAAGGACAATGTTATAAAATCCAAATGATGCATGCATGGATGTATTATTTTATGTTGAATCCCTTTATCCCGATGATTTATTACAATTTTAGGGTTGAGTTAAGATTTATGCCTTTGGCAGTAATTTGCACTTGTTTTAATGTATAAATCACTTTAATTCACACAAGGTAACATAATTCAAAGTAAAACTACTTTATGTTGGTGATTCATTATTGATTCCAAAATAATTTGAAATAATAGAGTTGTCTCAATATTTTTGAGAATAAAAAGGAATAGAATATCTTCCTTTGGAAAATACCTTTTTCAAATAGAAATGATTTGGAATAATAGAATCTCATTTTGAAATGTTTAAAAATAAGTATTTGAACTTATTTGGGATTTTTCCTTGATTTATTAATACAAGGAAATATAATTTGAAATTCCAAATGTTTATTTTAAATTCATAAAATTCACAAATTTAAATTTGTTCATCAAATTTTATTTCATATTTTATTCTTATTAAGAATAATTTTTCATTCACCAATCCAATTTTTAATGGATTTTTAGAGTTGTATTTTATTTATTAAAATTTGGTGAAATAATGGCCTTTTCTAAATTGTGAAAATACTAAAATACCCCCTGGACCCATATTGGGCCCAGCCCAATAACCTAAGCCCATGGGACAGCCCACTAAGGCGTGCCCATAGCGGCTCGGTGGAGCCGAACGGCCCACCGCTCTCACTCACTCGGCCCTCTCACTCTCCGTTCCTAACCCTAACTCCTCTCTCGCGACGCCCGTGGCGATGGCGTCGCCGCCATGGCCGCCGCCGTGCTCCGGCCGACTCCGAGCTCCTCCGCCGTAGCCACCTACCGACCTGAACCGCCGCGAGCAGATCTATCGATCTGTCCGCGTGGTTTTCTCATTCTCTTCCTCTCCTGGCGAATCGCCTCCGATCTGGATCTCGCGGAGAATCGCCTCGACGAACTCCGGCGAGATCACGCCCTCTCCGACGACGGGTGCGCCTCCGAGACCGACCTGGCGCAGGTGCTGCTTGCAGTGCCTGTGCCGTCGTCTCTGTGCCGTGCCGTGGTGGTGTTGGTGCTCGTCGGCGTAACGCCGGCGCCTACCCTGGATTTGCAGCTGTTAGGGCCGCGCGAGCACTGCCTCGCCATGCCCTAGCCTCTGCTTCCAGGCGCAAGTAAGTGTTGCATCCACCTCTTCTCTGTGCGCCTCCTCTTGGTACTGTTCTTCTTCCTCCTCAAGCTCTGCTGCTCTCTGGTGCTCCTGTGATCACCCAGAGCCATGCTATTCCTATGCAATTCGTCTATGCTTGGATTGATTGCAAGTACATGGTCCAATTACCATTTACTGGTACTGGCACATGCTGCTCTACATGCTATTCATGTTGTTCTTGCTTCACTGCTGCTCCTCGCATGCTCTATACTTGCCATGCTCTACTGTGCTTGCTCAAGAGCTAACTATGCCATGCTATGCTTGGTTATGACTTGCTTATGCTCACTGGTCTATCATGCTTGCTTGTCTAGGTGTACTTGTGTTGCATCTGTGACACTTGTGTGTGTGCCAGAGGTGCCTGTGATATGATTCAGTGCTACTCCTGCAAGCCAATGATCCATTGGATCATTCCTTGCTTGCTGGCTAACCTCTCTGTGTAACTTGGCTTGCTATGATTGATCCATTTGATCAATTGATTGCCAGTGATGGCTTACTGGTTAATACTGTGGCTATAAATTAACTGTGTTGCTCAATAGTGTGCTACTGTTAGTACTGAGCATGGATCTGTGATAAATTCATGCTTGTATTAATTAATTATGATGAACTGCTTATGCAGTGATGATTTTAAATGACTTGCTTGATATGAATTTGCTGTTCATGAATATTTATCAAGCAATTAAAGTCTGAATCCATTTCTGGATAGTGATGCTTTGTATTTGGCTTTCTCTCAATTGGTGCTAAGTGTGAAGTGACCTCAGTAGCCTTGCTACTGACTGGTTGCTCACCTGGTTGGTTGGATCTTGTTGGCTACTCATCTTTGCTTGTATATTTGGGAATCATAGAAACTATGAATGCCAATATACTTGCCTGTGAAGAAATCTAGGGTTTCTGATGGTTGTATGCTTAGGATTTATTGTGTAGTCATGGCTGCTAATCCTTGCCATCTACTGGTGCTATCTATGCATCAAATCTGGCTAGTGTGTGCATCTGTGCATATGTGCTAGTTTCTGTGCATAGGATCTGTACCTAGATGCTTTCTATTTTAGTGGCTTTTGACTGGCAGTAATCCTTGGTGAAAACCAAGTGATGATCTACCCATATGAGCATCTGCTCATCCCATGCTTATTTCATGCATATGATGGATTAGATCCATGGGATCTTTTCCAGGAACTAGGTATACCTTGTTCCAGCTCCTAGAAAGAAATATTTGGTTGATGCAGACTTGGGTTTGTGTCACAGCTCTTCACCTCCAGGTCTTGGATGATCTTCTCAGGTCACCATGATTCCTGGTGGTTGAGTGGTTTTGTATGGGTTGGTTCTGTTCTTGCTCAAGAACTGGATGAACTGAGCTTGTTCTTGCTTCACCCTTACCTGGTGAATCTTGTTCTGGTCGACTGGTTCTGGCTTCTAGGGTTTGTGTCCCTTTTATATGAACCCTACTTCTATCCTTGCATTGACACACAAGCCTGGTTACTTTGGTGACTAGGCTGATGCCTTGCCTTGCTGTTGCTGCCTAGCACACTTGAGCTGTGTGCTCTCATATGCTGAAACTTGAGCCCTGTGTGTGCTCAGGTTTGGTCTGCTGCTGCCCTTATCTTGTGCTGTCCATGGTTTTGGAACAGCACAAGTGTGCATGACACTTGGTTCTGTCCAAACTGAATTTATTTGGCTAACACTAATATTCTGGCTAGTGTTGGTGTTTTATTTTGCAGGTTTTTGAAGATGGACATGGCCATGAAGAGATACTTCAAGGCACATAGTCTAGATTTTTGTTTAGGAACTATATTGTAATCTTTATTTTTATTTCTGTTTATTATTCATCAATTCTTGTATCAAGAATTTCTGTAAAGACAATGTAATTTGTGTTGTGTTATCAATAAAGCTCAAGTTTTTGTTTATGAGCTTTTGCATTATGTAATGTGTATATTCTTGATTAAATATTGTATTTGATACTCACTTTGAAATCCAAAATGATTTGAATATTATATTGTGTTTGAATTGTAAATTCATATTTATATTGTGTAATGATTATTGTTTAATGTTTAACACTTGTCAAATGAAATCAATTCCCCAAATCAACAAGATACAAAAGAGATCATGTCGAAATTTCCCTAACTCACATTGCCTAACCCTAAGTGCAAAATGAGAGAGAACCTCGATCCCTCTTAGGTTTAGTTGCAATAAGGCGCGAAAATTTCCCCCGTTTTGCGATGAAATGCACATCCCATTTCTAAATCTACCCTTCGTTGTTCCTATGTTCTGGGTTATTACAGCCTCTCCCCCTTAACAGAAACTTCGTCCCGAAGTTAAGATTGGTACCTGAATAACTCGGGGTAGGACTTCCTGAGCTCTTCTTCGGTCTCCCAGGTTGCTTCTCGTTCAGGATGATGTTGCCATTGTATCTTGCAGTATTTGATTGCTCTATTCCTTAACTTCTTCCACTGTACTTCCAAAATCTTTTCAGGCTTCTCCACATACGTTAAGTCTGATTGTAGCTCTATTTCTTCATGTGTAATGGGATCATCAGGTGCCTTCAAACACTTTCTGAGTTGTGATACATGAAAAACATTGTGAATTAGACTGAGCTGTTCCGGTAGTTCCAACTCAAAAGCTGTTTCTCGATTCTGACTGAGTATCTTGAATGGTCCTATGTATCGAGGACTTAGTTTTCCTTTTACTCCGAACCTTTTGAGTCCTTTCATTGGGCTAACTTTCAAATATACCATGTCTCCTACTTTTGGTTCCCAAACTCGTCTCTTCTGGTCGGCATAACTCTTCTGTCGACTTTGGGCTATTTTGAGTCTATCCCGGATCACCTCGATGACTCCTTGTCTCTCCTTGATGTAGTCCGGTGTAAACTCCTTGTTCTCTCCGGTTTCAAACCAACAGATTGGTGATCTACACTTCCTTCCGTACAATGCTTCGTACGGTGCCATCTGGATACTACTCTGATAACTATTGTTATATGAGAATTCCGCCAATGGTAGATGGTCCTCCCATGAGCCTCCAAAGTTTAGAGCACAAGCTCTAAGCATGTCTTCAAGTATCTGATTGGTTCTTTCGGTTTGTCCTCCGGTTTGTGGATGATAAGCTGTACTGAAATCCAACTTGGTTCCTAAAGCTTCTTGGAGTTGTTTCCAGAACGCTGATGTGAAAATTGAACCTCTATCTGAGACTATCTTCTTTGGTACTCCATGCTTGCTAACAATCTCCTTCACATAAATATCCACAAGCTTTTCTGCAGTGTCCTTTGTATTTACGGCTATGAAATGAGCACTCTTGGTAAGTCTATCCACGATTACCCATATCATATCCTTCTTCTTACTAGTCATTGGTAGACCAGTAACAAAATCCATTCCGATTTCATCCCATTTCCACTCCGGTATCTCTAGTGGTTTGAGTAATCCCGCAGGACTCTGATGTTCTGCTTTTACTCGCTGACATGTATGGCATTCAGAGACATATTGAGCTATCTCTCTTTTCATGTTGTTCCACCAGAACATTTCCTTCAAATCCATATACATCTTAGTACTTCCCGGATGTATTGAGTAAGGGGTTTCATGTGCTTCCTTCAATATGATTGACTTCACTTCTGGATCATCCGGTACACATAACCTCTTCTGAAAGTATAGAGAACCAAACTCTCCAAGATTGAATTCTGACGGTTTACCTTCTCCAATCCTTTTGATTTCTTCTTGGATGAATAAGTCGTCTACTTGCTTCCGAATGATTTCATACTTTAAGTCTGAGTACATTTCATCCATGATCCTCATGGTTGCTATGCTTCCCACTGTATCACCTTGGATAAACAGAATCTGAGCTTCTTCGAGTTCTTTCCGAAGTTCCTTCGGAATCTCCCATTCTGTAGGTTGATTCTCAGTACTCTTCCTGCTTAAAGCATCTGCTACTACATTAGCCTTGCCTGGTGTGTAGTTGATTGTCAGCTCATAGTCTTTAATCAACTCTAACCATCTCTTTTGTCTCATGTTTAATTCCTTCTGAGTGAAGAAATACTTCAAGCTTTTGTGATCTGTATACAACTCACATTTGGATCCATAGAGGAATTGCCTCCAACTCTTCAAAGCATACACAACTGCCGCCAATTCTAAGTCATGTACTGGGTAGTTATGTTCATGTGGCTTAAGTTGTCTTGATCCGTAGGCTATCACCTTCCGATCTTGCATTAGCACACATCCAAGTCCATTCTTGGAAGCATCACAATACACCGTGTAATCCTTTCCGGGTTCCGGAACTGCTAACACCGGTGCCGTGGTTAACTTCTCTTTGAGTGTTTGGAAACTGGTTTCACACTCATCAGTCCACACAAATGGGGTATTCTTCTTGAGTAACTTGGTCATTGGTCCTGCAATCTTCGAAAATCCTTCAATGAACCTCCGATAATAGCCCGCCATACCAAGGAATCCTCTGATCTCCTTAGCATTCTTAGGTGACTTCCATTCTAATACTGACTGAACCTTGCTTGGATTCACTGCTATTCCCTCTTTGGTTATGACATGTCCAAGAAATTCAACACTGTCTAACCAAAACTGGCACTTGCTGAACTTTGCATATAGCTGATGTTCCCTTAAAATCTGCAGAACTATCTTCAAATGCTTGGCATGTTCTTCTTTATCTTTGGAATAGATCAGAATGTCATCGATAAACACGATCACAAACTTGTCCAAGTACTTCATGAATATCTTGTTCATCAAATTCATGAAAATAGCTGGTGCATTTGTTAGTCCAAATGGTACAACCAAGTATTCATGGTGTCCATACCTTGACACAAACGCTGTTTTTGGCACATCTTCCTTCTTGATCTTGATTTGGTGATATCCTGACCTTAAATCTATCTTCGAGAAGACTCCAGCTCCTTGAACTTGATCAAAAAGATCTTGTATTCTGGGTAAAGGGTACTTGTTCTTGATGGTTACATTGTTAAGATTCCTGTAATCTCCACACATTCTCCTTCCTCCATCTCTTTTATCCACAAAAATAACTGGTGTACCCCATGGTGACACACTTTCTTGGATAAATCCCTTCTGTTCCAGTTCATCTATCTGAGCCTTCAGTTCCACTAACTCCTTTGGCCCCATCTTATATGGTGGTTGAGCTATTGGTGCTGTGCCTGGAATTAGATCTATGGTAAACTCGATCTCTCTATCGGGTGGCATTCCCGGTAGTTCCTTGGGAAATACATCTTGAAATTCATTCACTACAGGAATATCTTCAATCTTCACCTCCTTCAGACTATTCAGCTCCAATCCTATCTCCAACTGAGTGTACTTGTCTCCTTGAAACACTATCTGACCTCCTATGGAGTTTCGGAGTGATACTGTCTTGTCTCCACAGTTGATTACTGCGCCATTCTCCGTTAACCAGTCCATTCCTAGGATGACTGATATGTCCTTCATGGGGATGATGAATAGGTCCGCGAAATATACACAGTCACAAATGGTTATGACCTGTGCTTCTTTCACGTGGGTTACTAAGATCGTTCCCCCCGCAGATAAGACAGTTATAGGTGTTTCTAACTTAGAACATCTAAGCCCGAATTGTTCCACAAATTCCCGTGCAAGAAATGATGTAGTTGCTCCAGTATCAAATAACACTTTGCCAGGATGAGTAAGGATGCTGAGCGTACCTAAGACTGCTTGATCCGACTCTCCCGCTTGCTCCAAAGTTGTGCAATTCAGCTTTCCATATGGCTTTCCCTTCTTGTTGTTGTTGTTGTTGTAGTTTGGTTGTTGTTGTTGTTGTTGTTGTTGTTGTTGTTGTTACCTCCGCCTCGTCCTCCGGAGCTTTGTCCACTCCATGACGCCTTGTTTGGACACTCTGGCTTGATGTGTCCCTCTTTCCCACAACCATAGCATATGATCCTGGGCTTCTGACAATCCCTTTGAATATGTCCCCTCTGCCCACAGCTGTTGCAGATGATCTGATTCCTTGGGTTCTGATTCTGACCTCCCCGGTTATACTGATTACCAGTAGGTCGGAATCGTGGTTTGAAACTCCGATCTGGAGTCGGTTTACTGACTGGGTACTTCCTTGGCTCGATACGAGCCCTCTTCCTCCTATCCTCCTGGACCTGCCTGTAGTCATCCTCGAAAGTGATTGCCGAATCAATCAGTTCCTGGAATTCTGCAGTCCGTGCCAACCTCAGTTGCATCTTCATGTATGGATTCATGCCTTTCATGAATCGTTTCTTTCTTTTCTCCTCAGTGTCCACTTCCTCAGGTGCATATCTTGACAGCCTATTAAAATCTCGGACATACTGCATGATAGGTGCAGTATTCTGATGCAGCTCGTCAAACTCTCTCTTCTTCAGCTCCACCACGCTCTCCGGAACATGGGCATCCCGGAACTTCTTCTTGAACTCCTCCCAGGTGAACACCTTTTCTGGAGGATGTACTGCCACAAGATTCTCCCACCATGATGCTGCTGGACCTGACAACAGATAAGTGGCATACCGAATCTTTTCTTCATCATTGCATCCAACGGTCCTCAACTTTCTTTCAGTGTCCATGAGCCAGTCTTCTGCATCCATTGGTTCTGGGGCTGATGCAAAAGGTAGTGGTCTTGCATTCTGGAAGTCTGATAAGGTTACTCCCTTGCCTTCATTACCCCTATCATTGATGACGTGGGTAAAGAAATCTTGCATGTTCTTGTTTTGACTCTCCTGGTACCTCCTCCTATCTTCTTCCATTGCCCTCATGTACTGTTGGAAATCTGGATGCATCATTGGGTGTGGTGGTGGTGGTGCATCCTCTGCTCTAGCTGCGGCATCCGCTTCCTCCTTTTCTTTCGCCTCCCGCTCTCTCCGAGCATCTTCGGTTTCAACTAACGCCATTTCCCCCTAGTCCTGTAACAAAGAGCGATTACTCATAATTACACCATGCAAATGTTTTCTGAGCTCAACTCATTGCCCAGAACTAGTCACACAATGAAATCAAGAAGCAAATCCAAAGCAAACATTTATTATGTATATACACCGTATATTACATAACTTACACACATATATTACATGTGGTACTTATATAACCACTTATTTGGCTTCAAGCCCAAGCCAACGGAATTTAAAATACGTTCTAGTACAATACCACCTATACTACTTTATTCTTCCTTGGAGCTCTACTCCTCATCATCTTCGTTCGCCTCCGCATACATTCCTGGGGTCCATCCGGTACAGCGACTCGTCTTCCGAACACCGTCCGGAACAAAGGTCCTTCCAGTAGGTATGTAATCTGAATCGGACGAAGTGCCGAGACAGAGATCAGTCATGCCAAAGTAACTGGACAATGACTCGTATGTATCCCCAGTAGGATTCATACCTCCTTCATTGGTCATCCATGAAGGGTTTCGATTCACCTGCCCCCTCATCTTCTTCTTCTTCTTCTTCACTCCGGAGCTTTCACCTACCTCGTACTGTGATGGTTTTGAGAATCCCATCTCCAAGTCTAAAGAAATGGAATCAGTACCTTTCTCTTCCTTCCCGTAGTGTCGGTTAACATACTGGTTAACCCCACCACTTTCATCTCCAGTGTCACATGGAATAGGTTCCTCCTCATCTCCATAAGGTTCCCCGAAACGCCAACCGGTTGAGTTTTCGATTGGTGACTCGGAGCAGTTTAGGTTCCATGAGTTATCTCCCCCATATCCAGAATCATATGATGCTGACACATGTGGATAATGTGGGACAAAGTTGGGTGTAAGTGGATCTCTCTGGGTTTCCTGGCCACTCCAATCTACAGGGTTGTTTAGGCTAAAGAAGGGTGTTGTATATTGGGGTTGTGCCCTCAGATCATGCATCCGAGCTTGGACTTTATCAGGGTCCGTGAACTCAGCTAGCATGTGGTCAATCTCACCCACCATCTTCACGTGTAGTAGGTACATCGTAGTCAGTAAAGACTTACAACTGTCCATGTGCTGTGCTGCAACTTCAGGATGTTTGTTTGCCATCAGCAGATGATTCAGAGCGGGATCCTCATCTTCCTCGGCATGAGGTATATGAGAATACTCTGAACATAGCAGTTCTACTGACTTGTGCTGCCTTATTTCAAGGATTGCCTTGAATATGGCCATGTGAAAGGCTGTGGTAAAGGTTTTGGCTTCTCCGTATGGCATTATACGGCTCATCTCCAGTCGCATAGGTAGTTGAACTGAAACTCTGTGCTTGGCTACTATCTCTCCATCATAATAGGTGTACTTGAAAACAGGTATCCGAGTTTCACAGTGAAGTTCCTTCAGCATCCCACGCAGGAGATCTGTAAGTGGTCCTTCATAATCACCGAGCCATCCCTCAACCTGCCTCAAAGTCCTCTTGGGAAACGTGTACGCCATTATGGCTGTATACAAAAGCAGAAAATTAGTAGTGATAGTGTATAATAATAGTTATAATAAAGAATTATCGCACTAAAATATATGATTTTTCTATTCTCAAGTGAATAAATATCATATTCTTAGAGAATCCTTTACTATTTCAACTCGACTCCTACAGGTTTCTTCCCTATACTAGGTTTTTCCAACCTAAGGTCGCAACATTTGCTCTGATACCAGCTGCGGTGACCCAGCATACCACTGCATGTTGTAGTATACAAGTCGTTGATATGATCTTCATGAAGGGACTTCTTCACAAATATCACATCCCTCAGAGTGGTACAACAGAAACATTGCAGGTCATAACACTCGATAATATATTACAATCATGGTCTTAACAAGTTGGTATTCTCACAGGTCCGATGAGAACACCCTACAACATAAGGTACTTAGTACAAACCAACTTAGATATGAAAAGAGCTCAGCAACTTATTTAAGTATGCCACTACGCTGCTCGGCTCTATACTACTCAGGTATATCACTACTCCTCCACCTCCATGTCATCGGGTCCGTAGACTATCCCATAGTCTACTCCTTCAACTCCTCCGGAAAGATCAGGTTCCTCATAGACCAGCTCGTAGCTTCCTTCTGGTGCTCCATCGGTGATGGCCTCCACTTCCATATCACAGTCTAGCAAGGGTGTCGAAATAAAGTGAGTACAGGGGTACTCAGCAAGTTCAAAAGAGTAAAAGGTGTTTGATGCACTAGCTACGACCTTCGATCAGAAAATCTTAGGTCAATGCATGTTTCGAAATCATTTCTTCAAAAGGTTTATTTTATTCTGAAAACTATGCCCGTCAGTCTTCACAGGTTGACTAGAACTTCACGGAGTTCCTTTCCTGCCGCGTTCGCAGTTCCCTTCCCGGAACAGGGAGTGACAGCCACAATTCTTGATACCCTCTGCAGAGGTGCGTTACTTTTCCCATAAGAGATCTCACCCTTTTTGCCATCCGCAGGGACTTGCCCCCGTTCACACTTCCTTGGTGTGAGGCCAGGTATAAAGATCCAAGCCCACACCGCCTTCTCCGCGACCTCGCAGACCCACCCTTTTGTAAGTCTGTCCTCTCCTATATCTATGGGTAGACTAACCCAGGCACTTGTTCTCTCCTATACCATTAAGGTAGACTGATCCGAACAACTTATATGCCCTGTTCTATACACCATAGATAGACTGATCCGGACAACCCTTACAATCCTTCATAGACCAATAATAAGTCTACCCTCTCCTGTATCTAATGGTAGACTGTGCAGGACCACATGTCCCCACCTTTACCAAAGATAGACTGATCCGGGCAACCCTTATTACCAATCCGTTGGCATGCGAGAGGGAAAAGATACAGCTGGCTTCCCCAGAGCCATTATAGATCTTATGGTCAACGCGATATGTACGGCGCTAGAATCACTGGACGGCATTGGTACTTAGTCCTAGATGAATAGTACCCTTGCAATGGAACCTCCACCAATCAACACATACCATGGTTCCATTGCCAGCCACATAGTCATATTCATAATTGGAAAAGTAACATTTCATTTTCAATGCAGGAATGATAAGTCATATAGCTTTGCATTAAATTAATAGAAAATACTCAAATTTGACATGAGCAAGGGTGAACTTGCCTGTGGACTGCGAGATAGTGCAGTTCAATGCGTTGGATGGAACCTGGACCTCGGGTTCTGTAAAGAAGCATCATTGTCCGGTAAGGACAATGTTATAAAATCCAAATGATGCATGCATGGATGTATTATTTTATGTTGAATCCCTTTATCCCGATGAGTTATTACAATTTAGGGTTGAGTTAAGATTTATGCCTTTGGCAGTAATTTGCAATTGTTTTAATGTATAAATCACTTTAATTCACACAAGGTAACATAATTCAAAGTAAAACTACTTTATGTTGGTGATTCATTATTGATTCCAAAATAATTTGAAATAATAGAGTTGTCTCAATATTTTTGAGAATAAAAAGGAATAGAATATCTTCCTTTGGAAAATACCTTTTTCAAATAGAAATGATTTGGAATAATAGAATCTCATTTTGAAATGTTTAAAAATAAGTATTTGAACTTATTTGGGATTTTTCCTTGATTTATTAATACAAGGAAATATAATTTGAAATTCCAAATGTTTATTTTAAATTCATAAAATTCACAAATTTAAATTTGTTCATCAAATTTTATTTCATATTTTATTCTTATTAAGAATAATTTTTCATTCACCAATCCAATTTTTAATGGATTTTTAGAGTTGTATTTTATTTATTAAAATTTGGTGAAATAATGGCCTTTTCTAAATTGTGAAAATACTAAAATACCCCCCTGGACCCATATTGGGCCCAGCCCAATAACCTAAGCCCATGGGACAGCCCACTAAGGCGTGCCCATAGCGGCTCGGTGGAGCCGAACGGCCCACCGCTCTCACTCACTCGGCCCTCTCACTCTCCGTTCCTAACCCTAACTCCTCTCTCGCGACGCCCGTGGCGATGGCGTCGCCGCCATGGCCGCCGCCGTGCTCCGGCCGACTCCGAGCTCCTCCGCCGTAGCCACCTACCGTTCTGAACCGCCACGAGCAGATCTATCGATCTGTCCGCGTGGTTTTCTCATTCTCTTCCTCTCCTGGCGAATCGCCTCCGATCTGGATCTCGCGGAGAATCGCCTCGACGAACTCCGGCGAGATCACGCCCTCTCCGACGACGGGTGCGCCTCCGAGACCGACCTGGCGCAGGTGCTGCTTGCAGTGCCTGTGCCGTCGTCTCTGTGCCGTGCCGTGGTGGTGTTGGTGCTCGTCGGCGTAACGCCGGCGCCTACCCTGGATTTGCAGCTGTTAGGGCCGCGCGAGCACTGCCTCGCCATGCCCTAGCCTCTGCTTCCAGGCGCAAGTAAGTGTTGCATCCACCTCTTCTCTGTGCGCCTCCTCTTGGTACTGTTCTTCTTCCTCCTCAAGCTCTGCTGCTCTCTGGTGATCCTGTGATCACCCAGAGCCATGCTATTCCTATGCAATTCGTCTATGCTTGGATTGATTGCAAGTACATGGTCCAATTACCATTTACTGGTACTGGCACATGCTGCTCTACATGCTATTCATGTTGTTCTTGCTTCTCTGCTGCTCCTAGCATGCTCTATACTTGCCATGCTCTACTGTGCTTGCTCAAGAGCTAACTATGCCATGCTATGCTTGGTTATGACTTGCTTATGCTCACTGGTCTATCATGCTTGCTTGTCTAGGTGTACTTGTGTTGCATCTGTGACACTTGTGTGTGTGCCAGAGGTGCCTGTGATATGATTCAGTGCTACTCCTGCAAGCCAATGATCCATTGGATCATTCCTTGCTTGTTGGCTAACCTCTCTGTGTAACTTGGCTTGCTATGATTGATCCATTTGATCAATTGATTGCCAGTGATGGCTTACTGGTTAATACTGTGGCTATAAATTAACTGTGTTGCTCAATAGTGTGCTACTGTTAGTACTGAGCATGGATCTGTGATAAATTCATGCTTGTATTAATTTGATTATGATGAACTGCTTATGCAGTGATGATTTTAAATGACTTGCTTGATATGAATTTGCTGTTCATGAATATTTATCAAGCAATTAAAGTCTGAATCCATTTCTGGATAGTGATGCTTTGTATTTGGCTTTCTCTCAATTGGTGCTAAGTGTGAAGTGACCTCAGTAGCCTTGCTACTGACTGGTTGCTCACCTGGTTGGTTGGATCTTGTTGGCTACTCATCTTTGCTTGTATATTTGGGAATCATAGAAACTATGAATGCCAATATACTTGCCTGTGAAGAAATCTAGGGTTTCTGATGGTTGTATGCTTAGGATTTATTGTGTAGTCATGGCTGCTAATCCTTGCCATCTACTGGTGCTATCTATGCATCAAATCTGGCTAGTGTGTGCATCTGTGCATATGTGCTAGTTTCTGTGCATAGGATCTGTACCTAGATGCTTTCTATTTTAGTGGCTTTTGACTGGCAGTAATCCTTGGTGAAAACCAAGTGATGATCTACCCATATGAGCATCTGCTCATCCCATGCTTATTTCATGCATATGATGGATTAGATCCATGGGATCTTTTCCAGGAACTAGGTATACCTTGTTCCAGCTCCTAGAAAGAAATATTTGGTTGATGCAGACTTGGGTTTGTGTCACAGCTCTTCACCTCCAGGTCTTGGATGATCTTCTCAGGTCACCATGATTCCTGGTGGTTGAGTGGTTTTGTATGGGTTGGTTCTGTTCTTGCTCAAGAACTGGATGAACTGAGCTTGTTCTTGCTTCACCCTTACCTGGTGAATCTTGATCTGGTCGACTGGTTCTGGCTTCTAGGGTTTGTGTCCCTTTTATATGAACCCTACTTCTATCCTTGCATTGACACACAAGCCTGGTTACTTTGGTGACTAGGCTGATGCCTTGCCTTGCTGTTGCTGCCTAGCACACTTGAGCTGTGTGCTCTCATATGCTGAAACTTGAGCCCAGCATGTGTGTGCTCAGGTTTGGTCTGCTGCTGCCCTTATCTTGTGCTGTCCATGGTTTTGGAACAGCACAAGTGTGCATGACACTTGGTTCTGTCCAAACTGAATTTATTTGGCTAACACTAATATTCTGGCTAGTGTTGGTGTTTTATTTTGCAGGTTTTTGAAGATGGACATGGCCATGAAGAGATACTTCAAGGCACATAGTCTAGATTTTAGTTTAGGAACTATATTGTAATCTTTATTTTTATTTCTGTTTATTATTCATCAATTCTTGTATCAAGAATTCTGTAAAGACAATGTAATTTGTGTTGTGTTATCAATAAAGCTCAAGTTTTTGTTTATGAGCTTTTGCATTATGTAATGTGTATATTCTTGATTAAATATTGTATTTGATACTCACTTTGAAATCCAAAATGATTTGAATATTATCTTGTGTTTGAATTGTAAATTCATATTTATATTGTGTAATGATTATTGTTTAATGTTTAACACTTGTCAAATGAAATCAATTCCCCAAATCAACAAGATACAAAAGAGATCATGTCGAAATTTCCCTAACTCACATTGCCTAACCCTAAGTGCAAAATGAGAGAGAACCTCGATCCCTCTTAGGTTTAGTTGCAATAAGGCGCGAAAATTTCCCCCGTTTTGCGATGAAATGCACATCCCATTTCTAAATCTACCCTTCGTTGTTCCTATGTTCTGGGTTATTACATGCGCGCCGCGGCCGGGTGGGGTGAGGAGAGAAAGGTATAGTACTAGTGATGAGGCGTGGTGGGGATCGAGATCCTGCGCGTGCGCGTGATTCTGCGAGGGTGAAGAAAAAGATGATAGACATGCAAGGGGCAAAACCTAGGCAGTACTCTAGGCTGCTGCTGCTGCGACTGGGCGCCGATTTGACTGTTGGTAGATGGTAGACTAGCACGCCACCCATCTATAAATTTGCGACGACGTTTGGTGCAGTGATGTCTCGTCACATCAGCTTGAGCAGAGAGGGCTTTTTTTACAGTTTCCATTACGATATATTTTTCGCCGATAATCGTAGTACTCTATGCCAGAGACACGTACCTTAACACGTGGGCAGCATGCAACCGCGCGAGCACCAAAATGAAATGAGAGATGTTTTAGAGCAGAACTTCATTTTCAATGCCTTTCCTAGCTTGGTTTGGAGGAGCTTCAGTGACTTGATGCTTCCAAGTCTCATTGTGACTAGGTGCCACCATCTACCATCTTTCGAGATCCAACGTTCCAAACTATCTGTTATTTCGAAGCTAAAAAAGAAAAAACTATTCAGAAAATTTTGAAAAAAATCCAGTAATATGTAGATGCCTTGTTTTAAAATCTATGAATATTTCATCCCATTCGGATGACTAGCTTGTGATTAAATAGCTTCTTACGTATTCGAGCACTAGTTTAAACTAAATATTATTTGCTCACAAACCAATTATTCAAATCGAATGAAACTCCACCAAAATATAAATCGAAATATGCATGATTTACTGCAATGTGAGCGGATAATTCAATCCCACGAAAAGACAATATGCTCCAAGACCAGTAATCTCTTCCCTAGCTTATCTGAACATAACTGACAGTGTCCTTAGAGAACATCTTGCAGCCTCAGTAAAGCCTCAGGTATGAACAAGAAGCATACTGCCATCTACAGATCACGCTAAGAACCACAACCCAGGATCATCCTCATAGCCTATATCATCAAGGTTTCCCTCCAAAATGCTTATGTTTGTTGGTGACTAATTAGTACTAATTCAGGAATGCAATCACATACTGAGCATACTATGTTTGTTGGTGACTAATTAGTACTAATTCATTGCAAGCAACGGTTCATTCATATTCAGCAAAAGGCAGTGTATCATGCAATGCAACATAAGGACTGAAAAAATACCATTTGGGGTGTCCCAGCAGTACGTCCAGCCCCTAATTTCGTCCACCGCAAAAACTTGGCCACCGAGTTCAATGGCATCACAGAACGCCGGCACAAGGGCTACAGGAAGACATCACCAAGAAAGGGTGATGCATGTCTCCTTCAACAAACACAGCAGTACATGTCTGAAGCAAGTACATGAACACAAGTACACCACCATAATAATACTACATGAACACAAGTGATGCCGTCGGTTGGGGAGGCCTAAATAAAACTTAAACTTAATCCTAATCTAATGGACGTCGGTTGGGGCGCGCGACGGGTCTGCCTCGTCCTCGTTCTTCGCCTATGCAGCCTACGTCCGTGCCCGCTTCTGGTCCCATGCTTCGCGATAGGGGCGGCCCCAGGGGTATTCTTGCGTATGCAGCTGAATACCTAAGATTTTGACAAAACCTTAGAATTTCCTCATAAATCAGGGAAAAATTTGGCAAATACATGAGGATTTTGGCAAAATGAATACACAGGTTGAAAATGAATACCCAGCACTTCATCACGGGCGCAGCCACTGTTCGCGCTTCAGGCGATCGAGCATGGCGGACGCCGTCAAAAGACCTTGCCGGCGGCGCTGTCCCAGCGGTTCAGTCCTTAGCCGAGAAATCTCCTTCTGGAAGAAGAGTATCGCTTGCTGGCGGGCGAACGCCTCATAATGGCGATGAGCCCTGTCCTCGCAGAACTTCCGTTGGGAAGCCTCCAAGATCCGGAGGTCGTGCTCGCTGTACTCCTCCTTCAACCGTGGGTCCTCGTCGTTATCGGAGCTGTACTCCGCGTCGGACTGCGGCTCCGGCTCCGGCTCCGGCTGCGATGGTGGTGGAGGCTGCGCGCGGACTTTGAGGCCAAGCCTACAGAACCTCGTTTTCCGATGGCGCGGCATTTTTGAGGTGGAGAGGAGAGAATGGAGCGTAAGCGGTGGTGGAAATGAGAGGATAGCACCGCGGGGGTGGACGGCGTAGTAGGTACTTTATGCTGGTGGTAGGCAACTACCCTCATTTACGGCGGCGTAGGCGACTGCACGCCGCGTGTCCGGCCGCTGCCCTCGTGGCCGCCTAGGTTTAGGCGCGGGAGACCATTAAACGCCGGGGACTACCAACCTTCCCGCGTCGCCTTTGATGCGAACAGTCGCGTCCTCCCGCTGACAAGGCGGCCCCACACGCGAAAACCGTCGTGCCGCGAGGCGCCGACGCGCCCGATTCGCGCCCTTCGCCGGTGTGAGCCCAAAAAATGCAACTACTACTACTGTACTAGCGAGCAGGCCCTCCCATCAGTATCAGACTAGTTACATCACCAAAAAAGGTGATGCATGTCTCCTTCACATGGTCTTCTTATGTCATATAGTAAGGCACTAGCAATGATCGGCGCGGCGTGTCTCATAGTGGGAGTATCTTCACTAGTAACTAAGTGTCCAACTCAGCAAATTTGCTTATGTGGCAGTGAGTTAATGAGGAGAGAGGAGGATGGAGTAACATACAGTAGCTAGTTACTGTAACATCACACTTCCCAAGATACAATGAGTCTATAAGCTAATTAATGAAGACATCTATATGATACTACTTTGATGTTACTTCCCACTATGACTAGTCTAACTAATATACTCCCTCTATCTCAGAGCTTAAGGCGTAAAAATAAATTCGATTTTTGATCAAAGCATAAGGCGTAGGTATAGTACTAGTGATGCGGCGTGGTGGGGATCGAGATCCTGCGCGTGCGCGTGATTCTGCGAGGGTGAAGAAAAAGATGATAGACATGCAAGGGGCAAAACCTAGGCAGTACTCTAGGCTGCTGCTGCTGCGACTGGGCGCCGATTTGACTGTTGGTAGATGGTAGACTAGCACGCCACCCATCTATAAATTTGCGACGACGTTTGGTGCAGTGATGTCTCGTCACATCAGCTTGAGCAGAGAGGGCTTTTTTTACAGTTTCCATTACGATATATTTTTCGCCGATAATCGTAGTACTCTATGCCAGAGACACGTACCTTAACACGTGGGCAGCATGCAACCGCGCGAGCACCAAAATGAAATGAGAGATGTTTTAGAGCAGAACTTCATTTTCAATGCCTTTCCTAGCTTGGTTTGGAGGAGCTTCAGTGACTTGATGCTTCCAAGTCTCATTGTGACTAGGTGCCACCATCTACCATCTTTCGAGATCCAACGTTCCAAACTATCTGTTATTTCGAAGCTAAAAAAGAAAAAACTATTCAGAAAATTTTGAAAAAAATCCAGTAATATGTAGATGCCTTGTTTTAAAATCTATGAATATTTCATCCCATTCGGATGACTAGCTTGTGATTAAATAGCTTCTTACGTATTCGAGCACTAGTTTAAACTAAATATTATTTGCTCACAAACCAATTATTCAAATCGAATGAAACTCCACCAAAATATAAATCGAAATATGCATGATTTACTGCAATGTGAGCGGATAATTCAATCCCACGAAAAGACAATATGCTCCAAGACCAGTAATCTCTTCCCTAGCTTATCTGAACATAACTGACAGTGTCCTTAGAGAACATCTTGCAGCCTCAGTAAAGCCTCAGGTATGAACAAGAAGCATACTGCCATCTACAGATCACGCTAAGAACCACAACCCAGGATCATCCTCATAGCCTATATCATCAAGGTTTCCCTCCAAAATGCTTATGTTTTTGGAAAGTTTTCTTGACGATAGGGAAGATTCTGAAGGGCTTAGATTCGCTACAATAGCAACAAATGGAAAATTTTCGCCGCTAAAAAGAGTATCCCGCCATTTTAATATACACTTACTAGTAGTTGATCAATTGTGCATTGCAAAACACAAAGTTCAGATCAAATGTGCAACATACCAACAGATAGTTAACTAGCAGTTTTACGAGCACATGGCGATACTAAGGTGATGAAGCAGTTAACTAGCAGAACAAGATCTCCTACTCAGGGACACTCTTGGTGGACGCCGAGATATAGGTCGCTAGCTGTGCACGGAGATCCTCCTTCTCCTTGATAATCGCATTAAGGACGGCGGTTTGTCCGCGCATTAGCACCCTCGAGATCTGCCTCTTGAGCTTTAATTTCAACTTCTGTTCCATGAGATACTTGATGAGGTTGCTTCCAGTATCCATCCATGTGACGCTCTTGTTGTTCAGTTCCACCCAGTAGGCGTTCTGCTGCTTAAGCATGTCGACGCATTGCGCAAGATGAAAGGAGATCTCCTTCTCAGACGCCAAAACTCTGTGAAGACGATCACACTCCAGGGTGAGGGAGTGTTCATTCTCCAGCTGGCTGCCTATGTGGGCCTTGTTCTCCTCCTTTTGCTACAACAATAATTGTATGAAAAAAAAAGAAATCAACCCATTCATATATGAGTATTAGTTACCCGCAAACAATAGGACTACTAATTTCTAGCATGGATATTGATAAAGGAATGGACAACACTCGGACGCTCCACAAATACCACAGGGTTCATCAACACATAATTAATCGGAAAGCAGTGATTACATAAACTATAAAAAAACAAGTGGACAGAGGCATACAGCCTACCTGGCTTGGCCGGGAAACGGGGCCGAACTTAGCTTCGGACGGCCGGACTTGGGGCGCCACCGTCGTTGTGGTTACCGGGGAGACATTTGAACCGCCGGCCCTTTGAGATGTAAATAAATGTAAAAACGGTTAGAAAATAAGAATCAACTGAAGGACACCCCGCTAGAAACTTACCCGGACGAACCCTCGCCCTTGATGGTGGTGTTTGCATCATCATCATTCATCAATGTGACGCTCTGGTTATGCAGTTCCACACAAACGCGGTTCTGCTCATTAAGCCTGTCGAGCTCGGCAGTAAAGGTATTGATGCCTTGCTGAAGATTATGGCAGATCTTGTTCTCGGACGCCAAATCTACGTGAACAGGCTCAAACTCTGGGGTAAGGGAGAGTTCATTCCCCAGCTGGCTGCCTATGTGGGCCATGTTCACCTCCATTTGCTGGCACGATCATTGTATGGAACAAAAAAGAATCCAACCAATTCATATATGAGTAATTACACGCAAAAAAATAGGAGTACTACTAATTTCTAGCACAGATCTTGATACAGGAATGGACATCACATGGACGCTCCACAAATATCACAGTGTTCATCAACACATAATTAAAAGGAAAGCCGTGATTACATAAACTACTCCATCCTATCCCTTTTAGTAGTAGTAGTAGTAAACACGGATTTAGTAAAGTTGTATTCTCCCTATGATCCCTTTTAGTTGACTCGGATTTAGTACAAAGTTGTACAAATTTTATTTGACTCAAATTTAGACTAAATTTGAGTCAAATAAAATGGATCGGAGGGAGTACTAAATCAGAGTCTATTAAAATGGATTGGAGGGAGTATTAAAAAAAAGTGGATAGAGGCATACAGCCTACCTGGCTTGGCCGTGAAACGGGGCCGAACTCAGCTTCCGACGACCGGACTTGGGGCGCCACCGTCGTGGGGGTTACCGGGTAGACGTTTGAACCGCCGGCCCTGTGAGATGTAAATAAATGGAAAAAACAGTTAGAAAATAAGAATGAACTGGAGGACACGCCACTAGAAACCTACCCGGACGAACCCTCGCCCACTGGCTCGCTCTCCATCGAATAGAGGATAGACTGCTCTGCGAGAATGCTCAGGCGATCATAAGTGGCCATACAACGACGCGCTAGCTGGCTAGATGAGTTTTTCTCGGCGGTCCTAGTCCTCATCGTCTTCCCTAGGATATCCTGCCGCCGGGCCGCCCGGCTCAATGGAGCCATGGCTTGCGAGGTACGTAGTACTTTACTACTCAGTAGTTAGGGTGGAGGGCTGGTGAAGGCTAGTTACTAGCTACCAGCAGAACAGAAAGAGAAGAAGGGCGGAGGGCTGGTCAAGGATAAATCTTACATACACCCAGAAAAGACCATCGTGCCCTCGCGGGGCTTCTGAGCAATTATAGGGACGTGTGTTCTCAAATGGGCAAGATAGGGTACCTTCCCGAGGAAGCATCTAGCACCCAAGCCAATGGACTGCGCGTTGAACAATGGTTACAGTATGTGTGGCATACTGTAAAAGAAAAGATAACAAGGGAAATGCCTGGCAGGGTCCAGAGGTGCATTTAATCGGACATGGGATTCCATAGTACAGTACACCATAGAGTATGTGAACATAAACACAGAATACAATCAAGCGCTTAGTGTTGGACCCTCTCCGCCAAATAAGATCATATATCGTCGTTAGGGCCGCCCTGGTGAATCCTCTGAATGAAAAAAGCCCATAGTTGGCAACCTAAACCCGCCGCTCCGAATAGGAACTTCCGTCCGACGATAACTTTCTGACAACAAAAATTAATTAATTCAGTACTGCATAAACCGCAATTTCAATTAGATAACCACGAAGATTAAGATAGGCGCATGTATCACCTGTCGATGCGAACCCAGATAGTCAGCTCCGTGCACGGTTGATACCATTGCAACGACCGCTCTAGTTCCGACCATTTGGCGGCGCCCGGCGTGGTCGTGCTGTTCGCCAGAATAGTGGCCGTATAGTTGGGGAGCATTAAACCAATCTCAGAGCGATTAAGTAATGGCTTGCCGTGCGACGACATACTCACATTGTACTCCGGCCACACGCACGCCGCCGACCTAACGCACTCAACGGATAGGCAGGCCAGCACGCATCCATTTTTCGGCTGGACTTGCGTATATGTGTGCCAGACGAACACGGTACCATCGTTCCCGTAGAAGATGACCGGACGTCTTGGCTCTGGCGGTGCCAGCACCGGGATGATGAACGCCATCGCGGTGCCGTACGGGATCATGTCCACACAAATCGAATGGATTTCTCTGAGGTGGGCGATGAGCGCTGCTGGCGAGGCGGAGAAGTCGCAGCCGGCCTCTGTGCAGTCGCACGGGCCGTGCGGGCACGCGAGCTCGTGGTCGTGGAGCTCGTTGTAGGCGACCACGCTCCCGCACCCGTCGTGGGGGCACTCCATCCTCTTTAATCTGCTTTGAAGAAGATATTGATGGGGAGGGGAGGGGAGGGGCGAGTGGAGAAGAAGGAAGGTGGTGGCTATTAATTCGGGCCTCACCGTCCCACCAGTTTGGCTAATTAAGGTGACGCTGAAAGTTTCACTGTCTATGTTTTCACACGCAGTACACCTTATATGATGGCCAAAAATGGGATATGAAGATTTTCTCGAAATATCAAAAAAAAAGATTGATGTTTGACATATGTGTGATGTTACTCAAAATTGAACTACATGTTACGAATGGACGGTCGGCAATTTTTAGGGAAGAAAATGAATTTTAAAATATTGAAATACTTTGAGTGTCTCTGTGTGAAGCCTTGCACTAAGATCATAGAAATTTCCATTACCCTTGTACGGATGGTGGGTCCTAAAAGTTGAAGTAATTTGAGTGCAACAAAAAGAACTTCAATGAAATTAAGGGCTCCTTTGATTTAAAGGATAGGAAAAGCATAGGAATAGGAAATGTATAGGATTGGAATGGCATGTCTACTTGAATCCTATAGGAAGATGAAGTGTGTTTGATTGTAGCAAAGGAATTTTTTCATGAGCTATGAGCTAATGCTTATTTCCTATAGGAATTACACTACAAGATTCCTATAGGAATTTTTCCTATAGGATATGTTCCTATGAATCAAACAACATGTATAGGAAATTTTCCCATAGGAACCAAATCCTTCACACTTCCTATGCAAATCCTTTGAATCAAAGGAGCCCTAAAAATGTGGACTAGCTTGTGTCGTCATATGAGATATAGATGGTATAAAAATAACAAACTACAATACTAAGAGTGATTTATATAAATCAAGTTTGATTTCTTGCTTTCATGTATGAGTTAATTTATTAACATGGCTTTCTACCCCCCCCCCCACACACACACAAACACACAAACAAACACACTCTCTCTCTCTCTCTCAAATGGGGGTGAGAGGAGAAGAAGGATGTTCGTAACTCATGCCTCACCATCCTACCAGACTTTGGTCGATGCCCAACACATTCATGACCTAAAAAGGTGACGTTGACTATTTCATAGTCTACATTTTCACAAGCATTATACAATGTATATTGGCCAAAATGTGATGTGTAGATTTTCTCGAATTGTACCTTATTTGGATTCATGTTTGACGTATGAGCGGTTTTACTCAAAATTCAACTACATGTTCAAATGCCAGGTCGGAAAATTTGAATGAAGAAAATATAGTTTAAATATTGAAATAAGTGAGCATATGTGTGCGTGTGTGTGTGTGTGTCTTTTGTGCACTACGATACGTAAAATTGGCACTACCATTTTACGAATGTGGTGGGTCCTAGAATATTGAAGCAAATTCAAAAAAAATGTGCTAGCTTGAGTCATCGTATGAGATAAAATCGCTATACAAATAACAAACTTACAACCTTAAGGTAATTTAAGAAAGATTTATTTTCTTGCTTGCACATGTGTGGTCATGTTGATTGCATTGTATATTAGTATGAACTTACTAATAATTATCCCAAATATTGGCAGCAATGTGCATCTTACCGTTCACATATATTTTATTCAACTTCATTTCACACAAAAATACATTCTACTTTATTAGTGTAAAATAAGAGCTTTATGTGAGCTTTATTGTGAAGTGGCTGCCTGAGAGAAGGGCCAAATTTTCAAGGTAACAATTTCGAAACATGGCATACTTCATAAGATGACCATTTAGGTGATATATATGTTGATTATTTCTCGAGTTTGTAATATATGTGGACTTATGTTGAGTTTTAACCAATTTTAGTCAATTTAAAATTGCATGTTCTTTAAAGTTCGGCACGAGTTTTGGTAGAAAATATGCAGATTTTACCATGGTAAGGTGTTATGCTTCATGCATGAAAAAACTACAAAGAAAAGATGAACAATTTGTACGAATGGTGAAGCCGGTGAATTTGAAGCAAATTGAATGCAACCAAAGGAAATTCATTAAAACTAAAAAAAGATGAAGAGTTCACGAGGAAATGGTATGGCGATTTGAAAAGAAAATGAATCACTACATATGTGAATCTGGTCATAGTAAACGAAAATGCCAAGTAGAGTTTCCAATTTTGTTCATAAAAATAGATCAAATTTGAACTAGATTTGTGATGTAGATTGGTCATAGAAACCGCTATAAGCCATCGCAATGTACGGAAGTGAATAATTCTAGGCATCCATATTTTAATTACTTCATGTAATGTAATTGAACAAGCTAGATTGGGTATTGCCCCATGAAATTGTACCACACATGCCAACAATAGTAAACCTGGTTGCTTACAAGTACGCCAACATTATGTGGCTTGATTAAATGTGCATTAAACTTAAAATGCCTATTTATTTATATTGTTTTAGTAGTCGTATGACAGTGAAGGATCCAGAGTTGCATTAATCGGCGAATTGGGTTACATATTACATAGACTAATTCATGGTAAACATAAAATACATCCAATCCGTCAACATTTTTAGATAAAGGTCTAAGTAGTCCTTCCCCACCGAAGTAGATGACCACCTCCAACACTACGGCCGTCCTGACAAGAACCATCAGCAAAACGTCTCTTTTAGTCCTTGTACTGAGTACTTTGAAGCAGGAAGCCCCAGACACACCCTTCCTTTTACGGTGATGAAGCAATATTAAACATCAAAAGAAGAGGCAGAACAAGATCTCCTACTCAGGGACACTTGGTGGACGCCGAGATATAGGTCGCTAGCTGTGCACCGAGATCCTCTTCTCCTTGCTAATCGCCCTGTCACAAGAAAAACAAATTAATTCAGCATTACTTAAATCCGCATTAGCATCGTCCCAATAAGATTGAGGGTAGTGTTATGTTCACTCACTCCTTATCGATGCGCAAATAGATAGTCAGCTGCTTCGATGATTCATTGCCGCACAGGTACCGCGGCGGCACCGAGAGGAAGGAAGTGACATCTCCCAAAGAAACTGTGCCCGGAGTCGGGCTGCTCGTCGGCTCTAATACCGCCTTCACCACGTCAAACAAGTGTTCCCCGGTAAGCTTACGCGGCCCCGGCATCGGCGGGCCGTTCGCCCACATTGTCACCCTATACCGGGGCAAGTTGCACGCCGCCGGCCTGACGCACACGAAGGATACCGCGGTGTCCATGCCGCAAGGGTGGATGTGCAAGGCGAACACTGCGCCATCCGTCCCGTAGCCGATGAGCTGTAGTTTTGGCGAGCCCGGTGCCGGCACCTTCAGATGAACAAATCCGAAGTCCTCGTCGTACGGGAACCTATCCACAGCGGTCAAGTGGGCTTCTCTGAGGTGTAGGATGAACGGTACCTTCGAATCGGCGAATTCGCAGCCGGGGTGCGTGCAGAAGCAAGAGCCGTGCGGGCACGCCATCATGTGCTTGTCTTCCTCGTTGTAAGGGATCTCCCTCCCGCACCAGTCGTTGATACACTGGATCGTCGGCTTCAGAGGCTGCTTCTTCGGCACAGGCAACTCCATAGTCTAAGGTCTGATGAGGGATCGGAAAGGGGCGCGGGGGGTTGTGGCGGCGGCGGCGCGAGCGAGGGGGGAGCAGTGAGAAGCTGAGAACTGAGAAGGGAGATTGATGTTTATGGAGATTGATGTTTCTTTATAATAATATAGAGGGCTCTTCTTTTAACGGGAGCCTCTAGACTGGTGGACACATGACCTGTGCTCACTGAAGTGTGGGACCTCACGCATGGGAACCACACGTAAGTGACAGACCAGTTGGTGTACTCGGGTGATTATTATAATGTATAAGTACTCCATAGTTTCCTATAGATCCAAGGGTAGGAAAGCCAAGTTATCTCATTTACAAGACATTATTTTTTCCATGAAGCCAAGTTTATCCCCCTCCCCCAGTGATTTGACCTAGATTTGAAATCAAGGCACACGTGATTCAAAAAAGGCAATCTAAAAACATGGAGTATTCATCATTTTGTAGTACATATATCTAGGGAAAATACCAAACATGCCATACCAGTGTTTTAGAGAAGAACCCTCAAGTAGATTGGCACCATGTTGGAGTTCGTCTAGCTAAATTTCCTCCCACATGCATGTGAGCTTGGTACCACTACACAAGAACCATGCCAAACTTTTGAATCATGGCCCAATTTTATGTATATATTTGCAACTTTTCATCATGCAAGCATGAATACTTTGCAAAATATGTGCATTTTGGGTTGTCGCCCATAAATGTGTTTTTGCTTGTCTGCCACCAATCAAGTTTTCATTCGCGGGGAAACATGCATGACAGGATGACCATTTCCAAGGTTTCATGAATTATCTCAATGTGCATCTATATATATACAATTTCTTGGGCTAAATCCGATAAAATGCAAATTTGACACAGTGTGTAGATGAAGTACAGATCAAACAAATAATTTAAAAAATACATGGGTGTGTGGCCTGAATGTGTGGATCGAGCCAAGTACATTTTATATAATAATGGCCAAACACATGCACCGCACCCTCCTACTAGAGCAAATTAAAACAAGCAGGGTGAGAGCATCGTGAGATTGCTCGACCTAGCTAAATTTTAAAACAAGCCGAATTAATAAGTTATTGTGTGGGGATTGATAGAAAAGATCGAAACAAAGCATGCATAGTCATATCATTTGTGGTTTACATAATACCTCTATGAACAGTACCAAATAAACATGGCATATATACACTTCTATGTTTAGACAAGAACCCTGCATATTTTTTTGCACCATGTGTTTGAGGCCTCGCTTCCCCAGAAGTGTGTGTGAGAGCATTTTGCATGCTACGAGAAAACAATGCCAAACATTTGAATCGCATGACTCATTTTTTGGTAGTGATATATAGGTTTATGGTTTATATATATAAGGTTTAGTGTTAGGGTCTAGGGGTTTAATATAATTAGGGTTTAGGGTTTATAGAGATTCACATCATCTGTTTCATTTCACATTTGTGATGTACAATACTACATACCTAAGTAAAATCGATCCCTTCTTAGTCACTCCAAAATGGAGCTCGTGGCCGGGAGGTTTTTGGAATTTCCATGTTTGAAACCCAATACCACTTCTCTTTGGTTCAAAAACCTCCCAAAATTAAGCCCGTTTTCAAATATTTCAAACTTATTCAAATTTGGTTCAAATTTGAAAGACATACAAGTTATATCACACATATTGCATACATTTTCACACAAACTGCACTAGATGCTAACCCTATAATTTGAGACCATTTGGATGAGGTCGAAAAAATTCTTGGATTAGAATCGTGTTGTTCGAACCCCGTAGTTGGATTTTTTTGAACCCTTGATCTGTAGAACTGGGCAAAACCCGAGTTTAACCTATTTAATTATAGATTCGTATATCGATTTTTCTACTACCTTTTTATTATTACTATGCAGCACATGGGTGTTTGCCCGTCGAGTGAAACACGGAGGAAGAGGGATCACTCGGAAGGAGAGAAGAAGGGGTGTCTCCCCTTTTTCGGGTGATGATGTTGACTTTTGTGCAGGGTTTGTCAGTGAGCAGGAGGTGCGAGCGAGCGAGCGAGCGAGTCGAGCGAGGCCGAGAATGAGAGAGATTTGTTTTTTTGTGAGAGGGACAACCGAAGGATCCAGAAGGACCCACAGACTTCCAATACGCATCTGATGCGTCTTCTCTTAACAAAGAAGATGGCTGGGAGTTTGCGTACCTATTGCACGTGACTTGTGCTCACTGAAGTGTGGGACCTCACGCGTGGGCACCACACGTAAGTGACAGACCTGTTGGTGTAAAAACTCGGTTGATTATTATAGTGCATTAGAACAAAGTTTCCTATGGATTCAAGGGTAGGAAATCCAAGTTAACTCATTTACGTGTTAAACTTGTCTAAATCTTGGTCAAACCTAGGATTTGACCAAGATTCAAATGGGCAGAAAAATAAAAAAACAGAAAAATGAAAAACCAAATCACATAGTCTTCTTATGTCATGTAGTAAGCAGTAAAGTTGATAAAAAAGGTCCATACATATTCAAACCACACAAATCATGTATCTATACCCCCTAACCCCTAAACTCCGTCTTATGAAGTCAAACATGGAAATTTCAAAAACCATCCTAAGAGCTACATTTTGGGGTGACTAAGAAGGATACATGCTTCCCTTTTCATTTTCATGTTTTAAACTTGTTTAAATTATCTTGGTCAAACCTAGGATTAGACAAGATTCAAATGGGCATCAAAATTGAAAAAAATTCAGCAAAAAGAAAAACCAAAGCAAATAGTTTTCTTATGTCATATAGTAAGCATTAAAGTTGATAAACAAGGTCTAGACATAATCAAACCAGACAAATCATGTAGCTATACCCCCTAACCCCTAAACTCTGTCTTATGAATTGAAGTCAAGCATGTGAAGAGAAGTGGTTTTGGGTTTCAAACATGGAAATTTCAAAAACCTCCCAAAAGCTTCATTTTAGAGTGACTAAGAAGGATCCATGCTTACCTTTTCATTTTCATGTTTTAAACTTGTTTAAATTATCTTGGTCGTCAAACCTAGGATTTGACAAGATCCAAATGGGCATCAAAATTGAAAAAAAAATCAGAAAAAAGAAAAACCAAAGCAAATAGTTTTCTTATGTCATATATATAGTAAGCATTGAAGTTGATAAACAAGGTCCATACATATTCAAACCACACAAATCATGTATCTATACCCCTAACCCCTAAATTGATTAACTATGTCTTATGAAGTCAAGCATGTGAAGAGAAGTGGTTTTGGGTTTCAAACATGGAAATTTCAAAAACCTCCCAAAAGCTTCATTTTAGAGTGACTAAGAAGGATCCATGCTTACATTTGCATTTTCATATTTTAAAATTGTTTAAATCATTATCAAACCTAGGATTTGACCAAGATACAAATGGGTGGGCACAAAATTCAAAAAAAAAAAAAAGAAAAACAAAAGCACATAGTCTTCTTATATATGTCATATCGTAAGCATTCGAGTTGATAAACGAGGTCTAGGTATATATATCCAAACCAGACAAATCATGTATCTACCCCCCATCGATCTTATGAAGTCTAGCATGAAGAGAAGTCGTTTTGGGTTTCAAACATGGAAATTTCAAGAACATCCCAAAAGCTTCATTTTAGAGTGACTAAGAAGGATACATGCTTACCTTTTAATTTTCATGTTTTAAACTTGTTTAAATCTTGGTTGAACCTAGGATTTGACCAAGATTCAAATATATGGGCATAAAATTAAAAAAAATAGAAAAATGAAAAACCAAAGCACATAGTCTTCTTATGTCTATAGTTAGCATTAAAGTTGATAAACATGTCTAGACATATTCAAACTAGAAAATCATGTATATATCTACACCCCTAACCCTAAACTCTGTCTTATGAAGTCAAGCATGCATGAAGAGAAGTGGTTTTTTTGTTTCAAACATGGAAATTTCAAAAACCCTCCCAAGAGCTACATTTTGGGGTGACTAAGAAGGATAGATGCTTATTTTTTCATATTCATGATTTAAACTTGTTTAAACCATGGTCAAACCTAGGATTTGACCAAGATTCAAATGGGCATCAAAATTGAAAAAAATCAGCAAAAAGAAAAACCAAAGCAAATAGTTTTCTTATGTTATATAGTAAGCATTAAAGTTGATAAACAAGGTCTAGACATATTCAAACCAGACAAATCATGTATCTATACCCCCTAACCCCTAAACTCTGTCTTATGAAGTCAAGCATGAAGAGAAGTGGTTTTGGGTTTCAAACATGGAAATTTCAAAACCTCCCAAAAGCCCCTTTTCAAATATTTCAAACTTATTCAAATTTGGTTCAAATTTTAAAGACATACAAGTTATAGCACACATAGTGCATACATTTTCACACATACTGCACTAGATGCTAACCCTATAATTTGAGGCCATTTGGATGAGGTCGAAAAAATTCTTGGATTAGAATCGTGTTGTTCGAACCCCGTAGTTGGATTTTTTTGAACCCTTGATCTGTAGAACTGGGCAAAACCCGAGTTTAACCTATTTAATTATAGATTCGTATATCGATTTTTCTACTACCTTTTTATTATTACTATGCAGCACATGGGTGTTTGCCCGTCGAGTGAAACACGGAGGAAGAGGGATCACTCGGAAGGAGAGAAGAAGGGAGAGCATTATGGTGTCTCCCCTTTTTCGGGTGATGATGTTGACTTTTGTGCAGGGTTTGTCAGTGAGCAGGAGGTGCGAGCGAGCGAGTCGAGCGAGGCCGAGAATGAGAGAGATTTGTTTTTTTGTGAGAGGGACCCACAGACTTCCAATACGCATCCTGATGCGTCTTCTCTTGACAAAGAAGATGGCTGGGAGTTTGCGTACCTACTGCACGTGACTTGTGCTCACTGAAGTGTGGGACCTCAAGGGTGGGCACCACACGTAAGTGACAGACCTGTTGGTGTAAAAACTCGGTTGATTATAATAGTGCATTAGAACAAAGTTTCCTATGGATTCAAGGGTAGGAAATCCAAGTTAACTCATTTACGTGTTAAACTTGTCTAAATCTTGGTCAAACCTAGGATTTGACCAAGATTCAAATGGGAAAAAAAAAAAAACAGAAAAATGAAAAACAAAATCACATAGTCTTCTTATGTCATATAGTAAGCATTAAAGTTGATAAACAAGGTCTAGACATATCAAACCATACAAATCATGTATCTACCCCTAACCCTAAACTCCGTCTTATGAAGTCAAGCATGAAGAGAAGTGGTTTTGGGTTTCAAACATGGAAATTTCAAAAACCTCCCAAAAGCCCCTTTTCAAATATTTCAAACTTATTCAAATTTGGTTCAAATTTGAAAGACATACAAGTTATAGCACACATAGTGCATACATTTTCACAAAAACTGCACTAGATGCTAACCCTATAGCTTGAGGCCATTTGGATGAGGTCGAAAAAATTCTTGGATTAGAATCGTGTTGTTCGAACCCCGTAGTTGGATTTTTTGAACCCTTGATCTGTAGAACTGGGCAAAACCCGAGTTTAGAGTGACTAAGAAGGATACATGCTTCCCTTTTCATTTTCATGTTTTAAACTTGTTTAAATTATCTTGGTCAAACCTAGGATTAGACAAGATTCAAATGGGCATCAAAATTGAAAAAAATCAGCAAAAAGGAAAACCAAAGCAAATAGTTTGCGTACCTATTGCACGTGACTTGTGCTCACTGAAGTGTGGGACCTCAAGCGTGGGCACCACACGTAAGTGACAGACCTGTTGGTGTAAAAACTCGGTTGATTATTATAGTGCATTAGAACAAAGTTTCCTATGGATTCAAGGGTAGGAAATCCAAGTTAACTCATTTACGTGTTAAACTTGTCTAAATCTTGGTCAAACCTAGGATTTGACCAAGATTCAAATGGGCAGAAAAATAAAAAAACAGAAAAATGAAAAACCAAATCACATAGTCTTCTTATGTCATATAGTAAGCATTAAAGTTGATAAACAAGGTCCATACATATTCAAACCACACAAATCATGTATCTATACCCCCTAACCCCTAAATTAATTAACTATGTCTTATGAAGTCAAGCATGTGAAGAGAAGTGGTTTTGGGTTTCAAACATGGAAATTTCAAAAACCTCCCAAAAGCTTCATTTTAGAGTGACTAAGAAGGATCCATGCTTACATTTGCATTTTCATATTTTAAACTTGTTTAAATCATTATCAAACCTAGGATTTGACCAAGATACAAATGGGTGGGCACAAAATTCAAAAAAATCAGAAAAATGAAAAACAAAAGCACATAGTCTTCTTATATATGTCATATCGTAAGCATTCGAGTTGATAAACGAGGTCTAGGTATATATATCCAAACCAGAATAATCATGTATCTACCCCCCATCGATCTTATGAAGTCTAGCATGAAGAGAAGTCGTTTTGGGTTTCAAACATGGAAATTTCAAGAACATCCCAAAATCTTCATTTTAGAGTGACTAAGAAGGATACATGCTTACCTTTTAATTTTCATGTTTTAAACTTGTTTAAATCTTGGTTGAACCTAGGATTTGACCAATATTCAAATATATGGGCATAAAATTAAAAAAAACAGAAAAATGAAAAACCAAAGCACATAGTCTTCTTATGTCTATAGTTAGCATTAAAGATGATAAACAGGTCTAGACATATTCAAACTAGATTATCATGTATATATCTACACCCCTAACCCTAAACTCTGTCTTATGAAGTCAAGCATGCATGAAGAGAAGTGTTTTTTTTGTTTCAAACATGGAAATTTCAAAAACCCTCCCAAGAGCTACATTTTGGGGTGACTAAGAAGGATAGATGCTTATTTTTTCATATTCATGATTTAAACTTGTTTAAACCATGGTAAAACCTAGGATTTGACCAAGATTCAAATGGGCATCAAAATTGAAAAAAAATCAGCAAAAAGAAAAACCAAAGCAAATAGTTTTCTTATGTTATATAGTAATTAAGCATTAAAGTTGATAAACAAGGTCTAGACATATTCAAACCAGACAAATCATGTATATATACCCCCTAACCCCTAAACTTCGTCTTATGAAGTCAAGCATGAAGAGAAGTGGTTTTGGGTTTCAAACATGGAAATTTCAAAAACCTCCCAAAAGCTTCATTTTAGAGTGACTAAGAAGGATCCATGCTTCCCTTTTCATTTTCATGTTTTAAACTTGTATAAATTTCGTCAAACCTAGGATTTGACAAGATCCAAATGGGCATCAAAATTGAAAAAAAAATCAGAAAAAAGAAAAACCAAACCAAATAGTTTTCTTATGTCATATATATAGTAAGCATTGAAGTTGATAAACAAGGTCCATACATATTCAAACCACACAAATCATGTATCTATACCCCCTAACCCCTAAATTGATTAACTATGTCTTATGAAGTCAAGCATGTGAAGAGAAGTGGTTTTGGGTTTCAAACATGGAAATTTCAAAAACCTCCCAAAAGCTTCATTTTAGAGTGACTAAGAAGGATCCATGCTTACATTTGCATTTTCATATTTTAAAATTGTTTAAATCATTATCAAACCTAGGATTTGACCAAGATACAAATGGGTGGGCACAAAATTCAAAAAAATCAGAAAAATGAAAAACAAAAGCACATAGTCTTCTTATATATGTCATATCGTAAGCATTCGAGTTGATAAACGAGGTCTAGGTATATATATCCAAACCAGACAAATCATCTACCCCCCATCGATCTTATGAAGTCTAGCATGAAGAGAAGTCGTTTTGGGTTTGAAACATGGAAATTTCAAGAACATCCCAAAAGCTTCATTTTAGAGTGACTAAGAAGGATACATGCTTACCTTTTAATTTTCATGTTTTAAACTTGTTTAAATCTTGGTTGAACCTAGGATTTGACCAAGATTCAAATATATGGGCATAAAATTCAAAAAAAATAGAAAAATGAAAAACCAAAGCACATAGTCTTCTTATGTCTATAGTTAGCATTAAAGTTGATAAACATGTCTAGACATATTCAAACTAGAAAATCATGTATATATCTACACCCCTAACCCTAAACTCTGTCTTATGAAGTCAAGCATGCATGAAGAGAAGTGGTTTTTTTGTTTCAAACATGGAAATTTCAAAAACCCTCCCAAGAGCTACATTTTGGGGTGACTAAGAAGGATAGATGCTTATTTTTTCATATTCATGATTTAAACTTGTTTAAACCATGGTCAAACCTAGGATTTGACCAAGATTCAAATGGGCATCAAAATTGAAAAAAATCAGCAAAAAGAAAAACCAAAGCAAATAGTTTTCTTATGTTATATAGTAAGCATTAAAGTTGATAAACAAGGTCTAGACATATTCAAACCAGACAAATCATGTATCTATACCCCTAACCCCTAAACTCTGTCTTATGAAGTCAAGCATGAAGAGAAGTGGTTTTGGGTTTCAAACATGGAAATTTCAAAAACCTCCCAAAAGCCCCTTTTCAAATATTTCAAACTTATTCAAATTTGGTTCAAATTTGAAAGACATACAAGTTATAGCACACATAGTGCATACATTTTCACACAAACTGCACTAGATGCTAACCCTATAATTTGAGGCCATTTGGATGAGGTCGAAAAAATTCTTGGATTAGAATCGTGTTGTTCGAACCCCGTAGTTGGATTTTTTTGAACCCTTGATCTGTAGAACTGGGCAAAACCCGAGTTTAACCTATTTAATTATAGATTCGTATATCGATTTTTCTACTACCTTTTTATTATTACTATGCAGCACATGGGTGTTTGCCCGTCGAGTGAAACACGGAGGAAGAGGGATCACTCGGAAGGAGAGAAGAAGGGGTGTCTCCCCTTTTTCGGGTGATGATGTTGACTTTTGTGCAGGGTTTGTCAGTGAGCAGGAGGTGCGAGCGAGCGAGAGCGAGTCGAGCGAGGCCGAGAATGAGAGAGATTTGTTTTTTTGTGAGAGGGACAACCGAAGGATCCAGGACCCACAGACTTCCAATACGCATCCTGATGCGTCTTCTCTTGACAAAGAAGATGGGAGTTTGCGTACCTACTGCACGTGACTTGTGCTCACTGAAGTGTGGGACCTCAAGGGTGGGCACCACACGTAAGTGACAGACCTGTTGGTGTAAAAACTCGGTTGATTATAATAGTGCATTAGAACAAAGTTTCCTATGGATTCAAGGGTAGGAAATCCAAGTTAACTCATTTACGTGTTAAACTTGTCTAAATCTTGGTCAAACCTAGGATTTGACCAAGATTCAAATGGGCAGAAAAATAAAAAAAAACAGAAAAATGAAAAACAAAATCACATAGTCTTCTTATGTCATATAGTAAGCATTAAAGTTGATAAACAAGGTCTAGACATATCAAACCATACAAATCATGTATCTACCCCTAACCCCTAAACTCCGTCTTATGAAGTCAAGCATGAAGAGAAGTGGTTTTGGGTTTCAAACATGGAAATTTCAAAATCCTCCCAAAAGCCCCTTTTCAAATATTTCAAACTTATTCAAATTTGGTTCAAATTTGAAAGACATACAAGTTATAGCACACATAGTGCATACATTTTCACAAAAACTGCACTAGATGCTAACCCTATAGCTTGAGGCCATTTGGATGAGGTCGAAAAAATTCTTGGATTAGAATCGTGTTGTTCGAACCCCGTAGTTGGATTTTTTTGAACCCTTGATCTGTAGAACTGGGCAAAACCCGAGTTTAGAGTGACTAAGAAGGATACATGCTTCCCTTTTCATTTTCATGTTTTAAACTTGTTTAAATTATCTTGGTCAAACCTAGGATTAGACAAGATTCAAATGGGCATCAAAATTGAAAAAAATCAGCAAAAAGGAAAACCAAAGCAAATAGTTTGCGTACCTATTGCACGTGACTTGTGCTCACTGAAGTGTGGGACCTCAGCGTGGGCACCACACGTAAGTGACAGACCTGTTGGTGTAAAAACTCGGTTGATTATTATAGTGCATTAGAACAAAGTTTCCTATGGATTCAAGGGTAGGAAATCCAAGTTAACTCATTTACGTGTTAAACTTGTCTAAATCTTGGTCAAACCTAGGATTTGACCAAGATTCAAATGGGCAGAAAAATAAAAAAACAGAAAAAAGAAAAACCAAAGCAAATAGTTTTCTTATGTCATATATTAAGCATTGAAGTTGATAAACAAGGTCCATACATATTCAAACCACACAAATCATGTATCTATACCCCCTAACCCCTAAATTGATTAACTATGTCTTATGAAGTCAAGCATGTGAAGAGGAGTGGTTTTGGGTTTCAAACATGGAAATTTCAAAAACCTCCCAAAATTAAGCTTCATTTTAGAGTGACTAAGAAGGATCCATGCTTACATTTGCATTTTCATATGTTAAACTTGTTTAAATCATTATCAAACCTAGGATTTGACCAAGATACAAATGGGTGGGCACAAAATTCAAAAAAATCAGAAAAATGAAAAACAAAAGCACATAGTCTTCTTATATATGTCATATCGTAAGCATTCGAGTTGATAAACGAGGTCTAGGTATATCCAAACCAGACAAATCATGTATCTACCCCCCGTCGATCTTATATGAGCACTCAATGCGGAAGGGTTTCATTTTTTTATTTCAAAACCAGATCAAAATGGTCGACATGATTATCCATTCAAAGGGGTTGAATATTTCAGTACTAGCTATCACGTACTGGTTTATGTATATAGTGTAAGTAATATGAATCTGAAAATGATTTTGGGGGATTTCTATGACCAAGTTATAACACACCTACATTTCAGATTTGAATTACTTCCAATAAATCAGCATATAGTCATTTAAATGTGTGAAACTGGCTAAAAACACTAAAAATCGTAAAGAGTTGGGAATTGGCACTAAAATATGGCCTAGTTTATCTTTAAAATGTAGAGGCGCCATTTTGACCGGCCCGTATCTTATGTACCCCACTCGAAAATGATAAACTATCACGAATTACCATTTATTTTAGGCATTACTTTTCACGGTAAAAATGATAAACTATATCACGAAGTTCCATTTCCGTCAAGATAGTCCGCATTACTTTTTTGTTGAGATATAAACCCCCACAACGGCGGACACAGATTAGGTGACATGCACCTTTTGCATGTCAGTCTAAATTCAAATTTAAACATTGCGAAAAAATCTGGAAAAATCATGCATGTTCACAGCACATATTAAGATAACCCCTAAAAATTTCATATCAAAATTCGAAACATACATCGAGAAACAAAAAAGAGAAACTCAGATGTGAATAGTGTACAGAGAAACTTAGATTTCTCTTTTCTGTTTCTCGATGTATGTTTCGAATTTTGATCTGAAATTTTTAGGGGTTATCTTAATATGTGTTTTGAACATGCATGATTTTTTTCAGATTTTTTGGCAATGTTTAAATTTGGATTTAGGCCGCATGTCCCACGGGACATGCAAAAGGTGCATGTCACCTGATCTCTATCCCACAACGGCCATCTCCTCCTTAATTTATTGTGTAAAACCCCCACAACGGTCACCTCCTCCTTAATTTATTGTGTAAACCCCTACAACGGTCATCTCTTCCTTATAAACAACCACAACGACCATCCCTTGTGTCAATAGGTTCTGCCTCTCTCTTCTTCGTTCACATACACTTGATCCATTGCCATGGCGTCCACGTCTCGGACACCGACCAGAAGGGGAAGGGGAAGGGGCGGCCGGGGTGATGGATCATCATCATTGCCACCACCACCGTCAACACTGTCTTTGATCATAGAGGAGTTCTTCATCGTCGTCTATGAAGACCCTTTGGTCAAGAAGGTACGTACGCGTTCCCACATATATGATGCATGTGATTAATTATGGGCATGTTCTAAAAAACATTTAATTTCAAACGATCGGCGCTCGATCTCTTTGCAGGCTCTCCCAAAAAAGTTTGCGGACTATCTTGACGGCCAGGAGCCGCTGATACGTCTCCAACGTATCGATAATTTCTTATGTTCCATGCTACTTTATTGATGATACCTACATGTTTTATGCACATTATATGTCATATTTATGCATTTTGGAACTAACCTATTAACAAGATGCCGAAGAGCCAGTTGCTGTTTTGTTTTTGGTTTCAGAAATCCTAGTAAGGAAATATTCTCGGAATTGGACGAAACTTTCGCCCGGGTCCTATTTTTGCACGAAGCTTCCAGAAGACCGAAGAGATAACGAAGTGGGGCCACGAGGCAGCCGGAGGGGTGGCGGCGCGGCCCCGGCCCTGGCCGCGCCGACCTACCCCTGGGCCCTCGTGTGGCCCCCGCGTTGACCTTCCGCCTACTTAAAGCCTCGTCGCGAACCCCCAGTACCGAGAGCCACGATACGGAAAACCTTCCGGAGACGCCGCCGCCGAATCCCATCTCGGGGATTCAGGAGATCGCCTCCGGCACCCTGCCGGAGAGGGGATTCATCTCCCGGAGGACTCTACACCGCCATGGTCGCCTCCGGAGTGATGAGTGAGTAGTTCACCCTGGACCATGGGTCCATAGCAGTAGCTAGATGGTCGTCTTCTCCTTGTTGTGCTTCATTGTTGGATCTTGTGAGCTGCCTAACATGATCAAGATCATCTATCTGTAATACTATATGTTGTGTTTGTCGGGATCCGATGGATAGAGAGTACTATGATTATGGTGATTATCAATCTATTGTTTATGTGTTGTTTATGATCTTGCATGCTCTCCGTTATTAGTAGAGGCTCTGGCCAAGTTTTTACTCTTAACTCCAAGAGGGAGTATTTATGCTCGATAGTGGGTTCATGCCTCCATTGAATCTGGGACAGTGACAGAAAGTTCTAAGGTTGTGGATGTGCTGTTGCCACTAGGGATAAAACATTGATTCTATGTCTAAGGATGTAGTTGTTGATTACATTACGCACCATACTTAATGCAATTGTCTGTTGCTTAGCAACTTAATACTGGAGGGGTTCGGATGATAACCTGAAGGTGGACTTTTTAGGCATAGATGCAGTTGGATGGCGGTCTATGTACTTTGTCGTAATGCCCAATTAAATCTCACTATATTTATCATATCATGTATATGCATTGTTATGCCTTTCTCTATTTGTCAATTGCCCGACTGTAATTTGTTCACCCAACATGCTTTTATCTTATGGGAGAGACACCTCTAGTGAACTGTGGACCCCGGTCCTATTCTTTACATAGCATACAATCTACTGCAATTGTGTTTACTGTTTTCTTTGCAAACATCTTCCACTCGATACGTTTAATCCTTTGTTACAGCAAGCCGGTGAGATTGACAACCTCACAGTTTCGTTGGGACAAAGTACTTGGGTTGTGTTGTGCAGGTTCCACGTTGGCGCCGGAATCCTGGTGTTGCGCCGCATCACATTTCGCGACCATCAACCTTCAACGTGCTTCTTGGCTCCTACTGGTTCGATTAAACCTTGGTTTCTTTCTGAGGGAAAACTTGCCTTGTGCGCATCATACCTTCCTCTTGGGGTTCCCAACGGACGTGTACATCTACGCGCATCAAGCACTGGCGCCGTTGCCGGGAGATCAAGACACGCTGCAAGGGGAGTCTCCACTTCTCAATCTCTTTACTTTGTTTTTGTCTTGCTTTATTTTATTTACTACTTTGTTTGCTGCACCTAAACAAAATACAAAAAAATTAGTTGCTAGTTTTACTTTATTTACTGTCTTGCTCTCTATATCAAAAACACAAAAAAATTAGTTACTTGTTTTTACTTTGTTTGCCTAGTTTACTTTTTGCTTATTGCATCATGTTTCCTTTTAATTTCACCACAAAAGACATACCGGTAGGACGTGGGTCCATAGTTGGGAGAAATAATATAGAAGAATTTTTCAATCATGTTAGTATCACTGAAGATTTTGAAGATAGACACTTGGTAGAACTTGCACCTACCTATGAAATTGCTGCTGCTGCTTTAGTTAGCATGTTGGAAACTAAATTTGTTAATCTCAATCCTATAATCCAACACATGTTTCTTACACTTGGTGATATGGAAGAAGGGGAAAAGAAAGATTTTGTTTTAGAAACCCTTCTTAGAGAATTTGGCGGTCTAGCAAGAGAGGCTAGAAAGGTTTTTGCTAAATTTAATATGCTAGGTTCTCATACCAATTTTATTGGTCTACTTGAAAAAATGGACATGGATAGAATAAGGTACACTAATAACATTAATGATGGTGGGGAAATCAAAGCACCAATACCATGTAAACTCCTAGCTATGAATGATGCACTAGAAGATAACTATGCTTGGCTTGTTCCTGAAAATTTGTTCGATGAGAGTAGCAAGCCTAAGACTAATGAAAAGGGAGACGCTAAAACTTATATATCAAATATACTATGCTTGGTTGAGAAAACTCCCAACACCCCTGGTAATGATGTTGATGCTTCTACTCTCGATGTTACTTGATTTGCACTTTCTGCGCCTAGCTGAAAGGCGTTAAAGGAGACAACCCATGTTTTTACCTACAGCAATTTTTGTTTTGTTGAGTCTTGGAAGTTGTTTACTACTGTAGCAACCTCTCCTTATCATGTTTTTGTGCCAAGTAAAGTTTCTATGTCAAAGTTGATGTTATATTTGGGATCGCTGCGCAGAAACAACATTGCTGTCTGTCATGAATCTGGGCACAGTTCTCTGTAGAAAATTCGAAAAAATCTGCCAATTTACGAGCGTGATCCTCAGATATGTACGCAACTTTCATTAGTTTTGAGTTTTTCCATTTGAGCAAGTCTGGTGCCAGCTTTAAATTCGTCTTTACGGACTGTTCTGTTTTTGACAGATTCTGCCTTTTATTTCGCATTGCCTCTTTTGCTATGTTGGATTTATTTCTTTGATCCACTAATGTCCAGTAGCATTATGCAATGTCCAGAAGTGAAAATAATGATTGTGTCACCTCTGAATGAGTGAATTATTAATTGTGCACTAACCCTCTAATGAGTTTGCTTGAAGTTTGGTGTGAAAGAAGTTTTCAAGGGTCAAGAGAGGAGAATGATATACTATGATCAAGAGGAGTGAAAGCTCTAAGCTTGGGGATGCCCCCGTGGTTCACCCCTGCATATTCTAAGAAGACTCAAGCGTCTAAGCTTGGGGATGCCCAAGGCATCCCCTTCTTCATCGACAACATCATCAGGTTCCTCCCCTGAAACTATATTTTTATTCAGTCACATCTTGTGTTCTTTACTTGGAGCGTCGGTTTGTTTTTGTTTTTGTTTTTGTTTGAATAAAATGGATCCTAGCATTCACTTTGTGGGAGAGAGACACGCTCCGCTGTTGCATATGGACACATGTGTCCTTAGGCTTTACTCATAATGTTCAAGGCAAAGTTTCTTCTTCGTTAAATTATTATATGGTTGGAATTGGAAAATGCTACATGTAGTAATTCTAAAATGTCTTGGATAATGTGATACTTGGCAATTGTTGTGCTCATGTTTAAGCTCTTGCATCATATGCTTTGCACCCATTAATGAAGAAATACATAGAGCTTGCTAAAATTTGATTTGCATATTTGGTTTCTCTAAGGTCTAGATAATATCTAGTATTGAGTTTTGAACAACAAGGAAGACGGTGTAGAGTCTTATAATGTTTACAATATGTCTTTTATGTGAGTTTTGCTGCACCTGTTCATCCTTGAGTTTGCTTCAAATAACCTTGCTAGCCTAAACCTTGTATCGAGAGGGAATACTTCTCATGCATCCAAAATCCTTGAGCCAACTACTATGCCATTTGTGTCCACCATACCTACCTACTACATGGTATTTCTCCGCCATTCCAAAGTAAATTGCTTGAGTGCTACCTTTAAAATTCCATCATTCACCTTTGCAATATATAGCTCATGGGACAAAGTAGCTTTAAAAACTATCGTAGTATTGAATATGTACTTATGCACTTTATATTTTATTAAGTTGCTTGTTGTGCGATAACCATGCTTCTGGGGAACGCCATCAACTATTGTTGAATATCATGTGAGTTGCTATGCATGTCCGTCTTGTCTGAAGGATCTATCATTTTAGTGGTTGGAGCATGCAAAATTGTTAGAGAAGAACATTGGGCCGCTAACTAAAGCCATGAACCATGGTTGAAGTTTCAGTTTTGGACATATATCCTCAATCTCATATGAGAATAATAATTGTTGTCACATGCTTATGCATTAAAGAGGAGTCCATTATCTGTTGTCCATGTTGTCCCGGTATGGATGTATAAGTTGAGAATAATCAAAAGCGAGAAATCCAAAATGCGAGCTTTCTCCTTAGACCTTTGTACAGGCGGCATGGAGGTACCCCTTTGTGACACTTGGTTGAAACATGGCATGCAAAGATCCGGTAGTCCAAGCTAAGTAGGACGAGGTGCGGACACTATTAGTATACTATGCATGAGGCTTGCAACTTGTAAGATATAATTTACATAACTCATATGCTTTATTACTACCGTTGACAAAATTGTTTCATGTTTTCAAAATAAAAGCTCTAGCACAAATACAGCAATCGATGCTTTCCTCTTGAAGGACCATTCTTTTACTTTTATTGTTGAGTCAGTTTACCTATCTCCTTCCACCTAAGAAGCAAACACTTGTGTGAACTGTGCATTGATTCCTACATATTTGCATATTGCACTTGTTATATTACTTTATGTTGACAATATCCATGAGATATACATGTTATAAGTTGAAAGCAACCGCTGAAACTTAATCTTCCTTTGTGTTGCTTCAACACCTTTACTTTGATTTATTGCTTTATGAGTTAACTCTTATGCAAGACTTATTGATGCTTGTCTTGAAGTACTATTCATGAAAAGTCTTTGCTTTATGATTCTTGTTTACTCATGTCATTACCTTTGCTTTGATCGCTGCATTCATTACATATGTTTACAAATAGTATGATCAAGATTATGATGGCATGTCACTTCAGAAATTATCTTTGTTATCGTTTTACCTGCTCGGGACGAGCAGAACTAAGCTTGGGGATGCTGATACGTCTCCAACGTATCGATAATTTCTTATGTTCCATGCTACTTTATTGATGATACCTACATGTTTTATGCACATTATATGTCATATTTATGCATTTTGGAACTAACCTATTAACAAGATGCCGAAGAGCCATTGCTGTTTTCTGCTGTTTTTGGTTTCAGAAATCCTAGTAAGGAAATATTTCGGAATTGGACGAAACTTTCGCCCAGGGTCCTATTTTTGCACGAAGCTTCCAGAAGACCGAATAGATAACGAAGTGGGGCCACGAGGCAGCCAGAGGGGTGGCCGGCGCGGCCCAGGCCCTAGTCGCGCCGACCTACCCCCTGGGACCCTCGTGTGGCCCCCGCGTTGACCTTCCGCCTACTTAAAGCCTCCGTCGCGAAACCCCAGTCCGAGAGCCACGATACGGAAAACCTTCCGGAGACGCCGCCGCCGCGAATCCCATCTCGGGATTCGGGAGATCGCCTCCGGCACCTGCCGGAGAGGGGATTCATCTCCCGGAGGACTCTACACCGCCATGGTCGCCTCCGGAGTGATGAGTGAGTAGTTCACCCCTGGACCATGGGTCCATAGCAGTAGCTAGATGGTCGTCTTCTCCTTGTTGTGCTTCATTGTTGGATCTTGTGAGCTGCCTAACATGATCAAGATCATCTATCTGTAATACTATATGTTGTGTTTGTCGGGATCCGATGGATAGAGAGTACTATGATTATGGTGATTATCAATCTATTGTTTATGTGTTGTTTATGATCTTGCATGCTCTCCGTTATTAGTAGAGGCTCTGGCCAAGTTTTTACTCTTAACTCCAAGAGGGAGTATTTATGCTCGATAGTGGGTTCATGCCTCCATTGAATCTGGGACAGTGACAGAAAGTTCTAAGGTTGTGGATGTGCTGTTGCCACTAGGGATAAAACATTGATTCTATGTCTAAGGATGTAGTTGTTGATTACATTACGCACCATACTTAATGCAATTGTCTGTTGCTTAGCAACTTAATACTGGAGGGGTTCGGATGATAACCTGAAGGTGGACTTTTTAGGCATAGATGCAGTTGGATGGCGGTCTATGTACTTTGTCGTAATGCCCAATTAAATCTCACTATATTTATCATATCATGTATATGCATTGTTATGCCTTTCTCTATTTGTCAATTGCCCGACTGTAATTTGTTCACCCAACATGCTTTTATCTTATGGGAGAGACACCTCTAGTGAACTGTGGACCCGGTCCTATTCTTTACATAGCATACAATCTACTGCAATTGTGTTTACTGTTTTCTTTGCAAACATCTTCCACTCGATACGTTTAATCCTTTGTTACAACAAGCCGGTGAGATTGACAACCTCACTGTTTCGTTGGGACAAAGTACTTGGTTGTGTTGTGCAGGTTCCACGTTGGCGGGAATCCCTGGTGTTGCGCCGCATCACATTTCGCGACCATCAACCTTCAACGTGCTTCTTGGCTCCTACTGGTTCGATTAAACCTTGGTTTCTTTCTGAGGGAAAACTTGCCACTGTGCGCATCATACCTTCCTCTTGGGGTTCCCAACGGACGTGTACATCTACGCGCATCAGCCAACTAAGGTGTATCTGCGAGCAGCTGACTGCGGTCCTCGTCTCTGGACCGTGGAGGTCCTATTTGACGGACAAGGCCGGATGTACCTCGACAAGGGCTGGGAGAATTTCGCCATCGCGCACGGTGTGGATTTCGGCTGCTTCGTACACTTCAAATATGAAGGCGATGATGTGCTCACAGTGAAGGTGTTCGACGGAACAATGTGCAGGAAGTACTACTACTCGGACGACGATGATACTGACGATGAAAGCGACGACGACGTGAAGCCATGCATCCATCCTCTTTAGATAAGGGGACTATGACCAAAAATATATATGTAGCTTCATATATATGTAGCTTCATATGCATCGATTTTAGAGGTGGATAACTGGAGAGAGAGAGAGAGAGAGAGAGATAGAGAGAGAGAGAGTCTTGATGCGTCTTCTCTTGACAAAGAAGATGGGAGTTTGCCTACCTACCGCACATGACTTGTGCTCACTGAAGTGTGGGACCTCACACATGGGAACCACACGTAAGTGACAGACCTGTTGGTGTAATAACTCAGGTGATCATTATACTGTATTAGTACAAAGTTTCCTATGGATTCAAGGGTAGGAAAGCCAAGTTAACTTATTTACATGACATTATTTTTTCCATGAAGCCAAGTTAACTCATCTATCAATTGGTAAATTCTGGTTATATTCGAAATTTTACTTGAAACTTGTTGGTCATATATGCCATTTTACTACTCGCCTAACACTTTTTCCGCGCGTGAAGGGAGGGGGTGGGCATGATACTTGAAGCTTCATTTTAGAGTGACTAAGAAGGATACAGGCTTACCTTTTCATTTTCATGTTATAAACTTGTTTAAATCCTGGTCAAACTAGGATTTGAACGAGATTCAAATGGGTATAAAAAATAAAAAAACGCACATAGCCTTTTTATGTCATATATATAATGCATGAGTACTCAAGTTGATAAACATGGTCTAGACATATTCAAACTAGAAAAATCATGTATCTACCCTTGCCCTAACCTTAAACTCTGTATTATGGAGTCAAGCATGAAGAGAAGTGGTTTTGGGTTTCAAACATGGAAATTTCAAATTGATGAACAAGTTCTAGGCATATTCAAAACAGAAAAAGCATGTATCTACCCCCTAACCATAAAGTCGGTCGATCTTATGAAGTCTATTAGCATGAAGAGAAGTCTTATTGGTTTCAAACATGGAAATTTCAAGAACCTCCCAAAAGCTTCATTTTAGAGTGACTAAAAAAGGTCCATGCTTGCCTTTTCATTTTCATGTTTTAAAATTGTTTAAATCTTGGTCAAACCTAGCTAGTATTCAACCAAGATTCAAATGGGCATAAAATTCAAAAAAACCAGAAAATGAAAACCAAAGCACATAGCCTTCTTATGTCATATATAGATCAACAAGGTCTAGACATATTCAAAACAGAAAAAAGCATGTATCGATCTACCCCTAACCCTTAACTCTGTCTTATGAAGTCAAGCATGAAGAGAAGTGGTTTTGGGTTACAAATATTATATTGAGATTTCAAGATCGAACCCCCCAAAAGCTTCATTTTAGAATGACTAAGAAGGATCCAGGCTTGCCTTTTCATTTTCATGTGTTTTAAACTTGCTAAAATCTTGGTCAAACCTAGGACTTGACCAATATTCAAATGGGCATAAACATTCAGAAAAAATCAAAAAATGAAAACCAAAGCACATAGCCTTCTTATGTCATATATATATAGTAAGCATTCAAGTTGATCGATATGAACAAGGTCTAGACATATTCAAAACAGAAAAAGCATGTATCTACCCCTAGCCCTTAACTATGTCTTATGAAGTCAAGCATGAAGAGAAGTGGTTTTGGGTTTCAAACATGGAAATTTCAAAAACTTCCCGCCAAAAGCTTAATTTTAGAGTGAATAAGAAGGATCCAAGCTTAATTACCTTTTCATTTTAAGGATTTATGCTTGTTTAAATCTTGGTCAAACATAGGATTTGACCAACACACATATAGTCTTCTTATGTCATATAATGAGCATTCAAGTTGATAAACATGGTCTAGACATATTAAAACAAGAAAAATCATGTATCTACCATGTCCCTAACCCTAAACTCGATCTGTCTTATGAAGTCAAACATGAAGAGAAGTGGTTTTGGGTTTCAAACATGGAAATTTCTAGACCCCCCCAAAGCTTCATTTTAGAGTGACTAATTAAGAAGGATACAGGCTTACCTTTTCATTTTCATGTTTTAATCTTGTTTAAATCTTGGTCAAACCTAGGATTTGACCAAGATTCAAATGGGCATAAAAATTCAAAAAACATAAAAAAATGAAAAACTAAAGCACATAGCCTTCTTATGTCATATATATATAGTAAGCCTTCAAGTTGATGAACAAGGTGTAGACATATTCAAAATAGAAAAAGCATGTATCTACCCCCTAACCCTTAACTATGTCTTATGAAGTTAGGCATGAAGATAAGTGGTTTTGGGTTTCAAACATGGAAATTTCAAAAACATCCCAAAAGCTTAATTTTAGAGTGACTAAAAAGGATCGAAGCTTACCTTTTCATTTTCATGTTTATGCGTGTTTAAATCTTGGTCAAACATAGGATTTGACCAAGATTCAAATGGGCATAAACATTCAGAAAAAAATAAAAAATAAAAAACCAACGCACATTAGTAGCCCAAAATCGAACCAGTAGTTGGATATTTTTGAACTTGATCTGTAGTAGTGGGCAAAACCCTAGATTAACCTATTTAATCATAAATTGAAAAAAAAATCAGCAAAAAGAAAAACCAAAGCAAACCAGACAAATCATGTATCTATACCCCCTAACCCTAAACTCCGTCTTATGAAGTCAAGCATGAAGAGAAGTGGTTTTGGGTTTCAAACATGGAAATTTCAAAAACCTCCCAAAATTAAGCCTGTTTTCAAATATTTCAAACTTATTCAAATTTGGTTCAAATTTGAAAGACATACAAGTTATAGCACACATATTGCATACATTTTCACACAAACTGCACTAGATGCTAACCCTATAATTTGAGGCCATTTGGATGAGGTCGAAAAAATTCTTGGATTAGAATCGTGTTGTTCGAACCCCGTAGTTGGATTTTTTTGAACCCTTGATCTGTAGAACTGGGCAAAACCCGAGTTTAACCTATTTAATTATAGATTCGTATATCGATTTTTCTACTACCTTTTTATTATTACTATGCAGCACATGGGTGTTTGCCCGTCGAGTGAAACACGGAGGAAGAGGGATCACTCGGAAGGAGAGAAGAAGGGAGAGCATTATGGTGTCTCCCCTTTTTCGGGTGATGATGTTGACTTTTGTGCAGGGTTTGTCAGTGAGCAGGAGGTGCGAGCGAGCGAGCGAGCGGCGAGTCGGCGGAGAATGAGAGAGATTTGTTTTTTTGTGAGAGGGACAACCGAAGGATCCAGAAGGACCCACAGACTTCCAATACGCATCGATGCGTCTTCTCTTGACAAAGAAGATGGGAGTTTGTACCTACTGCACGTGACTTGTGCTCACTGAAGTGTGGGACCTCAAGGGTGGGCACCACACGTAAGTGACAGACCTGTTGGTGTAAAAACTCGGTTGATTATAATAGTGCATTAGAACAAAGTTTCCTATGGATTCAAGGGTAGGAAATCCAAGTTAACTCATTTACGTGTTAAACTTGTCTAAATCTTGGTCAAACCTAGGATTTGACCAAGATTCAAATGGGCAGAAAAATAAAAATACAGAAAAATGAAAAACAAAATCACATAGTCTTCTTATGTCATATAGTAAGCATTAAAGTTGATAAACAAGGTCTAGACATATCAAACCATACAAATCATGTATCTACCCCTAACCCCTAAACTCCGTCTTATGAAGTCAAGCATGAAGAGAAGTGGTTTTGGGTTTCAAACATGGAAATTTCAAAATCCTCCCAAAAGCCCCTTTTCAAATATTTCAAACTTATTCAAATTTGGTTCAAATTTGAAAGACATACAAGTTATAGCACACATAGTGCATACATTTTCACAAAAACTGCACTAGATGCTAACCCTATAGCTTGAGGCCATTTGGATGAGGTCGAAAAAATTCTTGGATTAGAATCGTGTTGTTCGAACCCCGTAGTTGGATTTTTTTGAACCCTTGATCTGTAGAACTGGGCAAAACCCGAGTTTAGAGTGACTAAGAAGGATACATGCTTCCCTTTTCATTTTCATGTTTTAAACTTGTTTAAATTATCTTGGTCAAACCTAGGATTAGACAAGATTCAAATGGGCATCAAAATTGAAAAAAATCAGCAAAAAGGAAAACCAAAGCAAATAGTTTTCTTATGTCATATAGTAAGCATTAAAGTTGATAAACAAGGTCTAGACATATTCAAACCAGACAAATCATGTAGCTATACCCCTAACCCCTAAACTCTATCTTATGAAGTCAAGCATGTGAAGAGAAGTGGTTTTGGGTTTCAAACATGGAAATTTCAAAAACCTCCCAAAAGCTTCATTTTAGAGTGACTAAGAAGGATCCATGCTTCCCTTTTCATTTTCATGTTTTAAACTTGTTTAAATTATCTTGGTCGTCAAACCTAGGATTTGACAAGATTCAAATGGGCATCAAATTTGAAAAAAAATCAGAAAAAAGAAAAACCAAAGCAAATAGTTTTCTTATGTCATATAGTAAGCATTGAATTTGATAAACAAGGTCCATACATATTCAAACCACACAAATCATGTATCTATACCCCCTAAGCCCTAAATTAATTAACTATGTCTTATGAAGTCAAGCATGTGAAGAGAAGTGGTTTTGGGTTTCAAACATGGAAATTTCAAAAACCTCCCAAAAGCTTCATTTTAGAGTGACTAAGAAGGATCCATGCTTACATTTGCATTTTCATATTTTAAACTTGTTTAAATCATTATCAAACCTAGGATTTGACCAAGATACAAATGGGTGGGCACAAAATTCAAAAAAATCAGAAAAATGAAAAACAAAAGCACATAGTCTTCTTATATATGTCATATCGTAAGCATTCGAGTTGATAAACGAGGTCTAGGTATATCCAAACCAGACAAATCATGTATCTACCCCCGTCGATCTTATGAAGTCTAGCATGAAGAGAAGTCGTTTTGGGTTTCAAACATGGAAATTTCAAGAACATCCCAAAAGCTTCATTTTAGAGTGACTAAGAAGGATACATGCTTACCTTTTAATTTTCATGTTTTAAACTTGTTTAAATCTTGGTTGAACCTAGGATTTGACCAAGATTCAAATATATGGGAATAAAATTCAGAAAAAACAGAAAAATGAAAAACCAAAGCACATAGTCTTCTTATGTCTATAGTTAGCATTAAAGTTGATAAACAGGTCTAGACATATTCAAACTAGAAAATCATGTATATATCTACACCCCTAACCCTAAACTCTGTCTTATGAAGTCAAGCATGCATGAAGAGAAGTGGTTTTTTTGTTCCAAACATGGAAATTTCAAAAACCCTCCCAAGAGCTACATTTTGGGGTGACTAAGAAGGATAGATGCTTATTTTTTCATATTCATGATTTAAACTTGTTTAAACCATGGTCAAACCTAGGATTTGACCAAGATTCAAATGGGCATCAAAATTGAAAAAAAATCAGCAAAAATAAAAACCAAAGCAAATAGTTTTCTTATGTTATATAGTAAGCATTAAAGTTGATAAACAAGGTCTAGACATATTCAAACCAGACAAATCATGTATCTATACCCCTAACCCCTAAACTCTGTCTTATGAAGTCAAGCATGAAGAGAAGTGGTTTTGGGTTTCAAACATGGAAATTTCAAAAACCTCCCAAAAGCCCCTTTTCAAATATTTCAAACTTATTCAAATTTGGTTCAAATTTGAAAGACATACAAGTTATAGCACACATAGTGCATACATTTTCACACAAACTGCACTAGATGCTAACCCTATAATTTGAGGCCATTTGGATGAGGTCGAAAAAATTCTTGGATTAGAATCGTGTTGTTCGAACCCCGTAGTTGGATTTTTTTGAACCCTTGATCTGTAGAACTGGGCAAAACCCGAGTTTAACCTATTTAATTATAGATTCGTATATCGATTTTTCTACTACCTTTTTATTATTACTATGCAGCACATGGGTGTTTGCCCGTCGAGTGAAACACGGAGGAAGAGGGATCACTCGGAAGGAGAGAAGAAGGGGTGTCTCCCCTTTTCGGGTGATGATGTTGACTTTTGTGCAGGGTTTGTCAGTGAGCAGGAGGTGCGAGCGAGCGAGCGAGCGAGTCGAGCGAGGCGAGAATGAGAGAGATTTGTTTTTTGTGAGAGGGACAACCGAAGGATCCAGAAGGACCCACAGACTTCAATACGCATCGATGCGTCTTCTCTTGACAAAGAAGATGGCTGGGAGTTTGCGTACCTACGCACGTGACTTGTGCTCACTGAAGTGTGGGACCTCAAGGGTGGGCACCACACGTAAGTGACAGACCTGTTGGTGTAAAAACTCGGTTGATTATAATAGTGCATTAGAACAAAGTTTCCTATGGATTCAAGGGTAGGAAATCCAAGTTAACTCATTTACGTGTTAAACTTGTCTAAATCTTGGTCAAACCTAGGATTTGACCAAGATTCAAATGGGCAGAAAAATAAAAAAAGAAAAATGAAAAACAAAATCACATAGTCTTCTTATGTCATATAGTAAGCATTAAAGTTGATAAACAAGGTCTAGACATATCAAACCATACAAATCATGTATCTACCCCTAACCCCTAAACTCCGTCTTATGAAGTCAAGCATGAAGAGAAGTGGTTTTGGGTTTCAAACATGGAAATTTCAAAATCCTCCCAAAAGCCCCTTTTCAAATATTTCAAACTTATTCAAATTTGGTTCAAATTTGAAAGACATACAAGTTATAGCACACATAGTGCATACATTTTCACAAAAACTGCACTAGATGCTAACCCTATAGCTTGAGGCCATTTGGATGAGGTCGAAAAAATTCTTGGATTAGAATCGTGTTGTTCGAACCCCGTAGTTGGATTTTTTGAACCCTTGATCTGTAGAACTGGGCAAAACCCGAGTTTAGAGTGACTAAGAAGGATACATGCTTCCCTTTTCATTTTCATGTTTTAAACTTGTTTAAATTATCTTGGTCAAACCTAGGATTAGACAAGATTCAAATGGGCATCAAAATTGAAAAAAAATCAGCAAAAAGGAAAACCAAAGCAAATAGTTTTCTTATGTCATATAGTAAGCATTAAAGTTGATAAACAAGGTCTAGACATATTCAAACCAGACAAATCATGTAGCTATACCCCCTAACCCCTAAACTCTATCTTATGAAGTCAAGCATGTGAAGAGAAGTGGTTTTGGGTTTCAAACATGGAAATTTCAAAAACCTCCCAAAAGCTTCATTCTAGAGTGACTAAGAAGGATCCATGCTTCCCTTTTCATTTTCATGTTTTAAACTTGTTTAAATTATCTTGGTCGTCAAACCTAGGATTTGACAAGATTCAAATGGGCATCAAATTTGAAAAAAAATCAGAAAAAAGAAAAACCAAAGCAAATAGTTTTCTTATGTCATATAGTAAGCATTGAATTTGATAAACAAGGTCCATACATATTCAAACCACACAAATCATGTATCTATACCCCCTAAGCCCTAAATTAATTAACTATGTCTTATGAAGTCAAGCATGTGAAGAGAAGTGGTTTTGGGTTTCAAACATGGAAATTTCAAAAACCTCCCAAAAGCTTCATTTTAGAGTGACTAAGAAGGATCCATGCTTACATTTGCATTTTCATATTTTAAACTTGTTTAAATCATTATCAAACCTAGGATTTGACCAAGATACAAATGGGTGGGCACAAAATTCAAAAAAATCAGAAAAATGAAAAACAAAAGCACATAGTCTTCTTATATATGTCATATCGTAAGCATTCGAGTTGATAAACGAGGTCTAGGTATATCCAAACCAGACAAATCATGTATCTACCCCCGTCGATCTTATGAAGTCTAGCATGAAGAGAAGTCGTTTTGGGTTTCAAACATGGAAATTTCAAGAACATCCCAAAAGCTTCATTTTAGAGTGACTAAGAAGGATACATGCTTACCTTTTAATTTTCATGTTTTAAACTTGTTTAAATCTTGGTTGAACCTAGGATTTGACCAAGATTCAAATATATGGGAATAAAATTCAGAAAAAAACAGAAAAATGAAAAACCAAAGCACATAGTCTTCTTATGTCTATAGTTAGCATTAAAGTTGATAAACAGGTCTAGACATATTCAAACTAGAAAATCATGTATATATCTACACCCCTAACCCTAAACTCTGTCTTATGAAGTCAAGCATGCATGAAGAGAAGTGGTTTTTTTTGTTCCAAACATGGAAATTTCAAAAACCCTCCCAAGAGCTACATTTTGGGGTGACTAAGAAGGATAGATGCTTATTTTTTCATATTCATGATTTAAACTTGTTTAAACCATGGTCAAACCTAGGATTTGACCAAGATTCAAATGGGCATCAAAATTGAAAAAAAATCAGCAAAAATAAAAACCAAAGCAAATAGTTTTCTTATGTTATATAGTAAGCATTAAAGTTGATAAACAAGGTCTAGACATATTCAAACCAGACAAATCATGTATCTATACCCCTAACCCCTAAACTCTGTCTTATGAAGTCAAGCATGAAGAAAAGTGGTTTTGGGTTTCAAACATGGAAATTTCAAAAACCTCCCAAAAGCCCCTTTTCAAATATTTCAAACTTATTCAAATTTGGTTCAAATTTGAAAGACATACAAGTTATAGCACACATAGTGCATACATTTTCACACAAACTGCACTAGATGCTAACCCTATAATTTGAGGCCATTTGGATGAGGTCGAAAAAATTCTTGGATTAGAATCGTGTTGTTCGAACCCCGTAGTTGGATTTTTTTGAACCCTTGATCTGTAGAACTGGGCAAAACCCGAGTTTAACCTATTTAATTATAGATTCGTATATCGATTTTTCTACTACCTTTTTATTATTACTATGCAGCACATGGGTGTTTGCCCGTCGAGTGAAACTCGGAGGAAGAGGGATCACTCGGAAGGAGAGAAGAAGGGAGAGCATTATGGTGTCTCCCCTTTTTCGGGTGATGATGTTGACTTTTGTGCAGGGTTTGTCAGTGAGCAGGAGGTGCGAGCGAGCGAGTCGAGCGAGGCCGAGAATGAGAGAGATTTGTTTTTTTTTGTGAGAGGGACAACCGAAGGATCCAGAAGGACCCACAGACTTCCAATACGCATCTGATGCATCTTCTCTTGACAAAGAAGATGGCTGGGACTTTGCGTACCTACTGCACGTGACTTGTGCTCACTGAAGTGTGGGACCTCACGCGTGGGCACCACACGTAAGTGACAGACCTGTTGGTGTAAAAACTCGGTTGATTATAATAGTGCATTAGAACAAAGTTTCCTATGGATTCAAGGGTAGGAAATCCAAGTTAAATCATTTACGTGTTAAACTTGTCTAAATCTTGGTCAAACCTAGGATTTGACCAAGATTCAAATGGGCAGAAAAATAAAAAAACAGAAAAATGAAAAACAAAATCACATAGTCTTCTTATGTCATATAGTAAGCATTAAAATTGATAAACAAGGTCTAGACATATCAAACCATACAAATCATGTATCTACCCCCTAACCCCTAATCTCCGTCTTATGAAGTCAAGCATGAAGAGAAGTGGTTTTGGGTTTCAAACATGGAAATTTCAAAAACCTCCCAAAAACTTCATTTTAGAGTGACTAAGAAGGATACATGCTTCCCTTTTCATTTTCTTGTTTTAAACTTGTTTAAATTATCTTGGTCAAACCTAGGATTTGACAAGATTCAAAGATACATGCTTCCCTTTTCATTTGACATGAATCCTTGTGGCACGACCATGTTGGGGTCACTCCTGGCTGTCTACCCAGCCGAGCATGCGGGCTCTATTACCTTGTACGAATCCTCGTTTTAAACAAAGAAGTGAACAAACGCCCCCCCCCCCCGCGCCACACACACACACTTTCTCTCTCTCTCTTTCTCTCTCTCTCTCTCTCTCTCTCTCTCTCTCTCTCTCTCTCTCTCTCTAACCGGCTTTAGATATCGCATCATTTGTCTGTCAGACTCCATTGATTTGCCCCAAGTTCAACAAGGTCGCCCCCTTTTCCTCTGAGAGTCCATTGATTTTTATTTGCTGGTGTCACTTGTGCTAAACTGTCATTCCTTGTACTCCCTCCGATTCATATTATTTGATGGTAATATAGATGCATCTATACACATTATAGTTGTAGATACATCCATTTTACCATCAATTAATATTGATCGGAGTTGCAGCGTGGTATGAGGCCTGCCGCCTGCCACCGTCGGCGAGGTTCCAAGTAAACGGCGCCAGAAGAAGAGTAGCGCGGCTCCGGATTCAACCAACTGGCGGCGATGGACGGCACTATGGAAATAAACGCTACGAATTTGGAGGCCATCGCGTACAACATCGCTGGAACGGCGCAGGTCATGTGCTCCCACGACGGCTGCGGGGTCATCGTCAGCTACCACGAGTCCCTAAGCCACCAGATCGCGTGCCCGCACGGCCGGTGCAACTGCACGGAGCAGGGCTGCGACTTCGCCGCCCCACCGTCAGCGCTCCTCGTTCACCTCGCAGAGGCCCACTCGATTCAGGTGCACAGGTTAGAGTATGGCAAGTCCATAGAGTTCCGGGTGACCATGACGCACCCGTGCTCGCCGTGCAGGCTGCTCGTCGTCGAAGGGGATGACGGCTCCGTGTTCGTCCTGTACATCGACGCGCTCGGCCCGGCCATTGTCTTGTCTTTGGTATGCGTCAGTTCGGCCACATCCGTGTGGCCGCTCTACAGGGTGAAGATCTGGGCGCACGGCCCGCCGCCGTCCTCGAAATCGGACTGCAGGCGGGATGTCGTGAAGATGTCTGCCGATGCTTCTGGCAGCGCGTCGCCGGGCGCTGTCGTGTTTGAGGAGCTCACGTCGTTCCTCGTTGTGCCGGGGCCATACCTCGTTGGTGCTGGATCGTCCAAGGAGCTGCGTTTCTACATTCGCATATGCAAGCAGATGTAGCTACTGCTACTTTGCGTAGTTGAAAAAACTGTCAATTTGTCATGAGGAATGATAAATTTCGATGAAAAGTACTTGATTGTTCGTACGGCTGCTATTTTTTTATGGATTCTTCGTTTCATATTTGTGCTGAACTGTTTGTAGTAGTACTTATACTGTACTTAATAATAATGCAGCGTGGAAGTGAATACTCCTTTTTTTTGTGAATCGGAAGTGAATACTCCAACTATATGTAATTGTAACCCCTCCATCTGATTTATATAAAACTATGTGCACTTCCAGATCATTTCTCCTGTTTTTTAGATGTCCTTTCACTTACTATAAAAAACAAAGAAGCACTGCTGCTTTGATTCAAAGGAATGTGGAGAGTGTAGAAATAGGAAAGGTGTAGGATTGAAATTTTCCCATAGGAATCAAATCCAACATAATTCCTATGTCAATCCTATGAATCAAAGAAGCCCTAAGTGGTTACCGGTGCTTAATGCACAGTTCCAAAAAGTTCATCCCGCAGTCCAAATAACTAATAATCAGATGATGTCAATTTTTGTGTATGTAGTTGTGCCTATTACCATCACAAATATAGTCTCAAATAGTATGATGGTGGAGATACACATTTTTTAACTACCATGATTTTCGGTAAATGCTTAGTCAATTTTGACATAATTTGACTTTCTAAAAATAATATAAGCTAAGCTTTGAGATGGAGGTACTATATTGGGTTTTCCTCGTCTTAAGCAAAATCCCTTCCCATCCCCTTAAATAGAGTACTCCAGCCTCGAGGCTAGGAGATAAGAGAGGCCATCGATAGGCCACATACTCCTCGCGCGCTCGCAATGCTGGAAACTGTCACCGTTACCCTGAAGATGGACTCCACCGTGCTTCACTGCATTTTCTGCTCCCAGCCCCTCAAGCCCCCCGTCTTCAAGGTCGATCCCTTTCCCTCCCACACTCCATTGATGTTTCTTTTGTGGGTTCACTACTGCAAAAATGGCAATCCACGAACTTTGATTTGTGCAGTGCAAGGGTAATCATTTGGCCTGCGGCCGCTGCCTCAGCGAGCTTCCCGGGAACCGGTGCCATAGGTGCGTGGAACCCCGCGGCGGATTCGAGCACGACCCGGCAATGGACGCCGTCGTATCAGCGGCGACGGTTGAGTGCCCCCACAGCAGCTGCGGGAGCTTGGTGGCCTACCACCAGGTCCACGACCACAAGATTGCATGCCCGCACGCCCCTTGCGCTTGCACGGAGCCCGGCTGCGACTTCGCCGCCCCGCCAACAGCGCTCGTCGCCCACTTTGCAGCGGCCCACTCGATCCAAGTGCACAAGCTCCCGCCGTACAACACGACCAAAGTGTTCGAGGTGCTGGTGCCGGTGCCGGGTTCGCCGTGCCTGCGGATCATCGCCGAAGGGGAGGACGGCGCCGTGTTCGTCCTGATCATCGGCGTGCTCGGTTCGACTTCGACCACCATCGTGTCTACCGTGTGCGTTAGGGCGGCCGCGTGCGTGTGGCCTCTGTACACGGCAAAGATGTGGGCGAATGGGCCGGCGTCGTGCTCGTTGGCGCACTCGAGGAGCAGGGCGGACACCGTGAATGTGTCATTGGAGGCGTCGAGCTGCGCCTTGCCGGGCGACGTCGCGTTTGATGAACTCACGTCGTTCCTCTCGGTACCGCCGCTGTACCAGGTGCTTGGTGGACCTTCCAAGCTGCTGCGTTTCTACATTCGCATCGAGAAGGAGAACAATTAATCCTCAAAATAAGTACTCCTTATATAGAAAGGGACTAACTGTTTTTCGTCCTGCTAATGCAACCTTGAGGTGACCGGGACAACTTTGTACAAAGCATCGTGCTCATATAAATATACGTACTCTACAAAATCATCAGCAGTGGAGTACCTCGTAGGTGCCATGTCCATGGATCGACAAGACAAGACACATACATAGACTGGGTCACTGGGAGATGGATATTACTACTGGATAGCTGTCCTGACGTGATAGGATGCCTACATACACCCTACTCGGCAGGTGACGATACCTTCCCAACAAAGGTATCCAGTCCCATCCATTGATTATATTTTATTATGGACGGAGAGCATTCTACTACGTAGAAGAGATGTCATGTCTTGGGGCAGAGGTTCGGCTTAATCATGGTTTAGATGACTCTAATGTAGATGTATCTAGACATATTGTAACTATAGATACTTCCATTTTAGCATCAAGTAATGTGGATCGGAGGGAGTAATACTATAGTACAATATACTCAGTATAAGGTTAACTTTGGCACACGCTGGGACGCACATATTTGTTAGAAGTACACACATGCAAGACAGAGCACAGAGTAAAATAATTACTATTTACTTATGGGCAACCAAAAGCTTGTACGTGTCCACTCTATATATGGGCATGGACTACACTTATTGCTTGTGGACGAGGATAGCTGTTGTGGACAACACAGTGGATGCTGTTAGAGTGAAACGGCACACTTATTATGGATCGTAGGGAGTATGCAAGATAAAAAAAGATCTACCATACATATTAGTATTATTATCATCAGTTATGTACTCATGACACTGGGAGCATACACACACGATCGTACATACTACAGTAGTACTGTACTACTTTTAAAACTACTTGCAAGATAAAATATACTGTACTACTTATCACTGGGTGCATACACACACGATCGTATACATACTAGTACTGTACTACTTTTAACACTAGGCTATCCTTTTCAGTGGTCTTCCTCTTCAGCTTCCACAGCCTGTACCATGTTGCTCTTCTTCTTCTTCTTCTTCTTCTTCTTCTTCTTCTTCTTACTCCCGCTGTCCTGGAATTCCGCCAATTTTTGTTGACCCTTCTCAAAGTTCACTATTCGCCTGTATACCTCATATGTCGCGTATGCGTCGATGCTTGCATACAGGATATGCTTCATGGACAAGGGCACCTGCTTCCACACCTTGTGTTCCTCTTTCGTAAGTTTTTTCATGATAGATTTGTACTGGCTGTCTATAATGGCCGCAGCATAGTAAGCCAACGAATCCTTATTGTTACTAGTGGAATCGGCAGGCTTCCACCTTTTCTGGATGTCCACGAAGTTCGCCACTGAGAGGTTGCAACGCCCAAGCCTGGTAATGTCGTTGCCGATGTCAACACCTGCAAATGTTATGTCAGGCCTGCCAAGAAAGTCAGCGAGTTTGGGGCAGGGCTGGTCGGCCGAGGAAATCTGGTACAGGAGGCAGTCTGTGCCCATGCACAACTGTATGAGGGCAGCCTTCTGTTCAGGCCCATAGGTGTACTCTACGTCTAGGCCAACAATTTTGTACGAGTCTTCTTTCTCCAGTATCAACTCGATTTTGTTGATGTGTTCCTCCACCTTAGACGCCATATTGGTATAGTTCGCCGTAATGGTGGTTGTTCCATGAGCGAGGAAAGTGTGTCCTTGGTAGAACGCTTCCATGGAGGGTAGCGAGAGAGGGGCACAGGCGAGAGTGTCAGGGAGAAGACGAAATGAGGAAGACGAATGTTAACCGCCACGCCAGGGCCTGGAAACCGCCCGTCGCTAGATGCATGCATTTGGACGGTTTTGAAGATGACGGGCCATAGGGCACGAATGCAGTTTCCCTGTTAAAATAATAATAACCGCCCACGTACTTAATTAATTGTATGCTTATTTGTTTCTCGAGAGGAGCCTAGTTTTTTTCTACGAAACTCTGAAGATCTATTAAAAATCATCAACATTAGTACAAAGAGATTCAAAATTAATATTACCTTCGTCTAAAAGGAGGTGTCTTAGTTTTGTCTAATACGGATGTATATAGACATATCTAAGTTGTAGAAATTACAAATATGTCTTCTTTGCACCACTTAGCTACCACTACAAAGTACAAACACTAACGCAAGGTAGATCAGCATCATGCAATGTAGACATTACAGTATTTTTGTACTACTGTACTTGTCTTCCCTGGTCTATGATTCAATATCTAGTATACTGTACTGCTTATACACCAGGGAGATTCAAAATACGAGTTGAGCGCCAAAACTCCCGCCTCCATACACATATTTCGAATTCCCTTTCGACCCTATTAGCAATGACGCAAAGGCAGACAAGTGAAGCCGGCGTTGGTTGGGGTCTCGTTCGTAATTTACACACCCCCTCTGATATATATAGTCTACCGCCTTCCATTCGTCTTCCCCATTTCCGCAAAAAATCTGTCGCAATACTCCAGGCCCATCATCTCTCACCTGCCGGACCACCGCACCGGAATATCCCAGCCGTACTTAGCCGGCATACCACCTCACCTACCTGAGGCCACCGACTCCCTCGTCCGCAGCACCAGATCCGCTTCACCAACGCCGCCGTGTACTGCATCGGATCTGCTTCACCGACTGCTTCATCCGCAGCACCAGATCCGCTTCACCAACGCCGCCGTGCACTGCACTATCTGAGTTCACCGACTCCCTCGTCTGCCGTACCTGATCCGCTTCACCAACGACGCCGTGCACTGCACCGGATCTGCTTCACCGACTCCCTCGTTTCAGATCTGCTTCCCCGAACCCATCATCGACCGCCCCAGATCTGCTTCCTCGACGCCGACGCCCACCGCAACCGCAGCACCCCCGCCGTCGTCGACGTGACCCGCAAGGATGCCGAGTATGACTACACGAAGCCGCCGTCGAGGTAACCAGACCCCCTCCCCCCTACACGTTTTGGTCTGTTACCATAGAAGGTTCAAGCATGTCTTGGTCAACTAGAATGTGTCCCATAGATCCAGCTCCGCCCCGCTCTCAATGCGCGTGGCAGATGGCAGGATCCTGCGCATTTGCCCATGCCACTCCTCGAGCTCTCTGTCTTGATGTGCTTCACACACAGGGCTTATAATACTAGGAAGCTTGTGCCTCACATACACTTACACACAGGGCTACTACTACTAGGAAGCTTTATTGGATATCTCAGTGGTACAAAGCTTACTTACATGGGACGGGTGATACTCTATTTAAATTTTTGTACATGACCCTTTAGATTGTTGCCATGTGCCAGAATCCAAACCCTATACCATACTTCTAGAATACTCTACAAACTCTAGATATTTCATACTACTCGTAAATATCTTACTCTAGAACATTCCCCATTCTACAGTTCTCTCTACATACCTTGGATACTTCATGACTAAGCTAGCTCCTTTACTAGCCAACCACATTGATAAGATTACTACTAACAATCCCCCCATAATCTTGTCATATAAACTATCTTTACTATTAAATTTAAAATAGGCCGCGGTGGTTGGTGATGGTACGTCAAACGTGTATACAACTCACCCCGAACATAAAAAGTAAGGTCAGCGTGACCGGCTCCATGAGGAGTTCTTATCAGGATTAGTTAGGTCACGACCAAAATCCAATCCGTAGCACTAGGTAGCAAAATCAGCATCCCTTTCCTAATTCTAATCGGTAAGACAAGCATAGATCGGTCCAGCCACACATCTTTTTTGTTCGCTCCCCTTTTTATTCTCTAAGGAACCCTCTCCTTAACGAGCGTAGATTGATGGAGATGGTTTTTGTACCGGTCAATCTTTATATCCTTTCTGGCATAGTTCTGTAAAAGATCGGCAGGTGATCCGTCCTTTCTCCTCTGCCGTAGTTCATCAACGCGTGTCCGGCAATCCCGGTTAGATCGACACAATCGGCAAAAAAGAAAAAGGCCAAAAGAGACCCATTGATTAGGCTCCTCTTGCCGTGCTACTTTAAATTTTCTAACTTTTCTTTCATTCGCAAACATACAGTGACAATCTATATGACTCTAGGTTTCTTTTCCTAATTTTTGCACGTGCATGCATTTTCCCTTTAAAATTCGTAGGACATACAAATCTCAACACTTATGCAACTAAAAATCCTTAAAAAAAACAAAGCTTTCATACCCTGCAGCTTTTAAGAGGTTAGTCACAAGAATCAACCACATGTTTTGGAGCGCAGTGACATTCTCCCTAAAAAAACCATGTTTCATGCGTGGGTGTTTCATTAATAAAGAGAAATATCTGTTCAGTTGGGGCCACGTTTCGACGTGTGTTCTCGACAAATCAGTTTCTCAGACAAAGTATCTTGAAGGTGTTCATAGAGATTGCATGTGCATTTGTGCGTTCGTAGGAGCGAGTATGCATTTAGTGAGCATTTATATTGTACCGTGTTTTGTTAAAAAAGATGGTGTAAAACGGGCACCTTTTACGATATACTCTCTCCGTCCCAAAATGTAAGGCGTCTAAGGATTGGTCAAAACTCAAAAGTCAAACCTTACGAACTTTGACCAAATATTTTAAAAAATATTTACATTTTCAATATCAAATTGACATATTAAGAAATTATACTTTAGGGTGACTCTATTGATAATGATTTAGTATTGTAAATATTTATATTTTTGTGTGTAAACTTGGTCAAACTTTAAAAACATTGACTTTTAACTAATCCTTAGACGCCTTATTTTTGGCACGGAGGGAGTATCATTCAATAAATACTATGAATTATTCGATCGTTTGTTCAAACATGTTAATTAGATCGGTCGATTGATCAACTCGGATCGGTCGATCGAGCATCAGAGTTGTCTCAGTGATGACAAAAAATAATGCACATTGTATGATACTGACGTACCACAGATTCTAAAGAAAAATGAGGACCATGTGGCCACACATCCTGGACATAGACATTGCGATTATATTCCATTTATTCTATATTTGGAGGGAGCCATCTTTCGTTATTAACCCGTTGCAACACACGGGTATTATGCTAGTATCCCCTAATCCAGATCACATGGACCATGCACTTCATCTTGTGATGGCATCACACCGACTCACGTCAAGCAACGACGCCGCACCTTGCTTGTTAGCCTGACACCGACTTCATTTTAGATATCATGTAGTACATGTCAAGTACCAAATCACTGAGAACCAACCTGTGGTTGGATGGTTAGGAGGGCAGTGGCACCCCCAGATTTAACGCTTTGGTGTCTCAAAAATGGAGGAATATTCTTCTGTGGGACGCGGCGTTCCCGATGACATTGTGGTGCTAGTGGTGACTTCGTCAATCTCAATACCCGTCGGAACAGTTTCTTGGATGCAGTTTCCTGAAGGTGCTCGAAGGGGTAGTGTGTGTGCCTGAGTGATGAGTGTATGTATGTACGTGTGAGCGTCTATGATTGTACTGTGTGTTGCAAAAAATAGTATTAATTTTGTCTTGTTCATACTAAGACTAGCAAAGCGTTCCCTGCTCTATAAACTCTCAAGAAACACCCCTATAGTATCCATCTAGTTCGTCCTAATGTTAGAACAGTAATTGCATGCTATGTAATTCATCTATTTTTGTTAGGAAACCTACATGTTTGTTTGCTTTTCTTATTCTCAGGTGACAGGTTGTGTGCTGGGACCATAGCCGCCGTCTGTTTTGTTCGTTGCAAAATGTTGTTTTATATTCCGCCATTCTGTGCTCTTCTGTGTTCACAAGGTTTTACATTATAATTTCCATCTGTTTTGTTGTAAACAATGACGGTAAATGCCAATTACTATTTCCTTTCTGCTATCCTTTTGCCATCCTGTAGTACATGTGTGAACTCATTGCTCTGGTACATTTAAATTCTTCATTGTTTTTTTTCTTCAAGAGCTGCAACCCTAACTCTTTGCTGTAATTTCATGTTGCACTATCACATGGAACACAGCAAATCGTGGAGTGAATCACCCCTATAATCCAGTAAGTACCTTTCATTTTTGTATTGATATGCTTATCGTGCTGGAACCAGTTTGTGTTTAACACATTTACTCTCCATATAGATAGGATAACTGGTTTGAAATAAATCATGCTATTTGTATGACTGCACGTCTTCGTTCATTTTCCTGCTAGCTTCTCAAACTTGTTCTATTGCCTGTCTAATCTTTTTTTGTTTGATCGTGATTAAACCAATTTAATTGTTCTGCTTAACTTAAATGATCTGGCATTTTATTCCAGCCACATAATGTTTGATTGCTCATGCACTTCCTCATACTGTTATGTCTTCTGGATTTCTTCCATAATGATAAGAATGTTTTGCTTGGTGAATATGAGTCAGATGATGATTCAATTGGTTATTAGTCCTTGATTCATTGAGTTGACTGATGATTAAAACATATAAACCTTGCGACTATCTGGCATGCTTGTTGTGGGATATAATGAGCATATTTGTTTTTTGTAAGACTTTTTTCGGATTTCACTGTTGATTAATCCAATGCCACCTTCTGTAGTAGGAAATCCACCTTCAGTAGGTATCATAAATAAGATTTGTTGTTACTTTTTGGCTGACCCATCTTTTATTTTTAGGCACAAAATGGTTCATTTGTTTGTTTCTCCTTCCCTTATATTGCGCTCATGGGTTAAACATTGAAATAATATGTCAGTTTATATGAATCCCAGAATGGTTGCTGTCTAATCTGTCTTAATTGGTCCTGCTCGTTTATATTTGGCACCAAATGGATATATTTCTCTTTTATCTGAGGCATTCCCATGGCTGGCTGATGATTAAAATAATGAAATTTAGGGGGTTGGAGATTCTCCAACTGCACAATGTCTGGCTACCACTTTTGTGGAACTTAAGGGATCTGAAGCACCCCTTCCAAGTGTCAATTTTAATAGACAGCTGTTATGCAGTTTCCTGGCTTATTTTATTAGGCACAGACTGTCTAGTTACTTGATTTATTTTGTTCATATTTGCCATCCGGTTGCTCTGCCTGTTGCATTGGGGTTGATAGCTTGCTTTGTTATATTATGCCTTGTGCTTTGTGAAAATCTGCCATCTGTTTTGATGCTTTGCAAAAATCTGTGACAACTAATAGTATGGTTGTTTTCTCAAATTGTATGGTTCTGTAACTTGCACTGTCTTGTTTTCAGCCCCTGAATAGAGCAAGGAAGGCAGATGGCAGGGCATGTACATCAAGTGTCCAGGTCTTTCCACAGCACAGCCGTGACAATGCCAATTCATCTGATTGTCAGATGATAGCTACTGTCCCAGCCATTCCAGCGCAAACAATCGCTGCCTTTGCACACGAATCACTTGATATAATTCAGCAGCAAAGAGATGAAATAGATTCAAATATCATCATAACAGTCAATGAGATACATGAATTGAAAAATAGGCAAGCTTGGATTGAGCAGATCCTTAATAATCTACTCTGCAGATCTAATGGAAAGCCAGCTGTTACTTGCACTCCGATGAATTCTACCTAACAGAAATGCAGTTTTGCCGATGATGCCATTTGTATGGCTTGTATCATTTGAGTTATTTCGACTTGTTGTATTTGAGAATTTTTGCTGTTATTGTAATCCTTGAGCATTTTTTCCTGTTATTGCTATAGTTTGCAATCATTGTAACAAATTTTCAATGTAATGATTATTTTATCTTGCACTCGGCCTTAAACAGAACTACTAGTATGGTCTCACAATTTTTTATCATTATACTATGCAAGATTTAGCGGTTGCCCCAAATTCAGAGCATCTCCACCGGCGGCCCGGCCTGATAGCGATTTGGGGGCCGGCGTCGTTTTATGGCTCGCACCGGTGCGCTCCAAACGGCGCCGGCCATTTTTCGAGCCCAGTAGAATCTCCGGCATCCCCGAGCCGGCCCCTTCGCCAGGGGCGCGAATCAGGCGCTCCGGGTGCCTCGCGGAACGACGGTTTTCGCTGGTGGAGGCGCCTTGTCAGCGAGAGGACGCGACGGTTCGCATCGACTGGCCACGACGCGGGAAGGTTGGTCGTCGGCGTTTAAATGGCCTCCCGCGCGGAAACCGAGGCAGCGACTGGCCACGAGGGCAGCGACTGGCCACGCGGCGTCCAGTCGCCGTAAATGTGGGTAGTTGCCACCGCTAGATATATAGGACGTACGCCGTCCACCACCGCCGCTCCATTCTCTACTCTCCACATCAAGATGCCGCGCCGTCTGAAGACCACCTACTCGATGCTTGGCCTCAACGGCCGCGCGCTGCCTCCACCACCACGGCAGCCGCAGCCGGAGCCGGAGCCGGAGCTGCAGGCCGACGACGAGCACAGCTCCGACGAGGACGAGGACCCACGGTTCGAGTCCTGGCACGATGTCTACGTAGCAGAAGCGGAAGCAGAGGCGGCGGATCGAGGAGTCAGCGCAGTCGGGCGAGCCGCCGCAGGCCCCCACCGACCCGGAGCAGGCGGCGATCCTCGCGTCGCTGAACGCACAACGATACCAGCGGTTGAGGGAGGAGGAGCGCGAGTTCGTCAACGACGCGAACCTCGAGCACGTCCTCGAGATATCGCGCCAGCGAGCGGTCACGGAGGAGGCGGGACGCCGCCTCAAGGAGGCGGAGCGACAGAAGCTCGCAGAGCTCAACGCTCATCGCCACCAGGACGAGTTCGCTCGCCAGCAGGCGAGGCGCGCCGAGATCGAAGCTTCTCGGGAAAGGCTGGAAGCGCGGGGACAGCGCCGCCGGCCGCCATGCTCCACCGCCAGATGCGCGAAGCAACGAAGGAGAAGCGGGCACGAAAGCAGGCGGCAATGGCTAAGAACAACGACGAGGCAGTGCCGTCGAGCGCCCCAACCGACGGCCCGTAGACCAGGATTAAGTTTAAGTTTAGTTATGTTTAAAGTCGAGCTACTTTGGTATAAATTTCGTATGATTTTGGGTTTTTAAATGTCAATTTTAATTTTAAAATGGCTGCCGTTTGGGGCCGCTGGTGTGGTGTGGGAGCAGCATCCCCAAATAGAGGATCATGGTAACAGAAATTGTCAACGTGATGATGATTTGATGTTGCACTCGACCTTGAACATAAGTACTAGTACGGTCTCACAATTTTTTTAATCATTATACTTTGCAACATTTAGCGCGGATGCGCCAAATTCAGAGATAGATCATGATCATGGTAACAAATTTTCAACGTGATGATGATTTGATGTTGCACTCGGGCTTGAACAGAAGTACTACTACTGTCTCACAAATTCTTTATCATTATACTTTGCGAGATTTAGCGGATGCGCCAAATTCAGAGATAGATCATGATCATGGTAACACACTTTTCAATGTAATGATGATTTGATGTTGCACTCGACCTTGAACATAAGTCCTAGTACGGTCTCACAATTTTGTATCATTATACTTTGCAAGTTTTAGCGGATGCGCCCATTTTCAGAGGTAGATCATGATCATGGTAACAAATTTTAAACGTGATGATGATTTGATGTTGCACTCGACCATGAACAGAAGTACTACTACTGTCTCACAATTTCTTTATCATTATACTTTGCCAGATTTAGCGGATGCGCCAAATTTAGAGATAGATCATGATCATGGTAACAAATTTTCAACGTGATGATGATTTGATGTTGCACTCGGGCTTGAACAGAAGTACTAGTACGGTCACTAATTTTTTTAGCATTATACTTTGCAACGAATGCACCAATTTCAGGTGCATGTCACCAGATCTGTGTCCGATGATGATCATGGTAGTAACCGATGTTCAACTTGATGATGATTTGATTTTACAGTCGGCCTTGAACAGAGGTACTAGTACGGTCTCACAATTTTTTATCATTATACTTGTACCTTAGCGAAATTCAAAATCTCATAGCGGCAAAACTTCCCGCCCACAAAATACAAAAATTTCACACGCTTCCAAATTCCGATTCTACCCCTGTGGAGATGACAGCAAAGTCGGTTGGTGGGGGGGTCTGGCCGTCATTTTTTGGATCACCACCTCCCTAGCCCCGGATACCCTCCCAAAAAAATTCATTTCCCTCAGTCTCTCATCTGAGACCACCCACCGGAACTTCTCAAGTCCCTCTCTCTACCACCTCCACGACCACCGCACCGGAACATCCCCGCCGGACTTCCCTGGCCTACCCGAGCCCTCGCGATCCTCGTCATCCGGCTGCCTGCCGGAGCCGCTTCATCGACGCCGTCATCAACCGGACCGGATCATCCCCGCCGAACCTCGAAACCATATGCTCATCCAGCAGTCTACCGCAGTCGCTTCAGCTGCGGCATCGTCCACCCCGCCGGAGCCGCTTCGCCGGATCCGTCGTCCACCGCATCGGATCTTGCTCACCGACACCGCTGTGCATGAACCGGATCTGCTTCACCGGCGCCGTGCATGATCTAAACTCTTCTACTGTCGCTTTTCTATTGCTTGCCTGCAAGTTCTTGTTTAATCTTGGGGGAACCTGTTTGTGCTAACGACGCGCCGTTACGTTTTTGCAGATGAGATGAGTAATCATGAAGTGTAATGGCCGTCTCTCCAACCCCAAGTAGCACATGTAGCGTACTTCATCACCGGATCTATCAACCCCAGGAAGATCTGCTGTGACTCCCACAGAGTGCTTCTCCTAATGTAAGTCCCTTGTTTTAGCGCCATGTTCTGGGTTCAGATGCTTGTTTGTCTGAAGCTCTTTTAGTTCATTCCTAGCTATGACCGTAACACGTTGCTATTTTCTACTTCATTGCTAACTTTAAGCGATTGAACATTTTGGTTTGCATTCCCTGCTCTGTAGATGTAGCCATCATAACTTCTATCTTGCTCAGTCGTTGTTACAAAAATTATACTGTAGGTATTATAGTAACATCCTGCTATTATTTAGTTCATGGCCAATTTTAAGTAATTGCACATGTTGGTTCGCATTCCCTGCTCTATAGCTTTTGGCATCGTAACTTCTATATTTGGTTTACATTCCCTGCTCTGTAGATCTAGCCATCATAACTTTATCTTGCTCAGTCGTTGTTACAAAAATTATGGCCTGCTACTATGTTGTTTGTGCCAATTTTTTACTCCATGAACATGTTGGCTTGCATTCCCTGTACTACAGGTGATGCCATTGTTTTGTATCTAGTTCATTGTAAGCTAACAAAGTAAGGACTTAGTTTGGCATGCTATCACTCTGCTATCTAGCCTGTAGTACAAATAAACTTGTCATACTACTAGATAATAATTTTGCGTGCCATCTTGTTCTTCAAAAGCTGCATTATTGACTTGTTTCTCTGACTTGGCATGACGCTCACATATGGAAAGCTGAACATATTGGTTTGCATTCCCTCTTATACAAGTTCACAGGTGATCCCACTATATTCTGTATCTGGTCCATCCTAAGCTCCAGCGTTAACTATCCTCCATGTGTTGCTCATTACAAGTTTATATCCCGAAACATCTTGATTTGCATCCCCTTCACTATAAGTTCAGGAGTATTATTTAGTTCACGGCCAAAATGAAGTAATTGCACTTGGCACATGTTGGTTCACATTCCCTCCTCTTTAGCTTTTGCCATCGTAACTTCTATTTTTGGTTTACATTCCCTGCTCTGTAGATGTAGCCATCATAACTTCATCTTGCTCAGTCGTTGTTACAAAATTTATAGCCTGCTACTATGTTGTTCATGCCAATTTTGTACTCCCTGAACATGTTGGTTTGCATGGGACTCGACAGTAGTAAGTCTGCTGTTTCATTCTAACATGCTCTGTTATATTGGCTGTTGGTATGCGGCATGCACTCTTTGTTTGCTTATTGTGCGCATTACAATGATCTTGTTATAACGACGAAATGATGAGTTCCAAATTCTTTGGCAAACAATATTGTAGTGTCTTTGCCTTTCCATTGTTGCTGTCTTAACTTGTAATGTCTTTGTTTCAGATATAGGTGCTGCATGGACAACTTAAAAGATTGCCGGATCGCTTCATTGTATTGCTAGGTTTAATTACCATTCAATTTCTCTGGGTTCTGTAATATTTTTTTCAATGCCTTGCAGCTGATGTAATATTTAGTTAGTTTTTATAGTTCTTTCGCGCATTTTTTCTTTGGTGCTTGTGGTAAGTGAGGCTATCCGACAGAAATCAACTAAATCACGAATTCCCATCCCTTAAACGGCCCAATTAAGCGAAATCACATATGTGCCTGCCCGCAAAATCCTAAAGCGCATATTATGCCGGCATATAAACAACAACTAAACGGGCTGGCCCACTTACTTCTTGGGCCAGCCCATTTGATTTACGGTGGACCCCACACACTAATTGGGCTGGCCCACTTGCTTTAAGGTGGACCCCACCAACTACTGGGCCGGCCCACTAATTAGTTGGGCCAGCCCATTTGCTTTTTTGGAGGACCCCACATAATAAATGGGCCGGCCCTTTAAGAGGAAAGTGGGACCCACTGTGTTTTTGGCCCGCCCACTATCTTGTTGGGCCGGCCCACACTATATTGTGGACCCCACATACTAGTTGGGCCGGCCCTTTAACAGAAAAGTGGGGCCCACTGCGCTTATTGGGCGCCCACTATCTTGTTGCCGGCCACTTGCTCTATGGTGGTCCCACATGGTAAATGGGCCGGCCCTTTAAGTGGAAGGTGGGACCCACCTGTGTTTTTGGCCCACTATCTTGTTGGGCCGCCCACTTTCTATATGGTGGACCCCACAAACCAAATGGGGCGGCCCATTAACAGGAATGTGGGACCCACGTTTGGCCCGGCCCGCTATCTTGGTGACCCTTGCTATATGGTGGGCCACATACTAAATGGGCCGGCCCTTTAACGGGAAAGTGGGACCCTGTGTTTTTGCCCGGCCCACTATTTTGTTGGCCGGCCCACTTGCTATATGGTGGACCCCACAAACTAAATGGGCCGATCCTTTAACTGGAAAGTGGGACACCTGTGTTTTTGGCCGGCCCACTAGCTTGTTGGGCGACCCACTTGCTATACGGTGGACCCCACACTAAATGGGCCGGCCTTTTAACGGAAAGTGGGACCCACTGTGTTTTGGCCGCCCATGCTTCTTGGCCGGCCCGGTTCTTGTAAGGTGGACCCCACATGTTAAATGGGCGGCCCATTTAAGTTTTGACTAGTCAACCTTAGAGGTTAGGCCCGGCCCACTTAACTAATGGACCAGCCCAGCTATATAGTTGGCGGTCAAACTATGTCATCGGCCGGCCCGCTTAAGACGTGGCAGGCCTCGTGTGGGCCTACCATCTACCACGGTTTCAGCCGGTTAACGCCGTTAAACGCGATTCGTCTGCCGTGTCGGTTGCATGACGTCGGCGTCAACGGGCTCCGAAAACACTTCCGCAACGGTCCGATTTTCCGTGGCGGAAGGCGCCCAAGCGCGACGGACCGAAAAATCGTCGTTGGACTTTGCCTGACGCAGTTTCGACAACAGAACCCATATCGTCGGGTTAGGCCCATAGGCGACGAAAAATGCCCCTTAGTTGACGATTTTGGGACGTTGTCTATCAGAACTTTTCTTGTAGTGATTCATTGATATATTTCGTATTTGGAGATGATACTTATGTTATTTCATCTATTTTGCATGTTTCATGATTATTGGAGGATCGCGCACCGGAGTCAGGATTCTGCTGGAAAAAGCCCGTCAGAATGCAATATTTCGGAAGATCAACAATTGACGGAAATTATATGAAAAATCCTATTTTTCCAGAAGACGAAGAGAGCCAAAAGGAGGGAGCCGAGGAGGGCCGCCATGGCCCCCTCATAGGCCGCGCGGGCCCCCTGGCCGCGCCGCCTTGTGGGGAGGGGGCCCACAACCCCCTCTGGCCTCCTCTCCTTCGCGTACTTCTTCGTCCGAAAACCTAAGCTCCAGAGGATAGTCGCGAAATAGTCACAGCCGCCTCGGGCGGAAAACACCAGAGAGAAAAGAGCTCTCCGAGGCTGAAATCCAGGAAATTCCCTCCCGGAGGAAATCGACGCCATCGTCACCATCATCGAGCTGGACATCATTGGGATCATCATCACCATCATCTCCATCATCATCACCGCCATCTCCACCGCTGCACCTCGTCACCGCTGTAACAATTAGGGTTGGATCTTGATTGTTTGATAGGGGAAACTCTCCCGGTATTGATTTCTACTTGTTATTGATGCTATTGAGTGAAACCATTGAACCAAGGTTTATGTTCAGATTGTTATTCATCATCATATCACCTCTGATCATGTTCCATATGATGTCTCGTGAGTAGTTCGTTTAGTTCTTGAGGACATGGGTGAAGTCTAAATGTTAGTAGTGAATTATGTTGGGTAATATTCAATGTTATGATATTTAAGTTGTGGTGTTATTCTTCTAGTGGTGTCATGTGACAAGGGATTAACTTGTCAATGCCTACGGATTGTAGACTAGGGTTTCGTTGGATGTAGAGGGCAAGTAGATCTCGAAGGTTTCAGCCGAAAAGTACTCGACGATATAAAAACTAGGGTTCGTAAGACAATGATTCGATCCTTTCTTTGTCCCTCGACTCCCCCTTATATAGGAGGCGGAGCCGAGGGATTCATGGTACACAAGTTTACAGAGTCCGGGAGGGTTTCTAACCCATCCCGCAAGATTACAAACGAGGACTTCTATTACAACTCTAGCTTTCCTTAACAGTATCTTGGGCTTCCGAATCTTCTTATTCTTCGGGTCGTGGGCCTTCAACAAACCTCGGTACCATCTTTGGCAGGCCCATTGGGTATGCCTATGTCAGTAGCCCCGAGATTTTGCTTGAATCGCAGAGTCAGGGAAAATCTCCACCTTTATATTTATTCGATAACTCTGAATTTTCGCACATATCTTTGCATACAAATTTCTATATTGTACAGGGATAATGGTAGTTGGGGCTAGTTCATCTGACGGATCAGGTACTAGTTAACTACTCTAGTGGCAATCCGTAAAAACCTACTTCAAGATCATGTCCCTGGACATGATCTCGGGATACTGGTGTAAACTTCGACAGGTGCCGCTTAAGGTCTTACCATTCTGTCGAGTCCCAGTCATATTTATCGGGTACCTAACACGTCCGTTAGGATTTTTCTTCGTGTTGATACGGAAAAAGTAGCAAACCGACGTGAGACGGCGCCACGCCGCCAGAACGGATCTGGGGTCTTACCTTCGCAAATTTTGCGGCATTCAGAGATTTATTCGCATCTTTGGCGCTCTGAGAATATATTGTCGAGTGCTTATTCGGCTGTTGGAATAGCACATTTTATTGAGTCAACGGATGACTTATATTGCTTTCCCGATGGGAGTATATGTAGAGTTATTTTAACTCGAAATATACTCTCTTGTTCTTCTATCTTTCTTTTTTATAATTTCATCGGGCACGCGAACAGCGTTCCCGATGGGAGTAGCCCCCGAGGCTACAGCCAAGAACTTGTGCTTGGGTGTAGGCTCCACATTTTATGCCGCTATATTTTCTTTTTCTCCCGAAACTTTCAAATCTCTCGGGTGCGCGAACAGCGCTCCCGATGGGAGTAGCCCCCGAGGCTATGAGCAAATATTTTGTATTTGATCATAGGCTCATATCATTTCTATTTTGTCTTTCTCGAACTTTTCATTTTTCCGAAGTAGCCCCCGAGCATTTGGGCAAAAACTTGTATTTGTTCAAAGGCTCCCGAAATAATCAATGATCTTTTCCTATCGAAATTCTTGTCAAGCGTCTTTGTTGAAACTTTCTCTTGTCAGGGTGACATCATTGCTTACGATAGCCATGATTACTGTATTGGAAACATGCGAGAACCGCTTCTTTCTCTGCCTTGTGGGTCCAATTTTCCTATCCAGTTGACACGTCGTGCAAGTGGGGGACACACGTCCTCCGCTTTTTCTGGCACTTATACTGTACCGCATGTCCGTTCACTTCTCAGTGAAAATCCATTTTTACCCCTTGTCCACGTGTTTGCCATCTGCATCGTAATTTTTCCATCCAACGGTTACGTCGACTCGCCGCACCTCTATTTAAGGTCTTCATCTTCTTCCTCCAGCACTTTCGCTCGCGCCGCTCCCCTGTTCTCCTCTTGCGAAAATCTCCTCTTGCGCCCCACAGTTCCCTGAGCTCAACTTCTCTCGAGCTGCACTCTGCACCATTGTTGATGCCACCGCGCGATTGACCAGGCACAGCACGCCGGAATCAACGATGGCTTCCACAGATCTGGGAGCGCCGAGTGGGAGAGATCCAAAATCTCTGCCCAAGACATCAACCTCCTGAAGAAACTGGGGATCAGCAAGAAACCGAAGGCGCTGTGCTTCCCCAGTGAAGAGAGCTACCCAACCCCTCCAATGGAGTATCGGGTTAGTTTCGTCGATCATCTCATCCGCGGCCTTTCTGCCCCCATTCACCCTTTTCTTCGGGGCTTGGTTTTTGTTTATGGACTGCAGCTTCATCACCTCACACCCAACTCTATCCTCCATATTTCCATCTTCATCACCCTTTGCGAGTCCTTCCTCGGCGTCCAGCCTAACTGGGCGTTGTGGAAGCGTATCTTCTTCTGTCGCCGCAATGGCTCTCCCAATGTCGCCTATAACATAGGCGGCGTTGTTATCTGCGTTCGCCCTGATGTCGAATACTTCGACGTCAAATTCCCTGACTCAGTTCAAGGATGGCGCAAAAAATGGCTGTACATTCATGAGGAGAACCATGGGTGTGCTGAAGACAACATCCCTCCTTTTGATGGTGCCGAGAAAATCCTTCGCCGCCGCTCCTGGGATGCAGAGGCTACCGACGAAGAAAAGACGGCGACAGAGGAATTGATGACCCATATCCACGATCTGCAAAACACCCGTGGCAAAGAACTGTCGGGTATTCAGATCAAGACATATTTCCTTAGAATCAGAGTGCAGCCTCTTCAGGCTCGCAAAAATCCCCTCTGGAAGTATACTGGCGACAATGATGTGGATCGTTTGTCGGTGGATTTATCGGTCAAAGATTTAGAGAAACTTGTCCGAAAAATTTCCTCCCTCAGCAAGAAAGATCCTGTCACTTCTTCTTGTCGCGTAAAACCATATAGCGCCATCAATGCGCTTCCCAAGGTAACTTTTGTCGATTTTCTCATATTTGTTTGACATCCTTTTCTTAACTCTTTTATTAACATCTCTTTTTTTCCTATAGAACCATCCAAATCTTGTCTCTCTTCCCCCCCTTCCTGAGGGTGGAGAAGTCGAAGAACGTGCCGTTGTCACTGATGACAACCAAGATGCTCCTTCCTTTGAGAATGAACCCGCAGGTTCTCGAAAATCTGCGGGATCCTCTGAAAAAGAGGCTGCCTCTGAAGCTACCGCATCGGCACAATCTCCTCCTCCTGCTGTTTCTCCAAAGAACAAAAGGAAAAGGGCAAACGTCGAAGAAAGGGCAGATGTCGAAGATTCCGACACTTCCAAAGCCGAAGAAACTGCTCCTGCACGTCGGAAGGCGGCTTTCGATCCATATCTTGACGCCCTCATCAGTTCGTAAGTTACTTCTTGGCTCTCGCTGTTTTAATTCTTGAAAGTTTTTGTCTATATAACTTCTTATACTTCCGCAATATAATTGTAGTGGTGACGAGGAAGAAACACCAACTATTGATGCGCCTGCTCGAACGAGTACGTCGCATACTCTAGTTGTTTCTGAAGTGCCAGTTGAAGGAGAAGAATCTTCGCCTCCTCAACAAAACATCGACGCACCTATTCCTCCTGCAAGCCCTCTTGTCCCTTCTCCAAAAAGGGCAAGGGTTGAAACAATCACGGAGCCTACCTTGCAATTGGGTAGCTCCTCGACTCCTCTTTTGGATGATGTAAGTCCTCAACTGCTTTTTGATATTGTCGATGATTTCTCTGGTTGCTTCTTTTTGATTTTGTGCTATCGCACTTTTTCCCTTACCGACGCTTTTCGTTATCTATCCTTCTTTTTAACAGCCTTTGATTAAGGAATTCATCCGCTTCGGTACCCAATTCGTTGGGTATCGCGATTATGCTAGCAAAGCTGAAGGTAATGTCTTTCTGCTTCTCTTTACCCTTGGCTTCTCACTCCTTTCTTGTCGCGATTTTAACTAGATTTAACTATCTTGGCAGAAAAACTGGCGGAGGCCAACGAGCATGCCAACACACTTGCTCAAAAGCTAAAGCAAAGTGAAGAGGCTCGTAAGAAGGCCGAATCAGATGCTAGTAAGGCTAAGGCAGAAGCTGACAAGGCCAAAGCTGACGCTGCTGGTGTCGAAGAACTTAGGAAGAGGCTTCACGACGCCGAGACTTGAGCGAGCATATAACCGCACAATCTGCTCGCGAAGACGCGATTATTAAACGCCTGAAGTCGCAAAACCGTCGCTTTGTCAGTGAGTACCCGAACCATTTTGTATTCTTTGGACTTGCTTTTCTTTATTCGTTTGTTGATCAATAAATTTCTGTCTCGACAGATACGACATCTCAGGAATTTGAACTTGAAGATCCCGACAATGATCCTCTTCTTGATGCACTTGTGTTCCGTGAGTTTCATGGAACAGAAACACGCGACGGCATTAATCAAGCCAAGGAAGGACTGTCGCGGCTCTTCCCCTACTTCTTTCCGAAGAAAGAAGAACCCGCGATGTTTCTTGCTCTTGCCAAGTGCTTTAATCCACCAGAAGATCTTGGACTGAAGCTACGCCAAGAAAATATGAAGGTCGCCGTCGAAAGCACTGTCGCTTGTTGACAGCCAACAAAACATCGACTGGACCAAAGTTGGCGACACACAGGAGATGGAGACCACGAAGTGGTGATCGCTGATCAAGGCTGCGAAGCCCAACACAAAGAAGATCCTCGCTTATCTTGGATTCGCGCCTACTCCTGCCCCTAGCTCATCAAAGCCAGAGGTCTAGTAGAATGCCTTATCTTTTTCTATTTTTCATTTTCTTGTTCCTTCTGAAGTTGTCGCCACAGTAACTTTGGCTACCACTGTCGTAGTAGTTCTTTTGAAGACTCCTCCTGTAATATCTGTGCGAATGTCTCGAGAATCAATGGAATTCTATTTTGCGTGATCATTGATACTGAAATTTTGCTTTTCCAGTTGATATTTGATAACTACTCCGCAAATCCTCATCCTGCCGACGTTTTTCCTGCTTCCTCCTTTTCGAAGAAAATACTTGTTGCTGACGACCTTGTGGAAGATTCTTCAATTAAACACTCCCTACAAGATTTGCAAGAACTTCGCCAACAACTTCAGTCCGTGAAAAAGCAGACTCTTGCAATGATGGAACAATCTCGCAAATCATCCGAAAGGGAGAGGATTGCCCGTCAACAAGCTAAAGAAGCCATGGCTTCCAAGGAGGCTGCTATTTCGGAAGCTGAGAAAGCAACTACTCGAGAAAATTTGATGCTCGATTTGATAATTGAAGCCAGTGCGGACATGTCAGGTATGCTTTTGCAAACCCAGACTCCTTCTGTTTTTCTCATTACTTCTTTTCCGAGATTCTTATGTTGTCGCCGAATAGGTTCCTTTCTCGACGCCGCTGCAGAAGACGAAAGGGTAAATTGTCAACACCCGGATTTTTAAGTCCAGATGCCTATTATGCCGTACCTCGCAATCCCAGGAATATTGTTGTTGCGAGACATAATAGTTGAATATCATAGAGTCATCATTTATTACAACACATAATCGTCTTACAAAGATGGATCACATGATCCAATATTACAATAGTAGTTGATCTATTGATCAACGAACATCACAAATAGCGGAAGCGAAGTAGTAACAGACTATCTAGTCCACAGGCCAACGCTTGACGTCAGGAGCGGTCCTAGTTGTCGTAGACGTCCTGCTGTCCATCTTCCTCGTACTGCTGTTCACCTTCATAGTCTGGCCATTTGAATAGCCAGGGACAAAGCCATGAGTACTTTTAAAGTACTCGCAAACTAATACTAGTGTAAGCACTATCAATTGTGGTAAGGGAATACTAAGCTCTAGGTTTATTTGCATAAAGCCAAGTTTATTTCATAAACATTTAGTAAAGATGCTTGAATCACTAGACTAACTCAAGTGGGAACATTAGTGTCATTCCCACAACTCTGTTGTGATTCAATTCAAAATCACCATTCACCTTTCAAATTCAAGTCACCAGTCATATGTCACATTTTTGAAAATGGTCTGATGACGGAACAGTATGGCCTTTCCAATCGTCCGTAACCGTGGACACGGCTATTCGAATAGTTCTACACTCTGCAGAGGTCGTACACTTGTGCCACAATATTTGCAATAATCCGTCAGGGTTAACTGGCCCTGATTTATCATACTCCGTATGCGGACTACCAACCATAACCTTTCACTTATATACTCTAGTACAGGCACCTCTCCCCATGAGCTTGGCCTCCCAGTGAAGACACACCGTCAGCCTGGGAACTGCACAGGGCTTGGGCCGGACAGTTCACCTCAATCACGTCATTTCACATCAATTCACTTTCAACGGAGGCAGCCTCGGCATAACCCCTATGACGCTTGTTTAGAGGGAACCCATACTAAAGCACATAAATTTCTAGTTAAGCCCTTACCCATGTTGGGTATTGTGGGGGTACTTTCAAAATTGGAATGGTATCGCATCCGAACCCAACCATCAGTTTTATATCAAAAATCACCATCTTCTCTTGGTCATATTCACCTTCAAAGTCATTCAATGGAATGAACCATCATTCCAAGGTTTCAACTTCATTTCAAATTCACATGTTCCCATCTAGAGTAGTCCAATTTTTAATTGATTAGCACTAGCAACTATTTCATGAGGGGTGCTAAGTATCTTGGAGCTGGCTAGGCTAAGTGTGATTCTCTTGTACTACTCTATAGTTCAACCAAGTGAATCATAAACCAAAAAGTAACTTTGATAAGTAAAATCAAGTAAAGCTTGTAAAGTAAAAACTTTGGGATAGGTTCATAAAGTAAAATGTAATGGTGCCTTGCTCTTGTAGAGTTTTGCACCATGAGGGTTAGCAAGTTTATTAGCTTGCACTGGTAATAGCTGGCATTAATATTAGCTTGCTAACAGAATAGCTTGCATTAGTCTAGCTTGCAAGAGTATTATCTTGCCTTGATTGATGAGGTGATCAAAGTGTTCTTCTTCTTCCTCTTGGTAGAATACCTCCTCCTCTTGATAGTCTCCGGTACTAGCGTCTATAAACGAATACGAGGATACAATCACCAAACAATACTTAAGTACTCTTAATTAGCCTTAGTGGCTCACACAATGATCTAGCATCACTACTTAACATTTATTACAAGATTATGCTAGGGTTTCCTTATTTAGTAATAGGAAAATAATTTCCTCTCATTGAAAATGGAGTTAGGGTTTCTCTTTAGTTTGTGAGAAAATAATTTCCTCTCATTGAATCTTCTTAAGATTTAATTTCTCTTATGAATAATATATGACCTAGGTTGACCAAAGTCAACCTCTTCATACTTACCATTTGAGACAAGGATTTAAATGAGGTTCCATACCTCATGCAATTTAATACTAACATGGTAGTGATTTAATGCCACCAAATAATTCAATATGAGGTTACATAGACCATGATCACTACCTCATATTGAATTACTTGAGAACAAGATTTAAATGAGAGGAATATCTCTCATATGATTTAACACATAGTTGTAACTAATTTAAAAGGACTACTCTTGAGGTGATTTAATATTCTCAAATAACCAGGGATGATCCCATGTTGACCAAGGTCAACACTTCACACTTAGTATTTGAGAAAAGTGAGTTAAATGAGATTCATTATCTCATGTGATTTAATTAACCTTTGGAAATTTTAAATACTATTTAGATTTAAAATTTATAAGGGAGCAAGTATGAGCCTAGGAAATTAAAGGTCAACACATTACTTCATATTATTTGAGAAAGATGATTTAAATGAGGTGAGCACCTCATACCATTTTAATAACACCTTGCAATGGTTTAATATTATTAATTAATTTAATGTGAGTTTTAATTGACCATGGTATCTATCTCATATTAATTTGGTTGAGGCAAGATTTAAATGAGACCAAAGTATCTCATATGATTTAATAAATAGGGTTGAAATATTTAAATACTACTTTGAGAATTATTTAATATTTTCAAATAAGAACCTATGGGTCATTAATACATGTGTTATCAATTCTCATTGAACCATTTGGAGTAATGATTTAGGTGAGAAGCTATACCTCATATAATTTAAATCTATCATCTAAATGATTTAAAATCTCTAAGTAACCAAGCATGAGACTTATTTGACCAAGGTCAGTACCTCTAGTGGAATTACTTAGGATCATAATTTAAATGAGAGAGAAGCCCCCATACTATTTAAATAAGTTTATGTGTATGTATTAAATGGGCTAGAAATGGCTCCATAGCCATTATTTGAATCTAGTCCATGATCATGCAAAACAACTATGCTATATTTTTGCATAAACAATTAGATTATGTCAAATGTGATTTATTAGAGTTGGAATCAACTTAAAATCATTTCTAGATAATTTTTAATATTTATTTGAAGTTAGAAAAGGCCCTGCCTTGTTATTTTTATCATTTAAATTTAATTACGAATTTGGACCTGAGGCCAGTGGCATTATTTAGATAATTTCATGAGCTTTCCGAATATATAAAATTGGTTAAATTTGGTGTAGTAGATTTCAAACTATTCAAATTTGAAGTAGGCAGCAGTGTTTGAATTCAGCTAAATTAATTAAACGACGTTTGAATTTGTGGGCCGCGCGGGAAAAGAATTGGGCCGAAACGTTTAAAAAGCAACGGGCCAGCCCAGTCACGCCGCGGGCCAGCTGACATGGTGGGGTCTACACGTCAGCGACTTAAACTCACCGAAGCGGTACGCGTTAGGTGATCCGTTAGATCAGAGCTCGATCGAACGGCCGTGGAGCCTCGTCGTCTCCGACGAGATCCCGGCGTGCTGGCGGCGTACCTAGGGGGTCGGAGGGCGCTGTAGGTCGCCGGCGGTCGATGGCGAGGTTCGAGGCGACGTTGGCGAGGTAGAAGAGGCTCCTGGTACAGTGGCGGAGCTTGAGGAGGCGTGGATCACGGGCGATGGTCTGCGAGCTCCGGCGGGTGTGAGCTTGCGATTGGGGCTGCTCCGGCGATGGCTGGTGAAATTGACTGGTGGAGGAGGCTCAGTGAGGAGAGGGGAGTGGATGGTGTGCAGAGAGAAGGAGCCGATCGTCTCCATTTATAGGGTCGAGGGGTGGCCGCGGGGTGCTGGGAAGGGTCGACGGCGTTGAGGTCGTTCCAGGGCGCGAAGGGGCACGATAGGGGGCGCAGGGCGTAGGCGACGTCTAGGCGGAGCTAGCGCGCGTGAAGGGACGACAGGGGAAGGACGGGAGCGTGCTGGCAACGATCAAGTGCTCGCAGTACCGTGGCGGCAGAGTGGTGATCATGGCGACGGCGACGGTGCATGCGGGAGCCATCGAGCATGTCTACGGTGTAGAGGAGAGGTTGGCGACGCGCGATGCAGAGGTAGGCATGCAGGGGGAGGACGAGGGTGTCGGGGCGAGGACGTGCACTGGCGCGTCCAGTGACATGCCAGGGCGCGCTCACCGCGTGCCTGGCACGTTCTGGGTGCGGTCTGGACGCGTGCGTTCCGGCCAATGCCAAGCCGTGGCGAGCTAGAGCTGGGTACCGTCGGTGTCCTGGGGCTATGTAGATTCTCCAGGACAAGAAGAAAAAGTGAGGAGAGGATCAGAGAGAGATTGGGCATGGGTGATGGCATGAGCACGGCATGGTGAAGTTTTTGATCATGCCACTACTCTACTCAGTGCAAACTGGCAGGGCTTGCTGCAGGGGAGGTACAGGGAGGTTGATGATCACAAATGGAAAGGAGTTGAGGTTAAAAACCAGAGGATAATAGCATGTGTTGTAATTCTGAAACTATGCCTGCCATGTGTTTGTGAAAATGGCCGCATGAAACTTTTGGTCAAATTTTGGATTTCTTTTTGGTGGAGCTCAAACATATAATTAATGAGAAAGAATGGTGGTGGTGGTCATTTTGGCAGAGGTTTGTGAGATTTCAAATTTGGGGTTATCTTCACATAGTTTCAAAGTCTCCACTTGTCCCTTCTTTTCTGGTCAACCTAGTCAACATCAGTACTAATGGTCAACATGAAAGTTGTTCACCATCACTTGGTCTTGGATGACATGGCAATGGTTGACCAAGTTTGGTTGCAGAAACAAAAGATAGGTGGGTGCAAAGTGAGGAAGAAATTATAAATGTGACATATGACCATTATCATATGTGTGATAGTTTGGAGTTTTGCTTTGATTTGATTTTGGTTTCTTTGATGCAATTGTGTTTTTTTATCATATATAAGAGTTTTACAAACAAGAGATCAAGCCAAGGTGGCCTTGGGTGAAGATTTGCAAAATTGGTGTTATGTGTATGTGAGTAAAAATGGAATTATCTCACCATTTGAATTCTCTCCATTTGATTTGACTTTTCTTGACTCTAATGTGGTTCTTATTAGTTTAGAAACATTTTAAGAGCATTGAAACCAATTCAAATGGTCTTGTTCAAAGATTTGCAAATTTGGCCTTAATACATAAGAGATGAGGTGTCAAATTTTACTAAACTTGTAAATGGTTGATCTTGCTTCACTTGGACATGGGTTAGGGTCCATTTAGTGTTATATTAGGTTTAGAGATGGTTTCACACCATTTGGTCAAGGTTTGAAGTCATAGGTCAAGGTTTGGTGAATTGGCTATGTGTCACATAGGCCTCTATGCATATGTTGCATTTGATTTTTAATTTGACTTGGTTTGACCCAATTGGTGTTGTTGAGTGTTGAAATGGTATATGGAGGTGATCCAACCATTCACAACAAGTCCTAGGGTCAATCTTCTCAAATTCACAAATTTGCTATTTTACTCTCATATGCCTCTATGGCATTTTTAGTTTCTTTTTATTTTCTTTGGTTTTAACTTGAAAATGATTTAAGAGGTACTATATAAAGTTTATGAAGCTTTTCCAATCCTCTAAATAAAGTAGAAAGGTCTAGGGTAAAGATTTATAATTATAGCCATAGGCACATATGCCTTTTTCTTATTTAACTTCCTTTTATTTTATTTTAATTAGGATGGTGAGAAGAGGGGTGAGGTTTTAGGGTTTAAGATTATTTCAAATACTAGTAACAAGCAATCATGGCAAGAGCACAAGAATTAGGCAAGATTATTATGTACCAAACTTAATTTAATAAAAGTTTTTGTTGGTTCCAAAATTTGGAACTAGGGGAATTTATTTATTTTGTTTTTGAATTTCTGGGATGTTACATAAATGCAAGGACAAATCTCCTTGTTAACCTTTCTCTTGACCACGGTTCTCTTTTCTGGGCCACTCCAGAACGTACCCGACAGATTGTCAGGTTCCAAGACCGTTCGTGCCAAGTTCGGGGATTTCTTGAGTTTTGTTCCAACACTTTATCCAAGATTTTCAATGCTATGTTTCCTCGGAATGTTCAACCAAAATCTCTCCTCGAACTGATGGAGAAATTTAAGGATGTGCAGAAGATCCATGGCTTTGTAAGGACTCAACTGATAGCTGGTGCCAAGGTTACCCTTATTATGCTTCAAATCTACCACCCCAAACTTGATATGACAAAGGTGGTGGAGACTGTGCATACTAAGCTGAGGCAGCGGCCAAGAGGTGTTGATAAAATCAATGCACGGATCACCCCAGTAGCTGAGGAAATAATTGATGACCTTCTTCGGATGGATGCCGCCTTTTTTTCAGACGGTCATTATGCCGATTTTTTGGGTGTTGCTCCCGAAGAAACCAGAGTAAATATTGACGACTTGTTGGGTCGTAACTGAGTTTGTAGTTTGTCGACAAGAACTATATCTTTGCTGTGTGTACATTGTAAATTGTATATATTTTTCTTCATTCAAGCCCTCGAGTGTTTCAGTGTTGAATCCTTGTGTTGTGTATGCGAGGTTTTAAACCAAAGCAACCGAGTTTTTATACTGTATTTACGGGTACTAGCCCCCGAGTGTTTTGTCGTTGATTGCTATCTTGTAACTTCGTTTTATCCGGCGAGGTATTCGGTACCAAGGCGAGATAATTTTATCAATTGAATGCATCTATATTGTAACTTCAAGGCGTAAGCCCATGACTGTGTCGAAGAACAGATATATATTTCCACTATCTTTATTATATTGCAGCATGAGTCCGCCTCATTAAAAACCTTTTCGGCCCCACTCGGTGCCTAAAAGGAAAAGAGTTCTGAAAACTCGCGAGCGTTTCAGTACATTGTATTTTTACAAGGAGAGCTATATTTTGATACTAGGCGTAGAAACGCCTTAGCTGCGCTACATTCCGGGGTTTTCTCGGGGTTTGTCTTCTTATCCTTGATCTGTATGCTCCTCCTTCGATGACTTCTGTGACGTAAGGGCCGAGCCATGGTGACTCGAGTTTTTCCGTACGATCTTGATTGAGTCGCAGAACTAAGTCTCCAACCTGAAAAGACCTGGGTCGCAATCGTCGACTGTGGTAGTTTTTCAAGTCTTGCTGATATTTGGTAACCCTTGACAATACTTCGTCTCGAGCTTCATCGAGTGCGTCAACATCGTCTTCCAATGCTCTTCTGGAAGTTTCTTCATTGTATTCCGTGACTCTCGGAGAATCGTGCTCTATTTCTATCGGCGGTACTGCCTCTGCCCCATGGACCGAAAAACGGAGTCTCCTGATCGCTGTATTTGGCGTTGTTCGGATGCTCCATAACACGCTCGGCAGCTCTTCTGGCCAAGTGTGTCGAGCTTTTTCTAGTGGCCCTAACGCGTTTTTGATGCCATTGCAGATGATACCATTGGCTTTCTCGACTTGACCATTGGTTTGAGGATGCGCGACTGACGCGAAGTGCAATTTGATACCTACTTATGCGCAATATGCTTTGAATTCCTTGGATGTGAAGTTACTGCCATTGTCCGTGACGATACTATGAGGTACCCCAAACCGAAAAACAATGCTCTTCACGAATTTTATTGCTGACGCTGCATCTGGTGAATTTATCGGCTTCGCTTCTATCCACTTAGTGAATTTGTCGACAGCGACGAGCATATACTCGTATCCTCCTGGCGAGGCCTTGTGTAACTTTCCCACCATGTCGAGACCCCATTGAACAAAGGGCCAAGATAAGGGTATTGACATTAACTCCGCTGCCGGAGAGTGAGGCTTTGCGGCAAATCTCTGGCACGCATCACAGGTTCGCACTATTTCCTTCGCATCCTCAATTGCCGTTAACCAGTAAAATCCAGCTCGAAAAACTTTGGCTGCAATAGCTCGGCTACTTGCATGATGACCGCATACTCCTTCGTGTACTTCCTTCAGAATTACTCTTCCTTCTTCGGGTGTAACGCACCTCTGTAGCACACCCGAAACACTTCGCTTATACAACTCCCCTTTGACCACAGTAAAAGCTTTAGATCGTCTAATTATCCGCCTTGCTTCAACTGGATCATCGGGTATTGTTTTCCTTAGGATGTACGATATGTACGCTTGCATCCATGGAATTTGCACCATCAGAACTAGCTCCTGTTCCTCTTCTTCTTCGTCCAGTGATTCTTTTGCAGCACCCGAGGGTTTTGCATCCTTCTCCTTCTTTTTTGATTTTATCGGCTTGGTGGATCTCTCGCTTATTTCTTCCCAAAACACACCTGGAGGAATCGCCAGACATTGCGACCCGATATTTGCAAGAACATCGGCTTCATCATTGCTCAATCTACTGATATAATTTACCTCACATCCATCAAACAGCTTTTCTAGCTCATTATACATCTCCTTGTATGCTATCATACTCTCGTTGACTGCATCACATTGATTCATGACCTGCTGTGCCACCAATTGTGAGTCGCCAAAGATTTTCAGTCGGGTTGCACCGCAAGCTTTCGCCATCTTCATCCCATGTATAAGAGCTTCGTACTCTGCTTCGTTGTTGGACGCGTTTGGGAACGTCATCCGTAAGACATATTTTAATTTGTCGCCTTCAGGTGATATGAGGATCACGCCTGCTCCAGCTCCCTCTAATCTCTTGGATCCATCGAAGTTCATGGTCCAAGTTCTCGATAAATCCGGAGGTCCTGTATTTTGCAACTCCATCCACTCTGCGATGAAATCTGGCAAAATTTGCGACTTTATTGCCTTTCTTTTTTCATACGTGATGTCCCGAGGGAAAGTTCTATTCCCCAAAGGGAGACACGGCCTGCAGCTTCTGGATTATTTAGTATATTGGATAGGGGAGCCTCGTTAACCACTATTATCGGATGCGCCGAAAAATAGTGTCGCAATTTTCTTGCGGTTTTAAACACTCCGTAGGCGAGCTTCTGGTACTGCGGGTACCGCTGTTTTGAAGGCGATAAAACTTCACTGATGAAGTATACCGGTCTTTGCACTCCGTGGAGTTTTCCTTCTTCTTCTCTTTCGACAACTAGTGCTGTGCTGACCACTTGGGGTGTAGCCGCAATGTATAGCAGGAGGGGTTCCTTCTCTTTTGGCGCCAGCAGGATTGGTGGTGTCGAAATTGTCCGTTTAAGATCCTCGAAAGCCCTGTCTGCCTCTTCGTTCCATTGGAACTTTTCTCCTTGCTTGATTAAGGCGTAAACGGTAGCGCCTTTTCTCCCAGCCTGGCGACGAATCTGCTTAAAGCTGCGACTCGCCTAGTTAGTTGCTGTATTTCTTTCAACTTTGTTGGCTTCCTCATTGTTACGATAGCCTGGATTTTTTCGGGATTTGCTTCGATCCCTCTTGCTGAGACTAGGAACCCAAGAAGTTCTCCCGCAGGAACGCCGAAAGAACATTTCGTCGGATTCAGCTTGAGGCAAAACTTGTCGAGGTTGGCAAAAGTTTCTTTCAAGTCCTCGATCAATGTTTCCCCCTTTTTGAAGTTATGACGACATCGTCGATGTAGACTTGTACGTTTTTCCAATCTGTGTTGCTAGGCATTTCTGCATCATCCGCTGATATGTTGCTCCCGCGTTTTTCAAACCAAAATGCATTGTTCTGTAACAAAACACGCCATACGGTGTGATGAATGCTGTCTTGGCTTCGTCGTCTTCCTTTAATCGAATCTGGTTATAACCAGAATATGCGTCCAAGAAGGAAAGACGTTCGCATCCTGCCGTGGAGTCGATAATTTGATCGATCCTTGGGAGGGGAAAGTGATCCTTTGGACAATGTTTATTGAGGCACGTAAAGTCGACACACATGCGAAGGACTTTCGTGTTTTTCTTTGGCACCATCACTGGGTTAGCTACCCACGTGGCTTCTGTAGATATCTCTTTAATAAAACCAGCATCTTTGAGTCGATCTATTTCTGATAGCATAGCTTTGCGGTTTCCGAAAAACGCCGCAAAGGTTGTTTGATTGGTCTCGCAATAGGATCCAAGTTTAGGTGGTGCTCGGCAAGTTCCCTGGGTACTCCTGGCATGTCAGCTGGACACCATGCGAAGATTTTCCAGTGCTCACGGAGGAACTCGACGAGCGCGCTTTCCTATGCGAGATCCATATTTGTTGCAATGGACGTTGTTTTCTTCGGATCCGTCGGGTGGATCTGCACCTCTTTTGAGTCCTTCGCCGTGTTGAAGGTTGGTTCCCTGAGCGGCCTCCCTGTGTCTGGCAACACATCATAATCAGTGAGCCTTGGCGCCATATATTCTGCTTGCATCCCGAAAGTTTCTGACAGTTGATGAAAATCTCTGTCGCACTTGTCAGCTAACGCAAAGCTTCCCTTGACTGTGATTGGTCCTTTGGGTCCAGGAAACCTCCACAATAAGTACGTGTAGTGAGGTACCGCCATAAACCTGGCATATGCTGGTCGTCCCAACAAAGCATGATATTGCGACGGGAAATCCACGACTTCAAACTCCAATTTCTCTATCCTGTAATTTTCTCGGGTTCCAAACTGAACGTCGAGATTGATCTTGCCCAACGGATAACTTGGTTTCTCTGGCGTGATCCCGTGGAAACGTGTATCAGTTGGTGCTAAATTTGCCAGGGATATGTTCATCTTCCTTAATGTATCTGCGTACATAAGGTTTAAGCTGCTGCCGCCATCTATGAAGACTCTCGACACGTCAAAACCAGCAATTACTGCGGGTAAGATAAGTGCGGATTGCCCTGGTCGAGGAACCGCTGCGGGTGATCCGCAATTGTGAACCAATGTCTGTCCCGACCAATTTAGGTACTCGACTGTTGGTGGAGGCATCTTCTCTGCCATAAATATTTGCCGCGAAATTACTTTCTGCGCCCTGTTAGATGGCCTAGCTATTTGAATCATCAAGACTGCACCATTAGAGTTAGGGTCAACATATGGAGGTGGTTGTGGTGCTGCCGCTATTCTGAGCTAGTGTCGATTTTCATCCGTAATTGCGGGAGGAGGTGGGAGATGTATCTCGCTCCTTGGCCCCTGGGGGTTTCTATTCATCGCTTGAGCGTTGGCCATTCCTGCGGCTCGCATCATTGCTTGAAAATTTCGACAATCCTTCTGCAGATGTCCTGACTGCCTCTTCCCATCATTATCAAGGTAAAAATGCATCTGACATGGTCCGTTCATCATTTCCTCGGGAGACACAAATGGTCTCTGAAACCTTGGTCCACTATTTTGCCTATTACCACGGTAATCACCTCTGTTGTCGCCTTGTTGCTCGTTACTTCTTTGGTAATTACCTTGATTGCTTCCTCCAGAGTTTCCTCGGAACCCAGCCGATATGTGGCCAAGAGCATCATTGTTGTAGTACTGGCGAGAAAATCGCCTTCTATTTTGAAAATTTCGACTGCGGTCCTCCTCTGGCGACCCGTGTCGCTTGTTATGTATAGCATCTTCTCCATCTGCCCACTTGTTTGCTATTTCCATCAATGCTGATATTGTTTTTGGGTTGGTTCTTCCTAGGTCCTCGACAAAATCTCCTCGTCGAATTCCTGCCACGAACGCATCTATTGCCCTCTCGTCAGATATCTGCCGAGTTTTTGATGATGTTCCACCTCTGTATATATTTTCTCATAGATTCGTCGTGTTTCTGTCTACACGCCCTCAACTCTTCCAATGATGCTGGTTTCTTGCAGGTGGACCGGAAATTTTTCACGAAGATGTCCTCGAAACTATCCCAGTTGTCGATGGAACCTGGGGGAAGTTTCTTTATCCAAGATCGTGCGGCTCCACTCAGATGTACCTGGATGCTTTGCATAGCTGTTGCCCTGGTTCCTCCTATCAACTTCACCATCTCGAGGTAGTCAACGAGCCAATCTTCAGGGTCCTGTAAACCGTCGAATTTTTTGAAATTTTCGGGTAGCTTGAACCCTGACGGTACTCGAGTTTTTCGGACTCGTCTCGTAAAGCACGGAAGCCCGCACAGATCTTCATCGGCAACTTCTGGTGAATGACGATGTTCTCTTCTTTCTTGTCGCGCTCTGTCTACCCTTGCTTGAGCCGCCGTATCTCTTGCTCCACTTGTTCTCGGTGGATCTTGCACTGCTGTAGTGGGTCGTGGACTATTTTGCCTTGCAGTTCCTTCGGGAGGTGTAGCCGCGAACGCTGTTCCCATGACTCCTCCCAGCCATTGCCATGTTAAACAATGCTTCTCTCGGGTCTCCGGGGGGTGGCCTGGACGCGAGGATATAAGCTTGCGTCGCCATGTACCCAGCTTCTGGTGTTTTAGGGATAATATTTCCCCTGGTGTCGATCGTCATGAAAGACATGTCGAGGTTTTGAACCAGATGCTTGATGTCTACGGGTGCTTCTATTCTTGTAGACAGTGTTGGGCCTCCAAGAGCAGAGGTTTGTAGAACAGCAGCAAGTTTCCCTTAAGTGGATTACCCAAGGTTTATCGAACTCAGGGAGGAAGAGGTCAAAGATATCCCTCTCATGCAACCCTGCAACCACAAAGCAAGAAGTCTCTTGTGTCCCCAACACACCTAATAGGTGTACTAGTTCGGCGAAGAGATAGTGAAATACAGGTGGTATGAATAAGTATGAGCAGTAGTACGGCGCGTAAAATAGCTTGCGGCATGCAGTTGATGGTAGTAATATTGTAGGAAGTAAACAAGCAGTAGTAACGCAGCAGTAGTAACTCAGTAAAAAGTAAACAAGCAGCGATAGCAGTATTTAGGAACAAGGCCTAGGGATTAGACTTTCACTAGTGGACACTCTCAACATTGATCACATAACAGAATAGATAAATGCATACTCTACACTCTCTTGTTGGATGATGAACACATTGCGTAGGATTACACGAACCCTCAATGCCGGAGTTAACAAGCTCCACAATTAAATGTTCATATTTAAATAACCTTAGAGTGCATGAAAGATCGAAACGACTAAACCAAGTACTAACATAGCATGCACACTGTCACCTTCATGCTTATGTAGGAGGAATAATACACATCAATACTATCATAGCAATAGTTAACTTCGCAATCTACAAGAGATCATGATCATAGCATAAACCAAGTACTAACACGGATGCACACTGTCACCATTACATCGTGCAGGAGGAATAAAACTACTTTAATAACATCACTAGAGTAGCACATGGATAAATTGTGATACAAAACACATTGCAATCATAAAGAGATATGAATAAGCACTTCACTACGCCATTCATAACAGTGAATAAGTATTCTGTGAAATATAGCCTAAGAGACCCACACGGTGCACACACTGTCACCTTTACACACGTGGGACAAGGAGTCTCCGGAGATCACATAAGTAAAACTCACTTGACTAGCATAATGACATCTAGATTACAAGCATCATCATATGAATCTCAATCATGTAAGGCAGCTCATGAGATTATTGTATTGAAGTACATAGGAGAGAGATGAACCACATAGCTACCGGTCGAGCCTCGATGGAGAACTACTCCCTCCTCATGGGAGCAGCAGCGGTGATGAAGATGGCGGTGGAGATGGCAGCGGTGTCGATGGAGAAGCCTTCCGGGGGCACTTCCCCCGTCCGAGTCAGAGACTCTGTCCCCAGATCTTGGCTTCGCGATGGCGGCGGCTCTGGAAGGTTTCGCGTACGTGGCTTCCTCCGTAAGGGTTTTTGGACTTTATATAGGCGAAAGGGCAGCGTCAGAAGGTCGAAGGGGCGACGACACCATAGGGCGGCGCGGCCAGGGCCTAGGCCGCGCCACCCTATCATCTGGGCCCACAGGGCCCTCCTCTGGCGGCTCTCGGGTGTTCTGGATGCTTCCGGGCAAAATAGGAACCTGGGCGTTGATTTCGTCCAATTCCGAGAATATTTCGTTACTAGGATTTCTGAAACCAAAAACAGCAGAAAACAGGAACTTCGGCATCTTGTTAATAGGTTAGTTCCAGAAAATGCGTAAATACGACATATAATGTGTATAAAACATGTAGATATCATCAATAATGTGGCATGGAACATAAGAAATTATCGATACGTTGGAGACGTATCAGCATCCCCAAGCTTAGTTCTGCTCGTCCCGAGCAGGAAACGATAACAAAGATAATTTCTGAAGTGACATGCCATCATAAACTTGATCATATTGTAAACATATGTAATGAATGCAGCGATCAAAACAATGGTAATGACATGAGTAAACAAGTGAATCATAAAGCAAAGACTTTTCATGAATAGCACTTTCAAGACAGGCATCAATAAGTCTTGCATAAAAGTTAACTCATAAAGCAATAATTCAAAGTAAAGGTGTTGAAGCAACACAAAGGAAGATTAAGTTTCAGCGGTTGCTTTCAACTTATAACATGTATATCTCATGGATATTGTCAACATAAAGTAATATAACAAGTGCAATATGCAAGTATGTAGGAATCAATGCACAGTTCACACAAGTGTTTGCTTCTTAAGGTGGAGGGAGATAGGTAAACTGACTCAACAATAAAAGTAAAAGAAAGGTCCTTCAAAGAGGAAAGCATCGATTGCTATATTTGTGCTAGAGCTTTTATTTTGAAAACATGAAACAATTTTGTCAACGGTAGTAATAAAGCATATGAGTTATGTAAATTATATCTTACAAGTTGCAAGCCTCATGCATAGTATACTAATAGTGCCCGCACCTCGTCCTACTTAGCTTGGACTACCGGATCTTTGCATGCCATGTTTCAACCAAGTGTCACAAAGGGGTACCTCCATGCCGCCAAAGGTCTAAGGAGAAAGCTCGCATTTTGGATTTCTCGCTTTTGATTATTCTCAACTTAGACATCCATACCGGGACAACATGGACAACAGATAATGGACTCCTCTTTAATGCATAAGCATGTAGCAACAATTATTATTCTCATATGAGATTGAGGATATATGTCCAAAACTGAAACTTCAACCATGATTCATGGCTTTAGTTAGCGGCCCAATGTTCTTCTCTAACAATTTTGCATGCTCCAACCACTAAGGTGATAGATCCTTCAGACAAGACGGACATGCATAGCAACTCACAAGATATTCAACAATAGTTGATGGCGTTCCCCAGAAGCATGGTTATCGCACAACAAGCAACTTAATAAAAGATAAAGTGCATAAGTACATATTCAATACTACGATAGTTTTTAAGGCTATTTTGTCCCATGAGCTATATATTGCAAAGGTGAATGATGGAATTTTAAAGGTAGCACTCAAGCAATTTACTTTGGAATGGCGGAGAAATACCATGTAGTAGGTATGTATGGTGGACACAAATGGCATAGTAGTTGGCTCAAGGATTTTGGATGCATGAGAAGTATTCCCTCTCGATACAAGGTTTAGGCTAGCAAGGTTATTTGAAGCAAACTCAAGGATGAACCGGTGCAGCAAAACTCACATAAAAGACATATTGTAAACATTATAAGACTTTACACCGTCTTCCTTGTTGCTCAAACTCAATACTAGAAATTATCTAGACCTTAGAGAGACCAATTATGCAAACCAAATTTTAGCATGCTCTATGTATTTCTTCACTAATAGGTGCAAAGTATATGATGCAAGAGCTTAAACATGAGCACAACAATTGCCAAGTATCACATTATCCAAGACATTTTACCAATTACTACATGTAGCATTTTTCAATTCCAACCATATAACAATTTAACGAAGAGGAAACTTCGCCATGAATATTATGAGCTAAGAACACATGTGTTCATACGAACCAGCGGAGCGTGTCTCTCTCCACACAAGGATGAACTTATTCAGAGAACTAAGATAACAAAACAAAAATAAAAGCACAGACGCTCCAAGTAAAGTACATAAGATGTGACCGAATAAAAATATAGTTTCAAGAGAAGGAACCTGATACTTTGTCGATGAAGAAGGGGATGCCTTGGGCATCCCAAAGCTTAGACGCTTGAGTCTTCTTAGAATATGCAGGGATGAACCACGGGGGCATCCCCAAGCTTAGAGTTTTCACTCCTCTTAATCATAGTATATCATACTCCTCTCTCGACCCTTGAAAACTTCCTTCACACCAAACTTCAAGCAAACTCATTAGAGGGTTAGTGCACAATTAATAATTCACACATTCAGAGGTGACACAAACATTCTTTACACTTCTGGACATTGCATAAAGCTACTGGACATTAATGGATCAAAGAAATGAATCCAACATAGCAAAAGAGGCAATGCGAAATAAAAGGCAGAATCTGTCAAAAACAGAACAGTCCGTAAAGACGAATTTAAAGATGGCACCAGACTTGCTCAAATGGAAAAACTCAAAACTAATGAAAGTTGCGTACATATCTGAGGATCACGCTCGTAAATTGGCAGATTTTTTCGAATTTTCTACAGAGAACTGTGCCTAGATTCGTGACAGACAGCAATGCTGTTTCTGCGCAGCGATCCCAAATATAACATCAACTTTGACATAGAAACTTTACTTGGCACAAAAACATGATAAGGAGAGGTTGCTACAGTAGTAAACAACTTCCAAGACTCAAATATAAAACAAAGTACTGTAACAAAATAACACATGGGTTATCTCCCAAGAAGTTCTTTTCTTTATAGCCATTAAGATGGGCTCAGCAGTTTTAATGATGCACTCGCAAGAAATAGTATTTGAAGCAAAAGAGAGCATCAAGAGGCAAATTCAAAACACATTTAAGTCTAACATGCTTCCTATGCATAGGAATCTTGTAAATAAACAAGTTCATGAAGAGCAAAGTAACAAGCATAGGAGGATAAAACAAGTGTAGCTTCAAAAATTTCAGCACATAGAGAGGCATTTTAGTAACATGAAAAATTTTACAACCATATTTTCCTCTCTCATAATAACTTTCAGTAGCATCATGAGCAAACTCAACAATATAACTATCACATAAAGCATTCTTATCATGAGTCTCATGCATAAAATTATTACTCTCCACATAAGCATAGTCAATTTTATTAGTTGTAGTGGGAGCAAATTCAACAAAGTAGCTATCATTATTATTCTCATCAAGTGTAGGAGGCATAGTATAATCATAATAAAATTTACTCTCCATAGTAGGTGGCACCAAAAGACCACTATCATTATAATCATCATAAATAGGAGGCAAGGTATCATCAAAGAAAATTTTCTCCTCAATGCTTGGGGGACTAAAAATATCATGCTCATCAAAACCAGCTTCCCCAAGCTTAGAATTTTCCATAGCATTAGCAACAATAGTGTTCAAGGCATTCATATTAATATGTTCCATGGGTTTTTTAATTTTCGCATCAAACCATCCATGTCTTAAATCAGGAAATAGAATAAAAAGGTCATTGTTATCCATTATGCCTAACTAGTGTAAACAAGAAACCAAATGTCGCAATTGCAGAGTCTAAAGGAAATAGCTTCGAGCACACACAACGGCGCAGAAAAGTACTGTTACCTGGAACCGGAGTATGAGTGCCTTTTACCTTTCCTCCCCGGCAACGGCGCTAGAAAAGTGCTTGATGTCTACGGGTGCTTCTATTCTTGTAGACAGTGTTGGGCCTCCAAGAGCAGAGGTTTGTAGAACAGCAGCAAGTTTCCCTTAAGTGGATTACCCAAGGTTTATCGAACTCAGGGAGGAAGAGGTCAAAGATATCCCTCTCATGCAACCCTGCAACCACAAAGCAAGAAGTCTCTTGTGTCCCCAACACACCTAATAGGTGTACTAGTTCGGCGAAGAGATAGTGAAATACAGGTGGTATGAATAAGTATGAGCAGTAGTACGGCGCCATAAAATAGCTTACTGGCATGCAGTTGATGGTAGTAATATTGTAGGAAGTAAACAAGCAGTAGTAACGCAACAGTAGTAACTCAGTAAAACAGTAAACAAGCAGCGATAGCAGTATTTAGGAACAAGGCCTAGGGATTAGACTTTCACTAGTGGACACTCTCAACATTGATCACATAAGAATAGATAAATGCATACTCTACACTCTCTTGTTGGATGATGAACACATTGCGTAGGATTACACGAACCCTCAATGCCGGAGTTAACAAGCTCCACAATTAAATGTTCATATTTAAATAACCTTAGAGTGCATGAAAGATCGAAACGACTAAACCAAGTACTAACATAGCATGCACACTGTCACCTTCATGCTTATGTAGGAGGAATAATACACATCAATACTATCATAGCAATAGTTAACTTCGCAATCTACAAGAGATCATGATCATAGCATAAACCAAGTACTAACACGGATGCACACACTGTCACCATTACATCGTGCAGGAGGAATAAAACTACTTTAATAACATCACTAGAGTAGCACATGGATAAATTGTGATACAAAACACATTGCAATCATAAAGAGATATGAATAAGCACTTCACTACGCCATTCATAACAGTGAATAAGTATTCTGTGAAATATAGCCTAAGAGACCCACACGGTGCACACACTGTCACCTTTACACACGTGGGACAAGGAGTCTCCGGAGATCACATAAGTAAAACTCACTTGACTAGCATAATGACATCTAGATTACAAGCATCATCATATGAATCTCAATCATGTAAGGCAGCTCATGAGATTATTGTATTGAAGTACATAGGAGAGAGATGAACAACATAGCTACCGGTACAGCCCCGAGCCTCGATGGAGAACTACTCCCTCCTCATGGGAGCAGCAGCGGTGATGAAGATGGCGGTGGAGATGGCAGCGGTGTCGATGGAGAAGCCTTCCGGGGGCACTTCCCCGTCCGGCAGGTGCCGGAACAGAGACTCCTGTCCCCCAGATCTTGGCTTCGCGATGGCGGCGGCTCTGGAAGGTTTCGCGTACCGTGGCTTCCTCTGTAAGGGTTTTCGATGCAGGGACTTTATATAGGCGAAAGGGCAGCGTCAGAAGGTCGAAGGGGCGACGACACCATAGGCTGGCGCGGCCGGGGCCCAGGCCGCGCCACCTATCATCTGGGGCCCACAGGGCCCTCCTCCGCGCTCTCGGGTGTTGGATGCTTCCGGGCAAAATAGGAACCGGGCGTTGATTTCGTCCAATTCGAGAATATTTCGTTACTAGGATTTCGAAACCAAAAACAGCAAAAAAGAACTGGCACTTCGGCATCTTGTTAATAGGTTAGTTCCAGAAAATGCGTAAATACGACATATAATGTGTATAAAACATGTAGATATCATCAATAATGTGGCATGGAACATAAGAAATTATCGATACGTTGGAGACGTATCAATGCTCCCTCTCTGCTTCGGGTATATTTTGCAGTCGAGATCTTGCTCTCCTTCGAGCCTCTCTATGACTATCTCCCGAAGTTCCTGATTGTCGGCTTAGTTCTGCTCTTCGCCTACTTGACGCAGAAGCTGCCTCTTTTCTTCTGTTCAGGGAAGCTGTTTGTTTTTCCAACTCCCTACTCACACGAGCAAGTCTATATTGATAGGCTTGTAATTCTTCGACAGTAGCAGTTGTGGTCATTGGTTATGTACCATCCATGGCTCTTGCGGCTCTATCCCACGCTGCTTGTGGGAGTTGAACTCTTTCACGAGGTGAAGACCCGACATATTTAGTGCCTAGGCCTCTTCTGAGATCAGCGGGATCGACGTATGGGTTTCCCAAGTCGTCGAAAGCCTCTGACGTCTCTGGTTGTGATGACCCACAAGTATAGGGGGTGTATCGTAGTACTTTCGATAAATAAGAGTGTCGAACCCAACGAGGAGCAGAAGGTGTTGACAAGCAGTTTCGATGAAGGATTCACTGTAAATGCTCACAGACAAGTATTGGGGGTTTTGATATTGCAGATAAATAAAGTACAAGTAAATAAAATGCGAGAGAAATAATTGCAGCGAGTGGCCCAATCCTTTTTAGCACAAAGGACAAGCCGGTTTGTTTACTTATAATGACCAAACGTTCTGAGGACACATGGGGATTTTAGTCTAGTGCTTTCGCTACATACAGTTGATTAATCTTCATTGTTTTGATAAGTGTTGTGTGGGTGAACCTATGCTAATGCACCGTCCTTCCTAGGACTAATACATACTTGTGATTATACCCCTTGCAAGCATCCGCAACTACAAGAAAGTAATTAAGATAAATCTAACCACAGCCTTAAACTCTGAGATCCTGCGATCCCTCCTGCATCGATATACTAACGGGGGCTTAGGTTTCTGTCACTCCGGCAACCCCGCAATTAGCAACCGAATACAAGATGCACTCCCCTAGGCCCATAAATGGTGAAGTGTCGTGTAGTCGACGTTCACACGACACCACTAGAAGAATGACACCACAACTTAAATATCATAACATTGAATATTACTCAACCATAATTCACTACTAGCATTTAGACTTCACCCATGTCCTCAAGAACTAAACGAACTACTCACGAGACATCATATGGAATACAATCAGAGGTGATATGATGATGAATAACAATCTGAACATAAACCTTGGTTCAATGGTTTCACTCAATAGCATCTACAACAAGTATAGAATAACACCGGGAGAGTTTCCCCTATCAAACAATCAAGATTTAACCCGAATTGCTACAGCGATGACGAGGTGCAGCGGTGGTGATGGCGGTGTAGATGGTGGAGATGATGATGATGATGATGGAGATGATGTCCCGCTCGATGACGATGGCGATGGCGTCGATTTCCCCTCCCGGGAGGGAATTTCCCCGGCGGATTCCTGCCCGCCGGAGAGCTCTTTTCTCTCTGGTGTTCTCCGCCCCGCAGAGGCGGCTGTAACCCTCGTGAGGTCCTCTCTGTGGTTTAGGTTTTCGGGACGAAGGAGTACGCGAAGAAAGGAGGCGAAAGAGGCTGTGGGGCCCAGAGCATAGGGTGGCGCGGCCAGGCCATGGGCCGCGCCGCCCTATGGTCTGGGCCCACGTGGCTCTTCTCCTCTTCCCCTTTTGGCTCCCTCCGTCATCTGGAAAAATAGGAATTTACGTGAAATTCCCTTCCACAGTTGATCTTCCGAAATATTGCGTTCTGACGGTGCTTTTTCCAGCAGAATCCTGGCTCCGGTGCTTGATCCTCCAATGATGATGAAACATGCAAAATAGATGAAATAACATAAGTATTGTGTCCCAATATGAAATATATCAATGAATAACAGCAAATTATGATACAAAATAGTGATGCAAATTGGACGTATCAACTCCCCCAAGCTTAGACCTCGCTTGTCCCCAAGCGAAACTGAGCTCGATAAACAAGACCACATGTTTATGGAGTGAAGAGTCGATAAATAAAATACGGACAAGAAGCATCATATTCATTCACACAAGACATTCTAGTAAACAACTTCCTCATATAACTCATCTTGAAATAAGTAAAGAGAAATCACAAGTAAAGGTGCATAAGAAATCATAATTGGTGATGGCAAACTTTGTTCTTGGTCAGAGAACTACTAACGGATTGTACTTCTAAGCAAAGCTTTCATATTAGAATTTATAGCTGAGCCTTCATATTTAAGCATAACAATCTCCTCATAATTATTGATAACTTCAAAGTCATATTCATTCAGATAAAATTGGTACTAAACAAGAAAGTATAAAAGACATGATTAACTGAATCACAGCATAAATGATTGGTTCACAACAACTCAATTGCTTGCTTGAGATAGAGGGAAATAGGTTTACTGACTCAACATAAAAGTAAAAGATAGGCCCTTCGCAGAGGGAAGCAGGGATTAAATCATGTGCTAGAGCTTTTCAAGTTTTGAAATCATATAAAGAGCATAAAAGTAAGATTTTGAGAGGTGTTTGTTGTTGTCAACGAATGGTAGCGGGCACTCTAACCCCCTTGCCAAACGAACCTTCAAAGAGCGGCTCCCATGAGGGACGGTATCTCTACCAGCAAGGTAGATCATCCCCCTTCTCTTTTGTTTACACATGTATTTTAGTTTTATTAAGGATGACACTCCCCCAACCTTGGCTTTCTCAATCCATGGCTAACCGAATCCTCGGGTGCCTTCCAACATTCACATACCATGGAGGAGTGTCTATTGCAAAATTAAGTTGCTTACTGATAACTCAGAGCAAAACATGTGAAGAGAATTATTAATGAAGGTTATTAATTGAGGCTGGGAACCTCATTGCCAGCTCTTATTGCAAAATTATTGGATAAGCGGATGTGCCGCTAGTCCATTGTGAAAGTCCGCCCAACAAGATTGAAAGATAAAACACCACATACTTCCTCATGAGCTATAGAACATTGACACAAATAAGGAGTAATAGTTTGAATAATTTAAAGGTAGCACATGAAGTATTTACTTGGAATGGCAGAAAATACCATGTAGTAGGTAGGTATGGTGGACACAAATGGCATAGGTTTGGTCTAAGGTTATGGATGTATGAGAAGCATTCCCTCTCGATACAGGTCTTTGGCTAGCAAGGTTTGATAGCAAGCATAAAGGTTGAGGGAAACAAACAAATATACATATGATAGAACAATCATGCATCTTTCTCATAAGCACAAGCAATTTTAACTTAAGAATACTAGGTATAGAGATAATAGAATAATGTATCTAAGTGTATTTCTCTCCTTCATTAAACATCAAGATGTTGTTGCTATTGACCAATGCTAAGTTTGCCAAAACCAAATAGATTTACTTGATGCTCCCAAAGTGATATCAATACTCATGTCAAGAGTAATCATATAATGGAGATTGCAAACTAAAATAAGGTGTGCAAAAAGTAAATGATAAGACTTCTCATTAATATTCCATAACGATAACTCACACCAACGGATACATAGATAACCAACTAAGAGAGATACTTCCACATTGCATACTATTCCATATGATAACTTCCCTATTCATGATATGACACTACTTGATAGTAAAAGATAAAGGTGGTGATGATGTGATACCGCGGCACTCCCCCAAGCTTGGAACAAACCAAGGGGATGCCAATACCGATGATGAATTACTCCTTCGGCGATGATGGTGAATCTTTGTCGTCATCAGACTTCCATGGAAGAGGCCCTCCATCAACAAAAGACATCTTGGTTTCCGGAAACCTGAAACTAGCAGCATGACTTATGCGCTTAAACCTGTTTTCATACTCACAGTTCTGATTATGGACATCATAGAGTTGAGCTTGGAGTTTGTTGGTGGTGTCGTGAAGTGAGAAGATATCGTCCCACAGCTTTGCAGTCTCCTTCTTGTGTCCATCAATGAGTTCAGACACAATCTTGTGAAAGATATCCACTTCACGCTCAGCCATCTTCTTGTAGTTGAAAACCTCTTGTTCCAGCTTCTCCATCCTGTCTTCCAAGCTCCCTTCTCCCTTAGGACCCTGGACATCTTTGATCTGCAACTCTCCATCCACGAGCTGCAACTCTTTGGGGTGCATCTTCAGCTCGTTCATGTACGGGTTGACGACGTCCTCAAAGAAGTTGTCCTTCTGAGTTCCCGACGAAGACATGATGGATCTAGATCCGAAGCAGATCCTGGCAGAAAACAGCTCGAAACAAAACACGACGAGAAAACGATATTACGGACCTCCAGGGGTCCGGGGGATTATATAGCAAATATTTTTACGACAAAAGGAAGGTTCCAGGCCGAAAACGAGTGGAAACGGGACGCCGAGGGATTGTCACCATAGGTCGGCGCGGCCAGGGTGGGGCCCGCGCCGGCCTGTGGTGACGGGCCCTCGCGCGTCTTTTCCACTCCGTTTCGATTCCGTAATTTTTCATATTTTCTAAAAACAGCAGAAATAATGTTCGGAAAGGTAAACGCGGACTTTTTATTACCTGTACTGTTACCTATTCAAAGTCGAGTTCTGGCGGACTGTCAATTTGTCCTTTGATGAAAGCCTCCGGTGTTTCCACTTGAATAATATCAACATCAACATTATAAGAATCACCCGAGATATAATGCTTGAGTCTTTGTCCATTCACCACTTGTGTGGCATTGCCTTGGAGAGAGCTAATTTTAATTGCTCCTGAACGATACACCTCCTCAACAACATATGGTCCTTCCCACTTCGAGAGTAATTTCCCTGCAAAGAATCTGAGACGAGACCGATACAATAGAACTTGATCTCCAACATTAAATTCTCTTTTGATGATCCTTCTATCATGCCACTTCTTAACTTTTTCTTTAAAGAGTTTAGCATTTTCATAAGCTTCACTTCTCCATTCATCTAGAGAACTTAATTGCAACAACCTCTTATTACCGGCTAATTTAGGATCTTTATTTAGTTCTCTAACAACCCAATAAGCTTTGTGCTCTAGTTCTAAAGGTAAATGACAAGCTTTTCCATAAACCATTTTATAAGGTGACATTCCCATAGGATTTTTATAAGCAGTTCTATAAGCCCATAGTGCTTCTTTCAATTTGCTAGCCCAATTCCTCCTAGATTTATTAACAGTCTTTCCTAAAATAGCTTTAATCTCTCTATTTGATAATTCTACTTGACCACTAGTTTGAGGATGATAAGCAGAAGCAATTCTATGATTAATACCATACTTAGCAAGAGTTTTTCTAAAACCTCCATGAATAAAATGAGAACCTCCATCAGTCATAATATATCTAGGTACTCCAAATCTAGGAAATATAACATCTACAAGCATTTTTATAGAGGTCTCACCATCAGCACTTTTTGTAGGTATAGCTTCTACCCATTTAGTAACATAATCAACAACGACAAGTATATGAGTGTTACCGTCTGAAGAAGGGAAAGGACCCATGAAGTCGAATCCCCAACAATCGAATGGTTCAATAACAAGAGTATAATTCATAGGCATTTCATTGCGTCTAGAGATATTACCAACTCTTTGACATTCATCACAAGATAAAATAAATTTCCTTGCATCTTTGAAGAGTGTTGGCCAATAAAAACCTGATTGTAGAACCTTTTGCGCGGTTCTATCTCCAGCGTGATGTCCTCCATAAACACTACCATGACATTTATTCAATATCTCCTGTTGTTCATATTCAGGAACACATCTTCGCATAATACCATCCACTCCTTCTTTATATAAGTGTGGGTCATCCCAAAAATAATGCCTCAAGTCATAAAAGAATTTCCTCCTTTGCTGAGCTGAAAAGGTTGGAGGCAAATACTTCGAAACAATAAAGTTAGCATAATCTGCATACCAAGGGCTCTCTCGCGAGCTCACCTTTATTACAGCCAATTGTTCATTTGGAAAACTATCATTAACAGGAACAGGATCATAAGCAATATTTTCCAATCTAGACAAATTATCAGCAACAGGATTATCAGCACCTTTCCTATCTATAATATGTAAATCAAATTCTTGCAACAGAAGTACCCATCTAATAAGCCTTGGCTTAGCATCTTTCTTTGTCATAAGGTATCTAATTGCAGCATGATCAGTATGAATTGTAACTTTCGAATCAACAATATAGGGTCTAAATTTATCACAAGCAAAGACTACAGCTAACAATTCCTTTTCAGTTGTAGCATAATTTCTTTGAGCAGCATCAAGAGTCTTACTAGCATAATGAATAACATTTAATTTTTATCTACGCTGTCCAAGAACAGCGCCTGTTATCGAAAACAGGCAGCGGCCAACACGGTAGAGCCGGGAATGACTAGGGCTGCGGCTGGCCCCGTCCCTCAGAGCGACGGCCCGCAAAGCCTCCTGGTCGCGCGCCGGCTGGGTCGCAGGCGTGCCACCTGACCTATACCTGGTCAGGAAGGTGTGGATGATGCCTCGCTTAGTTTCCTGGGGCACACACGTACACGTTAAATACGAGCCTCGATCGGCTCTCAGGTTGTCTGTGAATCGGCTCGGAGCCGATTCACCCATGATTCGTCCAAGGTGGCCGAATATATGGTGGTCCTGCTTGATCAATATAAAGCGTATGAGATCCACGACGATCTAGGGTTTTCACCGCATAATCGGATCATCCTACTCACGATTGGGCCTCGCGCTCACGCACGGTAAACGTAAGCCAGCCCTAGACAAGGCCTAAAAACCAACACTAGGTTGATCCTCGGAACGTCCTGTCTAGGGGCAGCAAACTACACCCTGCATGCCGCTGGATCCTCCAACCCTTTGTAAGGCCTAACTATTGCAGATATTAAACTAATCCTTGATGAATCAAGGATCGACCATAACGGATCAGATCTACTAAACAAAGATCAAGCGGGGTGCCGCCCCTGCACCCATGATGAGGCACAAGGACGGCTAGACGCGCAAGGGTTGCACTACGCGAGCATATGATGCTAAGAACGATGCTAACCCTAACGCGTCTATGATAACTACGTTGCTCGCCATCAAAAACGCTTCAGTACGAGCAACGCATGAACAACTAGGCAGGCTTGTGCTGCCTAGATCGCGAGATGCGATCTAGGCAGCATGATGCTTACCGGAGGAACCCTCGAGACGAAGGAGTTGGCGATGCGCCGAGATTGGTTTGTGTTGAACGTTGGTTGTTGTTTATTCCATAAACCCTAGGTACATATTTATAGTCCAGGGGACTTTCTAATGTGGGCGTGCACTAAACCGTGCACGAGATAAACTCTAATTTCTAAACTAAGATGCGATCTAATATGTTACAGATACACGGGCGGTTCAGCCCAACTTGGTAAACCAGGCCGATTCACGTATTTCTTCCACGTACAATCTTCACGTCCATCTTGATCGCGGCCCACCTCTGACTTGGTCAAATTCTGGTGATAACACATGCCCCCCTGGTTTTGGAAATGATATTTCCAAAATCATTACGCCTTTTAGTCGGGTCATGTCGTGGCAGAGCAGAACCGTCGCAGAGTTCTTCATCATGATAACCTGCCTCCTCAACTTCTCTGCACGATTTGACAGTTTTGGCACCACTTCCTCGGAAACTGCTGTGGCATTGAATTTTTATCAAGCCCACTTTTATTTAACCGCCCCAAACAGTTTTCCTCTGCATCTCCTTCGCATTAGCACCCAAAAAACCCTCCTGCGCCACCATGTCCTCTTCCTCCTCCGCCTCATCGGATCTTTCCACCCAGTCCTCTTCATCTCGCGAGCCGACGCCGGAGCACAACCCGGCGGAGGTCCATGCGGCCAACATCCGCCGCGCCATTGCGGCCGGGGAGGAGTCAGACCATGACTTCTCCACCTGGTCAGAGGACGACAAGTCCCTGACTGATGGGGAGAGCGATCTCCGCTTCCTCGCCGACAAGGAAGCGGTGGAAGAAAGCGAGGACGATCGCTTCCCCTGGGATGGGGCCACCTCCGAGGAGGTGAAGGAGGAGGAAGAGGAGGATGACGATGACGACAGCTCCCCCGACGAGCCGCCGGCCAAGCGCCATTGCCCCTGGCCGGGGAATCTGAGTGACTTCGACAGCGACGACGACGACGACGACGAGGAAGATGAGGACAATGAAGGTCCTGCCGGCGGCCGCTGGAGCAGCGACGACGAGCCGGCCGGGAGCAGCGCCGACAGCGGCGATGACGAGGGCAACAACGGCCCGTAGATAGGGCCCCTAGCATAGGATCCGTAGAAGTAGGCGGGGCAATGTATCCCCTTTTGAGGGCAATCAGCTCTACTATGTAAGAAATCTCGCCTATTAATGAAGAACCTTCCCCAATTTGATTTGCCGATTTCTTCTGAGTTCAATTGAGCCGATTCGTCCCCTTTGCCAATGCGTGATGAGCCGATAGCACCGTATCGGTCCTTCAAGATTCGCCCTTCCCTTCTCCAACCGATGATTTTCTAAATTTGGCAGAAAATGCAGTATCTTCAGGGAACCCTTGAACTTTCCCAACCAAACCTAATAATGTTCTTCAATAATCATCATTTGTGAAGAAGGTTGCAATGAAGGACCAGCCGTTGGTATCCCAATCGGCTTTTAAACAGAGCAAAAACAGAGCATCCACCAGGCCTGCTGCCCCCCGAGCCTCACTCGAGGCGAGACTTTAGCCGATTTAGCCTGGGCTTGATCATGCAGAGCCAGCCGATTTGCACGTAAATCGGCTTGCAGAGAGCCTCCAAGGTGGGCTGCCCCCCGAGTTTCCTCAGTGCGCCTCTTCGTCCTTGCAGGTCAGATCGGCTCCCTTCCTTTGGTGGATCTGATGCGACCCACCTTTAACCTGATCTGGACACCCAAGCTGCCCTTAGCACTGTTCTTGAAGAGAAGATCTGAGCTGTTAAACCTCTCTCTGAGGAGTTCTTCCATTATGGCTTCTCTTCATAATTCACTAGGGCTGACCTTCTGGTTGACAGTTGTATTTCTTGAGTCGATGGCCATGCATCGGCTGTAAAATGTTTAAAAATTTTAGGCCGATTTGTGTATCGGCCCCCACTCAGTATTATCTCATATCCTCGTGTTTTATCTATCTAGGTGCCCCCCGAGCCGATTCTGTCAAGAGAATTGATGGTATCGGCTCTTCAGGTAGTCCCTGTTGGGTCAAACGTTGATCCCAGGCAGAATGGATGGTGAGGATAATTTTGGCCGATTGCTGGAATCGGCCTCCATGTTGCTTGCTCGGTGAAGGTTTTGTAATATCCCTTCATCAGTTTCGGAGGGCCGATCGCAAGGATCGGCCTCGCCATGTTGCTTATTGACGTAGTCTTGCTACTCGTCCATGTCGGCGGATAAAACCAGCCCAATCTCTGACTTTAGCATGTTGGTGTGCTTGCTGTTATCCATGTCGGGTGCACTGTGTAATCGTGGAGCACTACACTCCGCCGGACGAATGAACACCATGTTTGTGCCAGCCGATGTGTCATCATCGGCTCTCTTTTGCTTGGGGCGCCACTCTTTTCTTTGCGGTAGCCCCTCCTCATCCAGGGTCCTCTGGACTTTCGCAGCCAGATCAGGCCGCGCCTTCCTCAGCGTATGCAAGTACATCCTTTCAGCTTCCTCCAGACCGCGCAATCGCTGAACCCTGCGTTTTTGTGTATGGCTGAGACCGTCAGGGCACCACCTTGGACGGTGGCACCTGTCTTCTTCGTATTCCCCTTCGTCTTCTGAATCATCGAGATCTTCCAACGGAGGGGTCTCAGCCCGTCTGTTTTGTGGTGGGAGAGGCCCTAAGCGCTCGAACACAGATACGTTGGCTGTCTCCTTCTTCTTCCGGTTGCATTCTGGGCAGTTGCCGATTGTTGGTAATCGGCTCATTCCTGAATCCCAGCAGTGTCTGAAGAAGGGGCAGTGCCAATGCCTGTCCGTATCGTCCTGCTCCCTGCCATGGCGCTCCTGCCGCTCCTCATCATGATTATGCCGGCGATGCCTTTCGTCGTTTCTGGTCAGACGACCTCTTTCATCATTGTTGTTGTATCGCCGGCGTTGGTCATATCGACTAACATACTTGTTGAGGAGGTGATCAGAGAGGGGTCGTTGGTATCTTATGTTCTTCACTTCCCCCTCTGTGACGTAGCGCTTGCCATCTTGACGGAGCCGATCGCATGGAGCGGCCCCCTCAGTGTCCTTGCTCTGAGAGCAGCTGTCCTCATCCCCGTCCTTCTCAGAGCGGTGTCCAAGCTCTACCATACTGATGTTGGCTGAGAAATCAGGCTGGCACCCTCCAAGGTGGGTAAACTCCACCATGTTGACGGCGGGGAAGGGGTGTGTGTCGACCTTCATGGCGTACTGGTTAAAAATTAATCGCCCATTTTCTATCGCCACTTGGATCTGCTGACGCCACACCCTGCAGTCGTTGGTGGTGTGGGTGAACGTGTTATGCCACTTGCAGTATGGCTTTCCGTTCAGCTCTTGCACCGTAGGAAACTTGTGGCCTTCGGGTACCTTTATGTGCTTCTCCGCGAGTAAGAGGTCGAAAATCTGCTCGGTTTTCGTCACGTCGAAGTCGAACCCTCTTGGAGGCCCTGGTGGCTTTACCCATTTGCAGGTTACTGGGCCTGCAGCTCGAGTCCACTCAGCTACTGCGACCTCTCGCTCTCCCGTAGGACCTTCATCTTCGCCTGCGTCAACCATGGTAACCACGCGCTTGAATTTATCTTGGTAGATATCCGGGTGGCGTTGCTCATATGCTGACAACTTCTGCACCATGTGTGCTAATGAAGGATAGTCCGCCTGGGAGGCCACTTCCTTGATCGATGATGATAGACCCACCACCGCCAATTCGACTGCTTCCTTTTCGCTTACATGAACCGAATAGCATCGGTTCCTAACGGTCCTGAAGCGCTGAATGTATTCGGACACCGTTTCTCCGCGCTTCTGTCGTACTTGGGCTAGATCGGCAATGCCAGCCTCGGAAGCCTCTGAGTGATATTGCTCGTGGAACCGTTCTTCCAGCTGCTTCCAGGTCTGGATTGAGTTCGGTGGCAGCGACGTGTACCATCCGAAAGCCGATCCTGTGAGGGACTGCGAGAAGTACCTCACGCGCAGCTCATCTGACGCTGAGATCATGCCCAGTTGTGCCAAATATCGGCTCACATGCTCGATGGAGCTGGAGCCATCTGATCCGCTGAACTTTGTGAAGTCCGGGAGCCGATATTTGGGTGGTAGCGGGATCAATTCGTACTCATTGGGGTACGGCTTGGTATAGCCGATCGCCTTTCTCTTCGGCATCATGCCGAACTGATCTTTCAGGATCGTACAAATTTGATCCGCGGTGATGGCTGCAGGTGCCGAACCCTGAAGATTCGTCGGAGTGGCGTACTTAACCAGCCACGCCTGTTTCTCTGGTTCTGAGCCAACTGCAGGAGCTGGGCTCGGGAGCTTTGTCGGGGTGGCGTATTTAGCTAGCCACGTTTGCTTCTCAGGGTCTGCCTCCGACGTTCCTCCTGCTGCCCCAGAAGTCCCTGCTATAGCCACCTGGTTCGAGGGTGCCCAGGTGCTGCAGTCTGGCACGTATGCACATGCGTATCCGTGCGGGATCTCCTTGGGCGCGTCCTGTAGGAACTGGTAGTCACTGGGGTCACCACCAATCTTGTAGACGACAAAAGCCGATGAGTTCGGCGCCTCGGGCGCTGCCAACGCGAATGGCAGCGGGGGACGGGAATGGAGCAGCGCTTCCCCTTGGTGAGTCCCTAGGGCTGGTCCTGACGGAGAGTACTGATGGCTCATGATCTCCTGGATCACGCGCAGCGCGACGCGCTCCAACGTATTCACCAGGCTCTCAGAATGGCGGTGCAGCGAATGAGCCACCATGAAGTTGATCTCCTGACGCAGCGACCTGGTGCGTTCTTCGGACGGGGTGGACAGGTCCACTCCATCAAGTGCGCCTTCAGGTGTGAACCCCTTCCATCTGATGCCATGGGAGCGGGTCCTGTGGAAAGAGCCGATTAGGTCGGCTTCGAGGGCAGACTTGATCTCGTCGTACTTCTTCTTGAGCTCGCCAGTGAGATCCCCGTACGTGACCGGAGTTTCTTCTGCCACTTCTGATGAAGACGGTATGGTGTCTTTCGCCATCTCTGATGTGGATGGCGAGATGGTTGTCGTTGAAGATGTGTCCCACCGGGCGTGCCAGAATGTGTTGGCGTCAGAAACCCACCGGCGGGCAGCGACTGGCCAACACGGTAGAGCCGGGAATGACTAGGGCTGCGGCTGGCCCCAGTCCCTCAGAGCGACGGCCCGCAAAGCCTCCTGGTCGCGCGCCGATGCTGGGTCGCAAGGGCGTGCCACCTGACCTATACCTGGTCAGGAAGGTGTGGATGATGCCTCGCTTAGTTTCCTGCAGGGCACACACGTACACGTTAAATACGAGCCTCGATCGGCTCTCAGGTTGTCCTGTGAATCGGCTCAGGGAGCCGATTCACCCATGATTCGTCCAAGGTGGCCGAATATATGGTGGTCCTGCTTGATCAATATAAAGCGTATGAGATCCACGACGATCTAGGGTTTTCACCGCATAATCGGATCATCCTACTCACGATTGGGCCTCGCGCTCACGCACGGTAAACGTAAGCCAGCCCTAGACAAGGCCTAAAAACCAACACTAGGTTGATCCTCGGAACGTCCTGTCTAGGGGCAGCAAACTACACCCTGCATGCCGCTGGATCCTCCAACCCTTTGTAAGGCCTAACTATTGCAGATATTAAACTAATCCTTGATGAATCAAGGATCGACCATAACGGACCAGATCTACTAAACAAAGATCAAGCGGGGTGCCGCCCCTGCACCCATGATGAGGCACAAGGACGGCTAGACGCGCAAGGGTTGCACTACGCGAGCATATGATGCTAAGAACGATGCTAACCCTAACGCGTCTATGATAACTACGTTGCTCGCCATCAAAAACGCTTCAGTACGAGCAACGCATGAACAACTAGGCAGGCTTGTGCTGCCTAGATCGCGAGATGCGATCTAGGCAGCATGATGCTTACCGGAGGAACCCTCGAGACGAAGGAGTTGGCGATGCGCCGAGATTGGTTTGTGTTGAACGTTGGTTGTTGTTTATTCCATAAACCCTAGGTACATATTTATAGTCCAGGGGACTTTCTAATGTGGGCGTGCACTAAACCGTGCACGAGATAAACTCTAATTTCTAAACTAAGATGCGATCTAATATGTTACAGATACACGGGCGGTTCAGCCCAACTTGGTAAACCAGGCCGATTCACGTATTTCTTCCACGTACAATCTTCACGTCCATCTTGATCGCGGCCCACCTCTGACTTGGTCAAATTCTGGTGATAACACGCCTACAGCAAAATCACTAGCATCACACATAATTTCAAAAGGCAAGTTCCAATCAGGAGGTTCAACTACAGGAGCAGTTGTTAAGGCTTTCTTTAGAGTTTCAAAAGCTTCCTTACAATCATCATCAAAAACAAAAGGTACATCTTTTTGAAGAAGATTAGTAAGAGGCTTTGAAATTTTAGAGAAATCTTTAATAAATCTCCTATAAAACCCAGCATGACCAAGAACACTACGAATACCTTTAACATCCCTCGGATAGGGCATCTTCTCAATTGCTTCAACTTTAGCTCTATCAACTTCAATACCTCTCTCAGAAATTTTATGTCCCAATACAATTCCTTCATTAACCATAAAGTGGCATTTCTCCCAATTAAGAACAAGGTTAGTTTCTTCACATCTCTGCAAAACTTTATCGAGGTTTCGCAGGCAATTATCAAAAGAATTCCCATAGACAGAAAAATCATCCATGAACACCTCTACAATACTTTCGCAAAAACCATGAAAAATAGCAGACATGCATCTTTGAAAAGTAGCAGGAGCATTACATAAACCAAAAGGCATACGCCTATAAGCATAAGTTCCATAAGGACAAGTAAACGTGGTTTTCTCTTGATCTTTAGCTTTAACAGCAATTTGTGAAAACCCAGAATAACCATCAAGAAAGCAAAAATGAGTATTTTTAGATAACCTTTCTAACATTTGATCAATAAATGGTAAAGGGTAATGATCTTTCTTAGTAACTTTATTAACTTTTCGAAAATCAATGCACATTCTATAACCTACAACTATTCTTTGAGGAATAAGCTCATCATTATCATTAGGCACAACAGTCATTCCTCCTTTCTTAGGAACACAATGAACAGGACTAACCCATCTACTATCAGCAATAGGATATATAATACCAGCTTCAAGGAGTTTTAATACCTCGTTTCTTACCACTTCCTTCATCTTCGGAATTAGACGACGTTGATGTTCAACAACAGGTTTTGCATCATCTTCCATATTAATAGCATGTTGGCAAATAGAAGGAGAAATCCCTTTCAAATCATCAAGAGTATAGCCAATAGCTCCTCGGTGTTTCTTCAATATTTCCAATAACCTTTCTTCCTCAATCTCTGAAAGCTTAGAACTAATAATAACAGGATATATTTTCTTATCATCAATATGAGCATATTTAAGATTATCAGGTAAAGGCTTTAAATCAAAAACAGGATCTTCCTTTGGTGGCGGTGTTGTACCCAAATCTTCCACCGGTAAGTCATGCTTGAGAATAGGTTGGCGAAGAAAAATTTCCTCAAGCTCATCTCTTTCTTTCCTAAAAGCTTCACTTTCACTATTCTCCAAATGTTGCTGCAAAGGATTATTAGGAACAAGAACAATAGATGCACACTGCTCCATTTTAAAATCATTACTAGGCAAGTCAGCTTTATAAGGAGTTTTGGTAAATTTAGAAAAGTTAAATTCATAAGGTTCACCAGCAAATCTAGTCAAAATTTTCTCTTTCTTACAATCTATAATAGCTCCACAAGTATTTAGAAAAGGTCTACCAAAAATGATAGGACAATGATCACTAGCAGCAGAACCAAGTACCAAAAAGTCAGCAGGATATTTAATCTTACCACATAAAACTTCCACATCTCGAACAATACCAATTGGAGAAATAGTTTCTCTATTAGCCAAATGAATAACCACATCAATATCTTCAAGTTCACAAGAACCAATTTCGTGCATAATCTCCGTGTAAAGCTCATAAGGTATAGCACTAACACTTGCACCAATATCACATAAACCATAATAGCAATGATCACCAATTCTAACAGATAGCATAGGAACACTAACTTGTTTGGATTTATTAGGATGTGAAACAATATTAGAAGCATCTTCACAGAAAATAATATGACCATCCTCCACATTTTCAGTCACAAGATCTTTAACTATAGCAACAGGTTCAATTTTAATTTGTTCTTCAGGTTCTTTAGGTTTCTTTTCACTTTTATTAACCGCACTAGATATGACAGAGTACTCCTTCATTTTAGCAGGGAAAGGAGTTTTTTCAATATAAGCTTCAGGAATAACATTATCAACAGTTTCAACCACTACACATTTGTTTACAGATGAATCAACTTTATCTTTATACGGTTCATGATACTTATCAAAATTCTTCTTAGGCAATTCATAATGAGAGGCAAAAGCTTTATAAAGATTTGCAACAACTTGGGAATCAAGACCATATGTAGCACTCATATTACGAAATTTATCAGTATCCATAAAAGCTTCAATGCATTTATAATCATAAATTATACCTGATTCTCTATCTTTGTCGTTCTCCCATCCTTCAGTATTTTCTTGGATCCGATCAAGAAGGTCCCTTTTAAACTCTTCATTCTTGCGTGTAAATGATCCAGAACAGGAAGTATCCAGCAAGGTCTTGTCTTGAAAAGAAAGTCTTGCATAGAAATTATCAATAATAACATTACCAGGAAGCTCATGAATGGGGCATTTGAGCATTAAAGACTTCAATCTCCCCCAAGCTTGGGCAATACTCTCTCCATCATGAGGCCAGAAATTATATATGCGGTTCCGATCTTTGTGAATTTCACTTGGAGGATAAAATTTGGAATAAAATAAAGGCACAATGTCCTCCCAATCAATAGAATCACCATTCTTCAGCAATTTATACCAGTGCGCCGCTTTACCAGACAGCGATATAGTGAATAGTTTCTTCCTAACTTCATTCATAGAAATACCGCACATTTGAATAACCCGCATAATTCATGCAAAAACAGTAAATGATCACCAGGATGGACAGTTCCATCCCCTTCATAGCGGTTATCCATAACACGTTCAATAATTTTCATAGGTATTTTATATGGTACTACTTCCTCACCTGGCGCTTCATCCACTACCGTTGCAGTAGTAGTAGATTTCCCAAATAGAAATTGAAGAGAGGATCTCTCCATAATGATTTATAGCAGGCAGGAATAAAATCAGCACAAACAGTAAATTTCCTTACCAATTCCGCTTACCAATAGCGCTTCACTCCCCGCAACGGCGCCAGAAAATAGTCTTGATGACCCACAAGTATAGGGGGTGTATCGTAGTACTTTCGATAAATAAGAGTGTCGAACCCAACGAGAGCAGAAGGTGTTGACAAGCAGTTTCGATGAAGGATTCACTGTAAATGCTCACAGACAAGTATTCGGGGGTTTTGATATTGCAGATAAATAAAGTACAAGTAAATAAAATGCGAGAGAAATAATTGCAGCGAGTGGCCCAATCCTTTTTAGCACAAAGGACAAGCCGGTTTGTTTACTTATAATGACCAAACGTTCTTGAGGACACATGGGGATTTTAGTCTAGTGCTTTCGCTACATACAGCTGATTAATCTTCATTGTTTTGATAAGTGTTGTGTGGGTGAACCTATGCTAATGCACCGTCCTTCCTAGGACTAATACATACTTGTGATTATACCCCTTGCAAGCATCCGCAACTACAAGAAAGTAATTAAGATAAATCTAACCACAGCCTTAAACTCTGAGATCCTGCGATCCCTCCTGCATCGATATACTAACGGGGGCTTAGGTTTCTGTCACTCCGGCAACCCCGCAATTAGCAACCGAATACAAGATGCACTCCCCTAGGCCCATAAATGGTGAAGTGTCGTGTAGTCGACGTTCACACGACACCACTAGAAGAATGACACCACAACTTAAATATCATAACATTGAATATTACTCAACCATAATTCACTACTAGCATTTAGACTTCACCCATGTCCTCAAGAACTAAACGAACTACTTACGAGACATCATATGGAATACAATCAGAGGTGATATGATGATGAATAACAATCTGAACATAAACCTTGGTTCAATGGTTTCACTCAATAGCATCTACAACAAGTATAGAATAACACCGGGAGAGTTTCCCCTATCAAACAATCAAGATTTAACCCGCGATGACGAGGTGCAGCGGTGGTGATGGCGGTGTAGATGGTGGAGATGATGATGATGATGATGGAGATGATGTCCCGCTCGATGACGATGGCGATGGCGTCGATTTCCCCCTCCGGGAGGGAATTTTCCCGGCGGATTCCTGCCCGCCGGAGAGCTCTTTTCTCTCTGGTGTTCTCCGCCCCGCGGCGGGTGTAACCCTCGTGAGGTCCTCTGTGGCTTAGGTTTTCGGGACGAAGGAGTACGCGAAGAAAAGGAGGCGAAAGGGGCGTGGGGCCCCCAGCATAGGGTGGCGCGGCCAGGCCATGGGCCGCGCCGCCCTATGGTCTGGGCCCACAGTGGCTCTTCTCCTCTTCCCCTTTTGGCTCCCTCCGTCATCTGGAAAAATAGGAATTTACGTGAAATTCCCTTCCACAGTTGATCTTCCGAAATATTGCGTTCTGACGGTGCTTTTTCCAGCAGAATCCTGGCTCCGGTGCTTGATCCTCCAATGATGATGAAACATGCAAAATAGATGAAATAACATAAGTATTGTGTCCCAATATGAAATATATCAATGAATAACAGCAAATTATGATACAAAATAGTGATGCAAATTGGACGTATCATTCTGCTCGACTTGCCTCCTCGATTGCGTAGATTTGATGATATTTTGGGTGTTGGTTTTTATCAGTATTGGTGACACCATCATTAAGATTGGTGAAGACCTTTCCAATGGCAGCGGATTTGTCGATGAAGTTGAAGTTGTCGACGCTGTCGGAGTCGCTGCTTATAAAGGAGTCCGCAGACGACCCGAAGGATGTGTCGCTGAAGATCTTGGCGAGCATTTCGCCTGCCTTGGTGTTGATGAAGCGTGGCGACGAAAGCTCCTCATCGCTTGATGAAAAGTCAGAATTGATCGCTGAAAATTCCGACGAGATCGGAACTTCGAGACGATAAGATCCTTCCTTGTTGACGCTAAATCGGAATTCTCCGAACGTCATGACGATGGGCTCCTCCAGATACGCACATGCATCCAAACGGGAGGGCGGGTGAGGAATAAAATCGACTAGATCAGTTTTTTCCCGTTTACCTCGATCCATCGCATTGCTTGCTACCGACGAAGTCGACGATTCTGGACGTGCCATCGAGATCAGCTCCTTGCAACCTCTAAACACCACAAACGGCGCCAATTGACAAGGGATTAACTTGTCAATGCCTACGGATTGTAGACTAGGGTTTCGTTGGATGTAGAGGGCAAGTAGATCTAGAAGGTTTCAGCCGAAAAGTACTCGACGATATAAAAACTAGGGATTCGTAAGACAATGATTCGATCCTTTCTTTGTCCCTCGACTCCCCCTTATATAGGAGGCGGAGCCAAGGGATTCATGGTACACAAGTTTACAGAGTCCGGGAGAGTTTCTAACCCATCCCGCAAGATTACAAACGAGGACTTCTATTACAACTCTAGCTTTCCTTAACAGTATCTTGGGCTTCCGAATCTTCTTATTCTTCGGGTCGTGGGCCTTCAACAAACCCCGTGTACCATCTTTGGCAGGCCCATTGGGTATGCCTATGTCATCATGTGAACGTCGACTACATGATACTTCACCTTTATGGGCCTAGGGGAATACATCTTGTATTCGTTTGCTAATTGCGGGGTTGCCGGAGTGACAACAACCTGAACCCCCGTTGGTATATCGATGCAGGAGGGATAGCAGGATCTCAGAGTTTAAGGCTGTGGTTAGATTTATCTCAATTACTTTCTTGTATTTGCGGATGCTTGCAAGGGGTATAATCACAAGTATGTATTAGTCCTAGGAAGGGCGGTGCATTAGCATAGGTTCACCCACACAACACTTATCAAAACAATGAAGATTAATCAGCTATATGAAGCGAAAGCACTAGACTAAATTCCCGTGTGTCCTCAAGAACGTTTGGTCATTATAAGTAAACAAACCGGCTAGTCCTTTGTGCTAAAAAGGATTGGGCCACTCGCTGCAATTAATTCTCTCGCATTTTACTTACTCGTACTTTATTCATCTGCTATATCAAAACCCCCTGAATACTTGTCTGTGAGCATTTACAGTGAATCCTTCATCGAAACTGCTTGTCAACACCTTCTGCTCCTCGTTGAGTTCGACACTCTTATTTATCGAAAGTACTACGATACACCCCCTATACTTGTGGGTCATCACACACCGTCATAGGAACCACATCAAAATCAATGGAATCTTTGTATGGTCCTATCTCAAAATCAACACGCACCATGTGGTTTACCTTCATCTCACCATTGTCGCTCAACCACTGAATATAATATGGATGCGGGTGCGGTAGATACTTTAACTTCAGCTTGGCACATAACTCCTTGCTTGCTAAATTGTGACAACTTCCGCCATCAATAATGACCTTGCAAGCTTTATCAGGACCAACTAGTGCATTTGTTTGGAACAAATTGCAGCGCTGAGTATATGCACTTGGCTGCACATTAAGAGTATGCTGTGACACAACAATAGTGTGAGCTTCAGAAGGATAAGCATCTACACCATCACTATCATAATCATCATCTTCTGGAGCATCCGTATCAGCATCATCTCCACTCTCATACTCATCGTTGTCGTTAATGATCATCACTTTATGATTAGGACAATCTCTATTGGAGTGACCCTTGCCACCACATTATGACAAGCCATATCGCGGTTGCGCGCCGTAGACATGCTAGAACCACTTCTACTTGCAGCAGGTTCGGGCTTCTTTGTATTGGACACATTGGGGACCGGCTTGCTAGATGAAGTAGGAAAAGGTGCGGGGCACGAAGATGGCGCAGACGCCATAGAAGTTGATGCCCTAGATGAGAATCATCCAACTCCTGTAGCATGACCTTTAATTTGCGCTTCTTTCCCTAACTTTGCTTCAGCTTCTCTTGCATGATGTAGCAACTCATTCATATTGGTGTAACGGTGATGACGAACAATGCCTCTTATATTATACTTCAAACCATGTAGAAAATGCTGCATTTTCATCTCAAGTGACACGGCCACAGCCACGCTGCATAAGCATCTCCATCTCCATGAAATAAGCATCAACCGTCAGAACACCTTGTCTCAAGAGGGTCAACTTATCATATATAGATCACAAATAATTAGTGGGAACAAAGCGAGCCTGCATATATGCCTTCATCTCACGCCATGTAAGAACAAACACTTCTCCATCTTCTTGACGAGCACGTGTAACTCCATCCCACCAACGCAATGCATAGCCATCAAATTCTGAGGAAGCAAGCTTAATCTTCCTGTCTTTAGTATAGTCATGTTGGCGCCACAACTTCTCAATTTTCAGCTCCCATGTGAGGTATTCTTTAAGGATGTGTTCGGTATGAGAACCGGAGGGGACATAACGGAATGGTTCCATTCCGAAGTCACGGGACGGTTCCATTCCATTCTATTCCGGTGTTCGGTAGGACTAAAATGGGCTGGATTGGAACGGTCCCCTAATTTAGGATTAGCAATAATTTAAAATTAGCAATCAAATTAGCACTAATCTAGTAAATCAAATCGGAGAAAAAAGGGTAAATTGGCCCGCCGCGTCTGCTCGCCTCCGGCTGGCCGCCGCCTCTACTCGCCGGCCGCCGCGCTGCCGCCTCTACTCGCCACGCCGCTAGCCCCCGCCGGCCGTCGCGCTTGGAGGAGTGTGGGAGAGGAGCCACCGCCGCATGGCCCCCGCCGCCGCCGCGCTGCTCCACGCCCGCGCTGGCCGCCGCGCTGCTCCGGCCCCGTCCTGCCCGTGCTCGCCGCCGCGCCTGCCGAGGTCGCCGCGCCTGGCCGAGGTCGCCGCGCCTGGCTACATGAGATGGACGGTGGCGAGCACGGAGGAGGAGGAGATGGACGACGGCGGCGGTGTTGACCTTGGAGAAGAACCACATGAGAGAGAGAGGGGAGAGAGGTTACGTGAGGGAGCGTGAGAGAGGGATTAGTTTCGGCATTAGCGAGCCTTTCCTCGCGATTCCGCCGATTCGGCCGGACGAGGCCGTTCCGCATATTTGAGGAATATTCTCTTTCGGGGAACCACTTCGTTCCGTTCCTTTGCCGAACCGAACACGAGAACGGGCTCCAGGTGCGGAACGGTTCCGTCCCATTCCTCCAGATTCTGGAACTGAACACACCCTAACATCATGATCTCCTTCAAATTTGGGAATTGAGAATTTTGGCTTACCCAAACCATCGTCTTGCGGCTGTGGAGGGACACGGCGAGCTCCGAGTTCGGTAAATCCACGACCACGGTTACCACGACCAACACCACGCTCTTCACCAGCAGGTTCTTCATCAAAGTTACCATGATTACTCTCCTCATCTTCATGATGTGACTATTGTCGTTGTTGAGTCAAATTATCAATAGCAAGAGTCAACGCTTGAAGATTGCACTGAATATCCGTCATTTGTACTTGGATTGTATTGACGGTCTCTAGTAGTGTCAAGCTTCTTGGTGACCTTCTGAATGTCATCATTAAGTCCTTCGTCATGTTCACGGAATTCACGTCGCATCTCATTACGAAGAGCTTCATACTCCCTCCAAGAAACAATATCAGCTCCATCCTTCTTTTTTGGTCAACAATTTTAGCATCACTAGAAGACATGGTTAGTAGGCTTGTGCACTAAAACAAATATTTGTGGTGGTACTCCCACAAATCACTCAAAACTGATAAGAAAAGGTAAATCTTACCGCTCCAAAGTGAATTAGTATTGCTTACCACTTGGATTAACAACTAGTGCACGGATGTAGCGAAGCGAATATCAAGGGTATAAGAACAATCACACGATAAAGCAGGATATATATGTGGGGATGTAGGTAGGCTACCTATTTGCATAAATAACAAGCTCTAGCGCTGACCGTAGAACTACCAATGATACTCACACAAGGCGATAAATATGGAAATACAACTATATGGATGAACAGGTTTCAATGCACCCGAGAGACACTAGGAAAGCTCAACGAGACAGGCACAAGATTGCTCAACTACGGGTGCAGAAAAGTAAACTAGGCGTTCACTTGATTTTACTAGCACTTGACTTTTTCTCTTCACTCTTTTTTTTATTTTCTTTTTATCACATGCAACACTTGTAGCTCTTTTTGCTTCTTTTCATTTTTCCTTTTATTATTATTTTATTTTATGACTCTACTCCTTGTAACACGGCCAAGCAGAAATTGCACATCACCAAAATCCTAATGAGCAGCCTGTCGAGCGGTAAAACTAGTCTCTTTTGGGAAAGTTTCTAGTCACTTATATCGAAAGGCTGTGTCTATGGTTGGGAACAAGGAAACTGTACGCTATGTGGACTCAGAGGAAACAAAAACTGAAAACTAGATGATAGAGAAAACATAAACCCTAGACAATCTACTAGATGGAAGAACAAGATACGCAAAAACAACTACGAAAAGCAACTAAAACTCGAAATCGATGCAATCTAAGGCTATGGCAAACCCTAACCCTAATATTTTTGGCTTTTTCTCGATAGGAAAACACTTACAAATCAACTATGGGGTGGATTATGGATGACTTACCGAGGAAACGCTGAAATCTGATACCAAGATGATAAGGGGTTGCCCGATCTTCTCAGTAAGCACGGTGGTGGTGATGAACACACGATGAACACATCGGAGATAACACGATGAGGAGGTGGAGATAACTTGTATGACGCCGACGAAGTCTCTCGATTGATTCATGTCGCCAATGCAACAGCTCTCAACCCTGTAAGATATTCGCAACTCCACACACTTGCGCACGTAGCCGCCGACCACGAAGCGGTAATTTGCAACCTTCTAATTCCCAATGGAACAACAGATCACACAAAACTTTCAGTAGCAAAACACCAGATCGATGAGAATTGGTGTATAGATTCAATACAGTTGCAAAACAATCAACTGGGGTTTATCTTAAACATGGTCTAAACTTGTTTCGGGGGCATCCTGGGCACTTATATAAGGGTTCAGGAAGACCAAAAGTCGAACAATACAATTACAAACTGACCCAGATCGGGGTCTGGTCGAGACTGACTCAGACACGGCCGGCGTGGGGGCCGTTCGACCGGGCCAGGGGCCGGACGGTCTGGCAGGGACCGGGCCTGGCACCGGGCTGGCACCGGGTGGGGGCGCCAGACTCCCTGGATCGGTGCCCGGTGTGCACCGGTGCAGAAGCCGACATGCGCCGGGTCACCCGTCGTGTGAGCCGGTGGCGCCGGGTGTGGCGCCGGATTGGCCGGCGTGGCGGCCGGTGTCGCCGAGCGTGGCGTCGGCCCGGACTTCTTCTTCTTCCTCCTTCGCGCATGCCTCCCTCTTCTCCCTCGCGCGTCCATGGGGTATCTTCTCGTCCAGCACCATGTCCAGCTGCTTCTCTTCTCCTCATGTGATGCTTCCTCCATCCTCGTACCTGAACTTACACAAGTCAAAGGACTTATGCAGTATAAAATTCTCATCAATCAAAGTATCGTTTAGGAACAAGTTCACATGTTATTTTAGTACCTTCGCACGAGCTCTTATCATAGGTCTAATCCTGACTTCATTGGACTTGGGCTTCACAGCAACATCTTCTTCATCTTGCAATGACAGAGGTAGTAGTTCGGTAGGGATGTCCTCATCAAAGAAGCACATCGTTGGGTCAGATGTTTTAGGTTAGGAGGAAATAGAGAGCGTCGTTTGCTTATCTGCAGAACGAGGGGGGGGGGGGGGGTAAACCTCTTCCCCGAGTGGTGAGGACACCAACCCATAGCAACAACATATTATGAACTACATCGAAATAACCACAACACATAGCATAATGCAAGACGCTAATTAGGAAATTCAGGACACGACGGTAACTACAGGATCAGGATGACAGACACGACGGTAACTACCAGTATCAACTGATGGTGCACCAATGTTGCCAGTTCTAGGGTTTCACGCCAAGCATGGAAATTTCAAACAAGAAAGTAGTACGCACACAGGTAGTCAAGAAGTCATCGATATCTTCCTAAAAGTGTTGGCAACGTTGGCCCCGAAGGATTCACAACTTGGACAAACAATATGTTGGGTTGATCACACATAACGCACCAACCTCCACACGCATCCCAACTATGGCAAGAAGCACCACCGGAAGATGGTAGAACAGGGTGGACTTACTCCATATCGACGGTGATGCCATCGCTTTGCTGTTGACAATCGGAGACCAAATACTGACTGGAAAATAAACCATAAAGATCCTACTAGGAAGCCCATGGGAAACGTTGTCTTCGGTAAAGTTTAAATGTCCATTCAGTTTAATCCGTTGCAAGTATCCAGAATGCCTACCTTTGCTCGAGCATGGACAAAAAGGAACATTTGTTTCGACACGTGAGACTCCCACGATTACAAGCATCTCTTACATAAGATGCATGCCCAGGATAATTGTTTAGCCTGCCAAGTGAAGTGGCCACGGTAAAAGAGCAGATTTCATACTGCATTAGCGAACATAACAAATATTCCACATGTAGCGCGTTTGCTTTAGCTTAGTTTGTCACATTCACTAAAATAAGTTGAGTTAGAATCCATGTTCTCAAACGTTGCAAAGGGATGGAGAGAGAGAGATAGGTGACCTGACCTTCTACGGGGACCGGACATTGGTGCAAACTTGCGCACATGGTATTCCTAAACATTGATGCTGCATGCAGGTCCTTTCTGAGAACTGACCACAGCCTCTTGTAATCTTGTGATCCTTGCAGACACACACCCACACGTCCCCTTTCATCCAACCGTTGGAGACATCTCGGTCAAACGCCAAGTCATAACGGGCAAAATCAGAAACACCTTTTGTATGCATTTTTTGTTCGACTTTGAGTGTACCTGTGTACGTACGCTAATACTACGAATGTATGTGCTACTGTGCTGTGCACACATTTATATGGCGAGAGGATTGATGTGCAAGCCCACCCTTTTCCTTGGCAAGTTTTTCCTTTTAAGTATGGGCACTATGCACGCAATTCGATGAAAAACGTTTCCTTACCGTGCTCCAGCGATTATAGTATAATATTGACTCAAGCTTATACAAGTTCAACTTCAATGTAAACCCTTGTCTCTCTCGGTATGCATGTGTACAGTATGCACTCATCCTCTCACGAGCAAATACTCCACATGCCACAACTCTTGGAAAAACGGCAAACGTGCATATCCTTTGTGTTAATGTTAGCAAAAGAAGAGAAGAAGGGGGTAATACCCTGCAGGCTCGTCGCTGAATACTTTATGTGTATTAAAGTAGTATTAAAAAGTATTAAAGTAAGTTTTAGGAAAATAAATTTAAGTTGCCTAGTGTCAATATTCGACACTAGGCAAAGCTAGTCTTTGCCTAGTGTTGAAACCGAACACTCAGGTAATCTCTTTGCCTGAGTGTGCACTTTGTGATTCGTCGTGTATTACTTCGTTGCCGAGTGTTTTATTGGTGACACATGGTAAAGTCTGTCTTTACCAAGTTTTGAAAGTAGAGATACTCGACAAAGAGCAAAAAACTAGGCTAAGATGCGTTTTCCCATAGCCAGTGGTTGGTAGTGTATTGGAAGTACCTTCTCATTAACCGTTTGGCATAGAGCAAGGAAAAATGTGTAATCGGGGTACCGCCGTCCTATATATATGCGTTAATTCGTGCATATTTATTTTAGTTTACACTACTTTATGTGGAGCATTAATTCAACAAAAATCGAAATGGGGAGTCCCTCGGCCTCTGCATGAACCGATGCACACAACTGTTTCATTTATTGCATATTTTGAAATATTCAATTCAATTACATTCACGGACCAACTAAGGTTGAGACAAGTATCAACCAGAGAAAAATAAAAAAAAGTGACAAGAAGCTATCCATTCATAATTCTGCTAGCATGCCGCCATCTAGTAGCCTTGAAATAGCAATCATGTGCGACCGCCACCAGCCGGTTGCACCCAGTACCCATAGTCTCCCACTGATACTCCAGGAGTAGGAAAGCCCATAATTGTATCCAATACACAACTCGAGAAATAACTTCCAAAAATTAGTACCCTTTTGTCTATTAAAAACAATATCATTCATGCAGTTCCATATGATAAACACAAAGCTGAAACACCAATGTGAAATCTAGCTTTTCATTCTTATCCACTCCATTCAACCAATTGCCAAACATATTTATCACGTTCGTTGGAGGAGGGATATTAAAAGTAAAGTAAACCATACACCAAATAATGTGGGCGCGCAAAAGGACATGAGATAAACAAGTGTTCCACAGTCTCTAAAGAATCACAAAAATAACACTTAGTACATACATTCCAGTTTTGTTTGGCTAAGTTATCTTTCATGAGGAGAACTTTGTTATTTAGGAACCACAAAAATATATTTATCTTAAGCGGGATTTTCATTTTTCATAGGTAGTTGCGTACGAATCTAGTATGACCATTCCACAAGTCCAAGTACATAGATTTTACAGTAAATATTCATGTATTTGTAAGGTTCTATTTGAAAATGTCAGGAGTATTAGTAAGTTGAACCGCCATTAGCCTATGATATAATTGCAACCATTCAACCCATTTATAGTGTCATTTAGCACTTTTCTAAAACCAATATTATGAAATGTTTGAGCCATCACATCTGTTATCAATACATTTTTCTTTTGAACGATGTGATATAAGGATGAGTATTGCTGCCATAGGGGTGTATCACCTAACCAAACGTCCTCCATAAATCGAACAGTTGATCCATCTCCCTTAACAAAGCCACCTTTACTAAATAAATCATCCTTAACCCGCATAAGACCCTTCCAAAAAGGTGAATCTGTGGTTTTGCCTCAACTTGAGAAAAAGTTTGGTTAATAAGATATTTGTTGCACAACAATTGTTGCCATACTCCTTCTTCGGTGAGCAATTTGAATAGCCACTCACTTAACAAGCATTTGTTTTTTTTAAACTCAAGTATCTCAATACCTAGGCCGCCCTGATCTTTTAGCCTACATAAAATATTTCATTTAGTTAACCTATACTTTTTCTTAATATCATCACACTGCAAAAAAAAACCTTGACCTATAATAGTCTAAATGCTTGCGCACCAATCGGTATTTCAAGAAACGATAGCATTAGGAGGTGCCCCGGAGTTTCGACCAGCAGGAGGGTGGTAGAGTAGTGGTTGCGGCGCATTAGGAGGTGCCCGTCGGAGTGGAGTTGTTTTATTAGTTTTTTATGGATTGTAATCTAGAGATGTTGTTCTGGAATGTTCGCGGTACGAACGATCCAGCTAAAAGGAGTGCGGTTCGAGAGTTCATTGCTAGTTTGCATGTTTGTATCGTGTGTATCTCAGAGACTAAGGTTGCGGAGGTGGACGAGTTTTACATTGCACAGTGTTTAGGGCCGTCCTTTGACGGCTTTGTGTTCTTGCCAGCGGACGAGACGAGAGGAGGTGTGGTGATGGCTTGGGACACCTCGATGATCCAGATTAACCATGTGAGTTTTGATACTTATGCCATAACAGGCGAAGTCACAACTAGAGATGATACCAAATGGTGGCTTACTACGTACGGTGTACGGGCCCCAGGCGGCTGAGGAGAAAATCATGTTTCTTGAGGAGCTTTCGGAGAGGAGGTCGCTATGCCCCGGCCCCTGGGTTGTTGCGGGAGACTTTAACATGATCCTTAATGCCTCGGAGAAAAATAATGAGAACCTGGATAGGGGCATGATGCAGCGTTTCAGGGCCTTCGTGCACGAGCATGAGTTGAAGGACCTCTACATGCGTGGAAGAACCTTCACTTGGAGTAATGAGCGGGAGAGAGCTACCCTTACACGCATTGACAGGGTGCTGGTCTCTGTGGACTGGGATTTGCAACACTTCGACTCCGTTCTACAGGGGCTATCATCATCAGTTTCAGACCATGCACCACTCCACCTTGCCATGAATGCGGCGTTCCGGCCGAAAAGAAGGTTTAAATTTGAGAACTTTTGGCTCAAGCTGGAGGGGTTTGATGAGGCGGTGAGGGATGCTTGGGTTTGTGACCCTGATATTGTTGACCCCTTCCGGAAGTTGGATGCTCTATTCAGGAATGCTGCCGAATATCTGCAGTCTTGGGGGCAGAAGAGAGTGGGGAACTTTAAGCTGAACATTGCGATTGCCAACACCCTGATTCTACGCCTTGATGTGGCTCAGGAGAGGCGTGTTTTGACCCCTAGGGAGATTTGGTTGAGGAGGATGCTTAAGCAGGCCGTTCTTGGGCTTGCTTCTTTGGAGCATGGCAAGGCAAAGGTCGAGGATCCGCTGGTTGAAAGACGGAGATGCCAACACTGCACTTTTCCATGCAGTCGCTAATGGGAGAAGAGTGAAAAATCATATTGCTGCGGTTAAGGTTGGCGATGAGCTGGTTACGGACCAGGGCTTGAAAGTGGTGGCTTTCACCGAGGCGTACTCCCAGTTGCTGGGACAGGTTCAGACTAGAGAGCATTCCATTAACCTGGACGAGTTGGATATCCCCACCGCTGAGCTTCAGGACTTGGAGGTCATGTTTACGGAGGAGGAGGTGTGGGGGGTGGTCAAGGACCTCCCCCCAGATAGGGCACTAGGACCGGATGGGTTCACCGGAGCCTTTTATCAGAGAGCGTGGCCCATCATCAAGAGGGATATCCTAGCCGGGCTGTTCAAACTGTGCGTGGGAGATGGGCGAGGCTTTGCACGTCTGAACAGAGGCCTGATCACGTTAATCCCCAAGAAGCCGGACGCCATGGAGGTCAAGGACTATCGCCCCATCAATTTGGTACACAGTTTCTCAAAGCTGTTCTCCAAAGTGATGGCGAATAGGCTGAGGCGCAGGCTTGGTGATGTTGTTAGTACCAACCAGTCGGCGTTTGTCAAGGGCCGGTCCCTGCATGATAATTTCATGCTGGTGAGACAAGTGGCGAGGAGAATTAATCAGTTTAGGCAGCCGGGTGTGCTCCTCAAGTTAGATCTAACACGAGCGTTCGACTCGATCTCTTGGAGCTTCCTGTTTGAGGTGCTCCGGCGCATGGGATTTGGAGAGAGATTCCTAAAATGGGTTGCCTTGTTGCTCAACACGGCGAACACTAGAGTGCTGGTGAATGGAGTGCCCGGAGATAGATTCATGCATGCCAGAGGCCTTAGACAGGGGACCCCACCTCGCCCATGCTGTTTGTGGCGGCTATGGAGGTGTTGACGGCGGTGATCAAGAAGGCCGTGGACAGGAATTTGTTCACTGGGCTTGCGAGGATATCAGAGCTTCAGCGTATCTCGGTTTATGCCGATGATGTGGTTATCTTCTGCAAGCCGCTAGACACTGAGCTCGAGGCGGTGAAGGCAATTCTACAGGTGTTTGGAGAGGCCTCTGGGCTGCGTGTCAACTTCAGGAAGACCTCAGCCACGCTGATTAGGGAGCAGGACGGAGATGGGGAGAGGGTTGCAGAGATGCTGGGGTGCGAGGTGGTGGGGTTCCCCATCAAGTACCTTGGCATGCAGCTTGCGCTGAGACCCTTGACTAAGGCGGAGTGGCAACCGCTGATTGACCAGGTCATACATTGTGTTCCGGCTTGGCAGAGAGGCATGATTCAGAAATCAGGGAGGCTCATTCTCGTCAAATCGGTGATAAGCGCGCGGCCCATTCACCAGCTCATGGTTGCTGAGGCGCCGGCTTGGGTGCTGGAGGAGTTGGTCAAATGGATGAGAGCTTTTTTATGGGCCGGGAAAAAGGAGATCAATGGAGGGCAATATCTGGTAGCTTGGGACACGATCTGCAAGCCGACCCAGTTCGGTGGCTTGGGAGTAAAGGATTTGAGGCTGCAGGGTTTGGCCCTTAGAGTGAGGTGGTGTTGGCTCCGCCGTACGGATCCGTCGAGGCCTTGGCAAGGCCTGCCAGCCTTCAATGATGTAGAAGCCAATTAGGTGTTCCAGAGCCTGGCGAGCTTCGAGGTAGGAGATGGGAAGAGTATCCTATTCTGGAGAGACAGATGGATTAATGGGCGGAGTGTGGATGAGATTGCACCTGAGGTCGCGGCGCTTGTCCCGACAAGGAGGAAGAATATGAGGAAGGTCGGTGATGCTCTGCTTGAGGACACATGGTTGTCGGATGTTTCTGGAGACCTGTCCATTGAGGGTTGGATGCAATGCACACAACTTTGGGAACAAATTGGAAGAGTGCCGCGCGATGAGAGTAGGCCGGATCAGATCATTTGGAAAGATTCTGCGTCTAGACGGTATTCTGCAAGGGAGACTTACAACATGCTTTGTATGGGGAGGATTTCTTGGGGTATGGCCAAGCCGATTTGGAGTTCCTTTGCCCCTCTCAAGTGCAAGATCTTCGGTTGGCTAGCGATGAAGGGGAGGCTCTGGACCTCGGACAGGAGGACCCGACATGGCCTGCAGGACCACCCTGATCCCTGTGCCACCTGCCTCCAAGAGGAGGATAATGTTGATCATATTCTGTCACACTGCCCGTATGCAAGGATGGTTTGGTTCGGCTGCTTGAGAAGGATGGGATCGCAACTCCAGGAGCCGCAGGAGAACACCAACCTGGAGAGATGGTGGACTGAGACGAGGAAGAGATTGCGGAGGGAGGATAGGCGAGGTTTTGACACGTTTGTCCTGCTCGTTGCCTGGACGCTGTGGAAGCAAAGAAATGCCTGAGTCTTCGGAAACTTAGATAGGCAGCTTTCCACGGCGCAAATCATTGATAGTGTGTTGGAGGAGTTCAGCCTATGGGAGGCTGCGAGGGGAGGGGAGCGGAGAGTCATGTTGCGAGAGTAGGCGTCGAGTTGGGTGGTGGTGTGTGTGGGTTGGCCAAGGGCAGATGTTCGCATCCCCCTCTGGTTTCTTGTAATTGTTGTTGCTTTCTTCTATAAAGATATGTCACGCTGTTCGCGTGCCCGCGAAAAAAGAAACGATAGCATGAACACCGAGAAATAGAAACTTATCTATTATGGAAGCATTTGAGGAAATGAGAGTTCAAATGAAACTACCTTTTGCATTGGAAGTCTTAATTCTAGCAGCATGGGGTATCTGGATAGTCAGAAACAACAAGATTTTCAAGGATCAGAATGCAGAATTTAATTCGTGGAAAGCAATATTTCTTCAAGAGCAAAGGTTGCTGGTGCATAGAATTAAAAAGAAGCATGTAAATTCCTTCAAGGAATGGATTCAATCCTTAGCTTAGTTTTTTTCTAGTTTTCTTTCTTTAGGAGAGTTTCTCACTCTCTTTTGTATCTGGATGTTTTAATTTTATACATATTAATAAAAATTGCAGGGGGCTTTTGCCCACTGTTTTACTTCAAAAAAAAAATGAACACCGACAAACTAATAAGAACTTAATTAATAAAAACTAGACGGTCACCATAAAGTAGCTTGCTTTGCCAACATCCAAGCTTGGCAACAAAATTTGATTTAATGCAAAAATTAGCAACCTCGCAATGTATGTATAGGAATTCGTACTACGTACGTGTTGTACTAGGATGTTTCCTTCACCATGCATGAAGAAGGGCCGGTTTGTCTAGGCGTACGACCACGATGATCCTACCTAGTAGGCACGGTTCTGAATGAAAACTAGAGTTTGGAGGGCCGTCCGCTATGTCCCACTGACATGCTGGCCCTACGGACTACCGAGCTGACGATGTATGGCAAGATTGTTTCAATTGAGAACTAGGGACGGTACTGAACGTACGAGCTTGATTTCGTGCAAGTTTCGACGAACGTACTGCTTCTGTAGAAGGCAATGCAAACAGGCAGGTACCGTACGTAAATTAAGTCTGCCGCGAATCAACTCCGGTAAATCCGCACGCCGCGACTGTATCATCGCACAGTACGTCAATGCCTGCCGTATACATACATGCCTGAAAGCTCTCGATCGGGCCGGCTCCCTCTCCAATTCACTCAGCCATGCATGCGGCTGCTTCTCCATCGTCGATATATCCGTGACATTATTTATAGAGCGGAGCGAAAATCAGTTTCAGAACAAGTTCCATGTCGTCAAAATACACTTGTTCGGTATCATTTTGCTGTGTCCTTCTTATGATCATCGTCTCATTTGTTCAGGATCTGGCTGGCCGCAGGATCATCCACACATGATAGTAGATATCATCGATCGACATATAGGCATACCAAGAACGAGCCCGGCCCCTAGGTACACAACTGTCGACGTACGTACCAGAGTGATCGACGCGGACGGAGGTGAACAGAGATGGACAGGCGATGAGCTAGCAGACGGCAGGCTTTGATCCATGTCCCTGCCCAGCCGACATCTTACCTTTTGCATGGTCACTGTCTGCGTAGCGTGGTATTCAGTATGGTCCAACGGTACGTACCACTTGTACACTACTACATATATAGTTCCATGTCATATTTAGACTACTTTCTTTCTTTCTTTTTTCTTGCAGCTACCACTAGTGCTACTGCTCGATTATCATCCATTTCATCTTACAAGATCGGTTTCATTGGTACTGATATCCTAGATGAATGCCAAATCTTGTTTCGATGGCCAAAGTGGTGAATTGCATTTGTATGAGAGTAAGATCATGATACATGTTTGAAAATGATTCATTGTGTATTTTTTTGAATATATTTGAACTGTTATATTAAATAATAATTAATAGGAGGCAAATAAAATATAATAGAAGCTCTGGGAAATTCAATTCGGCTCCCGGGCGCGTATGCTCCCTCTACCAAAAAATCATATTTCGAAATGTTGAAAAATTTTGAAAAAAATTCTGCACGTACATCTTCATAATAAATGTGTGTTTGTCAAGTTTCACGAAAAACCAACATTTTTTGTGGTCTATGTAAAAAAGAGAAAATTTGTCTTGTGAAAAGCATTATTTTTTGCACTGAATTTTATCTTTTTTACACACGTCACATGATAAGTCAATTTTTTATGAAACGACTTTGTGAGCGTGTAGCACGTGAAGATGTACGTGCGAATTTTTCGTTTCAATTTTTCTGAAATTCAAAATCGATGCAAGATGCATTTGAAAATAGAGGGAGCATATGCACCCATGTTCCAAAACATCACTCGGCTCATAGGAGAAATAATATTAGTCAGAATATGATTCTAGCAACAAGATAATTACAAGTGCCTTGCATGTTCCATCATGTCTCAACCCAAAGGTTCCCCACACATTGTAGTCTCATACGCAATACTGCAACATATAAGTTCTTAGGATAGCTTAGGGTGCCAATGGAATAGGGCTCGGGGCAAATAATTTCACCTCGGTTAGATCGGGGTGCAAACGTCTTTTTCTTCCTACTCTCGGCCTCAAGTCGGCGAGTGCTGCAACAAGAATATTGAAAATAAGCAAACTAACAAAGAATATACCATTGGATTCAAATGAAGAAGTTCTAACATTTTTTTTTTCAAATAATTCGTAGTTTGTTAGTGCAATTTACGGTCTATGTTTGACTCAAAAATCAAGTGGGCCTTACAAACCGTGGCGTGTTAAATACTAGCAAAATTGTTAGTACTGTAGTAAAATTTATAGGCGTGTGTTGGCACAGATGAAGCCTGGTTTCCGTGAGTCCGAAATAGCTACCAAACAGCCTAGTTTTTTTTTGAAACGATGAAAAAAGCTTTGCCTTAATTAAGAAGAGAGTTTACATGAAAGTAAATGTTTGCAAGAAAATTACAAGTTTACTCTCCCGGCATCAAATTACCCAATCTTTTTTTTGCAGCCGCTAGGACCCAAAGCCTAGGTTCTTTTCTAATCGTCTCGAAGATGATTTGCGAGGGCGCATACTTGTTCTTGAAGACCCTATCGTCCGCTCATTCCAAATCTCCCAACATATGAACATAGTGAGGGAAGCCATGGCCTTGCTATTTTGACCTGTGGTCATCATATTCCACCACTCGGGGAAAGCGAGGTCCGCCCAAAGGTGAGTGTGAATCTTAGAGATACGAAACAAATCTTTGGCCTTCATCCAAAGAAGACATGTGAAGCGATATTGAATTAAAAGGTGATCAACGGACTCCATACATTGCTTGCATAAAGGGCAAAGGACACAATTTGTCCATCCCCGCTTAGCCAAATGGTTGGCCGTCCAAATCCTACTTTAGGTTCGCAACCCACGCAAAAAGTTAACCTTGGGTGGCGTCCAAACTTTCCAAACCGACTTGTTTAGGCTAGAAAGAGTAGATCCCAAAATTAAATTGCACGTCGTAAGTGGACTTTGCCGTGTATTTGCCATTTGAGGTGAGCCTCTATACAATGGCATCCTCCACATCTTCATTGAGTTGGAAACTGTAAATAAGAACCCATAGCTCCACAAATTGGGATAAGTTCTCCATAGTGAAGTCTTTCTCCAAATCCACCTTATCCACCCACGCATTACCATGCAAAGCTTGAGCGACCTTCCAATTTTTCCTCTTGGAGGAGGAGAAAATTAGAGGCGCCACCTCAATTGGTTTTCTACCCCCAAGCCAAGGTTCATACCAAAACGTTGTTTTCTTGCCATTATCCACCATGGTGGTGGTGGCGGCATAGAAAATTTCCATATCATCGGTTGTGCAAGGATTTCCGGAGCCGATCCAAATCTTTGTTGGGTCCTTCCACTCAAGCCATGGCCATCGAAGACGAAGAGCCATAGCAAACTTGCCCATGTGAAGCACCCCAAGGCCTCAAGCTTCTTGGGGCGACAAACCAAATCCCAATTCACCTTGCACTTGGCACCCGTGGGCGACCAAATGAACGCATGCTCAATCTTATGTAAGAAGTGCATAGTGGTGCGGCCGGGCATGGTGACATACTTCCCGTTACAAGTGGGGAGTTTACCGGTGCATTTATCCTCCAAATGTTGGATGTCCGCTCTCTTCAAACAATTTACCGAAAGAGGTAGCCTGAGGTATCGAAGCGGGAAAGATTCCCTCGTGGCCGGAATTCCATGGAGAATGTCATTGAGGTTTAAGTGACCACATCTTATGGGAACAACGAAAATCTTCAAGAAATTAGTACAAATGCCGGTGACCTCTCCATAGTTATGAAGGATGGAGGCAAGGTTTTGGATGTCTTCCTTGATAGGAAGATGAAGACCGCCACATCATCCGTATAGAAGGACGTGCGCAATGTGGTCCCTCTACCTCGGAGCTTGTGAAGAAGGTCATGATCCGACGTTCTTTCCAAAACATGCGCGAGAGTGTCAATGGCGAGCACAAAGAGAAGTGGCGATAGGGGGTCTCCTTGCCGCAACCCACGACCATGGCGAATGGGGTAGTCGGCCACCCCATTAAGAAACACCCTCGATGTAGCGGTAGTGAGAAGCGCCACAATCCAATTTCGAAAGCGACTCGGGAAACCCCGCCTTTGAAGTAGATCGATAATGTAACCCTAACGGATTGAGTCAAACGATTTACGGATGTCAAGTTTGAAGATTTACGGATGTCAAACTTGAAGAGAAGAGCGGGAGTCCTATTCTTATGACATCTAGCGGTGAGCCCAGTGAAAGAAGAGAAGCAGGGAAGTGCAAACCCAAAATCCCCGAACAGAGACATGGTCGCCTGGCGACGAAAATGCAACGGGAGTTAACCAAGACCAGACCAGACCAGACCGAGAAACTAGTACTAGCACTCCCTCCCTCTCATTGGAAAAAGAAAGAAAAAAAAACTCGTGCTCTGCTCGCCGAGTTTTTGGTCAGGGAAAGAGGTGATGGGGCCGCGTCGGCGGCCACGCCGGCCGAATGGAAGCGCCGGCAATGGGGCGAAGGAAGCGGATGTGCCAACCCACTCCGGAGAAGGAGGTGGCGGGAGTGCATCCGATGCGGAAGGAAGGACCGCCCGCTGCAGGCCCGGCCTCGACCTCGACCTCGAGGCCGGTGTTGCTGTGGTGGAGGATGCGACGGCGAACACAAACAAGGTCGCGCCTTTCGTCGGCGATGATGGTGGCGCTGTTTCGGAAGCGGAAGGAAGGGCCGCCTGTCGCAGGCCCGGCCTCGAGGTCGAGGCCGGTGTTGCTGTGGTGGAGGCTGCCGCGGCGAATACAAACAGGGTCGCGCCTTTCGTCGGCGATGATGGTGGCGCCGTATCGGAAGCGGAAGGAGGCGCTGCGGGACGCATGCCTGGTCCTGGCCTCGAGGACGGACTTGCTGTGGTGGAGGCTGCCACGGCGGGGACAAGCAAGGCCGCGCCTTTCTTCGAGGATGATGGTGGCGGTGTCTCTGAAGCGGAAGGAAGAGCCGCCGGATGCAGGCATGGCCTTGAGCCCGGATTTGATGTGGTGGACACCAACAAGGTGTCACCTTTCGTCCGGGGCCAAGATGATGAAGGTGCCTCCCAAGTGGATGGAAGCTTCACCGGCCGCAGGGAGGCCAGAGGTGGTGTGATGGCGCCGGCACTGGACCTGTCGACGAACAAGATGGAACCTTTCTCCAGTTCAGATGTGGTCGGTGACACCAGTGGCTCCGGCCGTGGCAGCTACGCCAGGAGGTGCGATGATCGTGTCACCCCGTCGTTCGACCCTCAGCTGCCCAATGCGACTCAGGTAACTTCAGAATCACAAAGTCCCCTTTTTTTTATTCCAAGTTGATACTATCAATCGGTCCTAATTAATTTGACTTTCCCTCTCAATGTATTGTTTGTAATGTCTTGCAGACAACTGTTACAGTTCTGGAAAACAGAAGTGCAGTCACTCAAGATTTCACAAGCAAGCAACAAGCAACATCAAGGAGCCCACGCAGCAGCATGCCTGAAAGCATGGGGAATCTCTCTCCGATAACAGAAATAATATTATCTTGGAAATTGAACGATATTATGGATGATAACCTTTACAGGGACAAGGTAACATTTCCGTTGTGACAATTTCAGGTTGTATACCTTATTTTCTGAACCCTGTTGCAGCCATATTGTGATTGCAGTTCTGCAGCTTTCAATCATGCATACGTTTTTATTCCTTTATCCTTGTTTCCTAAGATGCGTGTATATGGTTGATGCTGGTAGCTACAGATGTTTCCATGCGCTAGTTTCTACACTTGTTTTTTGAGAATGCTTGCTTGTCTACTGGAATTTCTAAATTCTTTTCAATAACTATATACACCGTTGTCATGTAGGTTAAACCGTTGCCCAATCATCTTGAATCTGTTGAACCTGAAAAGTACAAGAGTTTATTTTCAAATCATTTGATCGAAGAGTGCCGAGCAACTTTGAAGGCATCAATACAAAGAATCCAGTCATGTCCTGCTGCATATTCTGTCATTGCTGTCTTAAACACAGACTCAGATTTTATATACTTCATTGATATAAATCTTTCTCTTGTGCTGGATTCAAATCATAAGTTTCATATGGCCAGAGATGGCGATATATTTCTGTTTACCACTCTTTCCCACCAGGATAGATATTTTGGAAATTCTTTCACAAGTCTTGGGATGGTGGTCGGTAATACTCAACATTCAAATTTTCATCAAGGTTTCAAGGTAGTAATGCTAGAGAAACCAGGAAATATCAAATTTGGTTGTTTTTTGACAAATGTGTCGGATACAATCAATATTTGGAATACATTGGAGGCCTATGACAAGAAGCAAGTTTGTTCAGGAATAGACTATATTTTGAAGCTAAACGAATTGGTAAGTTCGGTACAACAAATTTTGGCACTATTTAGTTCATGCCGCACCGTTGTACTAATACACTTTCTGTTTTGCAGGCCAGCACTCATTGCAATTTATGCAACAATGAACCTGGAAGGGCTGATACCACACCAAACAATCTGGATCTCTCTAGGGCACAACTTGGTATTGCAAAGTCTTTATCTTTGTCAGTACAATGCACACACAAGAATCTTGTCAAAATGTTGAGTGGTCCTCCAGGGTCTGGAAAGACGCAAATTCTTGTTGCTATTCTTCACCTATTGTACCAGTTTGACTTTACAGTTTTAGTTTGCATCCCGCAAAAAACTGGTACTTTTCAATTGTGGAAAATTCTTGAAGCGTCTGGCTATCCCATAAATGATATAATAGTGCTTGATAGTCTCAAAGGGTTTAGACTTCCTAAAAGATTTCATCAAACATGCTTATGTATCAAGTCCCATGAATTTTATACTTGCCTGGTGATGGTTAAGCAATGGATTGAAGAGATGCAAATGCTACTTCGGTTACAGATGTATTGCCCTAGCAGTTGTAAGCATGTGCCCAAAGATGGTCGATGCACCAGAACTAGTCTTCCTTTATTTACAAGCAAATTATTTAGGAAGGCTTTTCTGCCTCTTTCTATAGATATGAGAAAGTGCTTGATAGAACTCAGTGATAAGTTCGCAAAGATGTGCTTACCCAACAAAAACAAAAGTGACATTGATACAATATTGAACTTGTTAGAGGCTTTTAAAAATCTATTGTTCAATGAAACACCATCCGAAGATCACATTCAGCGGGCTTTTGGATTTCTGCCACCACTTCCTATTGCTAAAAACTTGATACAGCTCACTTCTGGATCATATGGACATGTTGTTGCAAGACAAGTGAATGATGAGAGGTTGAAATTTGCTGATTTGTTGCAAAACTTTGGGAAGTCGCTAAGTGTACCGAAGTTTGAAAATATAAAAGAAGTTGAATGTTACTGTATTGCACATTCTAAAGTTGTCATTGGTACCCCTCAGTCAGTATTCCAACTACATGCCATGAAGACTAAATCGATTGATGTGCTAGTGGTGGATGATGCATGCCAACTTAAAGAGTCTGATTTGATTGTTCCGCTGTGCCTTTCTTTGAAACATGTTCTGCTTTTTGGTGATTTCTGCACTTCACCTCCCATGGTCGAAAGCAAGGTGCGTGAAAAATCCTTTTTCTGTTACTTGATCTTTTCTTTGTTGTCTAATCGGTGAACTAATTTATCATTTCTGGAATTTTTAGGTGTGCTATGAAGCAGGCTTTCATACCAGTCTTTTCCAAAGATTGTTGAAATCAAAGAACATTCCTCGAATTAAGCTTGATAAGCAGTTTGCAATTGAGCCCAAGTTATTCAATTTTGTGAATAATCGGTTTTACGGTGGAAAAATCGATAGTGGATCAAATGTTAGTTGTGCTGCATACAATCAGCACTTTGCTAATTTAGAATTCACTAACTATTGCTTCATTGATATCACCGATGAGGATAACAATTCAGACTGCATTGAATTAGCAGGAATTTTGTATATGCTGGACATTCTACAGAACTGTAAGTGATTTATGTAAATTTCATATATATTTATCACATAACTCTAAATAATATCCCAAATGTCAAATGTAGCCACAGACTCAAAGCTTACCTTTTTCTCTTGTACACCCTATAAAAAAACAATGTTTGCCATTCCAAAATTATACATATGTAGAATACATTATTTGGCCTGTAGTGGTTCTTTTAGTTAAGCATATTTAACATCTGTAGATTTTCCTGCAAAATGCCATTGCTAGGATTTATTATCATCAAAACATTTTCTTAGTTTAAGTTTGTGTAACTGTGATATGGTACTACTTTTTCAGAGAATACAAAAATACCACATGCTTGTGTCAGTAACTTATAATATTTTTCATTGCTTATTTTTGGGTCTGTGAATCAGGTTGGGAAGGTGTTGACAAAAATCTACATATTGCCATTGTGTGTTTTCCCAGTAGTCCTCTGTATTCAATGAAACATGGTCTGCTCAGTAAATATGCTGGTTACAAGAAAATCAAGTTATCTGTAATGTATGCTGATAGTATATATGGAGAAAGGTACGATGTGGTAATAATATCAGCATTTTTCAAAAATGGGGACCAGATTGACTTGAAAGATATGACTGCAGCCATTACCCGAGCAAGGTTCGTGATTACTGCTGAATTCGGTACATGTAAACCATAGTACAAAGTATATCATGCTTATGGCCACCTTCTCCTTTTATGCAGACACTGTTTTTGGTTTCTTGGTGATCTGTCTGCCTGTCCTGGAACTTTGGGAGAACTAATTGATGACGCCCGGGGTCGCAACTATCTTATGAAGTTAGACCCAAAGAAACTACAGATGGTTAACGATCTGGGTGATTTCCCCTCTTCAGACAATGACTCTTTGATGGTATGTCTTTTATACCACTTAACCTATGGTATCTAATGGGCAAAAACTTTTCTAAAGAAAAGTTTGGTCCTCAACTATGTGTTATATAATATGATGCCCTTCAGAATTTGCAGTTTTTTTAAGTCCCTGGCAGTTTATTATTTACTAAATGATGCTTCAAGATAAAACAAAATTCTGTTTTTACATGTGTTATTGTTAGATTGGGTAGCAACTGAAAAGGAAAATGTCACATGAAAGCACATTGCTTTTTTTTCAGTACTATATATCGTTACAAATCAGATGATTGGATTTATTCTTTATATACCACTCAACCCCCTTTTGCTCTGTATCGTCCATGCTAACAACCTGACTCCTTACGCCTGGACACACGCGTCACACATCGCTAAGCTGTAGTTGCATGGCTAAAACAAATTATAAAGATATTAGAACCATGCTGACTGCCAAGACTTCACAATTCTTTCTTCGGAAAATAAGACATTAATGTCCTTTCATCCGTGTCCTTGCTTACATATCCTCTCTGCTAGGTTGAAGTACAAAACAGAGAGTAATGTGGTCAGCATGTTATTAATAACAGAAGGTTAATTTTATTGCTAAGACGACAAGAACATAAATCTCAAGCGGCATGGGATCTTTAATTCGCTTTAATTCATGATTCATTGTCATTAGTGAAATTATAGAAAAACTATATGATTTCAAAAAATCTGCATTTGCACATGCTTCTTGGATAGAGAAAAGTTAGCAGAGAGTAGTATTTATCATATTAGACTCTGTATCATGGATAATAGTATTTTATTGGTTAGATTACTGGAAAAATAGCAGAAAAAATAATATTAAATGGTAAAGTGCTATAACTACTACAGGAAGATGGAATAAAATATGGTTTGTTGATCTTATAGAACTCAACTGTACAGGTCCATCTACATCAGTATATGTTTATTGCCTTGCACTCTGTACTGAAAATAGTCTAAAAAAACTTGCGATGAAGCAGTAGTACTTTAAAATGGTTCACTGACATCTTGTTGTTCTATTCTTATTCTGCTACCATTTCCTGTCTAATGTACAGTTTTTGTTTTGAGGATTGGACTCTTTACATGTGAAAGTGAACATAAGTGACACACTGATTTTTTACTTGTTTCAACATCTGAACATGTCAAGTTAATCTCAGTTACACACTGTGTCATTAGAATATATTCACTACACTCTTGATAAATCCATTATGTCGGGATTATTAAATTTCTACTTCTGAATCCCTTACTTATTCTATCAAATAAATATGTTTATATTTTAACAATGCAAATGCAAATAAAGCTTCCCGATTTTAAATACTTACAATGCAGCATGTGGCACTCATATGAATGATTGTATTATAGGTTACTTTTATAATAGAATATGCATTTTCGATTTAGGATTTGGGAAATTTGTTTAACTTGTTTTTGAGCCTTATTTATAATGACCTTCTCCATATTCTAGGTGGGTGTTGAATCCACATGGAACGGAAGGCCTTACAGGAGCAAATATATTTTAGGTCCTATGCGGAATCAGAGAAACTCTGGTAACAATGAAGTTTTAATGTTTATTTTGTCCACAGGGGGGGAAAGCCCTATTGATTAATTTACATTGTTTTTAAACAGATACTTGTGCACTACACTCTTCATTGTCAACCACAGAGTCACAATATAAGTTTGAGTATGCACGCCAGGAACCACCAGAAGAATTTGATTGGGTATTATGCACTTGTGATTTGAACAAGAAGTACAAGGCCTTGGTCGATAAGGAAATTGGAGACGAGGTTATTGAGCAAAGGGGGTCTCAAAGACTTGAAACCCTTCATACCATTTTAGAAAAGCCTGGCGTCTTAGGCCGCAAAAGACTACAGCCTGAGGTGATTTATGGTCTTCTTTCAGAATTTTATTTGACATTCAAATGTCTAAATTTGACTATATTTATTTCTTCCAAAATTGGTTATTCTCGTAATACTTTAAAAAGATTATTTCGTGCATTAGTATTAACCCCAGTGTATGATCTGGCAAAAAAAACTTTTTATATGTTGCAAAAAAAAAGTAGTACATATCTTGGCATGTATCTTTAGTTAGCTTCTCTCTATGTTTTGTTTGCTAAAATTGAACCCCAATGCTTTTGCGCAATATTGTATGACTGATGACTTTCTAGCACACCATGATTACCCTTCCGCAAAACTTATTGAATGCTTCCATCAGAATTGGAGATTGCTGCTCATGCAGGTTGTGTATAGTGATTTTTGCAGTAATTACCATAATAGTCATTTACAGTCTACCTTTGATTTCCCTGGATATGATTTTGAATGCTTTACGCCGTTGTTCATCCATAAAGGTTTGTGCCTGCGTGTATTTTTCAGGTGACACAAATTTTCAAGGTCAAATCATGTTCAAAGCTTGAAATAAAAGAGGATGAAGATATGGGCAGTGCTCTAATTAGTTTGACCGCTGGAAATGTTTATGTGGGGACCTACCGAGTCTCACGGAACTACTTCTCCTTGAAGCCGGGAGAGGTGTACCACTACGACAGGACGATCCCATATCTGAACCCCAGATCTTCTCTGCCATATGCTCATGCAGTCATGATGATTGGCTCAGGGACCGAACTCACAAAGCTGTCGAACCAAGGGAGGAAGGTCCACCTGAACTTTCAAAACAGCTCGGGCAACTTGTTTGGTGACAATGGGTTCGGTAAAGTAGGATCTAGCTCTGTGCGGAGCCTGCACAGAATTACAGTCTGAAACAAACACAGAATCGTTCTTTACCTCTTTTTGGTGCGAAAACGTTGGCCTGAGCTTGGCATTTGTTAGGCAAACTTTTGTTCGATCTTGGAGAATTTCTTTTTTTTATCTCTTCAGCATGAGGACTGTATGTGTAGAGTTTAAGAAACAGTGACTGGAGATGCATTGGTCCTTTCAGGCATTAGAACCCAGGCTGTTGGACTATTGTTTGTATGACTTGAGCATGACTAGGTCTGACTTGCCCCTTGTAAATTGATGTGTTCATGTATGTGATACACTAATTACACTCCAAAATCTCCCTGATTTTCTCCCTTTTCTTACTCTAGTGGATAATGGCTTAAGGAGTGGTTTGTTGCTTATTCTTTCCCTACTTGCTGTGGGTCGGTTGCTGTCAACAAATTTTACTTATTTTTAGTGATTTCATGTCAAAAAGGTTTTTTTAGGGAATGTCAACAAAGGTTACATGTCCTTCAGGCCTCCAGTCGCTGCCTCGAGCTCCATCCCTCCGACGACCACCTTTTTTACAGTCGCTGCCTCGAGCTCCATCCCTCCGCACAGAGCTAGATCCATCCCTCCGCTGGTGATCAGGCCCTATGCCACTTGTGGGCAAGGTTTCAGAATGGAAGAAGAGTGGAGCGACACATTTAGATATTTGATAGCATCATTGTGCTTGACATTATGCACGTCAGAAGATCTCTTATACTACTTCTGTTGACCCAAAGGAATTTCATCCCGAGAGGACTGACCTCAACAACGAGAAAATGTCCCAAGGGAACAAAGGCTTTAACAGGAATGGGATCACACAGTTTTGCGAACCAGCGATGATATTTTAACTATAAACAAATACACTATCAAAGTTCAACTTCAAATGTTCTGAGTAGTTATTAAAAAAAAAGGTCTGAGTAACCCTGCATTACTCAATGCACAGCGAGTGGCAGGCAACTGGAAGCGTTTACACAACTGAAGCTCGGTACATATGCTAGTATCATTGCATCTCGGTTTGAAACCCAGTGTGAAGATCACTCACTACTAGAGAAAATGTACTCAATAGGGTACTCCCCCCAAGAAGGCCTGACTAAAGGCCCACGCCATCCCATCATCGTCTGGTACACGATCACCATCATCAGAATCATCTTCAAAGAAAGGACATCCCGTACCAGCCTGGCCAGTCTCGTAACCAGCCTGGCCAGTCTCGTAACCGATAGGAACAGCAGGGTGCTTCAGTGCATCCATCCCCTGATTCTTGCATGCGTGGCAGAAGCCTAACACAAGATATGCAGTTTGACACATCAAACCATACTTAGACCAAGCCTAGAAAACGATTACTGACTGTGGAGGAAATTGGCAAAAAAAAAAAAAAGATATACCGTCTTCGAATGGATCCAGCGGATAGCAGAAATAATGTTTCTGTCCATACATTTCCTTCACTTGTGCAAAATATAGAGTTGATGACCACTTGTCTGAACCAGCTTGCTTCGTCTTCACCGTGAAATTATAGTGGTGGAAGATCTTCTCATATGTCTCCACACTCAAACACTGATGTAGAAGCTTATCAAGTTCGAACTCCACGCCCTGAAACAACACATCATAAGAAAACTTGCATCCAGTTAGAAAAGACAAAAAGGAAGCACGTACTCTGAATCTGCCCGTTTCTTTCATGTACTTCTTAAAAGCCTCCATGACTTCCTTCTTCATCCATTGTTTCCCATTTTCAATTATTTTCTTTGTAGACTCTCCACACCTACAGCAAAATTAGTTAAAGTTGTTGTCTGCCCGAAATCATAGGGAAATTAGAGAGTATCTTTCGTCAGAGTGAAGTGCACCATAGGGACTTGCAAGGTGTATCACTCAGGTACTTTTTATGGCAGGGATATCTGAGCTACTTGAACTAGAAAACTGAAAATCCATGCACACAAACTTTATTACTAAGTTGATAGAAGTTTAGACCCCACCTTATTAGCAAATAAAAATGGCACAGGTACCATGTGGATAACAAAAAGATAAAATGTAGTTAAACATATAGCTAAACATTCTAATAACAATACCACTGTTTTACCCTAATTTTCCTTGGTTGTACTTCATGATACAAGTTCTCAAATAAAGTCTGGTGCGAATGGATCAGTACTGTTATGCAGGGGCGTGTGAAAGGCCCCTCGATCCCCTGTTCCTGTTGCCCTCAAACTTGATCTTGCGTTAACCAAAAAAGTTCTGCACTATCATTTTGTCGCCAACAACTAGCAGTATTGAACTTGTACCTAACTCCCTTATGTTCTCATACCGGAGGAGCAACCCATGCATGTTTGGAGACCAAACGTGCAACTTCCTCCATTTCTAGCTAGCAATTTACATTTTTTTAGCATTAGAACACCATTTGTGCTTCACTACAAAATAGCCATCGCGCTTAAGTTTTAGATTGTTCTATACTAAAAATCCAGTAAGCTAAATGTGCCCACAAGATTCATGAATCATTAGAATAGTGCAGCGTGTTAATTAATGACACTGTCAAGTGATGTCATCGACCAAGTCTGGTTGACACACTTCTAGAGTTAAACTTCATGAGGAAGTGACTACATTATGTTATCAACTTATCATAAAACAGATCAACACTAGATTATGAATGGGAAATTCAAGCAAAGATGATACTCTAAAATCCGAACATTGGAATCATTACTTTGTTGTTGTCTGAAAGGATTGAGCCTCCAGTCCATGCGGAGACTGTAGTGAATCAGGCGACGCAAGCTTATTCGATGACCTCTTGATGGGGAACGGAACCTTTTTGGGTGGGTTGCAGAAGCCATTTTTCATAGCAACCATGCCCTCCCACATGTCATCAAATGTATGTTCAGCAAGATACTTATCTATTCTCAGCCACCTTTCTTGTGACCTGTATACCACACCAAAAAAGATTACTCAAAATGCAACATTGTAATAAAAAACGCTACTGCGATGTTGTTGGCAGGCTGGCGGAATCCGAGGCATGAAAGTCTTCCGAAAAGAACTGAATTAACAATCATACATATGAGTGTATCATAGGAGTCCTGATTGGCTAGTGCTTACCTCGGGGATAATCCTTCCCGAACAGCTGGTTGCTTTGCATTTGTAGAATCAGGTGCACTGCTGTCCAGGTCGCCAGCATGCGCCACAGCCCTAATCATCACAATTAGAACTCACAGTCAGTTAACTTAATTCTTCTTGAACGGAAACAATAGCTAGTGGTTCTCTTAATTGGTGATTGTGTTGGAACAATCATTGCCCTCTGGATGGGCCATCAAATGGCTAATGTGCTTTGCTGCACACTTATACACTTGACGGGTTGATGATATGAAATGTTGTTTTAGCATGGGTGTCATAGGTGGTAGGTGGTCGTTCATTCAGTTCAAGCTGATCTACATGGCCATTAGGTCGACTCTATTTAGAAATTTTATCACAATTCTCAGACATTTCAACAAATGCAAGCAATGTTACGAATAGTTAGGTGCACATCAACGTTTGTGAAACCACATGCAAATGTCACGAGGGTTCCACCCAACATTTCAAAAAAACCATGATTCAGTTTTTATTAAGTAAATAGTAGACATATATACCCATCGGTTGATTCAGCTGAAGAAACATTCAGCGAAAGGCCCTCAACTTTTGATAGGTCCACACTTGTACCACCACCCTCACTGCTTCTCACCTCGGTAGGATGTTCCACAAGCCTGATCAGAACATGCACAACAGATCATTCGTCAATGACTCTTATGACGAAGATTGCAGAGATATTATTAGGGCTTGTAGAAATTTTGTTTCTTCTATGAGTAAGTGAGGAAAAATAATAGCAAATGCAGTGTGAACTTCTAGGGATATAGCCATACGACAAAATAGTCAAATTAGAAGTGAAAAGCAACAATGAGATTTTCGGTCTTGCTGGTCTGCCTCGAGGTCCCTTTGGACTGAATACAAAAAAGTCTGTGCCTACATAAAAATTGTTGCAACCTCCCCCTTCCATCTCTGTTACGGATTTTACCATATGGGTCATGACAATTACACATTATTTCAAACATATGGTTCATAGGAAGTACCTATTATTTAAACGAACAAAGTCCTGACTAATTAAGGGAGACCAAAGAATGGATATACCTATCAGCTGATTCAGCTGTAGGAGGTGCGATATTCAGCGTCAGGGCCTCAAACTGCGACAGATCCATATTTGTATGGCCAGGCTCACTGCTGCTCAGCTTGGTAGTACGCTCCTCCACCCTGATCAGAATACGTACAACATATCATTGTTCAATGTCTCTTATGGTGAAGATACTGAAAATAACAATTAAGACATGTAGGCATTCTATTTCTTGCATGAAAAAGGGAGTGCAAACAATAGCGAACAGAACAAATCAAAACGATAACAATCAAAATGAGAAGAGAAAAAAAACATCAACGACACTTACGGTCGTCCTTGTCTGCCTCGGGGTCCCCTTCGGGCCGAATACAGAACACTGTGCCGCACACGAGGTGTAGATCCAGTTGACCTGCAAAAGTTATAAAATTTTAAGTTCAACTTGAAGACATTGTTTAGTGTCCGGCTAAAATAGTGGCAACCTTCTCCTCCCCATCCCCTGTCTGACTGCTCTTACAGGAAAAAAAATCTCAAACACACAAGAATCGTTGCTTATGTTATATTAATAGACAGAAGAAGCATGTTGTGCTTTATAATGTTTATTAGGTGCAAAGATAACAAATCGACACAAAAAATAAACAACCATGTAGAGATTCCTCCCCGGTTGCATTACTGATACCTCAGTTGAGTACAACCATGTAGCACTAGTTTCTAAATAAACAAGGACCTAAAAGAGATTGCCTGGCAGGCCCTGGTTTGACTGAGCTGATTCGCAAACTGCATATTGATATTGATCTACCTATAGACCGCAACCGAAATAATAATAAAAGACCTGTAAACTGATGCTGCATTTGCAACTCCGACTAAAAAAAGTTGGAATTTTTAGCCTACACTAGAATATTCTTGTTCTGGGAAGGCCGCGCGCGTTGGCGGAGAATCTGACCGCGAAGAGGAGGCGGATGACCTAGAGCCGAGCTGGAGGCTGCGCTCTTGTCTGCGGAGGTCCGCCTCCTGGTTGGCGAGGCGGGTGCGCTTCCTCTCGAGAACCTGGAGCCGCACCTGGATACGTAGAGATTCGAGGTCGCCGGGGCCGGGGCCGGGGCCGGTGGCGGTGGCGGTGGCGGGGGTCTGGAAGGCAATGAGGCTACGCAGCTTACACTGATCTTCCAGGAGAAGCTGGCGCTCCTTGTCGAGATCGACGCGGTCGCTCCGGATGCGGCAGAGCTTGGACTGGATTTCCCGGACTTTGCCGTCCATGGCTGGGCGGAGGAGTGGGGTGGGGAAATTTGGTCAGCTACTCAGCTCTCGTCTCGACACGTTTGGTTCCGGCGGAATTATGTTTGTTTGTTGTAGTAGACTTGTAGAGAAAAAGAAGCTTTTTTTCTTCTTCTAAGAGAGAGAGAGAGAGAGCGGAGAAAAAGGATCGCTGCGTGCAGTACATTGGTTTAGGTCCATGAACGGGGGATGGTGAGCCGCCGCCGCCGCGCCCCATGGTATATGTCGCCGGTCAGGACACTGTCGGACGACGACGAGACGACGACGACGATCGACGGTGATGATGATTGATGACGAGATTGATACTAAAAGGGACGCAGAGTTAGATAAATACACGGACCGGCATATCCGAGCGAGGCAAGGCACCAATCGGATACTAATTCCATAACCAATCCGGTGCTGGAATATTAATTAATTATTAAGCATTATAATTAATTACCAGCATATATATATGATATATGCACTACCCCTATATATAGTAAACTTAATCACATTCAAAAGACACGTATCCAGCATATCTCTACATGAATTGCATAGCAGCTTCGTTGTCGATGTTGCCTACAGTTGTGTTGTGTCGAGGTTGCATGATCCGCAGAGGAAGTATACCAGTTACGCTGAGATGCTCACCAAAAACTTTATCGATCGTTTCCAGGATGCCTGCTCTGCGAATAGCCTTGGATGCAGCGGCCGGAATGGAAAACCTAGAGAGAAACCACAACAAAAGAAACTTGGTTGATCTAAATCTGTTCTAGTTCTGCTCCGTTGACACAAATCAAACATGCATATGCATGGTGACACGTACACACTTAGTTGGTGCACCAAGCAAAAAATAACTTGCACAAAACGAGTTTTCTGACTCGAGCACAATTCCGACACGAGGTGGGCGGAAAAGGAGACAGAGTAAACGTGAACTTCTCGTCTTTTCACTCAATACTAGAGGTATAAAAGCTTCCCTTATCGACAAGTTCAATTGTTATCCACTGGTAATGTGAGACTAAACTTTAGTCTTACATATCTTCCAAGTTATCACTGTAGACGTGCCTCTAAGATTTGATGACACAAATTATAAAATAGGAGGAGTAATATAAAAAATTGAATGCCATGTGAGTAAAGAAAAAGAGATTTTTTTTTCGAAACGAAGGATTTGTCCCAACCTCTACATCAAAATGATGCATATAACTTTTTTTTATTGAATTATTCACCAAAGCATTACAAGATAATACATGGATCAACTCGAAGCCACCTTCTTGACGATACACGCAACACCTACAGAATGATGAAGGAATGGCCATGATCAAGGCCTTGTGTCCTAACCTCGCACCTATATGCACATCATCTAAAACTGGTGCACCGGTCCAAATGACTCTCAATGATGAAGGACATACCATTATATAAGATGCAGATATGCTAAAATATGTGGAAATAAACTACAAAGTTTATGCATGTATTTTACATGCATCTGTTCATTTCAAACTTGTTATTTTTTCTTAGATATTTTCGATTTTCGGTAGGTATTTTGGTACGCATATGCTTCGAACCTTTTTTACATTCCAAATTTTTTATCCAATTTTTTTGAAAATAAAAATTATATGTTTTGGGTCTAACAGTACAAACGGGCTTAAGAGTGCAAGGAAATTTCACAGACGACCTTCTTTCGGTGAGAGCATCAGCAGCAGGAGAAACGATATTTCTCCCTGGTGACATTTTCCGGGCAGCTCCAAAGAAATATCACTAGTATTACATGATCAGTACTGATCGGTCTGAGGTCTGAGGGGAGATCAAGATTACAACTTTGTGATACACCGTCGCAAGTGGCAAGTGTTCTGGTCCCGTGCTCCTCTCGTCTCTCCCCTTTGATTCGATCTCTCCCCCACTGCCCTGGTGGCGACTTACCCTGCGTGGAACCACTCCTCTCCATATCTCCGTGTCGGCCGCTCGCCCCTCCCATCATCGGCGGCCATGGTGGCCGGCGGTGGGTGGGTGGGAGGTCTGGCTTCTTCTTCTTGTAGTTTGTAGGCGTTTCTCCTCCGTGGCTAATAAAGCAACATCTGGATCCAGCTTCTCCTTTAATTTCTCTACTTCCTTTCCTCTGGATCATGTTGATGGCGATGAGGCTTGGAGTTGCAGACATTTCATGGGGGCGCTCATGCCTTCGCTGATCTGCCAAACCCATGCCGCCGCTCCCTATCTTCCTCCCGCTTTTCATTCCAATAAAATTGAGGCTTGCCTTGTGATTTCCCTCTATGTTCATTCTGTTGCGTCCATGGTGGCCAAAGCAAGATCTATTGGAGGTGATTTCAGGGCTAAGGCTGCTGGTGCTCTCTATACTGGTGGTATTGCCCGATCTGGCCGACACGATGACGATCGAAAAGAGGGGTGATGTGCCGGGATCTGAGAGGCGTTCTGGAGCAGTTGTTGAAAGGACACGGATGTCGCCTAGAGGGGGGGGTGAATAGGCGATTTAAAACTTTTACGAGATGGGCTTAACAAATGCGGAATAAAACTAGCGTTTACTTTGTCAAGCCCAAAGCCTATATACTATAGTTCACCTATGTGCACCAACAACTTATTCTAAGCAATACAAGCAACTATGTGATAGCAAGATATACAAACTTATGCTAAGCAATACAAGCAACTATGTGATAGCAAGATATATAACTTCAAGCACGATGGCTATCACAAGGTAAAGTGCATAAGTAAAGAGCTCGGGTATAGAGATAACCGAGGCACGCGGGAGACGATGATTTATCCGGAGTTCACACTCTTGCGAGTGCTAATCTCCGGTGGAGAGGTGCGGTTGCTTAGTGCTCCCGAACCTTGAGGTGTGGTTGCTCGATGCACACCAACGCCACAAAGGCCTCACCCCAAGATGCGGTACTAACACCACAAACCGAACGCCACGAAGGCGCCTCACCTAAATCTCCGGTGCCACAAAGGCCTAGGTCACGGTTCCACTAAGGGATTTCCTTCGAGGCGGAAACCGGGCCTTACACAAAGGTTGGGGCACACATCCACAACTTAATCGGAGGCTCCCAACAAATCACCACAAAGGTGTAGAATCCGTCTAGGGTTCCAAGAACCCAAGAGAAACAACCTTCTTGCTTTCACCACCACGAATCACCGTGGAGAACTCAAACCGATGCACCAAATGCAATGGCAAGAACACCACAAAGATGCTCAAGTCCTTCTCTCTCAAATTCCAACAAAGCTACAAAAGCTATTGGGGGAATAAGAGAGGAAGAACAAAGAAGAACACAAAGTTCTCCAAGATCTAGATCCCAAAGATTCACTCACAAAGAGGTGATTTGGTTTGGTCAAAGTGTGGATCTAGATCCCCTCAATCTTTCTCTCAAATAGATGCAAGAATCATGGGAAGGGGAGAAAGATCTCAAGCTTCAAAATGTCAACAACAATGGAGGAGAGAGAGGCTTGAGAGAGAGGAGGAAGAAGAAGCAAGTGTCAAAGAAAGATGGGGGGGAGCAAGACTTAAAAAGCAGGCCACGATGCCTTGGGGCTGCGCACGAGGAAGGAAGGGACCGGTAGTGGCCAGCCGACGGCCATGTCGGCAGGAGGTGGAGGGGAGAGGCGGGCAGGAGGGGGACCGGTAGTACGGCCCTTGGTGGTCCGGCCGAGATGGCGGAGGTGGCGAAGGAGAGCCGCGGGCTGGGAGGGGGAGGCCGAGCCTCCGCCATGGTACCGGCCGAGGTACCGCCGACCTCCCACCCCCTGGAACATCTCTGCAAGACATGGCTCCTAAGCGGCGTGGCGGCACGAGCCCGGAGGCTCCGGCCATGGTGAGGCCGGTGGCACCGCTCCCGCGGCTGCCTCTCCTCCCTTTTTCTTTCTTTTACTTTTCTTTCTTTTAAACCCAAATATAAAATGCAAACTTCAAAAGACAATATCAAGAGTTTGGAAACTCGGATCAAGACGAAACCAATTTCGTTGGAAAGAGGTCGACAAGAGCTATCCCTACAAAAAGTGAAAATATGGAAACTAGTAGGGGGTGATTTTCTATTAATTTTAGAGGTGCAACACCTCAACATGAGAAACCGAGAAAATCCAAACTCGAAAACGCAACAAGAGATCTATGCAAAATCCGTTTGATGAACTAGAGCTTGTCATGAGAATAAGCACAAGCTCCAAAACATCACATGGATAAGATCCAAATAACAACCAAGAAAGATGATGCAAGGATGCAAAGGTTTGAGCTCTCTCCGAACGATACGATCGAGTTACTCACTCGAGAGCCCTCTTGATAGTATGGCAACTAAACTATAAACCGGTCTCCAACTACACTATGAGACCGGTGAGAAAGAAACCCTATCAAGAGCAAACCTTAACTTGCGTTCCTCTTGAGCTCGATGAAGACGATCTTGATCACAACAAGATGAAACGCCTTTCTTGATTGTGCTTGCTTGATGAAGACTTGTGGATTGCTCCCCCATAATCCACCATGGGAGAGCTTCTTCTTCGGCACATCTTCACATATCCATGAACACCATATGGATGGCAAGCTTCAAGCAAATGATCTCTTAGAGATGGCTCATCTTGAACTTGCACTTCATTTCTTCATTCTTCATCATGTTGATGTCTTGAAGTTAACCTTGAGGGCTCACTTCATCTTCATCTTCAAGACATACTTGATACTTGATATCCTTCATCAATTTCTTCATAATGCAACCTTGAAGCCAACTTATGGTTCAAGCATTGCCTATGGACAACACCTACAAATATAACTCAATGCAAACATTAGTCCATAGGGATTGTCATTAATTACCAAAACCACACATGGGGGCTCCATGCACTTTCAGTTGTTCTCCCTCGCGCGCAACACATGGAGACCAAGCTCGTCGCTGTTATCTTCGGTCAACAAGGTGACCCTTATTCAAACTCTAGTTTGGAGGCCCTCTGGTTCATCTGCTGGAGCTCGACGTCGCTAGAAGGCCAAGTGGTGCGTCCCCGGTCTTCTTCTGGTTGCCAGCGGCTGGATCTTCTCGCCGGAGTAGAGCTTTCGAGTGTGCTGCTCTCTGAGCTCGGCGGAGACGCCTGGAGCTCGCCGGCGTGTGGTGGTAGAGGCACCGAGGTCCTCGATTGTTATCTCTTGTTTTCTTCCAGGGTGCTTTTTTGTAAAGTGTGAGGCCTTATCTTCAAATAGTTGATTCTTTAGGGCGAGTGATGATAAGGGGCCTTACTGTAAAATGTACCTGCCACGTGTGCTTTAATGGAAATACTCCGCTGGGGTCGTTGACCCTGACTTGTGTTTAATAAAAAAAGATTACAACTTTGTCGCATCTGCACTTCAGTTATTATTATGAGTAATAAAATTTGCACTGAGTTCATTCGCAAAAAAATTTGCACTGGGTCACAATTAATGGAAGTCTTTTACAAAACTTGTATAGATAGGTTGTGATCATGGATACAAAAAGGGAGTGACTACTTCTCAGTTGACTGAGAACTAAATTTGTTCTTAGTCAGATGATGTCAATAAATCTCAGTTGCAACTCAAAACTAGCACGAATCACAAAGCAAATCAAATGGTCTAAAACTTAACTGAGCACGAATCTAATTCTTAGCTAGGTGAGAACTAGCAAATCCCATACAAAAAAGAAAAAACCAAGTCGAGACAACACTGAATCATATGGTTTCACACTGCAACCTTCAAATACACAAATGGATAGCAACACTAGTACAAACTCGCTACTTAGAGACTGTCAGGTGAGTCGGTTTTGTGCCAAGTAATTGAAATCCGATTCTGCAGAAAACCCGCAGACGGTCGGAAATAATGGACCGACTCTAAAACTCTTAGAGACCCTAATAAACAATGCCCGCCTAAAAGAAGCGGGCCACCAGAGATGGATAATACAGGAGACCGTCTAGCTTATATCTTAAGCGGTTATTAAAATGAGCGTCTCAAAGAATGTGGTGACAAGAGGCGGAGAATACAGCGGACCGTCTACCTTCTTCCTTAGGCGGTTACTAAAGTAAACCGCTTCAAAGATAACCGCACAGACGGGCTCCATTAACAACCGTTTGGGGGATACATATGAAAAATGTACGCTCGCCAATTCCAGCGATGACGGAAGTACGGTAACCTCCGCCAGTTCATCCTCTTGGTTTTCTCCGGATTTCTCCAAGTATTCTTCGATTACTCGTACGATGAAGTACAATATTCTTCTATATTTCGTTCAATCTAGTTTATCCCCACCTTGATTTGAGATATTTTTTCCTCTGCATTTTTTCCATTTCGGATACCATTTTTTCGGTTCATGTTTTTTCTGATTTACTTCTCAATCTTCTTCTAATTCGACTTCTTCTTTTATTTCAGCGATGGAGATCTGTCGCATCTGCAACCAGCCACAAGAGAACTGCTTCCGTTTAAAGAGGAATGCAGGATCATTCAACATCGTCATGAACTCCGCACAGTTTGAGAACGTCGTGGTGAGTTATTTTTACTCTCAATCAGCAAAATAATGGTTTATTCTAGATCAATTAATTTAAGTTAGTTTCGCATATGTGTATTTATGTTAAGAAATTTCTTAAGATCTGTTAAGTTAGTTTCGCATATGTTAAGATTTTAGGAGTATACTAGTAGCACTGTAAAAGCATTTCAAATATAAGTTAGTTTCGATTTGTACCATCCATTCACCCTTGTCATCATCTCTATTCATCAAGAAATTGTAAAATAAAATTTGTTAAGAAGTAGCATAAGTAACTGAATTTGTTAAGAAATAACCCATAAGTAGTTTCAATATTTTAGAAAATAATATAGCAAGAGTTCCAGAAAAGCCAATGCATATTTTGATACCAAATTTATTATCTTTGTTAGTGCAAAATAAGCCCAGGCTTTCCAATATCACATTTGCTGAACTAGGACAATTGACCCAATGTTTGTAAGATAGCCCAGTTCATCCAATGTTTTTTTGTTCTCAGGTTACTCATTGTCACTTCAAGACAAGAGTCAACTACTTTAGCGATAAGTGGCTACCTTTTGTGTCCTTAGGACATATGTTTGAGCTTTTCCTGGTGAAAAGAGAAGAGGCTACATACAAAAGAGGACTATTCTGGATTTTCTACTGTAGGTCACACAACATTGCTTTCCATGATGTTGTGATCTTCACATTTATATTAGGGTTTCATAATTGGTATTTTCTTAGTTGCACAACGCTTGCAATTGATATTTTTCTTAGTTGCCCACTTCTTTCAGTTGGGACAGCAACTGGTATTTTGTGAGTTACACATGAGCTGTAACTCGTATTTTCAAGTTACGCTGGGCTATAGCCTATAATTGATACTTTTTAGTTGCACACGTGTTGCAAATGGAATTTTGCGAGTTAAGCACGAGTTGAACTCGTATTTTCTAAGTTTCACATGGTCTACAACTGCTTAGTTGCGCACCGTCTGCAATAGGTATTTTTGTGGTTGCGCATGGATTCAACGGGGTAGTTTTAGGGTTATATATGGATTGCAACTGGTATTTTGCATGGGTGGTGACTTGATTTAAGATATGCCACATGACACCGTTACTTTTTGGCGTTTGCTGAAACACACCGCTCGATTGTGTCTTTGCCAGGTATCATTACAATTATGTGGCTCATTTGCCAGAACACACCACCTGGCTAAAAAGGGAAAGCTTTGCACTTTGTCTTCAAAACCAGTCATCACAAGAAAAAGTACAAAACTTTCTGTTTTAGGCTGGTGGTGTGTTCTGTGTCACAAAATTATAATGGTACCTGGCAAAGACATAGTCGGATGGTGTGTTTCAGCAAATGCTAGAAAATAACGGTGTCATGTAGCTAATTTTCCCCTTTTTTAACTGCCCACGTGTTGCAACTGGCATTTTGTGAGTTATGCACGGTTTGCAACTAATATTTTCTTAGTTGCGCGTGGTTGCAACTGGTATTTTGTCTGTTGCACACGGGTGGTGATTGGTATTTTTTTTTCAACTGTGTACGTATTTCAACTAGTATTTTGTTGTCTGTTGCACACGGGTGGTGATTGATATTTTTTTCAACTGTGTATATATTTCAACTGGCATTTTGCGAGTTACACACGATTTGCAACTAATATTTTCTTAGTTGCGTGTGGCTTGCAACTCGTATTTTCTTAGTTGCGTATGGGTTGCAACTCATATTTTACGAGTTACACACGTGTTTCTCATTTGCACACGGGTTACACAGGTTGCTACTGATATTTTTCTCGGTAGCCCACGGGTTGCAAGTAATCTGGATTAGACGTCTCTTGGTTCTTATGGCTGAAAAAGGATAAAACCAAAATTCAGTGCAGAACCTGCATAACAAATCTACGCTGGCCGGAGAAAAAGGAAAGAAATGCTCGCTCTAGACACTATACCTGCGTCAACTCACAGCTGGCCCAACAAAAACAAATGAAAAGGCCGAACCATCGTTCTCTCCCATACAAGGCAGGCTGTGTTGTGGCACATAAGGGCATCTCCAACGATCTAAACAGACGCGCTGAGTCGTCTGTTTTGGGTCGTTTGGGTGGCTGAGCGGACACCCGGATAGCGGCCCGCGTCCGCGTGTCCGTTTGGATCGCACGCTGCACCCAACGCACGAACGAAGCGCATATTCTAACAAATATAAAATATAAATTTAAAATGCAAATTTAAACGAAATTTGATTAAGCATATGCCCTATTTCGGGAAATTTGTACATAGCCCTATTTTGGGCAAATAACTAACAAAAGAAGCCCTCTATATGGGCTTTAAATTTAAATTAAAAACCCTATGTTAGGGTATGGTCGACGACGCGGTGGCCGCCGGTGCGTCGCCTAGTCCGTGTGGGCGTCGTCGGCGTCGGTGTCGATGACGTCCCCGAGCGGCGAGGCACTGTTGTGGCTCGACCGCGCCGGGGACTCCGGCCATGCAGACCACAGGGTCTCCTCCCAGACGGAGTGGGGGTCCGGAGCCCGCCGGTGCTCCGCCGCAGCAGCACGGGGCCATGGCGGCGGTTGCGCTCGAGGAGTGGAGTGGGGACTGGACTGGAGGGAGATCCCTCCAGTCCACATTTAATAGCCTCCCCGGTCAACAGGTGGCCCAAGGGAGACGAGCAGCCAAGCGCCCGGACCGGACGCCGCGTGCCATTCGCGGCCACGCAAACCTAGCCCAGATTTGGCCGGGTTTGCGTCGGGACGCCGCGGCCATCCGCATTTGCGTGCGTCGTTGGCGGGTTTTTGTCCGGCTGAACCCATCCGGACGCGCGGGCGCGGGATAGGTCGCCGCGTTGGAGATGCCCTAACGTACGGTGAACTAGGGAAAACGATTTAATCCCTAATTTCCATTTCTCATATTTGATGGCGACGACTAAGATTTAATAATTCCTAGACGCCTGATTTTTAGCATTTCCGTCATAATAAACATGCAATAATTATAGGTATCTATAATTTACACGGTATTACATCGGTTAGTATCACGACGCCGATCCTAAATTCTTCCAACACTTACGCATCACGCTACTCCCAGGAAGATTATTCTCCTCTGTAGCGAGTAAGCATTTGGTGCGCATGGACACCAGTGCTCTCAGTTTTTTAAATATTAAAAAATTATATATCCGTGTTTCAAAAAATCATCACATTTATTCTATGAATACATATATATGTTCCGAATACTCGTGAGAAGTTTTGGTAGAAATTGCATTGTATTTTGAGCTACAGGAAAAAAACAAATTTATGGCTACGTATAGAGACGTATATTTGTCAGAAATTTGTCTTTTTTATATAGCTCAAAATATAACATATTTTTCTCCGAAATTTCTACCGTATCTTCGGAATGTTTATATGTATGTAGGTATTTAATTTCAATTTTTTTGGAATACAAATAATATGACTTTATAGCACCAGGAGCACTGGTGCTCATGTGCTAAAGATACTTTTCGCTCTGTAGCACGCTACCTACAGCTCGCCCTTGATTTTTTTTTTTTAAGCTGCGCCACACTGTGCTTTACCTGTTAAAGAGAGCACGGTTGGTGTGTGTAAAATCAATCAAATGCCGTGACTTCAATTTGTCTTGTTTATGAACCGTTGGAAATAGAAAGGAAAAACACGCTAACGTTCAACTAAAATTTTCATGTTTCCATCTAATCACCAGCCACACCATAGAAGTAACTCTAAACTGATAGGATGGAATACATTCTGACAATACCCGTAAAAAGACCGTGAAAACTTGAAATTAAGCTATTCACCAATACAAATTATATTGTCTCCTCTAACGATAGATATCTTAAGTTTCCAAGAAAGTAATGTGTCCTAGTTATTTAGAAAACATGTAGAGAAATAGACTGGACAAGTCGATACTATGTGTTGGCCGAGACAAAGCGGTCCAAGTGCATGATGCAAACGCAGACTTTGTCGGACATATCGTGTAGTTGTCGCAATATCGTGCATCTCCCAGTGTCAGGATCGTAGACTTGGATTGCATGTCCTTCCCCGCCAAAAGAGCAATAGAAGATCAATTTACCACTGTCACCTACCATCCTCAAGGGCATATAATGATAAGTGTTTAGTGGCATTGGGATTGTGTAGGCTTTGAACCATATTTCCTTATCAAAATCCGCAAGGAGCCATATGTTGGTGCAGTTATTTTCATTCATATGCACCTCTGGTTGAACCATGCACAAAGCATCATTGAGCTCAACTATACTAACTCTCCCAATTCTCTTCTCCCAGAATACAGGGTCCGCTACCTTGCATGGGGTGTCAATCGTCTTAATCCATTCTTCGCTCTCTAGATCAAAGCAAAGTAAGTAGTGATCATCTGCCCTTTGAGTCACCACCAAGAAGTACATGATACCATTGACCACAACCGGGTGGTTTTCCATGTAGTACCCAATATGTGTTGCGGGCAACGGCGACTGCCTCCATGTGGTGTCATCTCCCACGCTGAATACCTTGCAAGTCAGGTTGCTTTTGAAGCGGACCACCTTGTACACGCCAGATGGGACGGCACGGCCGAAGCCGAATTCAAGGAGGCTCTCGTAATAGTGGGTTTCCACGTGTTGTCCCACTGGCTTCGTTGGGCTCTCCTGTAGGACCTTGCCGGTGAGAGGGTCTATCACAAGGAAGCCAATGTAATGGTCGTTTAAGATGCAAACGAGGTCGTCCGAGCTTGAAGAGGGCAATCCCGTCCCGCTTACACCCTTTATCACCCTCACAACATTGCCGTCCATGTCCATCAGTTGCAGGTCGTGCCGTGGATATGGATTTTTCCATGACAGCGGTGAGGAAGAGGTACCGACGATTAGTGACACGTTGTGGAGAGATTTGTGCGCGGCGAGGAAGATCTGATCTGAGATCAGGGCGTACCACCTCTTGGACACGCACCGGAACCGACACACCGACCTCACCGGCACCCTCAAAAGGATCTCAAAGATGAGATCGTCTGGCAGCATAGCAACGGCCGCTGTGGCGCCTTCTGCCGGCGCAGGCGTGCAGCCGGTCCCGCCCGCACCAGAGCTAGGAAGAAGGCAGCGGCCTAGTTCAGGCGACCTGTGCGGCGGCAGGGGCGGCATCATGACGATGAACGATGGCGTACCGACGGTACCGTACGTGGTCTGCTGGAGACGGCGGAAGAAATTAGGGCTAGCGAGTCTGATACGTGTACTACTGCCCGAAAGTTAACCTACTCCGTACTATTTTTAGGCCCAAGAATCAGGAGACAACGTGTGTATTGGGCTTCAGCAGAAGGTAGCCCACTCGATGTACCACAGTACCAGCATGAACTTTGTGAGACAAACTCCGGCGTACGTCGGGATCCGGCCGAATCTGTATTAACCTTTTTTCAACACAAGTAGGATTGGATTAGATGTTATCATTGAAAAGTAATGATGGACTAGCAGCGCCGGAATCAATTGATCTGAACTTTGTGGCAGTGTGGATGCAAATTCATAAATTGAAGAAAAATCTGATTACCAATCTCACAGAAAAGAAAGTTGGGAAAGTCCTAGAGGCTGAAACAGAAAAAAGGGTGCGTCGCTGGGGGTGGAAACAAGATTCTCGAACTGAAGAAAATGCGATGCAGCGTGCGCCTGCAGTGGTCGACATCGACGTGGACTTTCTGGTCTCTCTACATGACGATGACGGCGTATTTCAAGTCCGCTCATGTACTCGAACTCCATCTCTGTAGCATCATGTAGCCCCCGGAACACCATCATCCCTGGATACCCAAGTTCCACTACAGATCGCTGCTGCTACGAACCCACGAACGCCGCTCGGCACCCTTGCGACACGTCCACGGGTACTCCCGTGGCTGTTGGCATCAACCTAGGATCATGCTCGTCGTCATCCGAGCCGTTGGCGCGCACAAGTTCATCCTACACCATAACTTGTTTTTCCATGTCAGCTAAGCGTCTAGTTTCAGATGTCTCCTACTCCTATTAATCATGAAGCAGCACTACCTATTGCTTGCTTTGCGTTTGGTCCGAACTACAGCGAGCGCAAGGCCCTTTCATCTCAAGCATTGTGGATAGCGAGCGCGTGTGGTCACCAGAGGTAACAAAGCTAAGCGGGTCGTAGTTAATTTTGCAACACAGAAAATATCTCGCGTGTTTCAAAGTTTTCCCTTGCCTATTTGCTTACGATTAGACTTCCTCAGCTATGGACAGATAAAATATACATGGCTGGTCTTTGGTATTATATATATGTATGAGATGGCTCAAATTATTAATAATTTACCGCAGGTATTATCTGGTGGTTGCTAGAAATTGATTTCGTGAGATACATTTGCATTCAATTTCTTCATAAATACCAACCATCTCTACTACCACGATATTGCGACTACTATGCAATATAACAACACCGGCCGTGTGATATCTTTTATTTAGAGAAAATTCCAAAAAAAAACTCACCACAATTCTGCATGAAATTCGCAATGCCACTGGGTCCGTATTTTTTTTCTACAAAAGATCACCGGTTTTGCATTGATTTGTTTTGAAAGGGACGACTAATAGTTTGTTTTCTCCACGTTAACAAGATACTTGATGAGCAGGGCCCACTGTGAGGCCTATGTGGCATGGCAAGGACAATTAGAGAGGACAAACATAACTGATTTTTGGGTCATTTTTCTCTCAAATTTTTTTATCGTGTAGTAGTCGCAATATCGTGCATCTCCCCGTGTCAGGATCTAAGACTTGCATGTCCTTTCCCGCCAAAAGAGCAATAGAAGATCAATTTACCACTGTCACCTACCAACCTCAAGGGCATATAATTAATGATAGGTGTTTGGTGCCCTTGGAATTGTGTAGGCTTCGAACCATATTTCCTTATCAAAATCCGCGAGGAGCAATATGTTGGTGCAGCTATTATCAATCATATGCATCTCTGGTTCAACCATGCACAAAGCATCATTGAGCTCAACTATACTAACTAGCCCAATTCTCTTCTCCCAAAATACATGGTCCACTACCTTGCATGGGGTGTCAATTGTCTTAATCCATTCTTCACTCTCGAGATCAAAGCAAAGTAAGTAGTGATTATCTAGCCTCTGAGTCACCACCAAGAAGTACATGATACCATCGACCACAACCGGGTGGTTTTCGATGTGGTAGGAGATCGCGACTCTCTTTGTGTGGTGTCATCTTTGAGGCTGAATACCTTGCAAGTTAGGTCACTTTTGAACTGGACCGTCTTGTACACGCCAGATGGGACGGCACGGCTGAAGCCGAATTCAAAGTGGTTGTTGTGATAGTTGGTCTCCACGCCGTGTTGTCCCGCCGGCTTCGTTGGGCTCTCCTCGAGGACCTTGCCAGTGAGAGCGTCGATTACAAGGAAGCCAATGTAATGATCATTTAAGATGCAAACGAGGTCGTCCGAGCTTAAAGAGGGCAACCCCATGCCGCAGGTCGTGCCGTGTATAATGATTTTTCCATGACCGTGGGGAAGAGGTATCGACGATTAGTGACACATTGTGGAGAGATTTGTGCGCGGCGAGGAAGGTCTGTCTAAGATCAGGGCGTACCACCTCTTGGACACGCACCGGAACCGACATACCGACCTCACTGTTACCCTCAAAAGGATCTCAAAGATGAGATCGTATGGCACCATAGCAACGGCCACTGTGGCGCATGCGTGCGGCTGGTCCCGCCCATGGTTTCAAATTTCAGTTTTGGAAAAATTTCAGCCCCTACTGAAACCATTGAAATTCGGTGAATTTCACTGATTTTGGTTTTCATTTCGGCTACAAGAGTGAAATATTCTATCAAAATTAATTAAAATATTCAAAAAATGGGAAATATTTTAAATATTTTTTAAAATCCATGTGTATTACTGAAATGACAGAAATATTTTAGCCAAAAGGTAAATATTTAGATCCAGTGATTTCAGTAGGGCTAAAATATTTCCAAAACTGAAATTTGAAACCATGGTCTGGTGTAGACGGCGGAGGAACGGACGAGCGTATGAGACATGGTCTACTGCCAGAAAAGTTAACCTACTATTTGTAGTCCCAAGAGGCCGAGAGGCAGTAGACACGGGGAGAAGGCCTCCCTAGCAGATCACTTAAACTTCAAACTACAAAAAAGTTGATGAAAAAATACGAAATCGTTAGAAAAAGATCGACCTTCGCGAAGAGAACATGACTCGCTCCGCACGCGACAAGTGGCGCGATATGATGTCAGAAAATCTAAGTCTCTCTCGCCACGTGTCGCGGGCAAGGTGATGAGGAGAGAGTGTTGGGTGTTAGTTTTTTTTTTAAAAATGAAATATCTTGAGAACCGTAAGTCCAAATTACGAACCGTTTCCACTTCTGTGATCGATCCATGTTGATAGGTTTTGAGAATATTTTTTGCGTACTTCCTATACTACTATGGTTGTACTCGTGGTGTGGATGTAACTATACTCGTGCATAAATAGATAAGTACTTCTGTTTTGAATGTATTTGATGCATTTTTCTCTTTACTCGTGTGCGCGATTGTACACGTACTGGTTCGTGTGTGTGATTGTACTTACCAGGCCCGTCGACGGGCCAGTGCGAACTGGGCGACCGCACTGGGCCCTCGAAATCCAGGGGCCCCCATTTACCCAATATATAGGTTGTATCTGTATATTTTTGTCTGCAGTTGTTTGGCCCAGACTTAGTTCACCTGCATCCCTCACGAGCAGCGTCGTGCGCTACTTTTCCTGGGCCCTATGCCAGCCCACCCGCGCATCTTCGCTCGTTCCGATCCGAGGCGTACAGGGATCGGCATACTCGCGAGGCACACGATCGCTACGTCCGGCCGTCCGGGACTCCGGGTACGGACCGATTCAGGTCGGATTCCAACTTCCAATCGACTGCCTCTTCTCCTAAAATCTGATCTGATCTCGCCAGCACTTGTTCGACGAGCATATCAGTCGCGTAATCGGCAATCGGCAATCGGCAGAAGCAGTTTCGTTTCCCTGTGTGTCCCTGGCCAATTCCATCGCTCAACGCGGCCATTGTTCCCGCGGCAGTCTTCCTGACCAAACCGATCGCCTCAAACTCAAAGCCTGCCAATCAAGGTTTCACGTTTCACTGTTTCAGGTTCCTACTTCGTAGACTTGTAGTACTTTCTACTTTCTTCTTTATCTTGACAATTGTAAAGTTAAGTTCATCTATTATTTAAAAACTGAAACATTATGTGAAATTATTATGTTTATTATGTGAAATTTAGGGTCCTATTTTGCGTTTCGCACGGGGGCCCCGAATTTCTGGAGACGGCCCTGGTACTTACTCGTGTGAGCGACTGTACCTGTCTTGTGTGCGCGATGTACCTATCTCGTGTGCGCGACTGTACATGTACTCGCTTGTGTGCGCGACTGTACCTGTCTTGTGTGCGCGACTGTACCTGTACTTGTTCGTGTGCGTGACTATACTCGCTCGTCTATGTAACTGTACTCGGGTGCTAATTAAGTTGTACTCGTGTTTTCTGAGAATCTGCCACGTGTCGATCGTACGTTAATAACGCGGGAGGAAGTTCCCTTTACGAAGATCGGCCTTCAGGCAGTGATACCCGAAAAAATATGGTTTACAGAACTAAAATAGCTTGCACAGGTTAAAGGCCGCAAAAGGATACACTAAAAGAGCATATTCCTCTATTAGACCCACAAACATTTTTCTATTTTTATTTACCTTTTTCTCATTTCTTTGTCTTCTTTCCATAACCTCCCCGTCCCTGTGCCGCCTGCTTGCCTGCCTCGCCGCCACCCACGCGTGCCAGCCTGGCGCTTGTCGTCTGCCTCTACTCTGGCCATGCTCGAGTCTAACTACCGTCAAAAGCCATAATCAGATCGAGCCCGAGTCTAATGAGCGGCTAATTCCGGCGAGCACAGTCCGGTTTTGCAAATCTTCGGCCGGATTATGTTGGAGTTTCGCTGGAATATGGCCGGACTGTGGCGAGCCATCGGTTAAATGTGTTGTGGCATGAGGTGAAATTTTCCCAACTACAAGCCCATTGACGGTATACAGTTTGGTCTGCAAAACACCTCCGGAAATTTCATATATGTTGATCACCTGCCCACGTCATGTATTTTTTCTATGGATTTGACCATTTTGAGAAGTCTAATCTAACCTTTAAAAAACCCCAAACCCTCAAACCGGCCTACAGATGTGTTGCAGGTTACGATTTGAGGGGTCTTCTAAAGATGCTCTAAGAAAATGGAAACTCCGGCGTACGTCGGGGTCTGGCCGAATCTTATAGCCTACTTCAACACGCAGCATTTTCATGGGCCCATGCCCATCATATCAGGTATCCCTTTTCTTTTCTCTATTATTTCTATCTTTTCCTTTATGATATTTTTTGTTTTTCCAAAATCTCAACTTTTTCTAGAAAACAAAAATAATTTTCGATGAACTTTTTTAAAAAAATTTGAATATTTTTGAATCTTGAATAATTTTTTTTCTTTAAATACACATATTTTCAAAATCTAAACATTTTTCAAAATTTGATTTTGAAGATTTTTAATATACACATTTAAAAAATCTAAACATTTTTCACAAACGAACATTTTTTTAGAAATTTAAAAAAATTAAAACTTCAAGAAAAATCAAATTTTGAGTGAATTTATAAATTTAAACAAATTCAAAATATGAATAAATTTTGAATTTTGAACGAATTTCAAAATTCAAACGAGTTTCAAATTTTAAACAAATTTCTTCGAACGATTTTCAAAATCATAAGAAATTTAAGATTAGAACATTTTTAAAATCTAAACATTTCAACATTTAATAAAATTGAAATTAAATTATTAAAGTTAAAGTAAAAAAACATAAAAAAATAGAAAAACAAAAGAGAAATAGAAAAGGTAGTAAAAACTAAAAGACGAAAAAAGCGAAATGGGGCAAGCCTATCTTACCGGGAGGGGTGTGTGGGGAGGGGGGGGGGAGGAGTGCTATACACCGACCCGCTTGGTTTATAGCACATGCCGAACACCCCCACGGTAGGTGTTGGGCCGACCCATTTTGTTTCTTTTGCCTTTTTTGATTTTTCTGTTTTATTGTGTTTTTAAAATTTGAACTTTTTTTCAAAACCTAGTTTTTTTTGTAGTTCAACAATTTTTTGAGGAACATATTTAGGGGGAAAATATTTTTTCTAAAATATGAAATTTCTTGAAAATATGATTTTTTTTAATACGAACATTTTTCAAAATGTGTAATTTTTTCCTTAAAAAGTTAAAAAAAATAAAAAAATGATTTTTTCAAATTTATTTTTTCCCAAATTTGAACATTTTTTAGTTTTGAACATTTTTTTAGTTTTGAAATTTTTAAAGTTTGAACAATTTTAAAATTTAAACATTTTACGAATTAGAAAAAAAAAAGAGATAGAATAAACAGGAAACGGAAAAAGAAGAAGAAGAAAGAGCAAATGGGCCGGGTCTATACCCGACCAGAAGTGTGCGGCATGCTGTATACACCAAACACCAGGTCGATGTATAAGATCCGCCGGTGTGTGGTGGCTGGTAGGTGCTAGCGACCATATAGGTTTTTTTTATGTATAGAGTGGCTCTTTATTCATTAATCAACAACGGAATACAACTACAGGTGGCTGAAGTAGCCAAACCTGTCTACCAGTTGTGCTAGAAACAGAACTATGGGCCACTCTATCAGCTTCTGAATTTGAAGCCCTGTTTTCATGTCTAAGACGAACATCGGAGAAGCTAGAAGCTTTCGCCTTGATCTCTCTTGTCACCATACTATAGCTACCTCTGAAGTCACCATGAATGTTGTTAATGACTTGGAGACAGCCACCACCATTTTCTGGATGTTGAAGTCCTCCGCCAGCACCAGCGCCTCCCGACAGGCCAAGGCCTCTAGGATGGCCGGATCAGAGATGCCAGCCACCACCAGGGCTGAGGCACCCAGAAACACTCCTCCTGCACTTCTGCATACTACACCCAGTGCTCCACCTCCGGTGTTCTTCGGCACCACAGCGTCGACATTGAACTTTGCAAAGCCCTCCGGCGGTGCAATCCAGCGAGGATGAGATGCTCTGACCCCTGGCGTGCCCTTGGCTGCTGAGGGGTAGACGATCGACAGATCTCACATGTACTTCTCCACAAAACCATGGGTCGTTAGCGGGCTCTGAAACTCACCGTCGAAGATGATCTTCCTCCGAGCGAACCAGATGGCGCACCTAGCAACCATATAGGTATTAGCGACCATATAGGTATTAGCGAGCACCGAGCAGGAGTACCAATGTTAGTATAGGAAGGATTGGGCCCAAGATTGGCCTTGTGCCACCCTTCGGTTAGCCCATCTGAACGCGCGCTGGGCTTCTGTTGCTAGCCCAGACCATTGGCAGCGATTTTTTTTTTTGAGAGGATTGGCAGCGAATTTGTACTGGTGTTCACGTTCGCATTGGGTCAGAAGTTTTGGTAGTCTGAAGCTCTGACAGACAGACAGACTGACGTCCGTCCTTCACTCGACACTGACGACGCCCTCGATGAATGGAAGAAAGAAAGAAAGAAAAATATCGCCGACTGAGCTGACTGATTTCGCACCAGGGGATCACGTCGCACGGCAACGGGACGTTTTGGGCAGCCAAGAGCAGCCGAGCAGGACATGCTACGCACAGCCTTTTCCTCATCGTAGCAGGCTAGCAGCGGCTGGACAGATATTTCTCCCGAGTAACATGTGTTGGAGTAACTCCAAAGATACTCGTACATCACCAGTACTACGTGGTCAGTACTGTGGCGAGATCAACGATCTGTACTGCGGTTCCAGGTATACACTACGGTAGAAGATTTCTTGTAGGTGGTAGAACTTTGTTTCGGCAGATGCATTTCAGTTACTAGTACAGGATGTACATAGACACATTTTAGTTCTAGATACATCCATATTAAAATCAATTAATATGAATCGGAGAGAGTATTATTAATATTTTGTCTGATTCATAACAAGTGTTGCTAATTGGGCCTTTAGTATGATAATTTTTCGTTTGTCTATTACGAAAGCTCTTTTACGACAAGCTTTATCCGGTTTTGGTGATGGAGCGCATTCGGCTTGTGGTACTCGCCTCTAGATGGCGTAATGAGTGAAGACTATTTATAATTATAATTATTTCTTGGGTTCTTTGTACTACTATGATATCACAGATTGAACATTAAGGGCGTTGTGATCGCAAGGGCGTAGAACGAGCTCAGGGCAGGGTGGCTTCGGTGTTGGGTGCTTCTGCCTAGATTAGTTGCGGCTAGTGTAGTGGTTGCCTGATGTGGTGGCTTGCCGGCGAGTGGAGGCCAGGGCGGTGTACCTGTCCAGTGACAACCCTTCCTCTTGTCTATTTTGCGGCGGTCGTCGTCGGAGGTCGGCAAGGGGTTGGGAGGCGATGGATCCGGTGCTCTTTGGTCAGGTCCGATTGTTGCTTGCTTCTGGCGGGCTGGGGAGTGTGGCTGAAGCGACGGTGTGGAGGCGGGTGCCTGGTGCCGGCCAGCGTCGGGCATGGATGAGTAGCGGTGATATAGTTAATCCAAGCTCTGGTTCTGAGTGTGATGCAACATCGGGCTTAGGCCTTGCTCCTGACCTATGGCTAGGGCACACAACGACGCTGCTCGTTGGCGCCGCTACCTCCTTGAAGGCATCGTTGAGGCGGTTGCATGCTCCTCCGCTTGTAAGAGCTTCGGAAGAAACCTTAGTTCCCACTCGGGATCGGACAAGGGTTCCGTCACGTGTCACTCACCCCTTGGGGCTTCGTTCTTGGAGTCGACACTGATTGTGGCCTTGTGGGTCATGTTGTACCTGGTGGTTCGGAACTGGTTGTCGGGGCATCGGCCCCGAGTGGATGGTGCTTGTACGCTGAGGTGGCGACCTCGGGAACCATGGTGGGCAATAGATTCACGAGGCGGATTTGTTGCTCGCATGGCTTGGGTGACAATCTTTGTGTCGCTAGTGCGGCGAGGTCGTCAGCCCGGTCGACGCGCCCTAGAGAAGGTGGTTCGACTTTTAGGACGAGGTGGTGGCCCTAGATGGTGGTGCGGTGGCCATGGTCTACAACCGGTTTGCCCTTTGCAGCTTAGGCTACGTGTGTTTGAGTCGTGCGGCGTTGTGGCTCATTGGTCAACGGTACTATGTTGGGATGGCGGTCCCGGAAGGAGGTGTCGACGGTCCGCTAGGCGTGGCAGAGTAGTTGGATGTTGGGGCAGCGGCCTAGAAACTTTGTCAATATTTAGGGCTCTTGAGGGGGTTGGCTTCTTCATCTAAGTTCGGGAGTCTCATGTTTGTTCCTTCCATGGTAGTCACAACGCCTTAGCTCTGATGGTGATGAACGGCCGTCTGGTCTTGATGGAGTGGTGTTTCGGGACTGAGATCCGGTGCCTCGTTGAAAGCAAGGCACGGAGCGCCTTGAGGCAGCCTATCTACCGCTCAATCGGCATCCAACGAACAGCAGCGGAAAGGGTGGGTCAGAAGCGAGTCAATGCCTTGCCTGGCTGCCTCCCTTCATCCTCACGCAGGAAAAGAACAAGCGCGCTTCTCTTCCCGGGCAGAGCACGCCGCCTGCCGCCGTGGGAGAGCGCAGCTCTTCATGGCCTGCCTCCCTTCATCCTCTGCTCGCTCCGCCTCTCGAGATGACCGTCCGCCCCATCTGACACCGACGGCCGCCCACCTCCAGCTCGCACCGTCCGGCTCCCATCCGGCGCCTGCCTCTGCCCGCCGCGATGGCCCCTCCTTCCTCCTCCTCGTCTGTCCAACCGGATCAGGCGTCCTATAGCACATAGGAACATGCAACTTTTACATAGAGATAGCAGTTTCTGGGGACGACGGAGGAACAAAGCGAGGCGGGAGATGGGCTCTCGCCAGCGGCCGGCGGAAGGGCAGAGCGAGCCGGAGGTGGGCTGCCGTCAGCCCCGGATGGGACGGAGGGCCATTTGAGGCGGAGCGAGCAAAGGGAGGTGAGGGCAAAGGCGGAGGCAGGTGGCTCGCCTCCCACAGCGGCGGCGGGCGGGCGGCGGCGGTGCTCTGCCCGGGATGAGCCGCCCGCGCTCGTTCTTTTTCCGCGGCGCTGCTTTGCCTTGCGCGCGTGAGGATGAAGGGAGGCAGGCATTGACTGGTTTCTGACCCAACCTTTGCGCGCGTGAGGATGAAGGGGGTGCCGAAATCCGGCTCGATCTCACGGTGGCGATGGAATCGCCTCCGGAGCAGAGAAACCCTAAACGAGAGGGTACGTTCCCCATGGTGTTGTTGTTGTATGGTTTTCGTCCGTTTTGCTCTAGTTAACTTGACACCTTCTTCATATTTTTTGGTTTGTTAAAGAAATAATGATTATCAATTGATTGTTGGATTTTTCGCAAAAAATCACTAGCTTAGTACAAATTATTATGGATCTAATGGGGTATTATTATTGCAGCTGCAGCAATAAAAGGAAATATTTAAAGCGCAAGATAGGAACAGAAGGAGGCAGATCACCAGGCGCCAATCACCACCGTCCGTCCGTCCGTCCCCTGTACACACGCAGTACATGTGAAGAGAGAGGGTGGAGGAGGCCAGGTTTGCAGCTTTCCGTTTATGCCCACGCCACCGCAAAAAGGGAGCGACGTCGTCGTCGTCTCGCATTTACCACTCTCCTCTTCTACTCTTCCTCCTCGATACGAGCAAAGCAACCACCTTCCTCCGTCCAACAGGAGATCGGTTTCTACTCCCGTCGCTTTCCTCTCCATCTGCTTCCTCCGCTTTGCGCCTCTGCTCGTCCTTCCTCATCTTCTTCATCCTACCGCCGGCGCCGCCCGCCGCTGCTGCTGCTGGGAGGATTGAGGATTCAGCCGGCCGTCGGCGCGATGGGAGGTGAGTATACATGTTAACTTTGGATTTGATGAGGTCTGGTTTTTGCGTTCTTGATGTGTTTCGTTTCTTTCCTGATTATCATGGTTGGAGTTTCCATTGTTTTCTCCGGGTTTCTGACGGAAGAGGTTAATTGCACTTGATTGCGTCTGTTTTTTTTGTCCGTCGATTCCAGTTCATATCTCTGGTTGGTGTTTCTCTCTCTTATTATCGGCATTAATTTGGAAATAACTTACGTTTAGTTCTGGAGGATACTTCTGTAGATTAGGTGTCCATGGCCCTGAGAGTTATCATCGCCATCAACGGCCCCATCACATTTCTTCTTCTAGTACTTAATAAATGAGTTACTGTAATTCTAAAATCTCATTAGTATTGAACACTGCCCCGAGGAGGAATTGATGAGAGATTTCTTGCGTTAATTCGGATCTGGATAAAGAGAAGGTTCTTCCCCGATGCAAACGTATTCCTCTTTCTGGGATTCCTGGGGCTAGCCAAAGATCCACCCAATCCAATCCAAGCATGGTTTCGTTTTCAGGCAACGGAAAAGAAAGAATTCCTTGCTCCACCACCTTTCCTCGACGCATCCGATCCCTTCCTCTGCATCCATCATCATAGGAGCAAGCAGGTCGCTCTGTTTTTTTATCCAGACCTTTTCTGATGGCGCCTTCCTTTTCTTTGCTTCCATTGCGGTGGTACTGCTCACCTCTGGATGCTTGTCGCCTTGCCTCAGTCAGTCCTACTTTCTCTCTCTATCTCTCCCATAAAGAAAAAGAAAACAAAGTTGCTGTTCACTCGCTTTGCTCTCCTTCTCCTCCCTCCCCCTTTAAAGCCTCCTCAGGCTCCTCTCCCTCTGTTCATGTTTTGTGATGAATGCATTGGCTCTCTGTCTAGGTTTGAGGAGGGATTTTTGAGCTGACTTTCTGGGTGACCTTTTCGGATGGTGGAGATGGAGGATGAGGAGAAGAGGAAGCCGGTGGTGGTTGGGCTCACGAGAAGGCACGTGATACGGAGCTCACCTTCGTCCCCTGCCGCTGATTCCCCTGCTGCTCTAGGTATGTGTGTGTGCTGTTCCCGGCTTCCTCCAATGGCATCTGCCTCTCTCTACGGGCCCAGAATCACAGGATTGGTTACAGTGAACCAACAAACTGCTGCCTGCCTCTTTCTCTCTCATCTTCCCCAAAATGCCCCTTATCTTTATCTGATACACCCTGTAAAGAACAATCTCTCTCTATCTCCTGGTGCTCTTTTTTTTGTTTCTTTCTTCTGCTCTGTCCTGGGGTGGTAGAGTCATACTACTGGGGAATTCTGCGATTGGGTTTAAGGTTCTTTTCTTGGAAAATTAGCCCCTTTTTTTGTTTAGTGAGCAGCATGTAGAGACTATAGCCCCTTTCTTGGAAAATCATTGTCTAGAGACTATAGCAGCATGTAGTACTATGGAGTACTAGCTAATTAATAAATGGTAATCAAACTCTCCTCTGTTTTGTCCAGGCAGTGGATATTTCCAGTTTACATTCTAAAAGTAACTAGATGCGTCTACATAATATTGAGAAAAAAGTCCGGGGTCCAACCTCCTTTTCCAAAAAGTTTTTGAGGATAAGCATTTTTCTTCCGTCAGGCCTCCAGCCACAAGCCCACAAGAAACAATTTTTTCCTGCCATTTTGTGCTGAAGGTTTGGTATCTGTTCTGCATTTTAGTTTTGGATGGTTCTATTAGGTGAAGCTCTCTTTCGTGAAGAAATCTGGTGGTGCTTGTGTGGCTTGGGTTGTAACGCTTGTCACCTACTGCATGCCGGCGTGTAGATAGATATGTGCACACGTACGCACGCAAGCCTTAAGCCTCCCTGTCTGTCGTCCTTTCCACAACAGAAATGGCCTTTGTGGAGTATCAATGGAGCATGACACAACATAAATGGAAGTAGATAACATGTGCAGGATTTATTGTTTTCCTCCTACTTTCTGAAACTCTGAAGAAAATTGTTATTTTCTACCTACTTTGCGTCCTATCTCCCTTCGCCGGTGACCATTCCAAAATGATTTTTCCCTGTTGTTTTTATTTAAGTATTACAGCCCTGACTGTTCTTCTCGACCATGTGGACTTCTTTTAACCACTCCTCCAAGTACGGCAGTGCACATGTTGCTTGACAACGGATGCTCATCAACTAAGCTTTCTGATATGGATTTCCCTCTGAACATTGTTTCCAGATAGCAACAGAAACGAGAGCGAGGGTGGCGATCACATCGCCGAATTCAGGCGTAAGAAGGGGAAAAAGCCTAAGGCGCCCCTGAAGTGGAGATCAACCAACAGCGACATGAACAACCGCAATGGCGGGGAGACGGAACGTTCCGACGGAGACCGTGGCGAGGATGATACCATCCTCTCCTCGCTGGCTGCAGCTGGTAGTAGCTTCAGCGGTCTGATTAGCAGTAGGAAGACAGTGAGGACCCTCGGAAAGGTGACGCCTTGTTTTGCCTTCTCTGAAGTTCATTCAATCATTTATTCCTAAACAACAAAAAGTTTCAATCATTTATTTCCTGTTCTTTATGCACGTCTTGATTTATTTTTTCATTTTGTGAATTCAAAGGTGGCTGAGGGCTGTGATGCTGCGGACCCACCGGTTCCTAGGAAATTAAGATCAGGTACTAATCACTGCATTTGCTGTCTCATAAAGCTGGGAACAGGGACAGCTTTGTCCTTTTCTCTTTCCATCTTTACCTATTGATTTGCAGATTGCATAGGACCATCTGCGGCTAATGGTTTACAGATATGATGCCTAATCAACAATGCTAGTGTTTTCATATGCAGAAATAGTAATACATTACATTTTCAATATAGGATAGTGTTTAACACCAAATCCAACTTAGCTGGTCAGTGATAATGTCTGTACTTTCTTTCTAAGAACTCTGGTAGATCTCTGAATCTGAATTTTGTATTCTGGGTCTTCTACTTTCAGCCATAAATAAGCGCACCGGTCGAAATGCTTCGTCATCACCGCGGCATGTAAAGAAGAGACGCCATCTTTCAGCTATCAGCGCTCAGATTTTTCTCATGGATCACGAAACAAGAACCAGTGAGACCACGGTATGTATTTTATGCTTCAAAACTTCTCTTCATTTTTTTCATGGCGCAAGGTGGAAACTTGGAAGTAAACTATGGGTTCTTTCTTGCAGACATCAAATTCCTTCACACAGGAGGAGGAAGTGCTTGCTGATACTTTGCTTGCACTGTCCCAAAACCCCCATGTTTATGAGCCAACTGCAGCAGAAATGAGAACGGGAGAAGATATCTCAAGCGTAAATATTGCCTCGACTTCTTGCTCAGAAGGTTCATATGCACCCTGTCTTACTTGTGCTGTATCATATTAATCATAAAGATTGTACATTTTCAATCATATGCTGCATCTATAATTTGGGTGTGGTTACTCATACAGGTGCTATGAAGGCGGATAACAAATTGATAGTATCGCCAACTGATGATGACGAAGCTGTTATTCGGCCTGCCCCCGTAGATCAACAAGTGGAACAAAATGTCAGTGTTCCACAAAAAAATCCTGATTTAAATGCTCCCCACAACAGCATAATTCTACATTTTTCAAAAGATGGGCAAATACAGGACCTTTCTTTGGGGCTTGACACGATTTTGTCAAGTCCATCTACAGTCTCCTCCAATAACAGGTAGGGATCGCTGTTGTATGTCCTCAGTCTATCCCTCGTCCTATGGTTGAAGTATATCTCATGTTTATTTCTGTTTGCAGTGCCCGGAAGCCGAAACTGCAATTTAATAGTAGTCTAACTGTAGCTAATCCGACAAAGTCTGAGGCTCCTCACTGGCTGGTATTGCTTTGTTGCTCTCTGAGAGCACTGCTGTTACTTCCATTTAGTCCCAATTTAACATTAGTTCTCACAATATGATTTTGTACAGGTGAAATGCAGTAAACCTGGTTTTGCGGTACATGATGGGACAAAAGATGAGAATAGCAGTGTCCAAGGTAATCCTAGTTTCGGAATGCCATCACAATTTGTTTAAGACACCGTTCTACCAAAATGCTCGCGGTGCTGCTGTTACTTCTTAGCTAATCTGTTGTTACTTCATTAGAAGTTATGCCTCCGGTCTGGACTCCGCTACCTTGTACGTCGAAAGCGTATTCCACCAAGTAACTTTCTATCTTTGAATTTCGTATATTGATCTTAGCTGTCATAAACATGGTTAATGTATGTCTCTTTTTCAGTCTCTCTTCAAGCACGTCAGGGGCACTCACAAAACCTGCCACCGAAACTTCTAAAGCTAGTGCAAGTGAAAATAATCCAAAGGTCAGTATCTTATCTATACTGCTTTTCTCGAAAGTATTTACCTCTTTATTCATTTTGTTATATTTATTTTCTTATTGGATACATGGGAAAATTATCGCCAAGCCAACTGCTAAACTAATACTGAATACTTACCCTTATGAGCACTGAGTTGACAAATATAGCTCTTTCATCTGCAGCTTTCCCTTTCTAAAACTGGTGAACCAACAAAGACATGGAAGAAAAGTATGACTCATGTCTATGTGGGTCATCTCATCCAAGCGCATTTAGACAAAGAAAAGGCGTCACAAAACCTAGTAAAACCCGAGGAAAGTTCACGCAGCTGCATGTTGACACCGTCAAGCGGCTCCACCATGAACAAGAACATGGCGCATTTTGATGCAAGACACCCGGTTCAGCAATCTCTTGGGTTTCGCGACGTGGCTGCTGGTCGGCAGAAAATGGTGAGCATGACTGCCCTTCAGCTGGCTGCCACTTGTCTTTCTTCTGTAATTCTTTCTTGGCATGTCTAAGTGGCTTGTTTGTTTCAGGTTGGTAGTAATAATCTCAACATGGCAACTCCAGCGGGATTCTCAGGGGCACAGTATGTTCAGTATCTACATCATCCCCAGATGATCGTCCACCGCGGCCCGACGCCGTATCCGTATCCACATCATCTCCCTTGTAGCAGAGGGAACTTAGCGCCTACATTGACAGTTCAGCAGGTTCTTCCTCTTTGCACACTGTTTCCAAACTTGTTAGTTAACAATTAATGTAGACAAATGCACTCATCCAATTCATGATCACAGTAAATCTTTCATACCTTAAAAGGAGTCTTACTAGATCTTCTATACCTTTACCGAGCAGCAGATGCAGCAGTACATGTGCAACCCGGGCTACGCACCCCACCCCGGCCAGCAGGCGATCCCTTCTACCATGAAGCTCCAGCAGTTCGCGCCAACTCCGCAGCAGGAGCAGCAGATGTGGCAGTTCCATTTCGCCCAGTATCACCAGCCAAGGCCAGCAGAAGGTGGCATGCCGGTGTCGTGGCAGAACAGCAGGCTCCAGGACATATCATCCTCCTCCCTGCGACCGATGCTGGCGCCCCGTCCTCCCCCAGCCATGATGCCGCCGCCACAGATGGAGCTCCTCTGCGCACCGTACCAGGGTGGCGGCGGTGGCAGACGGCCGCCGCAGCTCAGGCTGATCTAGTGCAATTAACTGGCAAAAGTGCTGTGAAAAATGAAACAAAACCAAGTTTGATGTCGTCTGATGACAAAGGATGGTTCTGAAAATATTACAAGGGGTGAGTGAGTGAATGGGTGGCTAATTTAAAGCCGTCTAAAACTGAATGGGTGGCTATCGGAGTAAAGGGAACAAACAAAAGTGTGATTAGTATAATTTGCAGCGCAGCTGCATAATTCATTAGCCTTTCTGAATTTTCGGTATTCTGGTCTGTCATACTTCTTTAATTTTTAGATAGAAATAAAATCCTATAGTAGCTTCTCCCTGTATGTAACTGTTTTGGTACATGCATAATGATGAAAATAAGCAAACTTTCATAAAAATTGTTATGTTCAAATGTTGTTTGGTCCTGATGTTGTCATTCAGGAGCTTCAGCCCGAGCTATCTGTAATCCCTACTTAATAAAGGTATGTTTTTACCCACAAAAAGAAGACGATAGATATACACAAAGGTAGCATTGTGCAAATACCAGAACGGATTTCTTGCTATTAACCGCATGCTAGATTGTATAGTTGCTACTACCTGCACCAAGCTACCGTTTGGGACGACGTCCGTACCCCTACCGGGAGAGAATAGCAACACCCTCGTAGGAGGCCGAGATCCGAGTGTCCATTGGAGAGAGCCACAGGTAGTGGCAAAACCAGTGCCACGGTGGCTGCCTTGTGCATGGCGCCGAGAGGACACTATTGGTCGATGAAAGGAGAAGAGATGATTTTGTGAGTGTGGCCAATCAGGTATTTTGGTCAATTAGGGAATTTTAGAAGAAAAAAAATAACTACCCTCATACAACATGTATTACAGTGTCACAAAATTGTCGATCCAAATTGACCACACAACTCAAGGAAAAGAAGGTAAATTATATCGTGAACTTTACTATCAGATTTGAAGTTAATATCATTTACAACATCATCTTTTTATCAAGTTGTGGATCGAATTCCGTTTTAAAACTATGTAGGATTGTTGATATGTATCATTCATCTATATTCCATAATGTTTTCACCCACGAAAATCACGCCGAGGTATATAAACTAGAATTATGCCAAAAATAAGTATAATGACCTATGTGGATTGCATGATTATGAAACGAATGAATAGGAGAACCACATGAATAGAAAAAAAACACATGTGTGTGCAAAAACAGAGGATTGTAAAAATCCACGGCGGTCGTCGTCGGGTCGCAGCGGCCGCCCCTGCCCCGCTATGGCTGCCATTTCGCCAGCTCATCCATGCCCTCCGCCGCCTGCACAAGCTCCGCCACCTCCGTCCCATGGATATTTCTATTATTCTCGACCCGCTCCTTGCTATCAGAGGGCCTAGAAATGTGGGGCAGTCTGAACAACCAACCATTGCAAACCTCTTCCGTTGCTTGCCAATCCATATGTCCCACCCATCATCGAAATGATCCGCGGCTTTCGCCCCACCCGTCATAGACCATATGGGACACCCCGCGCTCAGCTCCCCCACCTGTCATGCATCGATAAAGGGAAGAGTCTCTTTGTGTGAAACTTTTTTGTTAAAAGGGGCATGTGCCAAATGTTTTACACCAAGGGAAAGAGGTCAAAATAGGGATGCCAAAATTGCAAATTATGCCTCCAACCTAGAAAATTCTTCCAACTATCAGGAACGCCATGAACCCATGTGTGAAGCACTATTGCCATTGGCAGGCGTTGTTGTGGTACATCTTTTTCAAGAGGTGAACATATAGCACCATATTGTACAAGACATTATTGCTTCCAACAAGTTCCTGGAACAGAGGAGCATGAGCGTGCGGCCCCGAGGAGTGCAAAATTTTATGGTGGGAGCTATGTAGGTGCGCTGCTCGCTAAAGCATTTTTTTGGATCATAAAGAGTAGCGAACGACTGTCAAAAATTTGTAGGTAAAGAGAGCCCCTAAAAGATGAAGAGATTGAGAGTTTATGGTGAATTTGAGGAAAATGAGGTTGTTATTATGATCGAGGGGCATCCCGCTTTGGATTAGCGATTGGATGATGAAATACAGCCGAAAAACATGCCCTCTATGACATATAAGTCATCGATTGAACAGGGCTAATGAGGCCAACTCATAAGCGAGACAACAAATCTTGTAGAAAGTCAAGATGCCCCGAACTGTTGGATTGATGCCAAAACAACAAAACAAGTTACTGTCAAATATTACTTGATTATTGGCTAGACAAAATGCAAGGGTTTTCCTAGTTACATACCACAATATCATACAAGAATAAAACACAAGATCAACAAAAATATGTAGGGCGAAAAATTTGAGACACATTTTAGAGCACATAGAAGATACAAAAAGGAGAAATGGGAAAGATAAATGAGGGGAAACCGGAAACAAAAGTGAGATATACATAGTCATAGAGAAGTACAGGAAGAGCAGGAGGAGAAATAGGCAAGAAAGTTGGAGGGGAGAAGTTCTCTCTTGCCACCCATAGTAGATGAGACCAAATTCTTTGTTCTTGAATTCCACATTAGCAAGAAGAGATTTGCACATAGCTTGATTAATTGAGAATGTCATGGTTGTTTTCTATGTCAACCGTTGGTGCAATTTAGGAATACTAAATTTTCATTGTTAATTATGTTGACATGTGTAGAACATAGTGAAACATTGAACATGAAATCTAGATCTTAGAAAGAGCGATAACCCCCAAACCCCACCAGAAAACTAATAAATACGGTGTTCTTAGAAAGAAAGTAAATCTAGATCTGGCTTGTGTAGTAAACTTTTGCCATCTAGGGTTTCACTCTAAACCTTCCACCGCAAATCACAACCTTCCTACCAGAGGGCCTAGAAATCTGGGGCAATTTGAAACAAACAGCCACTTCAAAGCCCTTCCCTTTCTCGCCAATCCACATGCCCCACCCATCATCCAGATGACATGCGGCTTTGACCCCACCCGTCATAGACCATATGGACTACCCTGTGTTTGCCTCTCCCACCTGTCATGCACGAGAAAGGGAAGAGTCTCTTTGTCTGAAACTTTTTTGTCAAAAGGGGGCATGCACAAAATGTTTTACACCAAGGAGATGAAAAGAGGGATGCCAAAATTGCAAATTACGCCTCCAGCCAAGAAAACTCTTCCAACTATCAGCATCGCCACGAACCCGTGTGTGAAGAACTATTGCCATAGACATGCCTTGTTGTGGCACATCTTTCCCAAGAGGTGAAGATATATCACCAGATTGGACAAGGCATTGGTGCTCCCAACAAGTTCCTAGAACAAAGGAGCATGAGGGTGCGGCCTCGAGGAGTGCATAATCATGGTGAGAGCTATATAGGTGGATTAAATCGTGTGGCCCCGAGGTGTTGTTGCTTGTTAAAGGTTGCGCCAGACCATAAAAATCAGCGGACGACAGACCGCAATCCGTAAGCAAAGAGGCCCTGAAAGATGAAGCGATCGAGAGTTTCCGCTGACTATGGGGCAAGTGATGTTGTTATCCCCGTCAAGGAGCATCCACATTGTATTAGCGATCAGACAACGAAAGACAACCGAAAAAACACACCCTATACAACATTGAAACCAAAGAATGAATAGAGCTATTGGTCCACCTCATAGCTGAGACAACAAATCTTGTAGAGATTCAAGACGCCTCGAGCTGTTGGGTCGAGGCCAAAACAATAAAACAAGTTAGTGTCATATGTGGCTCGACTATTTAGCTAGACAAAAGTTTGCAGGCAAAGATTTCCTAAAAGATGAATTCGGTCGAGATTTTCGGGTGAATACGGGGCAAATGAAGTTGTTATTCCGGTGCAGGGGCATCCCACGTTGTATTAGTAATCAGATGAGGACAGACAACCAGAAAAGGGCACCCTGTGACACATAAAGCATAGAATGAACATAGCTAATGGAGCCACATCATAACCGAGACGAAAAATCTTTTAGAGTCTAGGCGCCCTTGGGTAGAACCCAAAACAACAAAAAAAAGTTAGTGTCACATATGGCTCGACTATTTAGCTAGACAAAATGCAAAGGTTTCCCCTGTTACATATAACAATAACATGCAAAAATAGAACACAAGAAGCATGAAAATATGTAGGGCGTGAAGAATATGAGACCCATTTTAGAGGAAGTAGAGGATGAAAAAAACGGAATAAGAAGTTGCAACCTGTTTGTATGAGTATCCTATCAATCCTATTGAGTCCTGGGCCAGGATGTCACAGAGCACCACATTGTGCAAGATTTTGTTGCTTCCAGCAAGTTCCTATAGCATAGAAGCATGAGTGCGCGGCTCCAAGGAGTGCAAAGTCATTGTGGGAGCTATGTAGGTGGAGTGGTCACTAAAGGAAGTTTTGGTGCATAAAGAGCAATGGTCAACAATAAGATAATTGTAAGCAAAGAGAGTCCCTAAAGATGAATCAGTCAAGAGTTTTCGCTGAATACGAGGCAAATGAGGTTGTTATTACACCCAAGGGGCATCCCGCTTTGGATTAACGATTGGATGATGAAATCCAACCGAAAAAAAACAGACCATGTACGACACATAAGTCATCGAATGAATGGAACTAATGGAGCCACCTCATAAGCGATACAACTAATCTTGTAGAAAGTCAAGATGCCCGGAGGTATGGGTCGAGGCCAAAATAACAAAACAAGTTAGTGCCAAATATGGCTCGATTATTAGCTAGACAAAATGCAAGGATTTTCCTAGTTACATACCAAAATATCATACGCGAATAAAACACATGAACAATGAGAATATGTAGGGCGTGAAGAATGTGTGACACATTTTAAAAGAAATATAATATAAACTAGAAGAAATAGGAAAGAGAGTTGGGGAGGCAAGAGGGACCAAAAATCAGGGGACGCCGAAAACAAAAGTGAGATATACATATTATAGAAGTAGAGGAACATGAGGATGAGAAATAGGTAAGCAAGATGGAGGCGCAAAGTTCTCTCTTGCCACCCCGTAGTAGATCTATGTTCTTTAATGCCTCATTAGTAATAAGACATTAGCACATAGTTTGATTGAGAATGGCATGCTTGTTTTTCTATGTCAATCGTTGCTGTAGTTAGGAATACTACATTTTTCATTGTTAATTCTATTGACATGTGTAGAACATTGAAAATATAAGAAGTCCCAGTGAAACATCGAACATGACATCTACACCTTAGAAATAGCGACAACCCCCAACCCCACCAGAAAAGTAATAAATAAGATGTTCTTAGAAAGAGAGTAAATCTAGATCTACCTTGTGTGGTAAACACTTGCTATCTAGCTAGGGTTTTACTCCAAACCTTCCACCACAAATCACAACCTTGGGTGTTTTTATCCCTCTCTCATCCTCCTCCTTGCTACGATAGGGCCTAGAAATCTTGGGCAGTTTGAAACAAACAAGCAGTTCAAAGCTACTCCCTTGCTCGCCAACCCACCCATCATCCAAATGACCCGCGCCTTTGATGCCACCCGTCATAGACGATATGGGCCACCCCCCGGCCGCCTCTTCGGCCTTTCATACAAGACCCTGTTTCTTCCAACAAGTTCCAGGAATAGAGGAGCATGAGCGTGTGGCCCCAAGGAGTGCAAAATATGGTTGGACGTATGTATGTGGAGTGCATGCTAAACGATGTGTCGAAGCATAAAGAGTTGTAGCCGACAGTAAAAAATTTGCACGCAAATAGTCTCTAAAAGATGAAGCCGACCGAGAGTTTCGGCTGAATACAACGCAAATGAAGTTGTTATTCCGGTCCAGGGGCATCCCACGTTGGATTAGTAATCGGATGAGGAAAAACAGCCAGAAAAAGGCACCCTTTGACACATAAAGCATAGAATGAACATAGCTAATGGTTTTTTTCGAAATGGGGGATATATCACCCCAGTTTCTGCATCCAAAGGATGCACACGACTTTTTTATTAGATTATTCACGAAATCTTACAGGAACAATATGAAAGATCAACCTCGAAGCCACCATACTAAACCTACAGTGGGATGAAGGGGGTGACAATACACCAACTCACATCATCGAAAAAACCAAATGCCTTCCCAAACTGCCCAATAGCAGGTGAGAAACACATCCAGTCGAGCAGACTCTCAGCGCACACGCCACAGAAGTTGCTACCGCCGTCTTCCTCGACTCCATCTTTAAGAGAGATCCTCGCATTAACCTTGCAAGACCTGCCGTCGATGCCACCATGACGCCAGACGGCTCCGCCATCCTGCACGCGTACATCATCCCGCATCTGTCGTCGATCCCCATGCAACACCATGCCACCGAGACTCAGCGCCAACAATGTGGTAGATGAATACCACTCCACCAACATCCGCCAACATCCAGCAGCTGCTCCAAAGACGATGCCCCAAGAGGTAGAACGACGCAGCGCCGCCATCGTCCGATCCGAGAGACCTAGATCTAGGGTTTCCCCCGAAGCAGCACGAGTGAGTAGATGCAGGTTGCGACGGCGATGCCTTCAAGAAGGTAACGACGCGTAACGTCGCCATCACTCGCCACGATCGGGGTCGGAGCACAATTTTCACCGTCAGCCGCACATCTCCAACTCGCCGAGTGGAGTGACGAGACAAGCAAAGACGATGCCTTCGACAAGGTAACGACGCCAAGCGACGCGCCATCGTCCGCCAAGCCCGAGAGCGAAGCACGGTTTTCGCCGGCTGCCCCTTCACCCGAAACTCGTTGTCGACTGGATCTTCACCGCCGAAGATCTGTTTGGGATCCCAAGATCCCCCACCGCAGAGCCCAACGAGGCCGTCCACCTCCGGGAAGGAGGTCGCCGCCGCAATGCCCGGGGCCGCCGCCCCGGCTTCCATGTGATGCAGACATAGCATCCCGCCCACGGGCAGCAGCCGGCCGCCTCCAGGCCCCAAGGCCAAGATCCGGCCACGCCACCACTGCTGCCAGAAGGATCAAGAGCGCCGCCCCCACCCCCCATGATCGCTCCCATCTGCAACCCCCCGCCGCCGCCATGCCGCACGCCGCCCGGCGAGGCGGCGACGAGGGGAGGGCTGGAGGAGGCTGGGCCGGGCCAGAGGGACTCCCCGGAGTGGCGCGGCGCCGCCACCTCGGGGAGGGTTAGATCGGGGGAGGGTTAGGAACATAGCTAATGGTGCCACCTCATAACCGAGACGAAAAATCTTTTAGTATTTAGGCGCCCTTGGGTAGAAGCCAAAACAACATAACAAGTTAGTGCTACATATGGCTCGGATTATCTAGCTAGATAAAATGCAAAGCTTTTCCTAGTTACATATCACAGTATCATGCAAAAATAGAACACATGAACCATGAAAATACGTAGGGCGTGAAGAATATGAGACACATTTTCGAGGAAGAAGAAGATGAAAATAGAGAGAAATAGGAAAGAGAGTTTGGGAGGCAAGAGGGCCTAAAAATCAGGGGGCAGCCGGAAACAAACCACCACCACATTCCTCTCTTCCCGCACGCCAAACCTCCAGCCCCACCTGTCATCGAAACAACCCTGCATCGTCGGCCCCACCTGTCATCCAGCGTACCGGTCGCCTCATCCCCACGCGCGGCCCGCCACGTGGCAGCACCGGACGCAGCCTCTCCTCCCCGCTCCGCTTCCTCCTTGCTCTCGTCTCGTCTCGCTATTAAACCAAAACAAACCCAAACCAATCCGCCTCCTCTCCCCTGCTCTCGCCATCGCACGCGCACACCAATCTCCCTCGCCAAGATCCATGGCGGCTGCGAGCGGACACGGGGTCGTGCCGGAGGAGGAGTTCAGCGAGCGCGAGCTGGAGGTGGCCGCCATTCTCGCTGACCTGCCGTCCATCGTGCGGGCGCAGCGCCGCCGCCACCGCCGCCTCGAGAAGCAGCAGCAGCAGCAACTACAACAGCAGCGGCCAGAGATCCCCACCTGGGGCCGGCGCCGGCCGAGGAAGGCTCCTCCGGCGGTTCAGCCGGCGGAGAAGCCCGCGGCGGCCGCTGCTGCCGAAGACGACCATGGTAGGAGGGACGGCGCCGCCAGCCCGGACACCCCGCTCGCCTTCCCCGACGACCACCACGACGCCGACGACAAGGCGGCGGCGCACGAGCAGGTGAGATCTGCCGCCCCCTGCCCAATTCCGTTCTCTTCGATTTCGATTTCCGCTGGTCGTTGACGTGCTCCTCTGCCTCTGTTCCTCAGTGGGCGCAGCAGCAGCGCGGCGTGGTCGCGAGCTTGTCCCACGAAAACGCCCATCTGCTAAAGGTTCGTGCGTGGCCGGCCTCTTCCTTCCTTTCGAGCTGTTTTTGTTCCTTTGTCGTCATCAATCCCGTGACGTCTCATCTTCTCCCTTGCACTGCTTCCTGGATTGGCCAGCGAAAGCAGTTCCCGATTTAGCCAATCTTGATCGGGAATTTCTACTCGTGCTACTGTTCTACTCCTAACTAACACTGCTCCTCTCCTCGTCGGGGATAATTTTTTGGAAACGAACAGCAGATCGAGGAGTTCAGAGCCCGGCTGGAGACCTCGCGGAGCACCAACGAGAGCCTCAGCCAGATGCAGCAGCAGAGCAAGGTGACCACCGATTCCCCTGTTCCCCCTCCTCTGAATCTCTCTGCTCCAGTCCATCGGTCAATCGATCCGGTTTTCCTGTTACAGTAGTACAGTACAGTGATTTTCTTGCGCGGCAATCTTTCGTTGAGCTGGAAAGACTGGGTATTTCTTTCCTGTTACGCTCGATTCGATCCGCCATTGACCCTGCCGTGTTCTTGCTCTATTTCCTCCCCACTGTTTCCTTTCCTGGATTGGGGCCTCGTGTCTCGCTAACTGCCTGCGCGAACTTGGAAAGAAAGCGAGGCTAACGCGCGCGCCACGTGTCACTGTTTTGCAGCACAAGAAGCGGCACCGGCAGCCATCTTCCGAGGAAGACGAGGAGCGGAGGAGGCCGAATCTGCAGGCGCGCATCGTCGCCGCCGTTGCCGACCGCCCGGCGCTGGACCTGAACGAGCCGGCGGAGGCGGACGCCGAGGACGCCAAGCCGGAGGCCGTGGCGGCGCAATGGTTCTACCGTGAGCACCAGCAGCTTGTGCAGCAGAAGGCGGCGCTGACTGCGGCCGCGCGGCGGCGGCGGCGGGAGATCCGGCGCGCCAAGGCCTCCGGCTCCGGGGCGAGCAGGACGCGGCGGCCAGGATAAGGATAGGGCGGCTGGGCCACAATGGCCAGCGCACGCAAAGTCGAGATTTTTTCCATTTCTCGTTGAGGCGTGCTAGTTACTAGATCGAGACTGCGACAAGATGGTTTTGGTTGTGTTGGAATTTTGCGAGCTGAGTTTTCCATGGACGAGCTGCGCGAGGTAGCAAAGTTAGAAACAGAAAGAGCAGCAGCAGTAGTACTGTAGTAGTATAGTATACTAGTATAGTGGTGGTATTCCAGCTAAGCTGTACTCATCTGTTGGCAATTAGCCAACTAACAATTTTAATATATTATTACAAAATAGAGTATTCTTTCGCCGGTATACTCTATCATTATGTCTGCATTATGGCGTATATTTGTGGTTAAGTGTGTTGATTCCTCAATCAAGCAACATTGTCAAGATATACTGGTTAAAAATGACGAATAATCACACCCAGTCGTCAACACTCACCGGACTACTGCCGTGGTTGGAGAATTCTTTCAGGAACGTTCACTCTCAAGTGAACGAGCACGAGTAAGTTGTGTGGGCTAAACAAGTTTATAAGTTTTTTTAAAAAAAGAATGTTACATATTTTTGAGGATTCTAAATCATAAGATGTTTAATCACATATTCTGATTGCTATAACTACCCTCTGGCACTGAACCACCGTCATACATGCCTTCCTCATGGCTGTCGTTGCTAGCCTCACCTTGCCCGCACGGCCGCACCAACTACGCCACTATCGATGTGCCACCCGTAAAGACCCGCATATAAACCCCAAATATTCAAATTCCTAGCTCGCGGCCCATGAAGTCCATCCGGATAACATTGCCTAAATAAGATCCTATGCAACGTTGCACCAATTAGAGCCTCTACTATCATCTTAGTCGCTGCTCTGGCTTCACAACGCCATGACGATAACCCTCGGGAACTATATCACCGCCATACCTGCCTTTCCCTTGTGTCGTTGCTTGTGCACCGGCTCACCTTGCTCGCACCCACTACCGGTTTGCTACCCCTGATGAGCCTCCTTATAAACCCCGAGCCCGAGGCACCCCATCCTCTCCGACACTGCACTTCTGAATCTAACCTGCGTGGCATAATCATTGACTTTATATTGGGGTTGATGCTAGCGTTTGGTGATCTGATTGCCTACTTTGGGTTCGAGGAGTTTGGAAAACCTCCGATGAAAACTAACTTTTCAAAGCCTGCTCGTGTCCTTACCTTCTTTGAGGCATTTCTATGGTGCTAAGTCAGCATCCTCATCACGGGTGTGTGTTTTGGGAGAAAACTTAAATCCATGTCCCCCGTATCAAATGATGGTGATTTGGCCTTGTCTTGGAGATGTCTTCCTTAAGTAAGTCAGGCCTAAGGACACGTGGTCTGGCGACTTGTTCGTGTGGATTTTGGGACGATTGTTCCTGTTTTGTTGGGTTTGTTACTCCAGTGTCAATGTGGCCACGACCTTTGTCTTTGACCTTTCGTTGATCTTATGGGTTTTTGTACAACATTTCGTGGTGTAGCAACAAAGACAGATCCGCCCGTTTTGTGTGACATGCGGCGACGAAGCTTCACAAAAGAACTTTTTTTTTTTGCTATTTGGTGATTTCCGCTGCAAGACGCTCAACTTCCTGCTGTGAGGCTCGTCATCGAATTTGGTGTTGGCTCGTCCTTGATGCGTTTAGGCCGATTGTTTGGCAGAGCTGAAGCTATTTCCTTCGGACCTCTGCACTTATGGCATGTTGGTTTTGAAATAGAAGTCATCCATGGAATGCGATGGTTGATGACATTGACGCAACAATCATGCGGATGGATTGTATTCTCAGTTTTCACTCAGCTTTATTTTATTAACCGGGAAATCTTTTCTATTAACAAGATGAGGCAAAGCTTCTAAAGAAAGATTTACACTGCAACGACCCCTCGCAGAAAGAATTTTTTTGCAATGAAATCTAGTCAACCACTACTACGGTTGAGTTTGGCCGGAAATTCTATACACCGCCTTTTTTTTAGGAACTCAGACCGCTCTTTATTGATCAATTGTCACCCACCTAAGGATACAGAGACCTACAGGGGTTGTAAGAATCACACCCTTCTACCATGATGAGAATATCCCATCTGTTGATACAACCGCTGTACCTACAGCCATACAAATACAAGGACCAATCACTCAATTTCGTGCCAAACAACTTAACTATTAGGTACTTTCGTTTTTTGGAACTATTCCTCACATACATGAGAATATGATGATGACTAAATCAGATGTATTTGTTACCCTTAGGAATGATGGGCCTAGCATGGATGAGGAGAACAAGCATTGGAGCATGATCACACATGGAGGAGATGGCAGCAAATATATGAGGATTGAAGAGGACGCCCCAAGTGGAGATTTCAGAATTTTGAAGACACCATAATGATGAATGAAAACTTGGACGAAATATACAAGATTACACTTTATAATTTCGTCCATAGCATAATATGGTGCTGCGTCACCTTTTAGTTTTGGGTCAGGCCCATGTCATTTTCGCAGGAATTAAGTCAGGCACTTTTTAGAGTCCGTATTGGAGGGGGAAAGGCCTTCTAGGGTTTGGTTCGGCCACCACATGTATGGCTGGCCGAAACCCCACGCTTTCCTCCTTTAAATACCCCCATAGCCGTCACGTTTAGACTCGGATTTTGATTAGATTAAAAGTTAGTCATTGCTGCAACTCTCGTGTACTTCTTTTGAGGCCAATGTCCAGAACAAGACCGACTATTCGGAATCCCCCCATATTCAATAAAAGTTTCATCTTTCATCCATAATATTCTGATTGCAATATTAGTTCTTGTTCTCGATTTCATGTAGAAATTAAGACCCTCACTGGTCAGGATGATTGTGCATTCGCAAGATCAGTAACTCCCGGAGATTCTCCTAGCGATTGCATTGGCGCACGAGCTTTGCACGTGTAGTCGGATCGTCAAGCACGAACTCCACCAACAAATCGAATTATCCTCGTCTCATCGAAAGATCGGCCACCTTAGCCCTATCATACCATTTTCTTGATCTACACAACTCTGAGCCAGTCGATGAGCTTCTCCATTGGAGACTCGATTTTCATGCCTAAAAGATGCCGCCATGAATAGAGACGCCGTCTCTTTTATCTCTTGGATGACCATGCCATATTCACCAAAATAGGGCCGCTGAATATTGTTGGCGACTTCCAAGCAATCAGTTGCAATGCAAACACTATGGACATTCAGGTCTTGTGCCAAAGCTAACGCCTCATGGCAGGCTAGGGCTTCTAGTGCTGCAGGACTACCAATATCGCTGATGGTGAGAGTAGAAGCACCCATATACTCGCCAGTTCCGCTCCTGCAAACAGCTGCAACTACGTCACCACCACCCGTTTTGGACGTAGCAGTGTCCACATTGATCTTGACATATCCCTCAGGAGGTGCCAACCACTTCGGTATCAACCCAATCACATCCCCAGAATGCACTGATGGCACTGGCGCAGGAGGGACAATCAGGTCATCGATGAAACGCCTTAGAAATAAGAACGTTAAGAGAGGGCTTTGTTGTTCACCGTCGTGAATCAGACGGCGACGTGCAAACCAAATAGCCCATAGGGTCACTACCATTTCCACAAAAGGCTCCCTACTCAGGGCTTCCATCATGTTGAAGATCCAATTCATCGCTGACGGCTCAATCGTCATAGCCATGTGATGCGTCGTGTCTTCGCTCATCAAAGCCCACACACACTACGATATGTTGCACTCCAGAAGAGAGTGCCGCCATGAATCTGTAGCTCCACATGTGGAGCAATTGCTTGTATCTGCCATATGCCGATGATGCCTACTGCGGTGCCAACTTCCGCGCCGCGTACCGATGTTTCGTTGTAAACTATTCGCCACGTTTATAGGCCTGACCCATTTCTTTCGGCTCGCTGCTTCTTTCCGAAGTGCGGTTCGCTATCTTTTCCTTTTTTGCTCTCTGGGTTTTCTGTACATTCTTTGTTTTATGCCTATTGCTCTGCCCCCGTTTGCTGGCTAGTTAGCAATATTTTTTTCATCGATTTTTGTCTGCTTCGTTTCCCTTATTTTTATTTCTTTTTTGTTTTTAAATTATGTTATTATATTTTTTCCTTTTTATTCTTTCTAGTTTCTTTTTTCTCTAATTAATTTCATGTTTTTCTTTATTTTTTCTCTTTTAAAGAAAATGCTCATGCTCACAAAATTATATTTACCTTTTATCATTTCTTTTTATATCATAAATATGTTCATGTATTGAAAAAAAAGTTCATATGTTACAAAATGTTTTTTCTTTTGACAAAGTTTGAAGTTTCAAAAATGTTCACGTATTCAGAAACTCTTCATGCGGTTTCAAAAAATACATTTATGGATTCTAACCTACTCATGTGGTTCAAAAAATTGTTCACGGCTTCGTGAAATAAGTTCATGTAACTAAAAATTTGCATGGATTTCAAAAATAGGTTTAGAGATTGGAAAACTGTTCGCGAGGTACAAAAAATTCTTTCATGGGTTGAAAACTGGTTTATTCAAATTTAGAATTTGTTCGCGTTGTTTCAAAATTGTTCACAGTGATTAAAAAATTTGTTCATGTGTTTTTCAAAAATATGTTCACCGATTCACAAAAAAATGTTCTTCGTTTTTCAAAATATATGTTTATGTATTTGATTTTTTTGAAGTCTATCAAATTTTTATTTATTCAAAAATAGGTTCATGGCTTCAGAGAAATGTTCACGAGGGTCAAAATTTTGTTCAAGGATGCAAAGAAATATATTTATGTATATGAAAAAGTGTTTTTTTCATACTAAATATTTGTTCATGTAGCTTGAAAATTTACCATATTAAAAAAAAGTTCATTATGAAAAAGAGTGTTCATAAATATATTTAAATTTAGTTCAAAATTTTACATTCAAGTCCAAAAATCGTTCAACTATAAATATTATCATTAAAAATCATTCATAATTGCAAAATAATCTGTTCACGTGTCATCCTTTACACACAGTCATCTATTTTTAATGCTTGACATATATAAAATAGAACATTTTTCTTCACTTTCTTTAAGCGTGATAAAATATTCTGGCTAAAAAAAATCATGATAAAATAAGGTACATTAGAGTGAAAAATACTAAAAAGAAAACATGTATCCCTTAGAACATCAAGCAATTAAAACTTCAAGTTCTATCAGGTTCGAAAATATTAAGATTTTAAAAAAAATTGTTGAGATTTTGAAAAGTATTCATATTAGAAAAATGTTCATATTTAAAAAAAAGGGTTTTAAAAACGTTTAAAATTTAAAAATGTTCAAATCTCAAAAAATGTTCACAGTTAAAAAATGTTCAATCTCGTAAAATTTTCAATTTTTTAAAAATTTTTAATTGAAAAAAGTGTTCAAATTTCAAAAATATTTATTTTTTAAAAATGTTCGCATTTTTTGGAAATGTTATCATTTTTTTAAAATGTTTCTCGTTTTTAAAAATGTTCTCGTTTTTAAAAAATTGTTCAAATTTTAAATATAGTCATATGTTGAAAATGTTCACATTGTGAAAAAAGTTTCATTTATTTTTGAAAATATCCAGACTTTAAAAAAGGAAAAAAGAAAAGAAAAAACGGGAAATAAAAAATACCTACCTGTCTGGTTGGGCCGCGGTCCAATAGAGCACCACGGTGCACGCCTGGGTGTGCGCACGCAGCTGCCGCACCGATCGGCGCATAGAAGTGCCCCCGAGTTTGGCAGAGGAAGTTTGTTCAGGTACATCGAGTGGGCAGGGCTAGCAGCTGAAGCCCAACACACCTTCACTCTGCGTCCTGCCTCTCGGGCTCTTAGGCCTATTGATCGATTCAACCAGTAAAGATCGCAGCTAAGTTTTCAGCTCGTACTGCTGTACTAGTACATGTATGTATCAAACTCTCAAACCCTCGTCTGTTATTCCGCCATCTCTAGCAGACCAAGCTGTCAAAAAAAAGGGGGGGCCACTGCACACCGTCATGACTCATGACGCCGGCGCCAACGCACCGGCCGCCCAAACGCCGCCGCCACCTTGTTTCTCTCAATCATGCAGCCGCGACCGGCTGCGCACCTGCCCCGACAGAAGCCACCACAACTAACATTGCTATGATGCCACAGGATCTCACCTTTGAAATCCTTTCCAGGGTGCCCGTGAGGTCTGCATGTCGGTTCAGTTGCGTATCCAAGAGGTGGTGCGCCTTGATCTCAGATCCATCCGACTATCCAATCTTCCTCGTCGAGCACAAATCTCTCCACAACCAGTCACTCATCACGGAGAATCCAGGGGGAAGGCGTAACCTGTTGCTGATGGACATGAAGGGCAATATTGCGAGGGTGACAAAGGGTGTAGGTGGCATGGGGTTGCTCTCTTGCATCTTAGCTGATCATCTTGGTTTCCATGTGATCAACCCCACTACCGGCGTGGTGCTTGCGGGGAGCAGGCAACACTTGGAGACTCGCTACTGCAAACGACAACTTTGGATTTGGCTATGGCCGTGCCGTCACATCTAGCATGTACAGTGATCCACCTCAAAGGTGACCTTACTTGTAAGGTATTTACTTTGGGGGAGGACACCACCTGGAGAGACACACCCGGTCGCCCCCAACCTCTACTTGGTATAACCAAAACCATCCGATCATTCTTAATGGCGTTATGTACTTCTTGGCAGCACGAATGGTAGGTGTTCAGAGTTTGCTTTGCTTTGATATCCAAAGTGAAGAGTGGATTAATACGATTGACAGACTGCAAAAAGTAGTGGGGTATGAACTCTCGAAGAGTACCGGGAGAATTAGTATAGTTGAGCTTAATGGCGCTTTGTGCATTGTTCAACAGGAGCAGTAGTCCCTCCAATTTATATTACTTGTCTCTAATATTGATGCATCTAAAGATAAAATATGTCTAGATACACGAAGAAAGTACTGCTAATCTATTTATTTACCGAGCCATCAACAAATACAGGAGTACAACCTATAACACAGAGAAATGAAAATCAGATCAGATGTGTGACCTTAATCAAATTGGGCCAGAAGTAGCTCGTGGGCTTCTCAATGGGCCAGACATCCAAACAAAACGGACAGTCTACATCCCTCTTCTCAGGCAAATCCTATACATCGCAGGTGAATCCTATACAAAATTTGTTTAAATTTGAAAAAAAATCAAATTAAAAAATTGTACAAATTTGAAAATTGTTTAAACTTAAAAATTGTTCAGATTAGAAAATTGTTCAAACTTAAAATTGTTCAAATTTAAAATTTGTTCAATTTTTTTAAAAAAAGCGAAAAACATAATAAAATTAGCAAATCAGAAATGCTCGAATTTAAAATTTAAAAGTTTTGATTTTGATAATTTTCAATTTTTAAAAGTATTCAAATTATAAAAAATTAACAGAAAAAAGAAACGAAAAAAGTAAAACATTTACCTGATTCTGTTGGGCCGGGCCCAGCAAGCCACGTCGGATCAGCGGAACTGAAACAGCCGGTCGGGATCGTGGGCCAGGCCCAACAACGGCCGGGGGGGTGTGCAGCTCCTCGCTCGCCACCGACCAGGTCGGTGTCTATATGGCAACGGGGACACTAACCACTGGTTATTGCTCAACCATAACTATCCCCGTGCATGAAAATTTTCTCCGTCCCCATCCCCACTAATTGTCATGGGGCTAGTTCTTTGACCATCCCATCTCCATCGGGTAAACAAATAACCATCGGTTAACCATCCCCGCTTTAGCTAGTAAGTATGAGTCCAAAATAAAGATGACAACATGGTAGGATGATGGGCTAGCTGGATCAGGAGTTTAGAAAGGACAGGCGCGCATTTGGGAGTTGGGATTCTACGACGGTTGGGGACGGGAGGGGAAATGTGAGCACAATAGGATTAGGGTTTTCTAATATCTATACATACATATCTTGTACCCTAGTGCCACATGTCATGTGCCTAACGGGGATTTCACGGTTATCGGGTATGGATATATAGTGGTAACACAGACTCATCCCCACCTTGCCTAACGGGGAGAGTTTGCCTCCAATAGAACCCCCACGAGGATGAAGTACTAACCGAAACCGTCCCCTAATAGGTGAATTAACCAGCGGGGATCGGGGAATAGGGCCCCATTGCCAAATTAAGGTCGGTGTAAAGCAACCCAGTACATCGCCCGTTAGCGGCGGGGAATATGCCCCGCCTGCTAATGGGGCAACTTGGGCCGCGGCCCATTAGCGGGGGTGTGTTGTTTACGCACGTTTTTTTCCGGTTTTCTTTCTTTTTTATGGTTCTTCGATTTTGGTTAGTTTTCTTCGGATTTCTTTTTTTCTTTTTCTTTTTCTACTTTTTTTGTTTCTTATTTTTCTGATTGATTTTTAAAAAAAACTCAATTTTTTTAACAACAAATATTTTTATTTACTGAACATATTTCGTTTTAGAACTTTTTTTGAAAATTAATTTTGAGCAAAAAAGTTTTTGAACAAAAAAATTGAGCAAATTTCAAAGTTAAGAAAATTTTGAATCTGATAAAATTCAAATCTAAGCAAATTTTAAATCTGAGCAAATTTCGAACCTATGCAAATTTTTAATCTGAGCGATTTTCGAATCTGTGCAAACAACGAACAATTTGAAGTGGTGTTGGGCGATGCTTCGTGGGCGAAGCCCAAATCGACGAGATCTGCGTGTGTAGGGCATTCCCCTCTTCTCAGCTCTCGCTCCCCTAGCGATGGACATCACACCTTGGCCTGCTCCTCTCAATGGTCTTCACTGTAAATGGTTGTTGCTTCTCTTCGACGGAGCACGAGGGGAAGGGGGTCCCGTCGCCGCCGAAGGGTCGGGCGAGCGGGCCTGCGTGCTTCCCGGCAGAGTTCGGTCCTTAGTCTCTAGATCTCTCAGGCTTGAACCTGCTCTCTCAAAAAGATACAGTATACATATGAGAAACGAATCTGAAATGTACCCACCCTTTGCTAGTTTTTTTATACATTTATTCCAAGACGTAGTTCTGGAACCGCTTCCGAATTCATTCATCTCTTACTATCAGTAGTTAGCACTGCTAGAGAAATGCTTGCCAGTATGATGACACACATCTTACTAATAATTTTGCAGGATTTGGTGGTTGTTGGGCGTGTACTGCAGTCTGCAGCTCACTTCAACTGACTCTACGGTTTAAAGATGTACTTCCCTGGTATTGGTCATGCCCTGTACAAGTTTTTTTTTCGATAAGGGAGCAAAAATGTTCCAGCCTCTGCATCAATTGATGCACATGGCCTTATGCCCTATACAAGTTCAAAGTCTGATTATTTGTATCAAGCAGGCTTATCGTGGCCGGCTTGGCATCACGGGAAACAAGCAGAGTGTCAGAACTACTTATGAAGCATAGATAGCGGATCACCTCAAAGTCACTCCGGGCATAAAACCCGAATCCCGAATCCCGAACCCGAAATTCCCGATCCCAAACCAGTATATCCCGAACCCGAAATTCCCGAGCACTTATTCGGGAAGGTGTTTAGAATTCCCGAATTTATTTCAGGATTTTCGGGATTGTAGTTTTGGCACCCGAATTTCCCGAATATCCCTAGTAGGAAGTAGCCCATCAACGCTTAGAATTTGGAAAGCCCAACGTGAAGACATCCTGAGCCCAGCCTAAGTCAAACAACATGTAACTCTCCAGAACCAGGAACGGAGAGCTCCTCCACTTTCCCCACTCCTCGTCTCCCTCCAGAACCCCACTCACGCGCCGCCACTCGCCTCGACTGCACGCGCCGGCAGCTGCCGCTCGCCCCAACCGCAGCCGCTGGCAGTTGCCGCTCGCCCCAACCTCACCTCCCGGCCGCCGCTCGCCCCTGCAGTCTACCGCCGCTCGCCCCTGCAGTCTGCCGCTCGCCCCTGCAATCTGGCGCTGCTCGCCCCTACAGTCTGCCGCCGCCTCCTCGTCGACAGCTCCTCGTCGTCCTCGACGGGACGCCTCCGCCTTCCATTCTCCTCGTCCCACGACGGTAGGCTGCACCTCGTGCACGTCGATTGAAGGACTACTCCAGCGCTGTTTGCTGTCAAATTTTTTTCAGTTCCTAATTTCGGGCTATTGAGGAATTCCCGATCCCGAACCCGAAATATCGGGTACCCGAATTTTCGGGAATCAAATATTAGGATGCAATTTCGGGTGTCATTTTATGGAACCCGAAATAGTTTTTTTCCCGAATTTCCCATCCTGAAATTTCAGGATTTCCCGAGTGACCTCAAAGCAATTCCTATTCGCCGCTCATTGCAGCTCCGATGATCGGGGCCGCCTGAAACGGACGCGCGCTAGGCCTGGCCCATTAGAAGCGATGAGATGTTTTGGTTTTATTTTTCTTGGTTTTCCGGTGTTTTGATGTTTTTTTCGGTTTCTTTCCGTTCTCTTCAGCCTTTTTGTTTTTGCTCGGTTTCAATTGGTTTTCAGTTTCACCGGTTGGTTCTATTTGAAGTTTCTAAAAACTTGAATTTTCTTTTATTTTTGAACTTTTTTTACTTTGATTTTTTTTATTTTTAAAATTTTACATTTTTAACGTTTTCAAATTTAAACTTTTTTTTCAGCTCTGAAATTTTTCCAATTTGAAATTTTAAAATTGAACTATTTTCAAATTTCAACATTTTTTGAATCTAAACTTTTGTTAATCTTAACATTTTTCTAGTTTGAAATTTTTAAGTAACTGAGAATATTTGAAATTTTGAACATATTTTAAATATAAATAGAACAAGGGAAAAAAGACGTACAACCCATGAAGCAGCCCGCAAAGGCGGTGCTCCGGATAGAGGCCGCACATAGCGGGGAGTAGAGTCCCCTCACCTGAAGGGGCTGGCTTACGCCGTGGCGCAAAAAGCCCATGTATCTGGTATATGTACCCTGTCGTGTGTTGGAAGTCGGATATCGAGAAATTGGAAATTGAATCTCATCTCCAAATCCCTAGTTTGTTATCCCAGTCTCAACTCTATTCTTTCATGTATCGTCAATTTGTGATTTCCTCGGTTTGCTAGGTCATCACAAGTTGGTGATGGCGTGTAACTCACACGTTCGTTGGGAACCCCAAGAGGAAGGTATGATGCGCACAGTAGCAAGTTTTCCCTCAGAAAGAAACCAAGGTTTAATCGAACCAGTAGGAGCCAAGAAGCACGTTGAAGGTTGATGGTGGCGAAATGTGATGCGGCGCAACAACAGGGATTCCGCCAACGTGGAATCTGCACAACAAAACCAAAGTACTTTGCCCCAACGAAACAGTGAGGTTGTCAATCTCACCGGCTTGCTGTAACAAAGGATTAAACGTATCGAGTGGAAGATGATTGTTTGCAAGAAAACAGTAAAACACAATTGCAGAGATTGTATGCTATGTAAAGAATAGGACCGGGGTCCACAGCCACTAGAGGTGTCTCTCCCATAAGATAAAAGCATGTTGGGTGAACAAATTACAGTCGGGCAATTGACAAATAGAGAAGGGCATAACAATGCATATACATGATATGATAAATATAGTGAGATTTAATTGGGCATTACGACAAAGTACATAGACCGCCATCCAACCGCATCTATGCCTAAAAAGTCCACCTTCAAGTTATCATCCGAACCCCATTCGATTGTTGCTAAGCAACACAATTGCATTAAGTATAGTGCGTAATGTAATCGACAACTACATCCTTAGACATAGAATCAATGGTTTATCCCTAGTGGCACAAGACATCACAACCTTAGAACTTTCTGTCACTGTCCCGTGTCAATGAAGGCATGAACCCACTATCGAGCATAAATACTCCCTCTTGGAGTTAAGAGTACAAACTTGGCCAGAGCCTCTACTAATAACGGAGAGCATGCAAGATCATAAACAACACATAAACAATAGATTGATAATCACCATAACATAGTATTCTCTATCCATCGGATCCCGACAAACACAACATATAGTATTACGATAGATGATCTTGATCATGTTAGGCAGCTCACAAGATCCAACAATGAAGCACAACAAGGAGAAGACGACCATCTAGCTACGCTATGGACCCATGGTCCAGGGTGAACTACTCACTCATCACTCCGGAGGCGATCATGGCGATGAAGAGTCCTCCGAGATGAATCCCCTCTCCGGCGGGTGCCGGAGGCGATCTCCCGAATCCCCGAGATGGGATTCGCGGCGGCAGCGTCTCTGGAAGGTTTTCCGTATCGTGGCTCTCGGACTTCGCGACGGGGCTTTAAGTAGGCGGTAGGTCGGGGGGCTGACGAGGGCCCACACCATAGGCGGCGCGGCCCTCCGGCCGCGCGGCCCTATGGTGGCGGCGCTCGTCGCCCCACTTCGTTATCTCTTCGGTCTTCTGGAAGCTCCGTGCAAAATAGGACCCTGGGCGAAGATTTCGTCCAATTCCGAGAATATTTCTTACTAGGATTTCGAAACCAAAAACAGCAAAACAGGCTCTTCGGCATCTTGTTAATAGGTTAGTTCCGAAAATGCATAAATATGACATATAATGTGCATAAAATATGTAGGTATCATCAATAAAGTAGCATGGAACATAAGAAATTATCGATACGTTGGAGACGTATCAGTTGGTATCAGAGCTTGGTATGGTCTAGCGCGCTTCTAATTCTCCCGATCGTGCTCGTAGAGGAAGGTTGTTGGTTGCCTTGAGGTGCGACCTGGCATAAATCTAAAATTGGGTTGTCTGATTTGGAGTTAAAGCAGCGAAGACACCATCTAAACCCATTGTGTAGTCTCGACAAGGGATCTCCGCCATGGACATAGGCGGATCTAGAATCCCTTTTGCCCGGGCAACCGCCCAGTCTTCCGGCCTGCCGGCAAGCCTATTTTCGCTCCAATTTCATATGTATTTGATAAAAAATTAACACACTAAGCTTGTTTGCTTAGACTTTAAAATTTTCTGGGTCCGCCCATGTTCATGGACGAGTTAGAAGGTCGGGTGATGTAGTTGCACGCGGTGCTCATATCGGCGAGTGAAAAATTGGAGGAGCTCATGGAGATAAGTTATGGATTGGAGGCATTGGATAAGAAGCTTGGGGAACAAAGGGCATCAGATCGATGCGGTGTAGGCACTAGGAAGTATGAACAAGTAGTGGTGGCCCGCACGAACAAGCACTCGGCCACCCCAAACCTCCACCGATGTTCTCCTCTCCGCCGGTATCACCTCTCACTTCTCCCAATTTTACTATTGCACTGAATCAACATCAGTTCGATCCGAGCAAGAGCAAGGAGGACAACATAAAAAAGACTAGAAATGACACTAGTAGCCAGAGCAGAGATGGGAACAGCACTAAGAAACCTCTGATGCCGAAGATGGATTTTCCAAAATTTATTGGCATTGATGATTTGGCTGGATGGTTGTGTTTCTTATTTTGTCATGTATAACGTTCCTGCTAGTTTTCGAGTCACTTCAGCTACCTTGCACGTAGATGACTGGGGATGCCACGCATTGGTTTCATTTGTATAAGATGGATGAAGATTGGCCGAATTGGTCACAGTTTCAGCAAGCTATTCTCCTGGACATATATCTGAATGTGCATCGTCAAAAGATGAGAGAGCTCATGGTTGTTAAACAGAAGGGCACCGCGGAGGACTATACGAGGGAATTCTATTAACTGGTGTATCAGCTCAAGTTGTATGAACCGCCAGTGAGTGAAACAATGTTTGTAACTCGCTTTGTGTTGGGCTCGAAAGAGGAGCTTAAAGCGATAGTGGAAATACAGTAACCTAACACTGTCAGTGAAGCGGCAGCATATGCCAAAATGCATGAGTCGATCTTGAGTCGTCAGAAAACAACTAACTCAACACCTGGTCGTGTTCCTTTTCAGAAGCAGACTCGAGCCTGAACTCCGTTCCGGTTGGAAATATATGGAAAGCTAGACAACTCAAAGATTAATATAGAAGGACCAGTGGATTATGTTTTGGCTGCAGCGAGATATTTGTGCCTAGGCGTGCATATGTGTTCCAAGCCACTAGTTTCTACTGTGAATAGCACGGAAACTTCATGGACAGGTTGGGAACGACTGTCTGATGAGCTGCTTGATGGAGTGGTAAGTCAAGTAGGTGCTCTTGCGAAAATGCAATTGTCTATTTGTGCGTTGGCAGGCACAGATGGACCATCATCCATTCGCCTTAGAGCTTGCATTGGGAACCATAACATCTTGATACTCAGATTCTAGGAGTTCTCATAGTTTCCTCGATGAAGCGGTGCTGTCCAGAGTTGGAGCCAAACTCTCTCCAATGCAATCGGTTAAAGTAGCTAATGGTGCTTATCTGTGATGTGAAAGTCCCACAACTAGGGGACATGACCTCATCCTAGGCATGGATTGGCCTGAGCAATGGGGTGTGTCTGTGTGTGGGTGGGTGTGGGGGTGCCTGGTATCGGAGTATGCGCTTTGATCGTGCATGCGCAAAATCATGATTACTTTTCCTTTCCTTTTTTGCGGGATAGAAAATCAAGATAGCTTTTAACTCCGAGGAAAAATTCCAAGTCCAGAGTCTCCAGATACGATTAGCAAAGGAAGCACAGCGCATATTCGTTGCCAACTATCTCGTTGGCCAATTATATTGATCGTAGATATCTTCCCAGGTCCTCGTCCTTTGCCCGTCTCCACCAGACACGCATACGCCGCCGCGTGTGATCTCCGTGTTGCCTGAACGTCGTGGCGGCCGCTGTGGACCTCCATCACGTTAGCCGACGCCCCACGCCCCCCCCCCCCCCCCCCCCCCAATCCACCTCCGACGGGTAAGCAGCCGCCACCTAGTCCACTTCCGGCGAAGAAGCAGAAGCAGGCGGTTACGGGGAACATCAAGTCAACCCCCTACTGGACTATTAACCCGGAACCTTATGTACCTAAGACCACAAGGATACCGGAGCCATTACTGAAGCCTCTCCTCCCAAGACCTTGAAAACTTAGTGAGGAGGAAAACAAAGTGGCCGCGGCTACTCACCATGAGAAATGGAAGGCGGATATGAAGGCGAAAAGATTGCCTGAGCCCAAGCCGGTATTTAGTGAAAAGGAAAAGAAGTGGACTAAGGATTTTTTGACGACATCGTCCCAAGTCGAGCGGAATCTGCCAGACGACTATGGACGTGAATTTCGTAGGCAAGAAAAAATATTGAAAGAAGCGGAGAAGGAGAAGAAAGCCTTGGCGGAGAAGAAGAAAGCCTTGGAGGAGAAGAAAGTAGAAAGTAAAAAATGCGGGAAACAAGTTGCCCAGCTCGGGGAACAGAGAAAACAATCGATCCCCTCGCTCATAGTGAAAGCCGCCGGCCTGGATGCTATGACGTTGTCCTTCAGAGCCGATATGGATAAGGACTTTGAACTAATGGACCCCGCTATCATAGCAGCTGCGGCAGCACAGGGAATGACTGTAACGGGTGCCATAGAAAAAGCGGCCGAGATCGGGGTATGACTCTTCGTGCAGTGTTAGGCCTTGAGGAGGCGTCAATGAGTGAGGTAGCATTTACATATATGCCGAATGGGCCTCTCGTCGAGCCTGCGCAGGAAGAGAGTCTAGCAACACAAATGCGATATCTCCTACATATATTTATGCCGACAAAGAATATATTTATGCGGAAGTTAGATATGAGCATCAATTCAAACAGTACTCTGTACAAGTTCATATGAGTGAATTGTTCTAGCTGTTGAATCTGGGCGAGCTCGACAAATCTATCCTGAGTTGCTACGTTCTGTAAGTGATTTATTTCTACCTCATCTCGTTCATTGCATGCACTATATATATTGTCCTAACTATATTGTTGTGTACGCTATTATGCAGAATGAAGATTGGGGAATGCAAAAAAGGAACATCCATGATATTGGGTTCATTGACCCACATATCGTTAATGGATATGTGTTAGAAAGATACCCCCAAGACGTGGAGAGAGACTTGTACCAGTTTCTTAAAAAGCAGCAACTCAAAAGTCAAATTCTATTTCCTTACCATTTTGGGTGAGTGTTTCTGTCTTGTGCACACTCTCTTTTGTTTACTCCATGCATGTTATGTCTAATCGATGAGTTATGCATGACGGTGCATCTAACGTGTCCGCAGGTTCCACTGGATTTTGCTAATAATTGAATTTCACACCTCCAGAGTTCTCATCATGGACTCTCTGAATATGAATTCAAAGCTTTGGGTCGACATGAGAAATATGCTGCAAAAGTAATTATTTTTCAATCATTTTCGCTCTATATCGGCCTCTTTCGTTCATTTCCTGATATCAAGTAACTAATAACTCCCTTGTTCATTTAATTTTCTTTGCCTGTAGGGTTTGGAGCCGGTTCTCAGATAAAATGGTCGGTGAATTCAAACATGAGCTAAAATTTAGAAGGTTAGTTAATACGGATATTCAGCCACCGGGGACCAATCTATGTGGATACTATGTTTGTGAGTTCATCCGGAAACACACCTCTGAGCGGAGGCCGGCGGATAGCAATGTGCGGATGAATATCTTGCGGAAGAAGCTTAGTCCGCACTACAAGAAAAGTTCTGATAGACAACGTCCCAAAATCGTCCACAAAGGGGCATTTTACGTCGCCTATGGGCCTAACCCGACGATATGGCTTCTGTTGTCGAAACTGCGTCAGGCAAAGGCCTACCACGTTTTTTTCGGTCCGTCGCGTTTGGGCGTCCTTCCGCCACGGAAAATCGGACCGTTGCACAAGTGTTTTCGAGCCCGTTGATCGCGACGTCATGCAACCGACACGTGCGTACGCCGTTAATCGCGCTAACGACATTAACCACCGAAACCCCGTGGTACATGGTAGGCCCACACGAGTCTGCCACGTCTTAAGCGGGCGCCCATTAAGTTTGCGGGCGGGCAGCTGACTTAGTTTGACCGGTCAACTATATAGTTGGGTGGTCCATTAGTTACGTGGCGGGCCTAACCTCTAAGGTTGACTTGTCAAAACTTAAACGGGCCGACCCACTAAGCATGTGGGCCGGCCGAATGCACTCGTTTGACCGGTCAACATGCAAAAGGGCCGGCCCACAAGACATGTGGGGCCCACTTCCTATTATCGGGCCGGCCCATTTAACAAATGTGGTCCACCTTAAAGCAACTGGGCCGGCCCAAGAAGTTAGTGGGCCGGCCCAATTAGCATGTGGGACCCACTTTCCAAAGGGCCGGCCCATTTAGTATGTGGGGTCCACCGTATAGCGGCCGGCCCAACAAGATAGTGGGCCAAAAAACACGTGGGTCCCACTTAAAAGGGCCGCCCATTTAGTATGGGTCCCATATAGCAAGTGGGCCGGCCCAACAAGATAGTGGACCGGTCCAAAAACACAGGTGGGTCCCACTTTCCTGTTAAAGGGCCAGCCCATTTAGTATGTGGGGTCCAGCAGCTTACTCAACATTTCAAAGGCGGCATGAGATCGAAAGAAAAAAGCAAGTGACCAAATATCAGGAGCCAAAAATAATCCAAGATTTACCGTACATAGAGGATGACATGGGGGTCCCATTTTGCAGCAACGGTCTCAATGTTTGAAATGCGGCTTGAGATCAAAAGAAAAAGAAAGTAGCTAGAAATTAGGGGGTAAAAAAATCCAAGAAAAGAAAGTTGATGGACATAGAGGATGACATGTGGGTCCATGAGCCAGCAGCTTACTCAACGTTTCAAAGGGGGCAGGGGATCAAAAGAAAAAGGCAAATAGCCAAAATCAGAGGGTGAAAAAAATCCAACAAAGGAAACTTTTATAGCACATAGAGGATGACATGCGGGTCCCATTTAGCAACAGTTCCTCAACGTTTCAAACGTGGCATGAGATCGAAGAGAAAAGGCAAGTGACCAAATATCAGAGCCAAAAATAATTCAAGAAAAGAAACTTGATTGTACATAGAGGATGACATGCGGGTCCCATGAGTAAGCAGCTTACTCAACGTTTCCAAGGCGGGGGGCATCAAAAGAAAAAGGAAATAGCCAAAAATCGAGAGTGAAAAAAATCCTAGAAAATAAACTTTTATAGCACATAGAGGATGACATGGGTCTCATGAGCCAACAGGTTCCTCAACGTTTCAAACGTGGCATGAGATCGAAAGAAAAAAGGCAAGTGACCAAATATCGAGCCAAAAATAATCCAAGAAAAGAAAGTTTTACATAGAGGATGACATGCGGGTCCCATTTAGCAGCTGTATCACTGTTTGAGAGGCGGGGAATCGAAAGAAAAATGCAAGTAACAAAATATCAGAGCCAAAAATAATCCTAAGAAAGTTTTTTAGTACATAGAGGATGACATGCGGGTCCCATTTAGCAGAGCGGTATCACCGTTTGAGAGGCAACGGGGATCGAAAGAAAAGGCAAGTGACCAAATATGAGGTGCCAAAAATAATCCAAGAAAAGAAAGTTTTATAGTACATAGAGGATGACATGCGGGTCCCATTTAGCAACAAGTGTATCACCGTTTGAGAGGCGGCAGGGATCGAAAGAAAATGCAAGTGACCAAATATGAGGTGCAAAAAATAATCCAAGAAAAGAAAGTTTTATAGTACATAGAGGTGTTATCACCAGATTTTGGCCAAATCAGGAGATGGGCCGTAAGTGAAGATGGGCTTGAAGGATATACGCGTGGAGCATCTTTGAAGCGGCCTTGCACGAAGAGTTTGGGCTTAATTGCCCATGTATCTGTAAATATAGTAGATCGCATCTTAGTTTAGAGTTAAAAGATAGAGTTTAACCCGTGCACGGTTAGGTGCACGCCCGAATTAGAAAGTCCCTTGGACTATAAATATGTATCTAGGGTTATCGAAAAGGAGGACAATCACGTTCACAACAAACACAAATCGCGCATCGCCACCCCTTCTTTCGAGGGTTTCTCCCGGTAAGCATCATGCTGCCTAGATCGCATCTTGCGATCTAGGCAGCACACGTTTATTCGTTTACCTTGTGCTGCTCGTGCTGAATCATTGTTGATGGCGAGTAGCACTATTTATCGTAGATGTTTTGGGGCTTGCATAGATGCTTTTCTTATGCATATCTGCTTAGGCTATGCCGTCCCTCGATATCTGGCTGCCCTTACACCTATCCAGGTGTAAGGGCAGCGTCTTGCTTGTTCGGTGTTTAGTAGATCCGATCTGTTATAGTTGCTCCTTGATTCCTCAAGGATTGGTTTAATATCTGTATGGTTAGGCCTTGCAAACGGGTTGAACGATCCGGTAGTGCGTTAGGTATGGTTTGTTAGTCCTAAGAGGGATGTTCCGGAATTAACTTAATGTTGGTTTTAGGCCTCTTTTAGGGTTAGTTTTCCATTATCTTTCGTGTCTATTAGGCTCAACTACGTGTAGGATGTTCCGATCATACGGTGAAAACCCTAAACTGTCGAGATTGGTTTAACTTTATATTGATCAAGCAGGAGCCCCATGTCATCGTTAACCCGACGCAAACCATGGGGCGATCGGCTCTTTGAGCCGATCCACAGGGCAACCTGAGAACCGATCGGGCTCGTATTTTTTACGTGTCTGCCATGCAGAAACTAATCGAAGCAATCCAACACCTTGCTGGCCCATAGGTCGCACCCTTGCAACCGCTAGGACGTGTGCCGAACATTTGCGGGATGACGTCGAGGGACCAGGCCCCCTGCAGTCTTGGAAGCCTCCCGGCTCTTCGTGTTGCTTAACCACCGCGGTGGGTTTTGGCAGCAACACATTCTCGCACGCCCGGTGGGACAATCGGGACAATCTTCCGCAGCAACCACGTCAACATCTACATCTGAGATGGCGGAAGAACCGATCAAGTACGAAGATCTGCCTGCTGAGCATAAGAAGAAATATGATGATCTCAAGGCCATCTTGGAAGCCGATCTCATCGGCGCTTTTGAGAGGACCCGTTCGCACGGCATCAAGTTCAAAGGGTTCCAACCCGAAGGCGCGCTAGAGGGATTGGATCTATCTCTCCCTTCGACGAACGTAGAGCCCCTGGAAGTTAACTATGCCGTGGCTCACTCTCTTCATCGGCATTCTGAGAGCCTGGTGAACACTGGAGCGTGTCGCGCTCAATGTGGTGCAAGAAATCATGAAGCATAAGTACTCTCCGTCAGGACCTGCCCTAGGGACTCACCAGGGGGAGATTACGCTCTATACTAGGCCACCACTGAAATACACGATGGCAGCTCCACAGCAACAGGTTCACCGGCGTACGTCGTCTACAAGGTTGGAGGTGATCCCGGCGATTACCACCTGTATGAGCCGCCCAAGGAGATTCCACATGGATACGTGTGCACATACGTGCCGGATGCAACAACCGGATGACCCCAGCAGAAGGATCGCCACAAGCAGGAGGGATCGCCGAAGGAGTAGTTGCTGGAGCAGAAAGTTCTGGAGCAGATGCTGAGAAACAGCGTGGCTAGCTAAATATGCCACCGGTACAAGTCATGAACGCTCAACTTCTGCAGCTCCTACGGTGGATGAGATCACCGCAATCATGAGAGATCAGTTCGGCATCCTGCCGAAGAAGAGAATGATCGGCTATTCCAAGCCGTATCCCAACGATTATGACCTAATCCCACTACCGCCTAAGTATCGGCTCCCCGACTTCACAAAATTCAGTGGATCGGAACCAGCTCAATTGAGCACGTGAGCCGATATTTGGCACATTGGGCATGGTCTCACTTCAGACGAGCTGCGTGTGAGGTTATTCTCACAATCTCTCACGGTCCGGCCTTTGGATGGTACACCTGCCACTAGATTCGGTTCGGACGTGGAAGCAATGGAGGAACAATTCCACGTACAATACCATTCGAAGCTATGAAGCTGGCATTGCCGATCTGACCCAGTTCGCAGGCGAGAGAGACGGTGTCTGAATACATTCGCGCCGGACCGTGAAACCGATGTTATTCGGTTCGTTTATCTGAGAAGGAAGCAATCGAGCTGGCGATAGCAGGATTGTCGGCGCCGCTCAAAGATGTGACCTTCCAAGCTGACTACAATTCATTGGCGCATATGGTTCAGAAATTGACATCGTATGAACAACGCCACCCAGAATTGTATCAGGACAAGTTCAAGCGCGTCACCCTGATCGAGATGGAAGAAGATGAAGATTCTGTAGGAGATCAGGAAGTCGTAGCTGAATGGACTCGGGGGGCAAAGCCCGTGTCCCGCAAGTGGGTGAAACAACCAGGGCCTGCGAAAGGGTTTGACTTTGATTTAAGCAAAACGGAGCAATTTTTTGATTTGCTGCTGAAGGAAAACAGCTGAAGTTACCCGAAGGCCACAAAATCCCCACGTTACAAGAGATGAACGGCAGCCATACGCAAATGGCATCACACGTTCACCCATACCACCAACGACTGCAAAGTCTTACGCGGACAGATTCAAATGGCGATAGAACAAGGCCGATTACTTTTCGGTCAGTTTGCCATGAGAGTTGACACGCAGCCGTTTCCGGACTTCAATATGGTGGATCTCAGCCACTGCATAAGACACGAGCCAGTGTTCTCTTTTGATATCAACATGGCAGGGCTTGCAGATCGCCATGGCAAGGATAAGCTAGAGAGCAGTCGCTCCCGTGGCAAAGATAAAGAGGAGGCCGATCCACGCGACCGGCCCCAACATGATGACAGACGGTATTTGACTGAGGAAGAGGTGATAAGCGTGCGGTATCAACGACCACTCTCCGCACATCTCCTCAACAAATATGAGCAGCAATACGACCGACGTCGGTGATACGTCTCCAACGTATCGATAATTTCTTATGTTCCATGCTACTTTATTGATGATACCTACATGTTTTATGCACATTATATGTCATATTTATGCATTTTCTGAACTAACCTATTAACAAGATGCCGAAGAGCCGTTGCGTTCTGCTGTTTTTGGTTTCAGAAATCCTAGTAAAGAAATATTCTCGGAATTGGACGAAACTTTCGCCCAGGGTCCTATTTTTGCACGAAGCTTCCGTAAGACCGAAGACCTAACGAAGTGGGGCCACGAGGCAGCCAGGTGGCGGCGCGGCCTAGGTCTTGGCCGCGCCTGCCCCCTGGGCCCCTCGTGTGGCCCCCGCGTTGACCTTCCGCCTACTTAAAGCCTCCGTCGCGAAACCCCAAAGACGAGAGCCACGATACGGAAAACCTTACAGAGACGCGCCGCCGCGAATCCCATCTCGGGGATTCTTGAGATCGCCTCCGGCACCCGCCGAGAGGGGATTCATCTCCGAGGACTCTTCATCGCCATGATCGCCTCCGGAGTGATGAGTGAGTAGTTCACCCCTGGACCATGGGTCCAGCAGAGCTAGATGGTCGTCTTCTCCTTGTTGTGCTTCATTGTTAGATCTTGTGAGCTGCCTAACATGATCAAGATCATCTATATGTAATTCTATATGTTGTGTTTGTCGGGATCCGATGGATAGAGAGTACTATGATTATGGTGATTATCAATCTATTGTTCATGTGTTGTTTATGATCTTGCATGCTCTCCGTTATTAGTAGAGGCTCTGGCCAAGTTTTTACTCTTAACTCCAAGAGGGAGTAATTATGCTCGATAGTGGGTTCATGCCTTCATTGATACCTGGGAGAAAGTTCTAAGGTTGTGATGTGCGTTGCCACTAGGGATAAAACATTGATGCTATGTCTAAGGATGTAGTTGTTGATTACATTACGCACAATACTTAATGCAATTGTCTGTTGCTTTGCAACTTAATACCGGAGGGGGTTCGGACGATAACCTCGAAGGTGGACTTTTTAGGCATAGATGCGTTGGATGGCGGTCTATGTACTTTGTCGTAATGCCCAATTAAATCTCACTATATTTACCATGTCATGTATATGCATTGTTATGCCTTTCTCTATTTGTCAATTGCCCGACTGTAATTTGTTCACCCAACATGCTTTTATCTTATGGGAGAGACACCTCTAGTGAACTGTGGACCCCGGTCCTATTCTTTCCATAGCATACAATCTACTTGTTTTACTGTTTTCTTTGCAAACATCTTCCACTCGATACGTTTAATCCTTTGTTACAGCAAGCCGGTGAGATTGACAACCTCACTGTTTCGTTGGGGCAAAGTACTTTGGTTGTGTTGTGCCCTAGTTGGCGCCGGAATCCTGGTGTTGCGCCGCATCACATTTCGCGACCATCAACCTTCAACGTGCTTCTTGGCTCCACGGTTCGATTAAACCTTGGTTTCATACTGAGGGAAACTTGCCACTGTGCGCATCATACCTTCCTCTTGGGGTTCCCAACGGACGTGTACATCTACGCGCATCAAGCACTTTTTCTGGCGCCGTTCGGGGAGATCAAGACACGCTGCAAGGGGAGTCTCCACTTCTCAATCTCTTTACTTTGTTTTTGTCTTGCTTTATTTTATTTACTACTTTGTTTGCTGCACCTAAACAAAATACAAAAAAATTAGTTGCTAGTTTTACTTTTTTTTGTCTTGCTCTCTATATCAAAAACACAAAAAAATTAGTTACTCGCATTTACTTTATCTAGTTTGTTTTGTTTACATTGCTAAAATGGCCAACCCTGAAAATACTAAGTTGTGTGACTTCACAAATGCAAATAATAATAATTTCCTATGCACACCTATTGCTCCACCTGCTACTACAGCAGAATTCTTTGAAATTAAACCTGCTTTACTAAATCTAGTCATGAGAGAACAATTTTCTGGTGCTAGTTCTGATGATGCTGCTGCCCATCTCAATAATTTTGTTGAACTTTGTGAAATGCAAAAGTATAAAGATGTAGATGGTGATATTATTAAATTGAAAGTGTTTCCTTTCTCATTAAGAGGAAGAGCTAAAGATTGGTTGCTATCTTTGCCTAAGAATAGTATTGATTCATGGACTAAATGCAAGGATGCTTTTATTGGTAGATATTATCCTCCCGCTAAAATTATTTCTTTGAGAAGTAGCATAATGAATTTTAAACAATTAGATACTGAACATGTTGCTCAAGCTTGGGAGAGAATGAAAACTTTGGTAAAGAATTGCCCAACCCATGGACTGACTACTTGGATGATCATCCAAACCTTCTATGCAGGACTAAATTTTTCTTCGCGGAATTTATTGGATTCAGCTGCTGGAGGTACTTTTATGTCCATCACATTGGGGGCGGCTACAAAACTTCTTGATGATATGATGATAAATTACTCTGAATGGCACACGGAAAGAGCTCCACAAGGTAAGAAGGTAAATTCTGTTGAAGAAACCTCTTCCTTGAGTGATAAGATTGATGTGATTATGTCTATGCTTGTGAATGGTAGATCTAATGTTGATCCAAATAATGTTCCTTTAGCTTCATTGGTTGCTCAAGAAGAAAATGTTGATGTGAATTTCATTAAAAATAATAATTTCAACAACAATGCTTATAGGAACAACTCGGTAATAACTATAGGCCATATCCTTCTGCTAATGGTAATGGTTATGGTAATTCTTATGGGAATTCTTACAACAATAATAGAAGTGTACCCTCTGGTCTTGAAGCCATGCTTAAAGAATTTATTAGTACACAAACTGCTTTTAACAAATCTGTTGAGGAAAAGCTTGATAAAATTGATACTATCGCTTCTAGAGTTGATAGGCTTGCCTCCGATGTTAATCTTTTAAAGTTGAAAGTTATGCCTAATAATGATCTTGATAATAAGATTACTACTACAGCAAATGCCATCCAAGTTAGAATTAATGAGAATATAAGATTAATGGCTGAGTTGCGTGCTAGGTGGGATAGAGAAGAAAATGAAAAACTAGCTAAAGAGAATAATGTAGCTAAAGTTTGGACTATTACCACCACTAGTAATGCTAATTCTTCACATGTTGCTGCACCTCCTACTATCAATGGTAAAATAATTGGTGTTGGCAATGTTTCTACTCCTAGTGCAAAGCGTACAAAACTGCCTGAAATTGCTAAAACTGCTGAAACTGCTTGTGATAAAACTGCTGAAATTTTTTCCAACCTTGGGAATAATGATCCCATTGCTGTAGCTCATAATGATTTAGATTTTGATGATTGCCACATCTCTGAAGTTATAAAGTTCTTACAAAAACTTGCTAAAAGTCCTAATGCTAGTGCTATAAATTTAGCCTTTACAAAACATATTACAAATGCTCTCATAAAAGCTAGAGAAGAGAAACTAAAACTTGAAACTTCTATTCCTAGAAAGTTAGAAGATGGTTGGGAGCCCATCATTAAAATGAAATTCAATGACTTTGAATGTAATGCCTTATGTGATCTTGGTGCAAGTATTTCGTTATGCCTAAAAAGATTTATGATATGCTTGACTTGCCACCATTAAAGAATTGTTATTTGGATGTTAATCTCGCCGATAATGTTAAAAAGAAACCTTTGGGGAGGATTGATAATGTGCATATTACGGTTAACAATAACCTTGTCCCCGTTGATTTTGTTGTCTTGGATATCGAATGCAATGCATCTTGTCCAATTGTGTTGGGAAGACCTTTTCTTCGAATGGTGCTGTTATTGATATGAGGGAAGGTAATATTAAATATCAATTTCCTCTCAAGAAAGGTATGGAACACTTCCCTAGAAAGAGAATGAAGTTGCCTTTTGATTCTATTATTAGAACAAGCTATGATGTTGATGCTTCTACTGTTGACTTGATTTGCACTTTCTGCGCCTAGCTGAAAGGCGTTAAAGAAAAGCGCTTATGGGAGACAACCCATGTTTTTACCTACAGCAATTTTTTGTTTATTGAGTCTTGGAAGTTGTTTACTACTGTAGCAACCTCTCCTTATCATGTTTTTGTGCCAAGTAAAGTTTCTATGTCAAAGTTGATGTTATATTTGGGATCGCTGCACAGAAACAGCATTGCTGTCTGTCACGAATCTGGGCATAATTCTCTGTAGAAAATTCGAAAAAATCTGCCAATTTACGAGCGTGATCCTCAGATATGTACGCAACTTTCATTAGTTTTGAGTTTTTCCATTTGAGCAAGTCTGGTGCCATTTATAAATTCGTCTTTACGGACTGTTCTGTTTTTGACAGATTCTGCCTTTTATTTCGCATTGCCTCTTTTGCTATGTTGGATTTATTTCTTTGATCCATTAATGTCCAGTAGCATTATGCAATGTCCAGAAGTGAAAAGAATGATTGTGTCACCTCTGAATGTGTGAATTATTAATGATGCACTAACCCTCTAATGAGTTTGCTTGAAGTTTGGTGTGAAGGAAGTTTTCAAGGGTCAAGAGAGGAGAATGATATACTAAGATCAAGAGGAGTGAAAGCTCTAAGCTTGGGGATGCCCCGTGGTTCATCCCTGCATATTTTAAGAAGACTCAAGCATCTAAGCTTGGGGATGCCCAAGGCATCCCCTTCTTCATCGACAACATCATCAGGTTCCTCCCCTGAAACTATATTTTTATTCAGTCACATCCGGTGTTCTTTACTTGGAGCGTCGGTTTGTTTTCGTTTTTGTTTTTGTTTGAATAAGATGGATCCTAGCATTCACTTTGTGGGAGAGAGACACGCTCCGCTGTTGCATATGGACACATGTGTCCTTAGGCTTTACTCATAATGTTCAAGGCGAAGTTTCTTCTTCGTTAATTTGTTATATGGTTGGAATTGGAAAATGCTACATGTAGTAATTCTAAAAATGTCTTGGATAATGTGATACTTGGCAATTGTTGTGCTCATGTTTAAGCTCTTGCATCATATGCTTTGCACCCATTAATGAAGAAATACATAGAGCTTGCTAAAATTTGATTTGCATATTTGGTTTCTCTAAGGTCTAGATAATATCTAGTATTGAGTTTTGAACAACAAGGAAGACAGTGTAGAGTCTTATAATGTTTACAATATGTCTTTTATGTGAGTCTTGCTGCACTTGTTCATCCTTGAGTTTGCTTCAAATAACCTTGCTAGCCTAAACCTTGTATCGAGAGGGAATACTTCTCATGCATCCAAAATCCTTGAGCCAACCACTATGCCATTTGTGTCCACCATACCTACCTACTACATGGTATTTACCCGCCATTCCAAAGTAAATTGCTTGAGTGCTACCTTTAAAATTCCATCATTCACCTTTGCAATATATAGCTCATGGGACAAAATAGCCTTAAAAACTATCGTAGTATTGAATATGTACTTATGCACTTTATATTTTATTAAGTTGCTGTTGTGCGATAACCATGTTCTGGGGAACGCCATCAACTATTGTTGAATATCATGTGAGTTGCTATGCATGTCCGTCTTGTCTGAAGGTCTATCATTTTAGTGGTTGGAGCATGCAAAATTGTTAGAGAAGAACATTGGGCCGCTAACTAAAGCCATGAATCATGGTGGAAGTTTCAGTTTTGGACATATATCCTCAATCTCATATGAGAATAATAACTTTGCTACATGCTTATGCATTAAAGAGGAGTCCATTATCTGTTGTCCATGTTGTCCCGGTATGGATGTCTAAGTTGAGAATAATCAAAAGCGAGAAATCCCAAATGCGAGCATTCTCCTTGGACCTTTGTACAGGCGGCATGGAGGTACCCCTTTGTGACACTTGGTTGAAACATGGCATGCAAAGATCCGGTAGTCCAAGTTAAGTAGGACGAGGTGCGGGCACTATTAGTATACTATGCGTGAGGCTTGCAACTTGTAAGATATAATTTTCATAACTCATATGCTTTATTACTACCGTTGACAAAATTGTTTCACGTTTTCAAAATAAAAGCTCTAGCACAAATACAGCAATCGATGCTTTCCTCTGCGAAGGACCATTCTTTTACTTTTATTGTTGAGTCTTACCTATCTCCTTCCACCTTAAGAAGCAAACACTTGTGTGAACTGTGCATTGATTCCTACATACTTGCATATTGCACTTGTTATATTACTTTATGTTGACAATATCCATGAGATATACATGTTACAAGTTGAAAGCAACCGCTGAAACTTAATCTTCTTATGTGTTGCTTCAACACCTTTACTTTGATTTATTGCTTTATGAGTTAACTCTTATGCAAGACTTATTGATGCTTGTCTTGAAGTACTATTCATGAAAAGTCTTTGCTATATGATTCACTTGTTTACTCATGTCATTACCTTTGCTTTGATCGCTGCATTCATTACATATGTTTACAAATAGTATGATCAAGATTATGATGGCATGTCACTTCAGAAATTATCTTTGTTATCGTTTTACCTGCTCGGGACGAGCAGAACTAAGCTTGGGGATGCTGATACGTCTCCAACGTATCGATAATTTCTTATGTTCCATGCTACTTTATTGATGATACCTACATGTTTTATGCACATTATATGTCATATTTATGCATTTTCCTGGAACTAACCTATTAACAAGATGCCGAAGAGCCAATGCTGTTTTCTGCTGTTTTTGGTTTCAGAAATCCTAGTAAAGAAATATTCTCGAATTGGACGAAACTTTCGCCAGGGTCCTATTTTGCACGAAGCCTGAAGACCGAAGACCTAACGAAGTGGGGCCACGAGGCAGCCAGGTGGCCGGCGGCCTAGGTCTTGGCCGCGCGGCCCTGCCCCCTGGGCCCCTCGTGGCCCCCGCGTTGACCTTCCGCCTACTTAAAGCCTCCGTCGCGAAACCCCCAGTACCGAGAGCCACGATACGGAAAACCTTACAGAGACGCGCCGCCAATCCCATCTCGGGGATTCTCGAGATCGCCCGGACTTCGCCGAGAGGGGATTCATCTCCGAGGACTCTTCATCGCCATGATCGCCTCCGGAGTGATGAGTGAGTAGTTCACCCCTGGACCATGGGTCCATAGCAGTAGCTAGATGGTCGTCTCTCCTTGTTGTGCTTCATTGTTAGATCTTGTGAGCTGCCTAACATGATCAAGATCATCTATATGTAATTCTATATGTTGTGTTTGTCGGGATCCGATGGATAGAGAGTACTATGATTATGGTGATTATCAATCTATTGTTCATGTGTTGTTTATGATCTTGCATGCTCTCCGTTATTAGTAGAGGCTCTGGCCAAGTTTTTACTCTTAACTCCAAGAGGGAGTAATTATGCTCGATAGTGGGTTCATGCCTTCATTGATACCTGGGACAGTGACAAAGTTCTAAGGTTGTGATGTGCTGTTGCCACTAGGGATAAAACATTGATGCTATGTCTAAGGATGTAGTTGTTGATTACATTACGCACAATACTTAATGCAATTGTCCGTTGCTTTGCAACTTAATACTGGAGGGGTTCGGACGATAACCGAAGGTGGACTTTTTAGGCATAGATGCAGTTGGATGGCGGTCTATGTACTTTGTCGTAATGCCCAATTAAATCTCACTATATTTACCATGTCATGTATATGCATTGTTATGCCTTTTCTATTTGTCAATTGCCCGACGTAATTTGTTCACCCAACATGCTTTTATCTTATGGGAGAGACACCTCTAGTGAACTGTGGACCCCGGTCCTATTCTTTCCATAGCATACAATCTACTTGTTTTACTGTTTTCTTTGCAAACATCTTCCACTCGATACGTTTAATCCTTTGTTACAGCAAGCCGGTGAGATTGACAACCTCACTGCTTGGGGCAAAGTACTTTGGTTGTGTTGTGCAGGTTCCTAGTTGGCGCCGGAATCCCCGGTGTTGCGCCGCATCACATTTCGCGACCATCAACCTTCAACGTGCTTCTTGGCTCCTACTGGTTCGATTAAACCTTGGTTTCATACCGAGGGAAACTTGCCACTGTGCGCATCATACCTTCCTCTTGGGGTTCCCAACGGACGTGTACATCTACGCGCATCGTCGGCGCTACGAGATGATGATAGATATCGTCGGTGATGCAGACAGAAATACCGTCGACACGAAGGGTATGAGCGTCACGCTAGAGGGAGATCAAGAGAGCAAGAGGACATGGATAGACATTGGAACTGTCCTTATTGCTGGGACTCGGGGATGAGCCGATTGCCTACAATCGAGAACTGCCCAGAATGTAGACAGAAGAGGAAGGGAACAAATGAAGTTTCAAGAGTTCAAACGTCTAGGACCTCTCCCACCTCAACAAACGAGCTGAGTCATCTCAAGATGAAGACTTCGAGGAGGAGGAAGAAGATAGATATCACCGACCAAGGTGGTGTCCCGATGGACTCAACCACTCCAAAAGCGCAGTGCAACGGCTACGAAGCTTGGAAGAAGCCGAGGCGCAGACTGACACGTTGAGGAAAGCACGGCCCGATCTGGCCGTGAAAATCCAGCAAACACTGGAGACAGAGGCTCGCCCACCAAAGAAAGTGTGGCGACCCAAGCAGACAAAGGCCGATGCAGAGGCATCGGCTGACACAAACATGGTGTTCGTTCTCCCGTCGAGTTTTGTGCTCCAAGAGATGAGGAAGTATCGGTGGCACAGTTTGATTGGGTCACACCGATCTTCGAGAAGCCACGAGAGAGGAGCTACAGGCATCTGAAAGCCCTATACCCGAAGGGTTATATCAATGGGCAGCCTATCGCAAGATGCTGGTTGACACGGGAGCAGCAGTCAACATAATGCCGTACTCCATGTTACGACGTTTGGGATGTTGCAATGAAGATCTGATCAAGACCAATGTCACGTTGAGCGATTTCAACGGCCAAGCGTCAGAAGCCAAGGGTGTTTTGAACGTGGACTTAACTGTCGGCCGAAAGACCATCCCTACATCCTTCTTCATCGTCGACAGCAAGAGCACTTACGCTGTCCGCTAGGAAGGGATTGGATCCACGCTAACTGTTGCATTCCATCCACAATGCATCGCATCATACAATGGGATGGAGATAAAGTGGAGGTTGTTCATGATGATTCGATCGAGATCTCTTTGGCTGGCATGACAATTTGGGAGGCAGACGACCAAGAGCCGCTCTCTGGAATCAACTGGATGGCTGTGAGCGCATCGAAGCTACAAAAATGGGGTGAGGCTGGTCTTATCCACCGGCCAGAGTAGCAAGATCCAAGTCTATGGACGTACGTGGCGAGGCCGATCCCTGCGATCGGCCCCAAAAATAAAGCAAGGATCTCACCTCAAGCATGCCACGTCGCTATAGCAGAGAACCAAGAAGTTGTAAAACCTCGTTAAACATTGCAATGGGAAAGGAGGCCGATTCTAGCAATCGGCCACAATTAGCCTCAACATGCCTTCTGTGTTCAGCATTGATTTAGCGATGGAAAGCTGAGGTATGGGTTTACAGCAGCTGATGATCTAGAAGAGATTGAAATTGGTCCTGGGATAAGCCACAACCAACATTTATCAGCAAATAGTCGGATCAACAACTGCAAGGGAGGCCGGTTCCAGCAATCGGCTAAAATTATTCTCACCGCGCATGTCAGACGCTGTGCTATTTAGCATGGTGAGTGCGGTGGCAGGCTTGTGGTTGGCTGAAAAGCCGATATCTTCAAATTACTTGAAGGATTCGGCTCGGGGGGCATACACACAGAAGGTACAAGGCCACGAAGTATGTACCCAGGAGGAGCCGATTCATGAAATCGATCGGCTAATAAAAATCGAAAATAGGAAAATTTCAGCACACCGATGCTCGGACATCGACTCAAGAATAAACAGCCGATGCACAGCCATCGACTTTAGAACTACAGTTTAAGCTGCCACTTGATCAGGCCTCACCGAAGGAAAATTTCTAAGGCACAGAGTACACCAGTACGGACGTGATCCACTTCTGCATCCTTAACCTGAAGACAGGCAACGTCACGACTGGCCAGGGCTTCAAATGCAGCGTCACTGGGACGTGGGGCATGCAGATCGGGGTGAGGATGAGCCCAATAAAGGAGCACACCTCTCCTAGGACCATGGGAATAGCCGGTGACAATGCGATCGGCTGCGGCGCTTTGCTCGGGTTTGGCCAAGATGGCGACTTGGTCGATGTCACCTTTAGAGGTTGTCACGTCCCGAGTTATGGAGGGCATCAGAGCTTTATCAGCATTCCCACTGGAAGTTTCATCAGTCTGCAAAAAGGAGGGTGAGCCGATCTGAACGGCAAAGCGCGGGAATTGAGCCAGGAGGAATTGGAGAGCCATTACATTTGAGCTGGCAAAGGGTTTGGCCCTTCAAAGTTTTCCTGGTAGTCACCTCTCTCACTGCTGTTCTCGCCTTGACTGAGGCTCGGGGCAGCTGGCCCTGAAGATTCTTTGCTCGTAAGAGCCGATTTTGTTGGAATCGCCTGGCTCTACACCCCTTTTTGGAAAGGTGGTGAGTTCTTGCAGAAGAAAACCACCTGAGCTGGTGGGAGAAATTTGAAGAGGGAGCCATCATCATTGATAGGCTCTGGGCCAGCTTGTTGCTGCAAAGAAACAGAGCATCACAAGGAAAGTTGTGGGCAAATGGTACCTGCAGAAGTATCAGCTTCAACATCAAGGTTTTCAGCAACGGTCCTAGAGCTCTCCGAAGGCATTGATTCAATTTTGCCGTTAAATCGAACATCACGCTCAGGTGTTTTGGAGGCCAAAAATCTGGAATTCGCGCGCTGCGAGTTGGACCTGTTCGATTGGAAATTTGGAGTCTGAAGTAAAGCAAGGGTTGCAGTTACCGTTTGAGGAGATAACTGAGTTGACCTGTCTTGCAATTTATGGTGAAGGGCTGATGCGTTGCCATCGGCTCATTGAGCATCGACCAAGTTGACAATCGGCAAAATCAGTTGAGGGGAAATCGGCTAAATTAGCATAAAGGAAATCGGCAAGACAAAAGGAAGTTCTTCATGGCAAAGGAAATTCTTCATTGATAATAAGATTTCTTACATAAAAGAGCTGATTGCTCTCAAAAGGAAGAACTAGGGGACACATTGTCCCATCTACTACTACGGGTCCTATGCTAGAGATCCTATCTACGGGCCGTCGCTGCCCTCGTCATCGCCGTCGCTGCCGCTGTCGGCGCTACTCTGCGGGCTCGTCGTCGCTGCTGCCGCCGCGCCGCCGCCAGACCCTCGTTGTCCTCGTCCTCCCTCGCCGCGTCGTCGTCGCCGTCGGCCGCGAGGTTGCCGGCCAGGGCGAAGCGTTGGCGGCGGTCGTCGGAGGTCGTCCTCCTCCTCTTCTTCCTCCTTCGCCTCCTCGGAGGTGAAATCGCCAGGAGAAGCGATCGTCATTGCTCTCCTCCTCCGATTCCCGACACGAGGAAACGGAGGTCGCTCTCCCCGTCGGTCGAGGACTTGTCGTCCCCGGACCAGACGGAGAAGTCATGGCTAGACTCGTCCCCGTCTTCTATGGCGCGCGAATGTAGGCCGCGTGGGCCTCCATCGGGTCCCACTCCGCGTCGGCTCCCGGAGGGGGAGGATTGGACTGAAAGGCCCGACGAAGAGGAGGAGAAGAGGAAGACATGGTGGCAGAGAGGGCTTTTGGAGTGCTAATGCGAAGGGGACGAAGAAGGGAACTGCAAGATGTGGCTAAATAAAAGGGGATATAGCGAGATTTAAATGCTTAAGCTGTGAGAATGTGGTTCCACAACTGTCAAATCATGCAGGGAAGTTGAGAAGGCAAGGCATCATGATGAAGAATACTGCGACGGTTCTTCTCTGCCACGACATGACCCCTCGAAGGAAAAACAGAGTGGTTTTGAAATTATCATTGCCAAAACCAGGGGGCATATGTTATCACCAGATTTTGGCCAAATCAGGAGATGGGCCGTAAGTGAAGATGGGCTTGAAGGATATACGCGTGAAGCATCTTTGAAGCGGCCTTGCACGAAGAGTTTGGGCTTAATTGCCCATGTATCTGTAATATAGTAGATCGCATCTTAGTTTAGAGTTAAAAGATAGAGTTTAACCTGTGCACGGTAGGTGCACGCTCGAATTAGAAAGTCCCTTGGACTATAAATATGTATCTAGGGTTATTAGAAAAGGAGGACAATCACGTTCACAACAAACACAAATCAGGCGCATCGCCACCCCTTCTTTCGAGGGTTTCTCCCGGATCATGTCGCCTAGATCGCATCTTGCATCTAGGCAGACACGTTTATTCGCTTACTTGTGTCGCTCGTGCTGAAGCGTTGTTGATGGCGAGTAGCACTATTTATCGTAGATGTTTTGGGGCTTGCATAGATGCTTTTCTTATGCATATCTCGCTTAGCTATGCCGTCCTCGATAAGTTGCCCTACACCTATCCAGGGCGCGTCTTGCTTGTTCGGTGTTTAGTAGATCCGATCCGTTATAGTTGCTCCTTGATTCCTCAAGGATTGGTTTAATATCCGTATGGTTAGGCCTTGCAAACGGGTTGAACGATCCGGTAGTGCGTTAGGTATGGTTTGTTAGTCCTAAGAGGGATGTTCCTGGAATTAACTTAATGTTGGTTTTTAGGCCTCTTTTAGGGTTAGTTTTCCATTATCTTTCGTGTCTATTAGGCTCAACTACGCGTAGGATGTTCCGATCATACGGTGAAAACCCTAAATCGTCAGTGGTTTAACTTTATATTGATCAAGCAGAGCCCCATGTCATCGTTAACCCGACGCAAACCATGGGGCGATCGGCTCTTTGAGCCGATCCACAGGGCAACCTGAGAGCCGATCGGGCTCGTATTTAATGTTTACGTGTCCCATGCAGAAACTAATCAAGCAATCCAACACCTTCCCGCGTATAGGTGTCGTGGCACGCCTTGCAACCGCTAGGACGTGCGCCGGAACATTTATGGACGACGTCGAGGGACCAGGGCCCCCTCTTGGAAGCCTCCCGGCTCTTCGTGTTGCTTAACCACTGCTCGCCGGTGGGTTTTGGCAGGCAACAAGAGGATAACATGTGGGTCCCATTTAGCAGCAGCGGTATCACCGTTTGAGAGGCGGCAGGGGATCGAAAGAAAAGGCAAGTGACCAAATATGAGGTGCCAAAAAAAATCCAAGAAAAGAAAGTTTTATAGTACATAGAGGATGACATGCGGGTCCCATTTAGCATCAGCGGTATCACCGTTTGAGAGGCGGCATGTGATACGTCTCCAACGTATCGATAATTTCTTATGTTCCATGCTACTTTATTGATGATACCTACATGTTTTATACACATTATATGTCGTATTTACGCATTTTCTGGAACTAACCTATTAACAAGATGCCGAAGTGCGTCTCCCTTTTTTGGTTTTTTAAATCCTAGTAACGAAATATTCTCGAATTGGACGAAATCAACGCCTAGGTTCCTATTTTGCCCAAGCATCCAGAACACCCGAGAGAGGGGGCCCTGTGGGCCCCAGATGACATGGTGGCGCGGCCAGGCTGGGCCCGCGCCACCCTATGGTGTGGGCGCCCTTCGACCCCCTCCCGCGCCGCCTTCGCCATATAAAGCCCCGCATCGAAACCCTTACGAAATAAGCCACTGCGCGAAACCTTCCAGGCCGCCGCCATCGCGAAGCCAAGATCTGGGGGACAGGAGTCTCTCGTCCGGCACCCGGGAAGTGCCCCTGAAGGCTTCTCCATCGACACCGCTGCCATCTCCACCGCCATCTTCATCACCGCTGCTGCTCCCATGAAGAGGAGTAGTTCTCCATCGAGGCTCTGGCTGTACCGGTAGCTATGTGGTTCATCTCTCTCCTATGTGCTTCAATACAATAATCTCATGAGCTGCCTTACATGATTGAGATTCATATGATGATGCTTGTAATCTAGATGTCATTATGCTAGTCAAGTGAGTTTTACTTATGTGATCTCCGGAGACTCCTTGTCCCACGTGTGTAAAGGTGACAGTGTGTGCACCGTGTGGGTCTCTTAGGCTATATTTCACAGAATACTTATTCACTGTTATGAATGGCGTAGTGAAGTGCTTATTTATATCCCTTTATGATTGCAATGCGTTTTGTATCACTATTTATCTATGTGCTACTCATGTGATGTTATTAAAGTAGTCTATTCCTCCCGCATGGTGTAATGGTGACAGTGTGTGCATCGTGTAGTTCTTGTCGTAGATTATGATCATGATCTCTCGTAGATTGTGGAGTTAATTATCATTATGATAGTATTGATGTGATCTATGCCTCCTTCGTAGTGTGATGGACAGTGTGCATGCTATGTTAGTACTTGGTTTATTTTGCAAAGATCTATTATGCTCTAAGGTTACTTAAACATGAATATCGAATGTTGTGGAGCTTGTTAACTCCGGCATTGAGGGTTCGTGTAATCCTACGCAACGAATGGTGTTCATTATCAAACAAGAGTGTATGTAGCACAAATGAGAAAGAACTTATTAATTATGTGATCAATGTTGAGAGTGTCCACTAGTGAAAGTCTATTCCCTAGGCCTTGTTCCTAAATACGCTATCGCTGCTTGTTACTGTTTTAAGCATTACCGTCACATTACCGCATGTTTACTTCCCGCAATATTACTACCATCAACCGCCCGGCAACTAAGCACTTTTCCTCCCTCGCCAACTACGCGCCAAGCACTTTCTCGCTCATTACTTCTCATATTCATTCATACCATTTGTATTTCACTATCTCTTCGCGAACTAGTGCACCTATTAGGTGTGTTGGGGACACAAGAGACTTCTTGCTTTGTGGTTGCATGAGAGGGATATCTTTGACCTCTTCCTCCCTAAGTTCGATAAACCTTGGGTAATCCATTTAAGGGAAACTTCGTTACAAACCTCTGCTTGGAGGCCCAACACGTCTACAAGAATAGAAGCACCCGTAGACATCAAGCACTTTTCCGTTGCCGGGGAGGAAAGGTAAAAGGCACTCATACTTCGGTACAGTACTTTTCTGGCGCCATTGTGTGTGTGCTCGAAGCTATTCCTTTAGTCTGCAATTGCGACATTTGGTTTCTTGTTTACACTAGTTAGGCATAATGGACAACAATGACCTTTTTATTCTATTTCCTGATTTAAGACATGGATGGTTTGATGCGAAAATTAAAAAACACATGGAACATATTAATATGAATACTTTGAACACTATTGTTGCTAATGCTATGGAAAATTCTAAGCTTGGGGAAGCTGGCTTTGATGAGCATGATATTTTTAGTCCCCCAAGCATTGAGGAGAAAATTTACTTTGATGATACTTTGCCTCCCATTTATGATGATTATAATGATAGTAGTCTTTTGTTACCACCTGTTATGGAGGATAAATTTGATTATGATTACAATATACCTCCTATATTTGATAGCTACTTTGTTGAATTTGCTCCCACTACAATTAATAAGAATGACTATGCTTATGTTGGGAGTAGTAATTATTTTATGCATGAGACTCATGATAAGAATGCTTTATGTGATAGTTATATTGTTGAGTTTGCTCATGATGCTGAAAGTTATTATGAGAGAGGAAAATATGGTTGTAAAAATTTTCATGTTACTAAAACACCTCTCTATGTGCTGAAATTTTTGAAGCTACACTTGTTTTATCTTCCTATGCTTGTTACTTTGCTCTTCATGAACTTGTTTATTTACAAGATTCCTATGCATAGGAAGCATGTTAGACTTAAATTTGTTTTGAATTTGCCTCTTGATGCTCTCTTTTGCTTCAACTACTATTTCTTGCGAGTGCATCATTAAAATTGCTGAGCCCATCTTAATGGCTATAAAGAAAGAACTTCTTAGGAGATAACCCATGTGTTTATTTTACTACAGCAATTTTTGTTTTGTTGAGTCTTGGAAGTTGTTTACTACTGTAGCAACCTCTCCTTATCATGTTTTTGTGCCAAGTAAAGTTTTTATGTTAAAGTTGATGTTATATTTGGGATCGCTGCGGAAACAGCATTGCTGTCTGTCACGAATCTGGGCACAGTTTCTGTAGAAAATTCGAAAAATCTGCCAATTTACGAGCGTGATCCTAAGATATGTACGCAACTTTCATTAGTTTTGAGTTTTTCCATTTGAGCAAGTCTAGTGCCAGCTTTAAATTCGTCTTTACTGACTGTTCTGTTTTTGACAGATTCTGCCTTTTATTTCGCATTGCCTCTTTTGCTATGTTGGATTTATTTCTTTGATCCATTAATGTCCAGTAGCTTTATGCAATGTCCAGAAGTGTAAAGAATGATTGTGCCACCTCTGAACATGTGAATTATTAATTGTGCACTAACCCTCTAATGAGTTTGCTTGAAGTTTGGTGTGAAGGAAGTTTTGAAGGGTCAAGAGAGGAGAATGATATACTATGATCAAGAGGAGTGAAAGTCTAAGCTTGGGGATGCCCCGTGGTTCACCCCTGCATATTTTAAGAAGACTCAAGCGTCTAAGCTTGGGGATGCCCAAGGCATCCCCTTCTTCATCGACAACATCATCGGTTCCTCCCCTGAAACTATATTTTTATTCAGTCACATCTTGTGTTCTTTACTTGGAGCGTCGGTTTGTTTTTGTTTTTGTTTTGTTTGAATAAGATGGATCCTAGCATTCACTTTGTGGGAGAGAGACACGCTCCGCTGTTGCATATGGACACATGTGTCCTTAGGCTTTACTCATAATGTTCAAGGCGAAGTTTCTTCTTCGTTAAATTGTTATATGGTTGGAATTGAAAAATACTACATGTAGTAATTCTAAAATGTCTTGGATAATGTGATACTTGGCAATTGTTGTGCTCATGTTTAAGCTCTTGCATCATATACTTTGCACCCATTAATGAAGAAATACATAGAGCTTGCTAAAATTTGATTTGCATATTTGGTTTCTCTAAGGTCTAGATAATATCTAGTATTGAGTTTTGAACAACAAGGAAGACGGTGTAGAGTCTTATAATGTTTACAATATGTCTTTTATGTGAGTTTTGCTGCACCGGTTCATCCTTGAGTTTGCTTCAAATAACCTTGCTAGCATAAACCTTGTATCGAGAGGGAATACTTCTCATGCATCCAAAATCCTTGAGCCAACTACTATGCCATTTATGTCCACCATACCTACCTACTACATGGTATTTCTCCGCCATTCCAAAGTAAATTGCTTGAGTGCTACCTTTAAAATTCCATCATTCACCTTTGCAATATATAGCTCATGGGACAAAATAGCCTTAAAAACTATCGTAGTATTGAATATGTACTTATGCACTTTATATTTTATTAAGTTGCTTGTTGTGCGATAACCATGCTTCTGGGGAACGCCATCAACTATTGTTGAATATCATGTGAGTTGCTATGCATGTCCGTCTTGTCTGAAGGATTTATCATTTTAGTGGTTGGAGCATGCAAAATTGTTAGAGAAGAACATTGGGCCGCTAACTAAAGCCATGAATCATGGTTGAAGTTTCAGCTTTGGACATATATCCTCAATCTCATATGAGAATAATAATCATTGTTACATGCTTATGCATTTAAGAGGAGTCCATTATCTGTTGTCCATGTTGTCCCGGATGGATGTCTAAGTTGAGAATAATCAAAAGCAGAAATCCAAAATGCGAGCATTCTCCTTAGACCTTTGTACAAAGCGCATGGAGGTACCCCTTTGTGACACTTGGTTGAAACATGGCATGCAATCCGGTAGTCCAAGCTAAGTAGGACGAGGTGCGGACACTATTAGTATACTATGCATGAGGCTTGCAACTTGTAAGATATAATTTACATAATTCATATGCTTTATTACTACCGTTGACAAAATTGTTTCATGTTTTCAAAATAAAAGCTCTAGCACAAATACAGCAATCGATGCTTTCCTCTTTGAAGGACCATTCTTTTACTTTTATTGTTGAGTCAGTTTACCTATCTCCTTCCACCTAAGAAGCAAACACTTGTGTGAACTGTGCATTGATTCCTACATACTTGCATATTGCACTTGTTATATTACTTTATGTTGACAATATCCATGAGATATACATGTTATAAGTTGAAAGCAACCGCTGAAACTTAATCTTCCTATGTGTTGCTTCAACACCTTTACTTTGATTTATTGCTTTATGAGTTAACTCTTATGCAAGACTTATTGATGCTTGTCTTGAAGTACTATTCATGAAAAGTCTTTGCTTTATGATTCAGTTGTTTACTCATGTCATTACCATTGTTTTGATCGCTGCATTCATTACATATGTTTACAAATAGTATGATCAAGATTTGATGGCATGTCACTTCAGAAATTATCTTTGTTATCGTTTTACCTGCTCGGGACGAGCAGAACTAAGCTTGGGGATGCTGATACGTCTCCAACGTATCGATAATTTCTTATGTTCCATGCTACTTTATTGATGATACCTACATGTTTTATACACATTATATGTCGTATTTACGCATTTTCTGGAACTAACCTATTAACAAGATGCCAAAGTGCCGGTTCTGTTTTTGGTTTCGAAATCCTAGTAACGAAATATTCTCGGAATTGGACGAAATCAACGCCTGTGTTCCTATTTTGCCCGGAAGCATCCAACACCCGAGAGCCGCTGCAGAGGGGGCCTGTGGGCCCAGATGACATGGTGGCGCGGCCGGGGGGGCCCGCGCCACCTATGGTGTGGGCGCCCCTTCGACCCTCCTGCGCCGCCTCTTCGCCTATATAAAGCCCCTGCATCGAAAACCCTTACGAAATAAGCCACGGTACGCGAAACCTTCCAGAGCCGCCGCCATCGCGAAGCCAAGATCTGGGGGACAGAGTCTCTGTTCGCACCCCGCCTGACGGGGAAGTGCCCCGGCTTCTCCATCGACACCGCTGCCATCTCCACCGCCATCTTCATCACCGCTTGCTCCCATGAAGAGGGAGTAGTTCTCCATCGAGGCTCGGGGCTGTACCGGTAGCTATGTGGTTCATCTCTCTCCTATGTGCTTCAATACAATAATCTCATGAGCTGCCTTACATGATTGAGATTCATATGATGATGCTTGTAATCTAGATGTCATTATGCTAGTCAAGTGAGTTTTACTTATGTGATCTCCGGAGACTCCTTGTCCCACGTGTGTAAAGGTGACGTGGTGTGCACCGTGTGGGTCTCTTAGGCTATATTTCACGAATACTTATTCACTGTTATGAATGGCGTAGTGAAGTGCTTATTTATATCCCTTTATGATTGCAATGTGTTTTGTATCACTATTTATCTATGTGCTACTCATGTGATGTTATTAAAGTAGTCTATTCCTCCCGCATGGTGTAATGGTGACAGTGTGCATCGTGTAGTTCTTGTCGTAGATTATGATCATGATCTCTCGTAGATTGTGGAGTTAATTATCATTATGATAGTATTGATGTGATCTATGCCTCCTTCGTAGTGTGATGGTGACAGGTGCATGCTATGTTAGTACTTGGTTTATTTTGCAAAGATCTATTATGCTCTAAGGTTACTTAAACATGAATATCGAATGTTGTGGAGCTTGTTAACTCCGGCATTGAGGGTTCGTGTAATCCTACGCAACGAATGGTGTTCATTATCAAACAAGAGTGTATGTAGCACAAATGAGAAAGAACTTATTAATTATGTGATCAATGTTGAGAGTGTCCACTAGTGAAAGTCTATTCCCTAGGCCTTGTTCCTAAATACGCTATCGCTGCTGTTTTATGCGTTTATCATGCAAGCATTACCGCATGTTTACTTCCGCAATATTACTACCATCAACCGCCCGGCAACTAAGCACTTTTCCTCCCTCGCCAACTATGCGCCAAGCACTTTTCTGGCGCCGTACTACTGCTCATATTCATTCATACCATTTGTATTTCACTATCTCTTCGCCGAACTAGTGCACCTATTAGGTGTGTTGGGGACACAAGAGACTTCTGCTTTGTGGTTGCAGGGTTGCATGAGAGGGATATCTTTGACCTCTTCCTCCCTGAGTTCGATAAACCTTGGGTAATCCACTTAAGGGAAACTTGCTGCTGTTCTACAAACCTCTGCTCTTGGAGGCCCAACACTGTCTACAAGAATAGAAGCACCCGTAGACATCAGCATGGGATCCAGAGAAAAAGGCAAGTGACCAAATATGAGGTGGCAAAAAAAATCCAAGAAAAGAAAGTTTTATAGTACATAGAGGATGACATGGGTCCCATTTAGCATCAGCGGTATCACCGTTTGAGAGGCAGGGATCGAAAGAAAAGGCAAGTGACCAAATATGAGGTGCCAAAAAATGCAAGAAAAGAAAGTTTTATAGTACATAGAGGATGACATGCGGGTCCCATTTAGCAGCCGTATCACCGTTTGAGAGGCGCGGGATCGAAAGAAAAAGGCAAGTGACCAAATATGAGGTGCCAAAAATAACTCCAAAAAAATAAAGTTGCTAGCTCATAGAGGATGGCATGCGGGTCTCATTTAGCTGCAGCGGTCTCAACGTTTCCAAGGCGGCACGAGATCAAAAGAAAAAGGAAGTAGCCAGAAATCAGGGGGTCAAAAAAATCCAAGAAAAGAAAGAATTTTGGTTCGTAGAGGATGACATGCGGGACCCATGATCCTGCATCGTAAACGGCTCGATCGGAGAGCATTGAACGAGATGGCGCAATCGAGAAAAAAACAATGCTAGAGAGGCTGCCATTTGGTCCCTACATCCCCGGGCGGTGCGGATTTGCGTTGACTCGGCCGGCGAACCCGAGAATGTGATGCACCACGTCCCGACCACCATACGTGACGTTTTGGCCGTTCGTCGGCCAGGGGGCCTCAAAAACGAGAAAAAAAGTTTTGACATGCACCACGGAGGGACCAAAAATCGTCGGCCATGGTGCACCAGCAACCATGATACGTCCAAAACGTATCTACTTTCCCGAACACTTTTGCTATTGTTTTGCCTCTAATTTGTGTATTTTGGATACAACTAACATAAACTAACGCTGTTTTCAGCAGAATTGCTCTGTGTCTCTTTTTTGCAGAAATCCAACTTTCAGAAAATCCTCGGAATTTATGCGAAAGGTCCTATTTTCCCATAATATTGACGGAGGGTAAGCAGGTGGGGGCCCGAGGCCCTACACACTAGGCCGGCGGCCCAGAGGGGGCGCGCCGCCTTGTTGTGTGGGCGCCTCGGCGGCCCCGACGCTCTCCTTTGGACTACATATGCCTTTCGACCTAAAAACGCCAAGGGTTCGACCATATTTCGATAGACCATCCAAAGACGCCGCCATCGCGAAACTCCGCCTCGGGCCGAAACTCCGTTCGGCACTCCCGGACGGGAATTGGAGGGGATCATCACCGCCATCACCACCGACGCCTCTCCATTGACCAGCCATGTTTCCCCCATCATGTGTGAGTAATTCCCCCGCTGTAGGCTGAAGGGGATGGTAGGGATTGGATGAGATTGATCATGTAATAGTCACAAGATTGTTAGGGCATGGTGCCTACTATCCGTAGATGTTACTTTTATGATATTGTTGCAACTTGTTATGCTTAATGCTTGTCACTAGGGCCCGAGTGCCATGATCTCAGATCTGAACATGTTATTGTTTCATCATGATATGCATTGTTTTATGATCTTACCTGCAAGTTGTATACACACGTTGTTGTCCGGAACCCGAGGCCCCAAAGTGACAGAAATTGGGACAACCGGAGGGGAAGGCGGTGATGTGAGGATCACATGTGTTCACGAGTGTTAATGCTTTGCTCCGTACTCTATTAAAAGGAGTACCTTAATTTCCAGTAGTTTCCTAGAGGCCCGGCCGCCACCGGCTGGTAGGACAAAAGATGTTGTGCAAGTTTCTCATTGCGAGCACGTACGACTATATATGGAACACATGCCTATTGATTGATTAGTACTTGGATACCGCTTTATTATTACCTGCAAATGCCCTAGCATGATTGTTACATGAATTCTCTCATCCATGCAACGCCCGTTCATCCATCCCTGTGCCTACAGTATTTTTAATCCTGCTGTTTACTATAATCACTACTGCTGTCTTTATTTCACCGCGCTGTTATTTCACTATTCCTACTGCTATAAAATTGTTGCTATGATAAACTCTTGCGAGCAAGTCCAGGTGCCTGAATTGACAACTCCGATGTTAAGGCTTACAAGTATTCTTTGTCTCCCTTGTGTCGAATCAATAAATTGGGTAATACTTCCCTCGAAGACTGTTGCGATCCCCTATACTTGTGGGTCATCAAACCACGGCGCGACTTCAACTTCGTCGGCCATGGCAACTTTTCTTGTAGTGCCGGCCAGAAGCTCGCTTCCGACCAATTCAAGAGAAATTAGCAGGATTTTTTATGAGGGAAGTTCTCCATCCTAAAGGAGAACACTATTACGAGGACGAAGAACTTCTGATGCCGTAAATTGTGTATGAAAACTTGTTCGAAGTTGTATTTGGTCATCCGAGATTGAATATTGTATATTTCTCTTAAATTCTTCTTGTTTGAAATTTCAAACTGGTTTGAAGTTGTATTTGGTCATCCGAGATTGAATATTGTATATTTCTCTTGAATTCATCCAAGATTGAATATTGTACATTCATATACATCAACGTGTAACATGTATGTAGTAGCGTAGAATATGTGTAGTGAAACTTCTTTAAAATTAAAGTAAAACACAAAATAAAATATAAAACAAAAAAACACAACAAAAAAACCAGATTTAGGGGGGCTAAAACCCTAAACCCGCGGAGGCCTTTAGTCGCGGTTGGCAAGGAGAACCGCGACTAAAGGTCCCCCGCCCCGACGCACGCCTGCCGCCCACGTGGACGGGCCTTTGGTCGCGGTTCGTAAGCAGCCGCGACTAAAGGGGGTTTAGTCGCGCATATTTAATCCCGACTGTGCAACTGAGATTAATGGCAGTTACCAACCGAGATTGAAACCCCTTTTTTCTACCAGTGCTCCTACTATAATAGTTAGACACTCCCAATCAGAGTGATCTTCAAAAAACTTGTCAGTATCTTGAGAAATTAAACTCCCACTTAATTTCAAAAATTATCTTTGGTCCTGAGCTCCAGTATTCCCTTTACTTAAAAATTTCAAAAGTCATGTTTAGAAGTTTCCTTAAAAAAACACTTTTTCTGTGTATCCTAACAGCATGTAAACTTGCAACTCTGATTTTTTAAATTTCTTTTAGATACACAAAATAAAAAAATGATAAATTTCGGAGTTTTTAAAATAAACACCTTTCACTATATTTAACTCAATACATTTATATTAAATCTGATAAATTTGGAGTTTTAAAAATAAACACCTTTCACTATTTCTAAATCGATACATTTTATTTTGTGTAGCTTAAAATGTAAAGTATTTTAAAATTAGATTTTAGGTGTTTGTTCGACGCATCATTGGGTACATCTAAAATTATTCTGTTGCAATTTTGTAGAACTCATAAAAATATTTTTTCAATTTTAAAAGTAAAAGGAGCAGTGGAGCCCGGGGTTCAGAAATCCAAACGTGGTTTGCGGCGCGGCTGACCGAAAAAATCGTCCTCGTTCTCTTCCACCTTCCCGAATTTCCCCTTTCTCCCATGGCACCCGCAAAATTCGTCAGTGACGTTCCCGCGGAGGCGACCGACGCCCGACCTGCGGCCCGCAGCGAGCGGTGGCGGGTGGCGGCGGTTCCATCAGCGGCTGGTGTGGCAAGCGCAGATCCAGCGGCGGTTTCTGAGCAGCCACGGACGCTACGAGTGGCGACGGCGCCAAGGTGAGCACTGCTGAGCACGAAGGCCATCAGTAGGCATTTGGGTTTTGTATAAGGAAAATGATCCAGATCCCCCGGAGGCTGCGAGCGACGCAACCTCCGGGTTGCGCGTCGTTCGATCGCATCAATCCTACGGCTACGGACACGAACGTGAGGATGTCTCTTTCCCAGGCCCCACCAACCCATCGCCCACCACGAGAATCGTATCCGCTCGCACGACTCTGCTACTGCCCCGCGCGGCCGGCAGCCGCCACCGCCTGGCGTCGCGCCCGCCCGTGCCCCGCTGGCCGGAGCTTCCTCCCGGAGATGGAGACGAGGGTCCTGAGCTCGTCCGCGCGCGCTCTCCGTCCTTGACTCCTCGCGCCGCTATGAGGTGCGGCCATGGCGCCGCCGCCGAGGACCTCCTTGTCGCCGGCTCCCCTGCCCTGATCCCCTCCACGTCCTCCGCTCGCGCACTCCTCCGCCGAGCCGACGTTCTCCCGCGCCTTCCCTGTGCACGGCCGTCGCCTCCCCCGATCTCCTCCTCCTACAGATGCCGCGCCGGGTCCTCGTCGGCGCCCAAGCCGAGCACCGCCTCTCCTGCGCGCGGCTTCAGGCTACCCTGACCACCTCCTCAGCTCGTGAAGCCGCTGCGCACCGGCCATCCCCACGGAGCGCCGCCGGCCGTCCCCCATGGTGGTAGTGCTGCAAGCCCCGACCCTCTGCACGTTGTTGTCGCAGGCCTTCTCCATGATCTCAGGCGGTCCTGCTGCTGCCGGCGCTTCAAGGGAATGGGGGCGTGCTACGAGGCTTGACCGTCTGTGCTACAAACGGTGGGCGGCGCCGCTGCGGCCACTAGCGAGTGCCCACCATAGTACATGCCGCCCGCCAGTGATGCTACATCCATTGTCGGCGTATGCTACGTTCGGACGGCGGCGATGCTACCGAAGGAGGCGGCGTCTGCTACGTCCCGCCGGTGGTGCTGCTATGTCCGGCCGGCGGTGCCGCTGCAAGCGGCGAGGACGCCTGCTACGTCCGGCCGGCGGCGCTGCTGCAAACAGCGGTGGCGCCTGCTTCGTCCGGCCAGCGGCGCTGCTACCAAACGCCGGAGGCTCTGCTGCAAGCGGCGGCGCCTGCTACATCCGGCCCTACCAAAGGTCGGCGGCTCTGCTGCAAGCGGCAGCGGCGCCTGCTACGTCCGGCCATCGGTGCTGCTACAAGTGGTGACGGTGTCCGCTACTTTCGTCCGTCGGTGGTGCTACCATCGCGGTCGACACTAGCGAGGTTTCTCACCGGAGCCGGCCGACACATGCGCTGCTACCTTGGGTGGCCGGAGTTGCTGCCTTGGGCGGCGCTGCTACACGTCACTGAGGATTTGCAGCATATGAATAAAAATATTTGCTACAATTTATTTGCGGTTTTGCTACATCTGCGTAATATGTTTGCTACGTGGTCTCCGGCGAGGTCTCCGGTGAGGTCTCCGGCGAGCCCAGCCTTTTATTTTCTTTTTCTAAACGAACCGTTTTTTGCTTCAGTCATTTGCTGCCGGGAGTGATTTTTTGCTGCCGGAGATGTTTTTTTGCTACATGCAAATCTAACCGTCAAAATGGTTGATCCGACGGCTGGGGACCCGGGGCTGGGGAATCAGATCCCCCGGGGGACGCCCAGCAGTTTCCTTTGTATAATTATTATTTCATTGGTTCGCATCGACAAACAGCTCCAACGTCTGGAATCGATTTGAAGCCTTCTACTCCCTCCATCACACAGTATACACGGCGCCTCTCCAAATTCTCTAGAAGGTGGAAAGTGATTGGCTGTGTTATCCCGGGCGCAAGGGATTGGTAGTTAGTGATCTACGCCTAATTAAGTGAGAAATTAGCGCCTAGTAACCCACCCGACCAGTTAACAAGCTGTTCCCTCGCAATTACGGCCACTCCGTCCGCCACTACGGCCTCTCCGTCCACAGCAGCAATGGCTTCTTCCTCCTCCGCTACTACGGTCTCTCCGTTCACAGCAGTAACGGCTTCTTCCTCCACCGCCAATACAGGTTGCACCTCACCTTCTTGCTCCATGGCAACAATGCCATCTCCTTCCACAGCCGCTCTGATCTGCTCATGAGCTGCTCCTCCCTCCATGGTTTGCATCCAGTCCTCAAGCTCGTGTCACATGCAGCGATCCAACCACGATCAGAACGCCCTCCACCAGTACCCCATGTTGGCCAAGAAAAGTCCCCTGGTCCCTCATCCATGGCGCTGGTCTCTGTGTTGATGATGGGCGACGGACTCGATCGGTCGTGGTTTTTATACACGTTTTTTCTCAGACGAGAAGAAGAACAAGAGTCAGGAAGAAGAAAAGAGAAAACGAATGCGCATATGCATGTCCCAAAACTGGATCATGTTCACACTTGCATGCACACAGCGGAAAGTAAAAGGAAAGAGCTAAACCTGCGGGCCTGATTACTCTCAAAACGTCCCAATTAATTGCCTAATCAATTCTCTGCGCCTTAAACAGCTCCTATTCTGAAAATGCATGGATTTGAAGACGCGCCGTGTATACTGTGATATGCTGCCTGGCTTTCCGATGAGAGCAAACATTGTTTATTGGTCTAAGCGAGGATTTGGACGATTCACCCGAGTTTATTAGCAAGAATGAATGTGCACTGCAACCTCTTTTAACAATAGGTGGCGCTCCAGAGGACAGCCAAAGTTAATTGACCGAGTCAGTTGTCAGTCAGTCAATTAGCAGCTAAAGAATTGCAAGAGGTATGATGAAAAGCCCCTTTGTAATCTTCTACGGACAGTCACTTGTCGGTCTGTCAATCCTGTTAAAACTCTCCCCTAAGAGCAGGTCTAACAGACCCCGTAAAAGGGGCAAACCAGTATAATAACCGCCAATTTGAGGGTTTCGCGTCTACCCGGCCGTCTAGCACGCCCCGTAAAAACGGCCCCCTCATCGTTTTTTGCTGTTTTCGACTACGGGGCGGGTCGTCGCCCCCTACTTGTGCGGGGTGGGAGCGGGGATAGTGGGCGAAACCAGCATCGCCCACTCCACTGCGCGCGCATTTCGCAGCCAACCGCCGCCGCCGACCGATCTCCTCCCCCGCGCCCTTCCCGGCCGGATCCCGCTGCCATGGACCGTCCGCAAGAGCCGACCGCCGGCGATGCATCTCCTCCGGCCGCGGTGGTCGATGTCGCCGTCGGAGCTGCGCCGAACGCCGCGCGGTGTCGGCCATGATCTCCGCCACCATCCCGTCGAAGAGGAAGAGGATCCCGAAGCAATTCTTCGAAGCACCTGCACCAGCGCGTCCGCAGCAGCGCGGCCGCAGCTTCGCCGGCCATAGCCCCGCCGAATGCCAAGAAGGGGGCAGGATGAAGACGAAGGCGGCCGGGCCGAGGGGCGTCGCGCCGGCCAAGGTGCGGACAAAGGCAATCAGCCGCATCGGCCTCGCGCCTCCACCGCCCTCCAAGGCCACGCCCTCTCCTCCTCCGTTCCGTCCGATGCGCCGCCCGCGCGCCGCCATCCACCATGGACGTAGACAAGGTGTTCGATGTTGAGTCCACAACATCCTACTTGGACATGCTCAACGGTTCCGCGGTGAATTTGGACGCTGGTATTGATGCATTCGATGCCGAGTGCAACGTTGAAGAGATTGATGAGGAGGAGGAGGATGAGGGGGACGAGGAGGAGGTGGTTGAGGTTGATCCGGCTGCTGCCGGTTCTTCGTCGACGCCGAAGCCACGCACGGCGAACTACAGCGAGATCGAAGACGCCATCTTGGTCCGTGCTTGGAGCAAGGTGGGGATTGATGCGTGCACCGGAGTGGACCAAGGCGGCAAGTGATATTGGCAGCGCATTGAGGATCTGTACCACCAGCTGAAGCCTCGCACGAAGAGCATGGAGGACAGATCCTACCGCTCCCTTGAAGGCCGATGGAACATCATCAAGCCGGCATGTTCTCGTTGGAGTGCTGCCATGGATCAAGTGGCCGACAACCCCCCTAGTGGATGCGTGCCAGAGGACTATGTAAGTTCTCCTTGTGTTGATGATGTGCTATCCACATTATGTGTTGATGATGTGGAAACATCTCCTCATACTATTGTTGTGCAGCCCAAGTATGCTCAAGCACGGTACAAGGACATGGCCGGCTCTAAGAACAAGGAATTTCAATTTCAACATTGCTTTTCCATCCTTCAACATCTTCCTAAGTGGAAGTTGCGGGACAACGAGCCAAAGTGCAAGAAGGAGGCACTTCTCACCATGGATGATGAAGCGGAGGACATGAGTGGGAGAAACACCGGCAAGCCCGAGGGCAACAAGAAGGCCAAGGAGAGGGTCAAGGTAGAACTTGAAGCAGCTAGCTTCCGGGAGAAGTTGGATCAACTCATGAAGTCCAAGGAGGCATTGACGATGAAGACGTTGGAGACCAAGCTCATCATCACCGACAAGAAGAGTGTGGTGAAGCTTGCCAAGGTGCAAGCAAGGAAGGAGCTTGACATGAAGATGATCGCAGCCAAAGAAGCCAAGGCCATGAAGGAGCTCTTGGCCGAGGAGAGGGAAATCATGATGATGCGCACCGACGGCATGGACGAGGATCAGCTGGCGTGGTGGAAGGAGACCAAGGCGGACATCATTGCGAGGAAGAAGGCTGCGCGTCAAGCTCGTGATCAAGGTGAGTCTCCGGCGAGCGGTGGCGCCGGTGGTGATGGATCCGTTGATGGTTGATCACATTTGGGAATTCCGTGGCTTGAACATTGCCTATGATCGTGTTGTGATGTTAAAACTATGAATTATGCATCACATATTTTGGATGTGCTATGTTTGATGTGAAATTGTTGTGCAAATTTCTGTCTAAAACCCTGTTTTGAGGGGCCAAAAACTCGGGCGAGCTAGCAGAGCCCGTATCCCCACCCCGTAAAACAGAATATTCTGTTTTACGGGGTGGGGATACGGGCTCTGCTAGCTCGTTCGAGTTTTTGGCCGGCGAAAACTGGATACAGGGCCCTTTACTCGTGTTATACGGGGCGAAAAAATACGGGGCCTGTTAGACATGCTCTAAGGGTATCTCCAGCGGGGGCGAGCGTCCGCTCGGCCCGAAAATACGTCTGGTACCACCTCCAGCGGGGCGACGCATAGTAACCGGGGTGTCCACGGCGACGCAAACGTAGCCCAAATATGCATCATGTTTGCGTCTTTGCGGACGCTGCGTGGACGCAGCGCTCGTCCGTCCGGCCCTCGCACGGGCCCGCCTGGCAGGGGCACAACTGTTTCGTCTTCCGCGGAATTACTTACAGGCGGCGCGTTGCAGCCTTTTCAGGGCCGCGTTAATGGCGCGCCTCGGCTTCCGCGAGCGTGCACAGCTGGGCGGCGTCGCAGTGGCAGGACATTGAAGGCGATATGGATTCCGAGCCTCTTAAAGGGCCACTGCCGGCGCACATTTCCCCGACCACACCATTGCCAGAACCAATACAATCCACCCCACCGACGCCATGGGGAAGAAATGCTAGCCCAACCGCAAGACCAAGAACAACCACGAGGCTAGCGGCTCGCGGTCCGGCAAAAAGCCACGGATCGGGTGGTACGTCCGCATCGACTTCGCGCGCCGCCTTTCGGAGGAAAACCGGCCGGTGCCATGGCTGGACGCAAACCTGCCTGGAGGAGGCTGGTACCACAACTCCAGGCGCGTGCCGGTACCCCAGTGCCGCGCGAGGGCCGAGAGCGCCGGGACGAGGTGCGCCGCCGCCGAGCCATCTTGCCGCCGGATCCCCAAGAAGATTCGACGTACGCGCTCAACTCCTACAAGGATCTCCTTAGGAACGTGGGAGATCGATGCGCGCCGCCGCGCTAGCTACCTCGGCGACGTCGAGTACTTCGACCGCGAGATCACCGCGGAAGAAGATGAGAACGACTAGGAGGACGCGGACGAGGACGAGGACGAGGAGGAGGACGAGCAGGTGGAGCGCGCATAGTACGACGACGACGACGGCGGGCCGGCGTGGGATCCGGAGACCCAGCCGCCGGACATTACCGAGGAGGAGGCCATTGCCATGGCACTGGCCAACAGCGAGCGCGACGAGCTCAACGAGCTCGCTTTGTGGGACGGGCTCGCAATCCAGCTCCACGAGTCCGCGCTGCTGCAGGGTTGGCCGGCGACTCTTCCGACCACGCTGACGCGTTTCGGCGACCGCGCTCCGGCTGCTGCTCCGGCTTGGGATCCCTGGCCACCTTCACCACAGCCTCCTGCGCAGGCGACGGCCTGGCCACAGTTGCCGCAGCTTGCCCTACCTCCTCCACCGCCGGCGTACCAGCTTCCATGGCCGACGCCGGAGTTCATCGACCTCGTCAGCGACGACGACCAGTAGGTAGTGTCTAGGTTTTTTATGGCCTTTTTATGTTTTTTATTAATGTAAACTATGACTTTATGAATGGGAAAAAATTGTGCGTCGTTCCGCTAGAGCCACCCCCGTCGCAAACGGACGCGCGGACGATTTCGACCATTTCGCCAACGCAAACTGGGCGTCCGAAATACGTCGCCCCACTGGAGATGCCCTAATACCAAGTCTGATTGTAACCTAGGATCTCCGTGGTGCTCACATGGAGGACCTTTTGTCCCGGCTGGTAACCGGACCGGAACTAAAGGTTCCACAATTAGTCCCGCATAATTGGTCCCGGTTGAAAAACCGGGTTAAAGGCCCTTACGGACCGCGAGACTGAATGCCCTGCTCTCCACTAGTGACGTTTTTCAATGTCAACGAACAAATACCATACATGGAAATTAAAGACCTTATATCAACATCCGTAGTAATAGTGGTACTGCTATTATGTGCAAGGAAAACTTTAAAAAAAAATCACATGTTCACTACCCACGATCTCGCAGATTTCATGAGGTCAGACAGAAGAGAGAACTGATGTTGTCATCCAGGACTCCAGGAGTTTGAATATTATCTAGATGTACTCCTTACTTTTTAATCGAGGGTCGTTTTAGGCCCCAAATACTCCGCTGGCGGCCTTGGGGTAAGGACATAGTCGACGAAGAAAGACACGACAGCCATGAACTTGTCGAGCTTGCTCCCCTTGGATATCTCGTCCACTTTCTTTTTTTCATCTCCACTGCGACACGCGTCGCAGTTCCACTCGACGTGCTTCTCCTTGGACTTTGTGAGGAAGGCTTGAACGTCGGCGAACTTGGCTTTCTTGAGAGTTTCGGCGCCTCTGTACGAGTCGACGAGAACAATGGAGGCGTCGACCAGCTTCTGGCTGCAGTTCCAGAAGCAGTCCGTGACTGCTGCGGGAAGATTGCCGCCTTTGGCGCGGTATGCGAGGTATGTCTCGTCGCGAGCGGTAGATGACGCGTCCATGAGAAGGGGGACGGCCTCGAAGATCGCCTGCCCGGCGAAGTCGTCCACGCTGGGATCTTGCGAGTCAGGGTAGCTTCCGTTGTGGCGCGAGAGGACGGTGTAGCAGGTGTCCGGATGAGGCGTGGTGTCGCACGTCCCCTTGAGCGTAGTAAATCCATGTACCCAAGTACCGCCGGCGACGACAACACTGAGGAGGACGAGGAGGGCAATGGAGAGCTTCGCCATGGTGGGTCAACTGATGTATTAATTGTGTCTCGTAACGTGGAGGTGAGGGCAAGAGCTAGCTAGACTCCATCCATGTGTACATAATAATATAGGCCGGCAAACCGTGGCACCAATGGATGGCCGCATGCCTAGCAAGGCAGCTAATTTTAGCTTTCAACTTTTAGCATCACATCAAACAATGACCACACATTTGTACACTGAATGGCAAGGGGTTATAAGACATGAACGGACAGAGCAATCGCCACATACACTATATGCACATATACACACACGCCTAAGTTAACGGACTAGGAAAATCCAACGATACCTTAAGCTCGATTTATTTTGGGAATGGATAGCGTAGTCCTGGCCTATCCATCAAGTGATGCGCAAGTTTTTTTTATTACGTAGTCCGAACTATTCAGTACAGTAGATATATTACAATAACTGGTTTGAATGCCCGTACGCTATATTCGGTTAAACAAAGTTAAACCCACATAACAAAGCGAGTGACAACAAAGGATAAGCCATACACAGATCGATTGCATTGGCCCGTTCAACAATTTGTTCTTTCATATATTAGGTACATATTAATATTTAAATTTAGACAAATCTTCGCCATCCTTTTACGGACGGGGGAGTATTAAAATTCTTGAGCCCAATAATCACTCATCGTGCAAGTGGGAGAGTAAAAAAATACCATGGATTCCAATAATCGCTCATCATGCTAATGTGTGCGAGAACGGGACATGACAAGCGAACCCTCATCTCATGTGTAAATATCACCCGATTTGGACATGTGAGCATGCACTTCAAGAATAAGAATATTCCCATGATGCAGCATTTGTGATATTAATATTATCGGGAAAAAATACCATGGTTGTTGACATTGAAATTCAAACACTAAACAATGTGGCCATCTTAACATAAAGATTCATACCCGCAAAATTACAAGAGAAAAAAGTAAGCAACAGAAAATGTGTCATTGTATATGTTGTCCTCACTTTAACGCCAAAGATCGACTTATCCGTGATCGTCGTTTTTATAGGATACAATCATCATTTTCTTGCTCTTATGGAATAAAGTAAGCAACAGAAAACGTGTTCAAGATGCAGCAATGGAAATTAGTCACCCTAGTTGTTCACACGGACAGAAATAAGAAGTGGACATATACTTTTTTTTTCCTCTTCAAAGCGGTTTCAGCAAGTTCAGGCTAACGTACCATGCATGTGAAGAAAAGTGGAGTAAGTGTATCATTTTGAGCAGGCATGCACCCTTCATTTGTGCCAAATGAAAAACTAATGGCAAATGTCAATTCTGACCATGAGCATCGAAATTGACCAAAAAAAGGGTAATACCCACTTGAACCGATATCAAGCACCAAGCTCTAGTGTACATCATCATCTTACTGAACCCAGTGTACAAAAAAAGGAAAAATAGATGAGGCTCTAGAAATTGAGTAAAAAAAATCACACTTCTACTGATGTGGCCTAAGGGCTAGGATGTGCCCAGAACCCACGAATTTGACCAAGTGAGTGGATGAATGAGGGGGGAGAAGAGGAAGAACACAAGATCCGATACAAACACACACACACACAACCCAACACAAACCAAATTTACTCCCTTGGTAGGTTAGACCAAGCCAATCGAACCACTTCTTAGAGAGACCCTTGGGTAGAATCTAACAAGTGGGAGATTGGTGTTGGAGATCTCAACTAGAACTTGGATGAGAGAGGTGATAGCCTTGAATCATCCATGAAGAGTAGAAATCCCTCAAGAGTGCCTTGATACAAAGAACATAGTTCTAGGGAGACAAAGCTCGAAGTAGTTTAAGCCTAAATCTTGTCTAACCCTAATGGAGGTGGGGGAAGGGGTACTTATAGGCCCAGATCCGTCCAGGGGTAGAAGGGGCATTACAATAAAGTATTTATGTCCATAGATGATAAATAGACAGTTGAGATGCAGTTGACTTTGGTGGGGCCGGCAGTGCCGGCGTGCACGGGGCGGCAGTGCCGGTGTACTTGGGGCGGCAGTGTCGGCCCTGGCTGCTTCAGGCGACTCGGGCGGTAGTGCCGGCTGGCTCTGGGCGGCAGTGCCGGTGATGGCCGGCAGTGCCGGGGTGCGCCCACCGGCAGTGCCGGCCAGGTGGTGGCGGCAGTGCCGGCCTTGTGGTGGCAAGCGGCTGGAGCCCTTCTCCTTCTTCTTCTTCTTCTTCTTCTTCTTTGGTCTTCCCTTCTTGTTCATGAGCAACGAGGCTTGTTCCCCTCCCCCTCCTTCGCTCCCTTCGGGTCCTTGACGAGATTGGTACCTAATGACATATAGACATAGGTATGAGGTAGCAATCCGTCCAAGGTTATGTCGAGTTCAAGTGTAGAAAGGAGTGAATTCACCTTATCATGTATGGATTTCACTCGGGCTCGGGTCATTGGTTCACTTGGGGGAAACATTGGCCATGAGGTAGTTTCGTCCTTGAGCGGGGCTGCATCATCTCCCCCCCCCCCTGGGGAAGAGTCGTCCTCGACTCTTGTTCCTCCTCATGTCCATGATGTGGTGAGAGAACCGAGATGGTGAATGTCATGCTCACCAAGTACTTGGAATTTTTGTTGTCGATGATGTAGGCGTTGATCCTTGTAGCTTGGCGAAGAACTTGTTCGTGTATTGTCGCCCTTGTATCCTTATGGATGTTCGTCGTGGTGCGGGCGTCCTTGTTGAAGTCCATGACGGTTCTGAAGTGGTGGAGAGAGAGAGAGTCGCGTCCAAAGGAGAATCGGGTAAAAGCAAATCTCGAATGGAAAACTTGGGTTTGCAAATTTTGTTATCGATGAAAAATAAGCTCGCATGCAAATAGGAAGCATCAAGTCCTTTCTCAAGGGGACATTTGGCAAAAATGGGGACAAAAAGAGTGTCGGTGTATTCAAAATTTGGTAGATCGGAAGTTTGTGCATGGAAAAGTTTCCTTTGCAAGTTGTCAAAAACGTGGTGTGTAGCGTTGTCCCAAACAAATGGAACATTCAAGAGGCAAGTAATGGTGGCCAAAATTTTCTCAAAATTGCTATGTACAATGGCAAAGCTATGGAAACTTCTAGCTTGGGAAATTATGGTTGGCGTGAGCCGGGTATGAGTATCCTCAAGTTTCAAAGAATCCATTTCAATGGCCATTGATGAAACGGCAAATTCAAAGGAGAGCAACTTTTTGTGTGAAGAGTGGCACAAGGTGCATAAGGTGTCTCTCACATGTATAACATGGTCCTTGAGATTTTTGGAGTGTATGATGATATCATCAAGACATACAACAACCATTGTGCCAACAAGATGTTTCAAGATATGTTGCATAAGACGCAAAAGGGTTGACGAAGCATTGGAACAAAACGCAAGCACGACAAGAATTGTCGGAAACACACGTGGGCGAAGGCTTTTATGAACATACCCGTGGGCATGAAGATCATGAGTTGGATGATGCCTCTCGTCCTTGCCGTCGGGTTTGGTGCGGTGAGTGGTCTTCGTGTTGAAATCCTTGTTGGGGTAGCTCTCTAGTGCTCGTGTCGTGAGCTCATGCTCCGTAGAGGTTGAGATTGCCATTCTTCTACCTATACACACAATAGTCAAAATAAAGAGTGTGTGTGCATGGTAGGTGAACACATTTATGACCCACAAGTATAGGGGGTGTATCGCAGTACTTTCGATAAATAAGAGTGTCGAACCCAACGAGGAGCAGAAGGTGTTGACAAGCAGTTTCGATGAAGGATTCACTATAAATGCTCACAGACAAGTATTCAGGGGGTTTTAATATAGCAGATGAATAAAGTACAAGTAAGTAAAATGCGAGAGTAATAATTGCAGCGAGTGGCCCAATCCTTTTTAGCACAAAGGACAAGCCGGTTTGTTTACTTACAATGACCAAACGTTCTTGAGGACACACGGGAATTTAGTCTAGTGCTTTCGCTTCATATAGCTAATTAATCTTCATTGTTTTGATAAGTGTTGTGTGGGTGAACCTATGCTAATGCACCGCCCTTCCTAGGACTAATAAATACTTGTGATTATACCCCTTGCAAGCATCCGCAACTACAAGAAAGTAATTAAGATAAATCTAACCACACCTTAAACTCGAGATCCTGCTATCCCTCCCGCATCGATATACCAAAGGGGGTTTAGGTTTCTGTCACTCCGCAACCCCGCAATTAGCAAACGAATACAAGATGTATTCCCTAGGCCCTAAATGGTGAAGTATCATGTAGTCGACGTTCACATGACACCACTAGAAGAATAACACCACAACTTAAATATCATAACACTGAATACTAACCAACATAATTCACTACTAACATTTAGACTTCACCCATGTCCTCAAGAACTAAAAGAACTACTCACGAGACATCATATGGAACATGATCAGAGGTGATATGATGATGAATAACAATCTGAACATAAACCTTGGTTCAACGGTTTCCCTCAATTGCATCAATAACAAGTAGAAATCAATACCGGGAGAGTTTCCCTATCAAACAATCAAGATCCAACCCTAATTGTTACAGCGGTGATGAGGTGCAGGTGGAGATGGCGGTGATGATGATGGAGATGATGGTGATGATGAGGGAGATGATGTACAGCTCGATGACGATGACGATGGCGTCGATTTCCTCCGGGAGGGAATTTCCCGGCGGATTCAGCTGCCGGAGAGCTCTTTCTCTCTGGTGTTTTCCGGCAGGCCCGTGACTTCGCGACTATCCTCCGAGCTTAGGTTTTCGGACGAAGATTTACGAAGGAGAGGAGGGAGGGCTGGGCCCTCCTCATAAGGCGGCGCAGCCTTGGCCCGCGCGGCCTATGAGGTGGGCCCATGGCGTCCTCCTCCTCGGCTCCCTTCCTGCCCTTCGTCTTCTGAAAAATAGGATTTTTCATATAATTTCCGTCAAGTGTTGATCTTCCGAAATATTGCATTCTGACGCTTTTCCAGCAGAATCCTGACTCCGGTGCGCGATCCTCCAATAATCATGAAACATGCAAAATAGATGAAATAACATAAGTATCATCTCCAAATATGAAATATATCAATGAATAACAGCAAATTATGATATAAAATAGTGATGCAAAATGGACGTATCAACTCCCCCAAGCTTAGACTTCGCTTGTCCCCAAGCGAAACTGAACTCGGTAAACAAGACCACATGTTTATGGAGTGAAGAGTCGATAAATAAAATACGGACAAGAAGCATCATATTCATTCACACAAGACATTCTAGTGAACAACTTCCTCATATAATTCAACTTGAAACAAGTAGAAGTAAATCACAAATAAAGGTGCATAAGAAATCATAATTGCTGATGGCAAACTTCGTTCTTGGTCAGAGAACAGTTAACAGATTATGCTTATCTATTGAGCAGCGCTCTCATATTAAAGCTTATAATAAACTTGCATACCCAATCATAGTAATCTCCTCATAATCATTGATAACTTTCAAAGCTATATTCATTCAGATAAAACTTGTACTAAACAAGGAAGAGTAAAAGACATGATGAAATAGATCACAATATAGATGGTTGGATCACAACAACTCAATTGCTTGCTTAAGATGGAGGGAAATAGGTTTACTGACTCAACATGAAAATAAAAGAAAGGCCCTTCGCTGAAGGAAGCAGGGATTAAATCATGTGCTAGAGCTTTTTAAGTTTTGAAATCATATAGAGAGCATGAAAGTAAAGTTTTGAGAGGTGTTTGTTGATGTCAACGAATGGTAGTGGGTACTCTAACCCCCTTGCCAAACAGACCTCCAAAGAGCGACTCCCATGAAGGACGTTATCTCTACCAGCAAGGTAGATCATCCCCCTTCTCTTTTGTTTACACATGTACTTTAGTTTATTTAAGGATGACACTCCTCCCAACCTTTGCTTACACAAGCCATGGCTAACCGAATCCTCGGTGCCTTCCAACAATCTCAAACCATGGAGGAGTGTCTATTGCAAAATTAAGTTGCTTACCGATGAATCAGGGCAAAACATGTGAAGAGAGTTATTGATGAAGGTTGATTAATTGGGGCTGGGAACCCGTTGCCAGCTCTTTTTGCAAAATTATAGGATAAGTGGATGAAGCCACTAGTCCATTAGTGGAAGCTGCCCAACAAGATTGAAAGATAAAACACCACATACTTCCTCATGAGCTATAAAACATTGACACAAATAAGAAGTAATAGCTTTTGAATTATTTAAAGGTAGCACATGAAGTATTTACTTGGAATGGCATGGAAATACCACATAGTAGGTAGTTATGGTGGACACTGATGGCATAGGTTTGGTTTGAGGGTTTTGGATGCACGAGAAGTATTCCCTCTCGGTACAGGTCTTTGGCTAGCAAGGTTAATTAGCAAGCATAAGAGTTGAGGGAAACAAACAAATATACATGTGATAGAAACAATCATGCATCTTACTTGTAAACACAAACAATTTTAACTTCAGAATACTAAGCTAGGAACTAACAAGAAAGATAATAGCATATCTACATGTATTTCCTCTTCTCTACTTAAAACTCAAAGTGTTGTTGGTATTGACCAATGCTAAGTTTGCCAAGACCAAATAGATTTACTCAATGCTCCCAAAGTGATACCCATACTAACAACAAGATCAATCATATAATAGAGATTGCAAACTAAAATAAGATGTGCAATATGTAAATGATAAGACTTCTCATTAATATTCCATAACGATAACTCACACCAAGGGATACATAGATAACAAACTAAAGAGAGATACTTCCATACCGCAACACATATTATATGATAACTTTCCTACTCATGATATGACACTACTTGAAAGTAAAAAGGTAAAAGATAGTGATGATGTGATACCGCGGCACTCCCCCAAGCTTGGAACAAACCAAGGGGATGCCAATACCGATGATGAATTACTTCCTTGGTGGTGAATTCTTCCCATCATCAGACTTCCAAGGAAGAGGCTCTCCATCAACAAACGACATCTTGGTCTCGGAATCCTGAAACTAGCATAGCTTATGTGTTTAAACCTGTTTTCATACTCACAGTTTTGATTTTGAACATCATAGAGTTGAGCTTGGAGTTTGTTGGTGGTGTCGTGAAGTGAGAGGATATCGTTCCACAGCTTTGCAGTCTCCTTCTCGTGTTCATCAATAAGTTCAGACACGATCTTGTGGAAGATGTCCACTTCACGCTCAGCCATCTTCTTGTAGTTAAAGACCTCTTGTTCTAGCTTCTCCATCCTGTCTTCCAAGTTTCCTTCTCCCTTAGGACCCCGGACATCTTCAATCTGCAACTCTCCATTGACGAGCAACAATTCCTTGGGGTGCATCTCCAACTCGCTCATGTACGGGTTGACAACGTCCTCAAGGAAGCTGTCCTTCGGAGTTCCCGACGAAGACATGGTGGCTCTAGATCCGATGCAGATCCTGGCAGAAACAGCTCGAAACAAAACACGACGAGAAAACAATATACGGACCTCCAGGGGTCCGGGGGATTATATTGCAGATATTTTTATGACGAAAGGAAAGTACCAGGTCGAACCAGAGTCGGAGAGAGGCAACGAGGTGGCCTCCTCATAGGGCGGCGCGGCTAGGCTGGGGCTCGCGCCGGCCTGTGGGGGCACGCCCTCGTGCGTCTCCTCCACTCCGTTTCGATCTCGTAATTTTTCATATTTTCCAAAAGTTGCAAAAACATTGTTCGAAAAGTTAAACGCGGACTTTTTCTTACCAGAACTGTTACCTATTCAAAGTCGAACTCTGCACTGTCAACTTGGCCTTTGATGAAAGCTTCCGGAGTTACCACTCGAATAACATCAACATCTTCATTATAAGAATCACCGAGATATAATGCTTGAGTCTTTGTCCATTCACCACTTGTGTGGCATTACCTTGCAGAGAGCTAATTTTAATTTCTCCTGATCGATACACCTCATCAATGACATATGGTCCTTCCCATTTTGAGAGTAATTTCCCTGCAAAAAATCTGAGACGAGACCGATACAATAGGACTTTATCTCCAACATTAAATTCTCTTTTGATAATTCTTCTATCATGCCATTTCTTAACTTTCTTTAAAGAGTTTAGCATTTTCATAAGCTTCACTTCTCCATTCATCTAGAGAACTCAATTGTAGCAATCTTTTCTTACCGGCAAGTTTAGGATCTTTATTTAGTTCTCTTAGCCCAGTAAGCTTTGTGCTCTAGTTCTAAAGGTAAATGACAAGCTTTCCCATAAACCATTTTATACGGTGACATACCCATGGGATTTTTATAAGCAATTCTATAAGCCCATAGTGCTTCCTTCAATTTAATAGCCCAATTCTTTCTAGATTTATTAACAGTCTTTTGCAAGATAGATTTAATCTCTCTATTTGATAATTCTACTTGCCCACTAGTTTGAGGATGATAAGCGAAGCAATTCTATGATTAATACCATATTTAGCAAGAGTTTTTCTAAAACCACCATGAATAAAATGAGAACCTCCATCAGTCATAATATATCTAGGAACTCCAAATCTAGGAAAAATAATATCTAAAAGCATTCTTAAAGAGGTCTCACCATCAGCACTTTTTGTAGGTATGGCTTCCACCCATTTAGTAACATAATCAACAACAAGTATATGAGTGTTACCTTCTGAAGAAGGGAAAGGACCCATGAAGTCAAATCCCCAACAATCGAATGGTTCAATAACAAGAGTATAATTCATAGGCATTTCATTGCGTCTGGAGATATTACCAACCCTTTGACATTCATCACAAGATAGGATAAACTTTCTTGCATCTTTGAAGAGAGTTGGCCAATAAAAACCTGATTGTAGAACCTTTTGCGCGGTCCTATCTCCGGCGTGATGTCCTCCATAAACACTACCATGACATTTACTCAATATCTCTTGTTGTTCATATTCAGGAACACATCTTCGCAGAATACCATCCACTCCTTCTTTATATAAGTGTGGGTCATCCCAAAAATAATGCCTCAAGTCATAAAAGAATTTCCTCCTTTGCTGAGCTTAAAAGGTTGGAGGCAAGTACTTGGATACAATAAAGTTAGCATAATCAGCGTACCAAGGACTATCTCGCGAGCTCACCTTTATTACAGCCAATTGTTCATTTGGAAAACTATCATTAACAGGAACAGGATCATAAGTAATATTTTCCAATCTAGACAAATTATCAGCAACAGGATTATCAGCACCTTTTCTATCTATAATATGCAAATCAAATTCTTGCAAAAGAAGTACCCATCTAATAAGCCTTGGCTTAGCATCTTTCTTTGCCATAAGGTATCTAATTGCAGCATGATCAGTATGAATTGTAACTTTTGAATCAACAATATAGGATCTAAACTTGTCACAAGCAAAGACTACATCTAATAATTCTTTTTCAGTTGTAGCATAATTTCTTTGAGCAGCATCAAGAGTTTTGCTAGCATAATGAATAACATTCAATTTTTTATCTACTCGCTGTCCAAGAACAGCGCCTACAGCAAAATCACTAGCATCACACATAATTTCAAAAGGCAAATTCCAATCAGGAGGTTCAACTACAGCAGTTGTTAAGGCTTTCTTTAGAGTTTCAAAAGCTTCCTTACAATCATCATCAAAAACAAAAGGTACATCTTTTGAAGAAGATTAGTAAGAGGCTTTGAAATCTTAGAAAAGTCTTTAATAAATCTCCTATAAAACCCAGCATGACCAAGAACACTACGAATACCTTTAACATCCCTAGGATAGGCATCTTCTCAATTGCTTCAACTTTAGCTCTATCAACTTCAATACCTCTCTCGTAAATTTTATGTCCCAATACAATTCCTTCATTAACCATAAAGTGGCATTTCTCCCAATTAAGAACAAGGTTAGTTTCTTCACATCTCTGCAATACTTTATCAAGGTTTCGCAAGCAATTATCAAAAGAATTCCCATAGACAGAAAAATTATCCATGAATACCTCTACAATATTCTCACAAAAGCCATGAAAAATAGCAGACATGCATCTTTGAAAAGTAGCAGGAGCATTACATAAACCAAAAGGCATACGCCTATAAGCATAAGTTCCATAGGGACAAGTGAAAGTGGTTTTCTTGATCTTTAGTTTTAACAGCAATTTGTGAAAACCCAGAATAACCATCAAGAAAGCAAAAATGAGTATTTTTAGACAACCATTCTAACATTTGATCAATAAATGGTAAAGGGTAATGATCTTTCTTAGTAACTTTATTAACTTTTCGATAATCAATGCACATTCTATACCCTACAACTACTCTTTGAGGGATGAGCTCATCATTATCATTAGGCACAACAGTCATTCCTCCTTTCTTAGGAACACAATGCACGGACTAACCCATCTACTATCAGCAATAGGATATATAATACCAGCTTCAAGAAGTTTTAATACCTCATTCCTTACCACATCCTTCATCTTCGGAATTAGACGACGTTGATGTTCAACAACAGCTTTGCATCATCTTCCATATTGATAGCATGTTGGCAAATAGAGGGAGAAATCCCCTTCAAGTCATCAAGACTATAACCAATAGCTCCTCGGTGTTTCTTCAATATTTCCAATAACCTTTCTTCCTCAATATCTGAAATCTTAGAACTAATAATAATAGGATATATTTTCTTATCATCAATATGAGCATACTTAAGATTATCAGGCAACGGTTTTAAATCAAAAACAGGATCTTCCTTTGGTGGTGGTGTTGTACCTAAATCTTCAACTGGCAAGTCATGTTTAAGAATAGGTTGACGAAGGAAAATTTCATCAAGCTCATTTCTTTCTTCCCTAAAGACTTCACTCTCACTATCCTCTAAATGTTGCTGCAAAGGATTATTAGGAGCAAGAGCAATAGACGCACACTGTTCAACTCTAAAATCATTATTAGGCAAATCAGCTTTATAAGGAGTTTTGGCAAATTTAGAGAAATTAAACTCATAAGATTCACCAGCAAATTTAGTCATAATTTTTTCCTTCTTGCAATCTATAACAGCTCCACAAGTATTTAGGAAAGGTCTACCAAAAATAATAGGACAATACTTACTAGCAGCAGAACCAAGTACCAAAAAGTCAGCAGGATATTTAATCTTACCACATAGAACTTCCACATCTCGAACAATACCAATAGGAGAGATAGTTTCTCTATTAGCTAGCCGAATAACCACATCAATATCTTCAAGTTCACAAGAACCAATTTCATGCATGATCTCCGTATAAAGCTCATAAGGAATGGCGCTAATACTTGCACCAATGTCGCATAAACCATAATAACAATGATATCCAATTCTAACAGAGAGCATAGGAACACTGGCTTTCCTAGACTTATTAGGATGCGAAACAATATTAGAAGCATCTTCACAGAAAATAATATGACCATCTTCTACATTTTCAGTCACAAGATCTTTAACTATTGCAACAAGCAGGTTCAACCTTTATTTGTTCTTCAGGTTCTATAGGTCTCTTTGCACTTTTATTAACCGCACTAGATATAACAGTACTCCTTCATTTTAGCAGGAAAGGAGTTTTTTCAATATAAGCTTCAGGAAGAATATGATCAACAGTTTCAATTATAGCACATTTATTTATAGATGAATCAGTTTTATCTTTATAAGGTTCATGATACTTATCAAAATTCTTCCTAGGCAATTCAAAGTGAGAGGCAAAAGCTTTATAAAAATTGGCAACAACTTGAGAATCAAGACCATAAGTAGCACTCATATTACGAAATTTATCAGTATCCATAAAAACTTCAATGCATTTATAATCATAGTTTATACCTAACTCTCTGTCTTTGTCGTTCTCCCATCCTTCAGTATTCTCCTGGATCCGATCAAGAAGTTCCCTTTTAAACTCTTCTTTGTTGCGTGTAAATGATCCAACAAGAAGTATCCAGAAAGTCTTATCTTGAAAAAGACCTTGCATAGAAATTATCAATAATAATATTACCAGGAAGCTCATGAATGGGGCATTTGAGCATTAAAGACTTCAATCTCCCCCATGCTTGGGCAATACTTTCTCCATCATGAGGCCAGAAATTATATATGTGGTTCCGATCTTTGTGAATTTCACTTGGAGGATAGAATTTGGAATAAAATAAAGGCACAATGTCCTCCCAACCAAGAGAATCCCTATTCTTCAGCAATTTATACCAGTGCGCTGCTTTACCAGACAACGATATAGAGAATAGTTTCTTCCTAACTTCATCCATAGCAATACCTGCACATTTGAATAACCTGCATAATTCATGTAAAAACAGTAAATGGTCACCAGGATGGATAGTTCCATCCCCTTCATAGCGGTTATCCACAACTCGTTCAATAATTTTCATAGGTATTTTGTATGGAACCTCTTTCTCACCTGGCGCCTCATCCACTACCTTTGCGTAGTAGTAGATTTTCCAAAGAGGAATTCAAGAGAAGACCTCTCCATAATGAATTATAGCAGCAGGCAGAAATAAAAACAGCACGTACAGTAAAAGTTTCCCTTACCAATTCCACTTACCAATAGCGCTTCACTCCCCGGCAACGGCGCCAGAAAATAGTATTGATGACCCACAAGTATAGGGGGTGTATCGCAGTACTTTCGATAAAGAGTGTCGAACCCAACGAGGAGCAGAAGGACAAGCTGTTTTGATGAAGGATTCACGTAAATGCTCACAGACAAGTATTCGGGGGTTTTAATATAGCAGATGAATAAAGTACAAGTAAGTAAAATGCGAGAGTAATAATTGCAGCGAGTGCCCCAATCCTTTTTAGCACAAAGGACAAGCCGGTTTGTTTACTTATAATGACCAAACGTTCTTGAGGACACACGGGAATTTAGTCTAGTGGTTTCGCTTCATATAGCTAATTAATCTTCATTGTTTTGATAAGTGTTGTGTGGGTGAACCTATGCTAATGCACCGCCCTTCCTAGGACTAATACATACTTGTGATTATATCCCTTGCAACCATCCGCAACTACAAGAAAGTAATTAAGATAAATCTAACCACAGCCTTAAACTCTGAGATCCTGCTATCCCTCCTGCATCGATATACCAACGGGGTTTAGGTTTCTGTCACTCCGGCAACCCCGCAATTAGCAAACGAATACAAGATGTATTCCCCTAGGCCCATAAATGGTGAAGTATCATGTAGTCGACGTTCACATGACACCACTAGAAGAATAACACCACAACTTAAATATCATAACACTGAATACTAACCAACATAATTCACTACTAACATTTAGACTTCACCCATGTCCTCAAGAACTAAACGAACTACTCATGAGACATCATATGGAACATGATCAGAGGTGATATGATGATGAATAACAATCTGAACATAAACCTTGGTTCAACGGTTTCACTCAATAGCATCAATAACAAGTAGAAATCAATACCGGGAGAGTTTCCCTATCAAACAATCAAGATCCAACCCTAATTGTTACAGCGGTGACGAGGTGCAGCGGTGGAGATGGCGGTGATGATGATGGAGATGATGGTGATGATGATGGAGATGATGTCCAGCTCGATGACGATGACGATGGCGTCGATTTCCCCCTCCGGGAGGGAATTTCCCGGCGGATTTCAGCCTGTCGGAGAGCTCTTTTTCTCCCGGTGTTTTCCCCCCACCCGCGGTTCCGTGACTTCACGTCGGAGCCTTTTACGAAGATGTACGCGAGAGAGGAGACCGAGGGGGCTGTGGGCCCCCTCCTCATAGCGCGGCGCGGCCGCGCCGGCGCCGCGGGTGGCCCATGGCCCTCCTCGGCCCCCCTTTTCCTTCGTCTTCGGAAAAATAGGATTTTTCATATAATTTCCGTCAAGTGTTGATCTTCCGAAATATTGCATTCTGACGGCGCTTTTTCCAGCAGAATCCTGACTCCGGTGCGCGATCCTCCAATAATCATGCAACTTGCAAAATAGATGAAATAACATAAGTATCATCTCCAAATATGAAATATATCAATGAATAACAGCAAATTATGATATAAAATAGTGATGCAAAATGGATGTATCACACATCATCCATCATGATGTGCCATGTCTTGTGCACATCACCATTAGTGTCAATCAAGCTTTTATGAAATGCATGGCGAGTGTGCATATGGCATGAATGTGCATTTGTGGTATGTGGTAACTTGGAGTCATCAGAAGTTGAGAAGGCTATGGGGGCCATCTCGTGGACAATGAAATAAGCATTTTTGCATAGCAAGCATAAGAATGAGCAATTTGTGACAATCTTGGATGCAAGGATTATGGAGTATTGCAAACATTTAGGGCAAAGCATGCGAAAACTAATGTCCTCATTGTGAACAACACATGTGAAAGAGTAAGTTGTTCTCATATTGTAATCAAGAGGAAACAATTCATCATGCGTCATGATAGTCTTCTCATGAACAATCAAATAAGCATTCTTGCATACCAAGCATAAGAAAGAGCAATTGTTCACAATCTTGGATGCAAGGATCATGGAATAGTGCAAACATTTTGGGCAAAGCATGCGGAAGCTAATGTCATCATTGTCAACAACACATGTCAAAGAGCAAGTAGTCCTCATATCGCAAGCAAGAGGAAACAAGTCATCGTGTTTCCTGTCCACAAGGGGGATCATGGTCTCAGCAATACCTTTGGTTTTACCTTGGTAGTCCGACTCATTTGATGTAGGTATTGTGGTAGTTGTATGCTCCACATGGTTGACATCGTCATCGTCATCGAAGCATAAGGTGTGATGTGATCTTCTTTCACCATGTACATCTTCTTGTCCATCATCGGCGCTTCAACATCCATGGAACCTAGTGCATCATGAGGAAACACAAAGGAGGGAGAGGTTAAGGTGTTAGCAAATGCGATGGCCTCCATGGACCTATCAACTACCTCTCACAACTCACTCGGTGTATCACTCATCTCCTCCAATTGGAAGCACTCAATCTCACATATGAGGTGGAAGTCGAACTCACTATCGGTAGCACTCAAGTGGGCTAAGTGGCTCTCATGCTCACATGGGATTGGTACCAACTCATCAATCAAGCATATAGGAGTAGGCTCGAGTTTCTCATCTCCATGCGCCCCCATTGGTGAAGGGAGAATCCCATGCTCGGATCAACTTCACCCTTGAGTTGGCCTTGTCGGTCTTCATCTTGAAGTGTGGGCGCCATAGGCTTCTTGGTGGCTTGGGTTTGTAGCTCGTCGAAGTGGAGCATCTCAGCTCTTGGCGATGTGCATTGCCATGCCATGTGACCCTTGGCCTTGCATACCTCACATAGGAGATTGGGACATTCCCGTGGAAGGTGGCCTTGTTGCTTGCACTTGTAGCATCGGAGTCCATAGGCATATGACGAGGTAGGGGTCATTGTGGTGGTAGCACAAGAGGTAGAAGTTGCCTTTCTAGGATGGTCCTCTTGATGTGCCCTCTCCACCCTTGGAGTGGTAGACACCCTAGGATGGTGTTTGTCGCCTTCATGTCAAGGATCTCGTCTTCGTGCTTCATCACCATGTCTTGATGGGTGTCGTCGAAGATCCTTGGAGGATGTTGGTCGATGGCGATCATGAGGTGGCTTGTGGCGGCGAAGATCATGTGGGGACGTATGTCGATGGAGACCATGAGGTGGTAGTGGTCGACGACTATCATGAGATGGTGTGAGTCGATGACAGTCCTCGGCATGCCTAGGAGATGGCTCACGTGCCTTGGCATGTTGTTGTTGGTGCCTTGTTGAGCTTGGAGAGGAGTGTCGATGACGATCATGTTGGGGACGCTCTTGATGATCCATATGACGAGGTCGATGTAGATGATCATGTGCATAAGCATTCTCATGGTAGCGCCAACTTGAAGATCCTCTATCTTCATATGTAGCTCCATTGGCCAAGCGGGGGAACTTGGGAGCACCGGTGTTGTTCATGGTGGAGTCGAGGTGAGGGTCCACCATGGTGTCGATGTCGTACTCGTGGTGGTGCTCCACCATGTCGTCCATGCTTGTTGAGCCATTGTCGATGTAGAGCTCCTGGATGACGTCCTCGTGGTGGTGCTCCACCATGTCGTTCATGCTTGTTGAGCCATTGTCGATGTAGAGCTCCTCGAAGTCGGTCATGTCCGCGATGCTTGTGGAGCCATAGTTGGTGTTGAGCTCCACATGCTCTTCCATATCCGCGATGCTTGCGGAGCCACAGTTGGTGTCGAGCTCCACACGCTCTTCCACATCCGTGGTGCTTGCGGAGGTATCCTCCTCGAAGTAGTCCATGTAGTCCGCCATATCCTGTTCTTCACTATCCATGTTTGCACGACAAAAGCTATATGGTGGGTGTTAGTGGAAGAAACTACCGTCAAGTCTCACCTTGAAGTGATAGAATTGGGTCAACTAACTAAACCAAGAGATAATTCAATTTGTGTTGGGTACACACACAAAAACACACGCAAAAGCTAGCAAATATGGTGGTAGGTGAGGATGGTGGAAAGCCAAAAGTCAAAATCCGAAATCAAGTTTGTTGTTAAGAGTGGGTAAGCTCCAAAAATAAAATGTCCAAAAGGTGATCACGGAAACACGAATGATGTGGAACACACACACGAGATGATTGGGGTTAGTGCGACCAAGGAATGAGCGGAAAAACAAGAAGATCCACAAGTAAGGTGGTGCTCGGTGTCACACTAACACAAGGAGAGACAAAGCTTTGGTTGCAACAGGAGAGACAACAAGATTCACACGCGGCCTCTCTTCTCTTCTCTCTCTTTTGCTTAAAAGCTTTTACTTTTTGTATATGGTGGCACTTGCACTCTTTTGTATCTATGATGGCACTTGTACTCTTTTGTATGTATGGTGGCACTTGCACTCTTTTGTATCTATGATGGCACTTGCACTCTTTTTGTGCTTTTCTTTCTTTTTCTCGCACTATGTTAGCGTTAGCCTCGCTTTTGCTATTTCGGCACACACGAGTACTTGCTTAGAAGCTTGACTCCACACTACACACACACCTCACAATTGGGGCCACTTGCAATATCTCGCAACACTTGATAAGCAATGCTCGATAGGAAAGGTCGCAAAAGGAAGAGGGGTTACAAGGTGGGTGAGGGGGGCAAGTTATACCTAGATGAATATGTTAGGCGGTGTCGGAACACACAACTTGTGATGATGTCGATGATGGTGTCGTAGTTGCGCCGGAATCCGGGGTGCTGAAGGTGTCGCCGCGGTGTTGATGTAGACGCGGAAACTTGATTGACAAACCTTGCACTCCAAAACGGAAACCGAGCAAAATAAGTCAATGCCCGAAAATTTGGGTCACGACGAGCGATCGAAGATGTCAAAATTTTGGAGGCGAAAAATTTCGGAAACGGTGTCAAAATTAGAGTCACTATGAGAAGGGATAACTGTCAAAGTTTGGGGTCAAACGGGCGCCGGAAAGTTGTCAAAATTTGTGGCAAAAATGTGAGCACATAGCCAGTACTCCCGGTGTGGGTTTGACGGCACTGCCGTGGTGCGCTGGCCGGCACTGCCGGGGTGGGGCGGCCGGCACTGCCGGTCCTGGTCGAGCGTGGATGGGCTCGGGCGAGGCTGTCTGCGGGCGCTGTTGCGTGCGATTGGTGGCTGCAGCAAGATGGTGGTGGCGCACGGAGAGATTGGCACAGCGGCCTGGGGGAGCTGGGGCGGCCGAGCACGTGAAGCTCGAGTGGGGGGCAGGCCTGGCCTGCGGCGACTGGTGGAGGAGCAGGCGTGAGCTGGGCGGGTGGTGGCCTTGGCTTTGCGCGCGAGCAGGTTGGGCAGCTCGGCTGGTGGCTGTTGCAGGCGCGTGCCTTGCGTGGAGATGGCCAGCGAGCGGCGGACGTGGTCGAGCGCCAGGGCCCGGAGCGGCGCGCGGCCTGGCAGCAATGTGGGGCTCTGGCGAACGGCGGGCCTACTGGTGGTGGGGCGCGCTGTTTGTGGTGCGGCCTGCGCGCGGTCGTGGTGTGGGGGTAGAGGCTGCCTACTAGCGGGAGCGGTGGTCGGCGGCGATGTGGGCCAGGCAGCTGGTGCTGGGAGCGGGGCAGCGGCAGGTGGTGGTGCTCGAGCGGCAGTGCCGCCGAATATAGGCCGGCAGTGCCGGCCAGGCAAATTCGAGGATGAACTCGACGAACAGCCACGGAAATTGACTCGAAAAATCTTCAATTCACAGAGATATAGAAGGAATTTGACAGCGAAAATTGGAGGGGATGTAGATCAACCGTAGGGACATGAAATCCATGGATCAAAACCACTAAAAACGCAACAAAATCACAGATCTGACCAAAGGCAATTTAGGGCTATTTTTGGGGAATTTTTGGGGTGAAATTGGATGGATGGGGGTCAAATCCGGGCTAACCAAGAGCTGCTGATACCATTTGATGTGGCCTAAGGGCTAGGATGTGCCCATATCCCACGAATTTGACCAAGTGAGTGGATGAATGAGGGGAAGAAGAGGAAGAACACAAGATCCAATACAAACACACACACACACACAACCCAACACAAACCAAATTTACTCCCTTGGTAGGTTAGACCCAAGCCAATAGAACCACTTCTTAGAGAGACCCTTGGGTAGAATCTAACAAGTGGGAGATTGGTGTTGGAGATCTCAACTAGAACTTGGATGAGAGAGGTGATAGCCTTGAATCATCCATGAAGACTAGAAATCCCTCAAGAGTGCCTTGATACAAAGAACATAGTTCTAGGGAGACAAAGGTCAAAGTAGTTTAAGCCTAAATCTTGTCTAACCCTAATGGAGGTGGGGGAATGGGTACTTATAGGCCCAGATCCGTCCAGGGGTAGAAGGGGCATTACAATAAAGTATTTATGTCCATAGATGATAAATAGACGGTTGAGATGCAGTTGACTTTGGTGGGGTCGGCAGTGCCGGCATGCACGGGGCGACAGTGCCGGTTGGATCGGCAGTGCCGGTGTACTTGGGGCGACAGTGCCGGCCCTGCCTGCTTCAGGCGACTCAGGCGGCAGTGCCGGCTGGCTCTGGGCGGCAGTGCCGGTGATGGCCGGCAGTGCCGGTGAAGTTGGGCTGGCAGTGCCGGGGTGCGCCCACCGGCAGTGCCTGCCAGGTGGTGGCGGAAGGCGGCTGGAGCCCTTCTTCTTCTTCTTCTTTGGTCTTCCCTTCTTGTTCATGGGCAACGAAGCTTGTTCCCCTCCTCGGCTCCTTGACGCTCCCTTCGGGTCCTTGACGAGATTGGTACCTAATGACATATAGACATAGGTATGAGGTAGCAATCCGTCCAAGGTTATGTCGAGTTCAAGTGTAGAAAGGAGTGAATTCACCTTATCATGTATGGATTTCACTCGGGCTCGGGTCGTTGGTTCACTTGGGGGAAACGTTGGCCATGAGGTAGTGATGAGGACATCCCTACCACACTACCACCTCCGTCATTACCAAATGAAGATGAACCTGCTATGAAGCTCAAGTCCAATGAATTCAGGATTGGACCTATTACAAGAGCTCGTGCGAAGCTACTTAAACAACAGGTGAACTTGTTCCTAAACGATACTTTGATTGTTCAGAACTTTATACTACCTAAGTCCTATTACTTATGTATCATCAGGTATGAAGAGGAGACAAGCATCACATGAGGAGGAGAGGAGCAGCAGGACGTGAAGATGGACGTGGAGCTGGACAAGGAGCTGGACATGAAGATATCTCATGGACTCGCGAGGGAGGAGCGGGAGGCATGCGCGAGAGGAGAAGACGAAGGCCAGGCCGGCCCAGCACCCGGTCGATCGCCGCCACGCCGCATGCCCGGTCCCTGCCCGGTCCGACCGGGCAGTCGGATCCACCCGCGCCAACCGGCGCCACGCCGACCGAACCGGACGTTATCAGACACCCCGAGCCGGCTGCCACCCGGTCCCCGGCCCGGTTTGAACCGCCAGCCCGGTCCCAGGTCGATCGCCCCGACCGGCCGTGTCCGAAGTCGTCTCGACCGCATCTATTCGGGTCGGTTATTTTCATACTTTTTCCTGAGGTCCCCCGACGCCTATATAAGTGCCCAGGACGCCCCTAGCTGCTTTAGACCACGTTTAAGATAAACCCTAGTTCTTAGTTGTTTGCTCGCAAAACTATTGAATTCCTACACCATATTGCTTGATATTGTGTAGATCTGAAAAGTCTTGTGTGATCTGTCGTTCCATTGGGAATTAGACGGTTGCAACTTACCGCTTCGTGGTCGGCGGCTACGTGCGCAAGTGTGTGGAGTTGCGAATATCTTGCAGGGTGAGAGCTGTTGCATTGGCGACATGGACCAATCGAAATATCTCGTTGCGCCATACAAGTTATCATCCACTTCATCAAGTTACCTCCGCTGCAATCACCCCGTGATCATCATCACCACCGTTACTGAGAATATCGGGCCACCCCTTATCATCTTGGTATCAGATTCTCGGGTTCCCTCGGTAAGCCATCCACAATTCACCCCATAGTTGAGTTGTGAGTGTTTCCTATCCAGAAAAAGCAAAAAAAAAATTAGCATTAGGATTTGCCATAGCTTTAGATTGCACTAATTTCGAGTTTTAGTTGCTTTTCGTAGTTGTTTTTGCGTATCTTTTTCTTGCATCTAGTATTGGGGATGCCTATGTCATTAGGGTTTGAGTCTCTATTATTATCTAGTTTCAGTTTTGTTACTCCGAGTCCACATAGCGTACAGTGTGCTTGTTTCCAACCATAGATACAGCCTATCGATATAAAGTGACTAGGAACTTCCCTAGAAGAGACTAGTTTTACCGCTCGACAGGCTGCTCATTAGGGTTTTGGTGCTTTGCATATCTTGTTGGCCGTGTTATCAAAGAGTTGTGTCATAAAATCAAAAAAAATTTGAAAAGAAGCAAAAAGAGCTACATAGCTGCGTTACAAAAGAAAAATCCAAAAAGAAAAGTGAAGTGCTAGTAGAATCAAGTGAAGGCCTAAGTTTACTTTACTGCACCCGTAGTTGAGCAATCTTGTGCCTGTTTTGTTGAGCTTTGTCTCTCCAGTGCATTGCAACCTTTCCTCCATATAGTTGCATTGCCACATTTATCGCCTTGTGTGAGTATCATTGGTTGTCTACGGTCAGCGCTAGAGCTTGTTATTGGTGCAAATAGGTAGCCTACCTACAACCCCACATATACCCTACTTTGCCGTGTGATTTGTTCTTATACCCTTGATATTCGCTTCGCTACATCCGTGCACTAGTTATTACTACAAGTGGTAAGCAATACTAATTCACTTTGGAGCGGTAAGATTTCTTTTCTTATCAGTTTTGAGTGAGTTGTGAGAGTACCACCATATATTTTTGATTTAGTGCACTAATCTACTAACGATGTCTGCTAGTGATCATAAACTTGTTAACCAGGAAAACAAGAGTGCTGCAGATATCATCACATGGAGGGAGTTTGAGGCTCTTCGTAATGAGATGCGACGTGAATTCCGCGCTCAACACGATGTGCTTAATGGGACGGTTCAAGAGATCTCCCAAAAGCTGAATACTACTAATGAGACCGTCACTGCAATGCAAGATAAAATGACGGATATACAGCGCACTCTTCGAACTTTGACAATGTCTGTTGAGAATCTTACAAATCAACAGCGACAACAAAATGAAGACGCTGATGAAGCACCTGGTCGTGGTGATCGTCCTCGAGGTTGGGCTCCACTTGGCCGCAATGGTCGTGGACAAGATGAGGAAGATGGATTGGGTAAGCCCAAGTTTTCAATACCCAAGTTTGAAGAACGAGCATGGTGCAGTGGTGTCTCGGGACGGATGTAGTGTGATGGACTCGCGCAGGATGGTGGAGTCGTCTAGCGCCGTGGCGGCATCGATGGCAGGCCTGGCATGGTCAATGTGAAGATCTCTCTTGAAGATGGAGTCGAGGAAGACGGCGGTAGCAACTTCTATGGCGTAGGCGTTGGCGTATGCTGGGAGTCTGGTTGACTGGATGTGCTTCTCATCTGCTATTGGGCGGCCTGGGAAGGCATTTGGTTTTTGGTTGATGTGAGGTGGTGAATTGTCACCCCCTTCATCCCTCTGTAGGTTTAGCGAGGTGGCTTCGTGTTTGATCTTTTGTATTGCTCTTGTAAGGTGTTGTGAATAATCTAATAAAAAAGTCGTGTGCATCCTTTCCATAAAAAAGTTTCAAGGAGGAGCTGATGTTGAAGAATACCTCACTTGGGAGCTCAAGATTGAGAAGTTATGGGGTTTACATCCACATTATACTGAAGAAAGGAAGATAAAGCTTGCTTCTTCTGAGTTTGATGGTTATGCTTTGCGTTGGTGGGATCGATATGTGAGTGCTCGTGACGAAAATGGTGAGCTGCCTATTACCACATGGTGTGCTATGAAGGCGGCAATGACTGAGCGTTTTGTGCCCACAAATTATTTGTGCACTATATTTGATAAGTTGACTCTTCTGAGACAAGGTGTGAAGACTGTTGATGAATACTACATGGAGATGGAGATGCTCATGCAGCGTGGCCGTGTCAAAGAATCCCTTGAGATGACAATGACTCGCTTTCTCAATGGTTTGAAGTATGACATGAAAGGCATTGTTCGTCATTACAGTTACACTACTATGAATGAGTTGCTACATCATGCAAGAGAAGCTGAATCACAGTTGGCTGACGAAGCAAAGATCAAAGGTTGAGCTTCAGGAGCTGGGCATTTCACACCCCGCGCGCCCCCTTCCACGGCGCCGGCACCTTCGACTCGCTCCGCCCTTACTCTACTCCACCTAGCAAGCCGGTCTCCAATGTGTCTAATGCAAAGAAGTCCGAATCTGCTGCAAGTACGAGTGGTTCTAGCGTGTCTACCGCGCGCAACCGTGATATGGCTTGTCATACATGTGGTGGCAAAGGTCACTTCAGGAGAGATTGTCCTAACCGCAAAGTCATGATTATCAATGAGGACAATGAGTATGAGACTGGAGATGATGTTGATCCTAATGCTCCAGAAGATGATGACTATGATACTGATGGTGAAGATGCATATCCGTCTGATGCTCGCACCATTGTTGTGTCGCAGCGTGCTCTTAATGTGTTGCCGAGTACATCTACTCAACGCTGCAATTTGTTCCAAACAAAGGCTTTAGTTGGTCCTGACAAGGCTTGCAAGGTCATTATTGATGGCGGGAGTTGCCGCAATTTAGCAAGCAAGGAGTTGTGTACCAAGCTGAAGTTGAAGTATCTACCGCACCCGCATCCATACTATATTCAGTGGTTGAGCGACAATGGTGAGATGAAGGTAAACCACATGGTGCGTGTTGAGTTTGCTATTGGACCGTATAAGGATTGCATTGATTTTGATGTGGTTCCTATGACGGTGTGTCACCTACTATTGGGTCGGCCTAGGCTCTATGACCATTCTGTGCAACACAATGGCCGTGCCAATACATATCACTTGGAGTTCAAGGGCAAGAAAATCAACTTACAGCCTATGACACCACAACAAATTGTCAATGAATCTCGTCAGAAAGTTGAAGTAAACTTGAAGGATGCTTCTTTAGATAGGCGAGAGAATTGTAATGTTGTGAGTGATATAACGAAAAGTGAGAGAGTGAATTCCTTAGTCTCATTAGCCACCAAAGAAGACATGAGAGAATTTAGTGAGGATCCTACAACCATGCCTCTTGTGCTCTTGTACAGGGGTACGGTTTTGGTTTCTAACGACATGACCCCTCTTCCTCTTGGTGTTTCTAATGTTTTGCAGGAATTTGGCGACGTGTTTTCGGATGAGGTACCCGCAGGACTACCACCATTGCAAGGTATTGAGCATCAAATCGACTTGATTCCCGGAGCTTCGCTACCCAATCGGGCACCATATAGAATGAACCCCGAAGAGATGAAGGAGATACACAAGTACAAGCGCTACTCGACAAAGGTTATATTCGCATAAGCCTTAGTCCTTGTGTTGTTCCTGTTATTTTAGTTCCTAAGAAAGATGGTACATGGCGTATGTGCGTCGATTGTAGAGCTATAAACAATATCACTATTCGATATCGTCACCCTATTCCCCGTTTAGAGGATATGTTAGATGAATTGAGTGGTGCTGCTGTGTTTTCTAAAATTGATTTGCGTAGTGGTTATCATCAAATTAGGATGAAAGAAGGGGATGAATGGAAAACAGCCTTAAAACAAAATTTGGTTTATATGAGTGGTTAGTAATGCCTTTTGGTTTGACTAATGCACCTAGCACTTTCATGAGACCGATGAACCATGTTTTGCGTGAATTTATTGGCAAGTTTGTGGTTGTGTACTTTGATGACATATTAATCTACAGCCGCAATGAATCTGATCATACTATACATATTCGACATGTTTTGCAAGTGTTGCGTGATAATAAACTCTATGGTAATCTCGAGAAGTGCACATTTTGCAAAGATAAGGTCATATTTCTGGGTTATGTTGTCTCTCATCATGAAGCTATTCAAAATTGGCCTACTCCCATGAATGTGAGTCAAGTTAGAATTTTTCATGGTCTAGCTGGGTTTTATAGAAGATTTGTGCCCAACTTTAGTACTATTGCTGCACCTTTAAATGACTTAACTAAAAAGGGTGTAATTTTTGAGTGGCGCGCAGCCCAAGATCATGCTTTTGATGAACTAAAGAGATTGTTAACTTCTGCACCGTTGCTTGCACTTCCTGATTTCAATAAGCAATTTGAGATTGAATGTGATGCTAGTGGTATTGGAATTGGTGGTGTGTTGATGCAAGAGGGTCGCCCAATTGCATATTTTTCTGAGAAACTTTCTGGTGCTAAGTTGAACTATCATATATATGATAAAGAATTGTATGCTTTAATTAGAGTTCTTGAGGTTTGGCAACATTACTTGTGGCCAAAAGAATTTATCATACATTCTGATCATGAAGCTTTAAAATAGCTCAGTCTACTTTGCATAAGCGTCTTGCCAAGTGGGTTGAGTTCATTGAGTCTTTTCCATACATTATTAAGCATAAGAAGGGAAAAGATAATATTGTTGTTGATGCTCTATCTAGGAAGAATATGCTATTAACTCAACTTGATGTTAAAAATTCCTGGATTAGAAGTACTATGTGATTTATATGCTACTGATCATGATTTTGCTGAACCATATCGCTTATGTGCTCTTGGTAAAGCATGGGAAAAGTATCACATACATGATGGGTTCTTGTTTAGAGCTAACAAACTATGTGTTCCAGAATCGTCTGTGCGTTTGCTCTTATTGCAGGAATCACATGCTGGAGGTTTGATGGGTCACTTTGGGCGTGAGAAGACGCTACTCATGCTAGCTGACCACTTTGGCCAAAGATGATGAGATGGGATGGACATGTATGAAAGAGATGCATTACTTGCAACAAGTCCAAGTCCAAGCTGAAGCCTCACGGTTTGTATAATCCTTTACGGGCACCTACTACACCATGGGAGGATATAAGTATGGATTTTGTGTTGTGTTTGCCGCGTACTAAGAGAGGCCATGATTCTATATTTGTGATAGTGGACAGATTTTCTAAAATGTCACACTTTATTGCCTGCCACAAGAGCGACGATGCGTCGCATATTGCTAACCTGTTTTTCAGGGAGATTGTACGTCTACATGGAGTCCCGAAGACTATTGTTTCCGATCGTGACGTGAAGTTTATGAGCTACTGGAAGACACTGTGGAGAAAGCTGGGAACGAAGCTACTGTTCAGTACTACTTGTCATCCCCAAACTGATGGTCAAACTGAAGTGGTGAATAGAAGATTGTCACAACTGTTGAGATCCATGATCAAGAAGAACCTGAAGGAGTGGGAAGAGTGTTTGCCGCATGTGGAGTTTGCTTACAACAGGGCGGTACATTCTACCACGGAGCTATATCCTTTTGAGGTGGTGTATGGTTTCAAACCCATTACTCCACTTGACTTGTTGCCTTTACCCATACATGAGAGAGTTAATATGGAGGCATCCAAGAGGGCAGATTTTGTGCGAAAGATCCATATGAACACTAAAGAGTTGATAGAGAAGAAAGGCAAGAGCAATGCTGCAAGTATGAATAAGAAGCGTAAGGAGATGTTGTTCAAGGCTGGTGATATGGTCTGGGTACATTTTCCCAAGGATAGGTTCCCGAAGCCGCGGAAGTCTAAGTTAAAGCCTCATGGTGTTGGTCCTTACAAAGTTCTTGCCAAGATCAATGATAATGCATACTCGATAGATCTTCCAGTTGATGAGTTTGGTGTCAGTAATTCTTTCAATGTCGTTGATTTGACACCATATGACGGAGAAGACCTTGGAGCGTCGGTCGACGCCTTTTGAAGGGGGGAGATGATGAGGACATCCCTACCACACTACCACCTCTGTCATTACCAAATGAAGATGAACCTGCTGTGAAGCTCAAGTCCAATGAAGTCAGGATTGGACCTATTACAAGAGCTCGTGCGAAGCTACTTAAACAACAGGTGAACTTGTTCCTAAATGATACTTTGATTGATCAGAACTTTATACTACCTAAGTCCTATTACTTATGTATCATCCGGTATGAAGAGGAGACAAGCATCGCATGAGGAGGGGAGGAGCAGCTGGACGTGAAGATGGACGTGGAGCTGGACAAGGAGCTGGACATGAAGATATCTCATGGACGCGCGAGGGAGGAGCGGGAGGCATGCGCGAGAGGAGAAGACGAAGTCCAGGCCGGCCTAGCACCCGGTCAGACCGGCCGCCATGCCGGCGTGCCCGGTCCCTGGCCCGGTCCGACCGGGCGGCAGGCCGGATCCACCCCGGCGCCTGATGCGTGCAGTCGACACGTCCGTTGGGAACCCCAAGAGGAAGGTGTGATGCAGCAAGTTTCCCTCCGCAAGAAACCAAGGTTATCGAACCAGTAGGGAGCCAAGAAGCACGTTGAAGGTTGTTGGTGGCGGAGTGTAGTGCGGCAACACCAGGGATTCCGGTGCCAACGTGGAACCTGCACAACACAATCACAAGACTTTGCCCCAACGTAACGCTGAGGTTGTCAATCTCACCGGCTTGCTAAACAAAGGATTAGATGTATAGTGTGGAAGATGATGATTGTTTGCGAAGAACAAGAAAGAACAATTAGAGATTGTATTTCAGATGTAAAGAATAGGACCGGGTCCACAGTTCACTAGTGGTGTCTCTCCCATAAGATAAACAGATGTTGGGTGAACAAATTACATGGGCAATTGACAAATAAAGAAGGCATAACAATGCACATACATATATCATGATGAGTACTATGAGATTCAATCGGCATTACGACAAAGTACATAGACCGCTATCCAGCATGCATCTATGCCTAAAAAGTCCACCTTCAGGTTATCATCCGAACCTCCAGTATTAAGTTGCAAGCAACAGACAATTGCATTAAGTATGGTGCGTAATGTAATCAACACAAATATCCTTAGACAAAGCATCGATGTTTTATCCCTAGTGGCAACATCACATCCACAACCTTAGAGGTTGCTGTCACTCCCCCAGATTCAATGAAGGCATGAACCCACTATCGAGCATAAATACTCCCTCTTGGAGTTACAAGTATCAACTTGGCCAGAGCCTCTACTAGCAACGGAGAGCATGCAAGAACATAAATAACATATATGATAGATTGATAATCAACTTGACATAGTATTCAATATTCATCGGATCCCAACAAACACAACATGTAGCATTACAAATAGATGATCTTGATCATGATAGGCAGCTCACAAGATCTAACATGATAGCACAATGAGGAGAAGACAACCATCTAGCTACGCTATGGACCCATAGTCCAGGGGTGAACTACTCACACATAAATCCGGAGGCGATCATGGTGATGAAGAGTCCTCCGGAGATGATTCCCCTCCGCAGGGGCCGGAGGCGATCTCCTGAATCCCCGAGATGGGATTGGCGGCGGCGTCTCTGTAAGGTTTTCCGTATCGTGGCTCTCGCACTGGGGTATTCGCGATGAAGACTTTAAGTAGGCGGAAGGGCAGAGTCGGGGGCGTCACGAGGGCCCACACGCTAGGGCCGCGCGGCCAGGGCCTGGGCCGCGCCGCCTGGTGTGTCGCCACCTCGTGGCCCCACTTCATATCTCCCTCGGTCTTCGTGGAAAAATAAGACCCGGGCGTTGATTTCGTCCAATTCCGAGAATATTTCCTTACTGGGATTTCTGAAACCAAAACAGCAGAAACAGCGGCTCTTCGGCATCTCGTCAATAGGTTAGTGCCGGAAAATGCATAATAATGACATATAATGTGTATAAAACATGTGAGTATCATCATAAAAGTAGCATGGAACATAAGAAATTATAGATACGTTTGAGACGTATCGCGCACATGATCACTGACGATATCCATGGACATCTGATTCCCCACTGGTGTCACTGAACTGCCAGCCGCCCCAGTCCCGACCCCCTGACCGGCCGTGTCCAAGTCTGTCTCGACCAGATCTATTCTGGGTCGGTTATTTTCGTACTTTTTCAACCAGAGGTCGTCCCGGACGCCTATATAAGTGCCCAGGACGCCCCTAGCTGCTTTAGACCACGTTTAAGATAAACCCTAGTTCTTAGTTGTTTGCTCTGCAAAACTATTGAATTCCCTACACCATATTGCTTGATATTGTGTAGATCTGAAAAGTCTTGTGTGATCTGCTGTTCCATTGGGAATTAGACGGTTGCAACTTACCGCTTCGTGGTCGGCGGCTAAGTGCGCAAGTGTGTGGAGTTGCGAATATCTTGCAGGGTTGAGAGCTGTTGCATTGGCGACAGGGACCAATCGAGAGATCTCGTTGCGTCATACAAGTTATCATCCACTTCATCAAGTTACCTCCGCTGCAATCACCCCGTGATCATCATCACCACCGTTGCTTACTGAGAAGATCGGGCCACCCCTTATCAGGTAGTTTCGTCCTTGAGCGGGGCTGCATCATCTACTTTGCATATTCCTACAATCGATTCAAGAAGAACTGAACTTATCTCAGAGACTTGCATTTTTTCCCATTACTTCATTGATGAAAAAGCCCTATTAGGAACTGTGGACATGAATAATAAAGAATTGAAGCATACAAAATTAGCTAGAAAATTCAAGAACATGTGAGACCTATTTATGGAAGTGTCTACACAGTTGGAGAATATGACCAATGAGTTTATTTCCTAACATGGATGGCTGCATAGCCGTAGGACAAAAGCCAATGAAGTTGTGGACTCCTTGGCTTTTTTCCTTTTGTTCTTTGTATACTCCTTTTAGTTGGATACTGGATTTTTAAACGGTTGTTTGCATCTTAGCTACGTAGAGATTGGGTGTAATGCTTGAAACTTCGAGTAATAAAGCGTTCTTTATCGAAAAATATATCTTAGAATTCAGACCGCGAGATCTTAAACTAAGAACTTAATTTGATAATTTGCTACTCAATATAGGATGAAAAATCTAACGCCGTCAAGTGCCATTTTTTTGAGACGGGGATGATAATAGCACCAAAGCTTCGCCAGCAGTTGATCAAATTTTAACAGAATTGTTATTCTAGCATTATTTCTTTACCACAACTTTACTTAATTACTGATGAAACTAACATGCATTTATTTAGCGGGTTAAAGACAATGAGTGAGCGTCAGGGCACAAGCTGACACTCAACAAAGTGGTATGAGATTGTAATACTCCTACCATATATCAAAAGTGTCAATACCATGATGTGAGCTCTATCAAAAAGCTCCGGGGCTATGCTTATTTTTCCAGTTCAGCATCGATCTTAAGATCAATAGCATATAAGGAGAATACAAAGGAAAATTAATTTACAAACCTTCTTGATATTGCCGACAACGTGGGAACAAGTGTCCCCTTTCCGTCGGGCACTAACATCGAGGTCAACCCTCCTGCAAAGAATCTATGGGAGGAAGACGGCCACGAAATCCATCGATGCGTACAAGATCTACATCTTCGAGGCACCCTCAAGGGAAGAAGCAATGGAACTACCGCAGCGATCCCCCGTCAGCCGCGGCTCTTGCCCCGGCGGGGAGGGCATCGTCGGGCCTCTGCTTGCCGGGAAGTCCCCTCTAGGGTCCGGCTGGCGGGAAATGCGTTCAGGGGTGGTGGGAGTCAACCCGCTTGGACACTCGATGGCGCCATTGGGCACTGCTACAAGCAGGGCGACCGGACATATTGATAGCGTCTCGTCGCGGGCCTCTGCCCCGTGTTCTCCATGCGCCAGCCCTTTGTAACGTCCCTTTGTAGTAACTTCTAGCGACTGATGAACAACAAGTACAAGAACACCATAGAAATTATACAACAAAAAAATCCCTCAGACATCAGATTTGCTTGCTTCTTCGGATCGATTAGCTGCATTAACTATTTGTTAATTTTTTTCAGTTCCCCATTCAGTTCCACCAGATCTCCATTACGCATCATCGAAACGGCTCCTCTGTCAGCCGCGTTCTTCACAGCAAGCCCCCCCCCCCCCCCCAAATTGAGCTCCTGCCAATTGATTACTCAAAGGCTATCAATTTACACAACAATCCACTCGAAGTACCGCATTTTCTTAAGGATCTCAAAAACGGCAACATGAACCCAAGATCCCAAAATCAAGGGAATAACAATAAAATGGAGAGAAATTAGAGCAATTTGATGTGGGATCTAACCTTTCCCCCTCTTTATATGGCATGCTCTCACATTTCACGAACTCGCGTCCACGGTTGCCATTCTCATCTGTCGTACAGGTCAACCGTTTCAGAGACTCCATGCGTGGGCAGTCAAGGCATCTTGCCAAGTGCACATCACCATAGTGCGGCCATGACGAACGGGAGGCCAAAGTGAAGCTAGACATCACTCGCCGGTCGAAGAAGGGCTCCCATGGCCAGAGAAGAAGAAGAATGAGGAGGCAATGACATAGGCATAGGCACGGGGCTGGCACGGGCTCCCTTCTTGGAACGCTGACCTAGTGAAGTTGTGGATCCGACGCTCACGTTGATAAGTTGTGGGTCCCACGCTGATCCGGATAAGTGGAGAGAGGTGTCCACTACGGTCTACGGGACCCAACCCAACGCGGCCCCACTCACTAGCACGTTAGGGCAACACTAATGGTCAATGCCATTGACTAGACGGCAAGGCAAGTTTCAGACTTTGTGAGAGTTTCAGACAAGAGGTGGAAAAAAGTGAGGAAAAATTTACCGTCTAAGCAAAAGTGAGTACAACTAAGGATGAGGAACACCAAAACAGAAATCCCTAAAACTTATTAGAAGCACAATAAGCCCACATAGAGGAAGTTTTTTCGATAAAGGAGCAGCAGCCTCGGCCTCTGCATCAATCGATGCACATGGCCTTTTATTGAACGTAAAAGGACCGCATAGAGGAAGTAGATATTATTTAGACCGTCTGAGTCAGTGTGGTCACGTGTTAGTATGTTGAGAAATTAAACTCCCACGTTATTTTCAAAAATCTCTCTAGTCCCACGGGTTCACTTTTAAAATTTGAAAATCACGTTTAAAAGTTTCCTAAAATTCACTTTTTATGTGTATCCTAACAGCATGTAAAATTACAACACTGATTTTTAATTTTTTCCTGGCTACACAAATAAAACATCTGATAAATTTTGTAGTTTTGAAAATAAACACCTATATTTTCATTTTTCTTTAGTTTGAAATATAAAATATTTCGAAATAAGATTTCACGTGTTTGTACGATGCATCATTGGGTACGTCTACTTTTTGCAAATTTCTAGAACTCATAAAAATAATTTTGAAATTTTGAAAGTAAAAGGAGTGGAGCCCGGGGTTCAGAAATCCAAACGTGGTACACCTCCGTTGCGGCGCGGATGACCGAAGAAATCGTCTTCGTTCTCTCCCACCTTCCCGAATTTCCCCTTTCTCCCATGGCAGTATGGCACCCGCAAAATTCGTCAGTGACGTTCCCGCGGCGGCGAGCGACGCCCGACCTGCGGCCCGCAGCGAACGGTGGCGGGTGGCGGCGGTTCCATCAGCGGCTGGTGTGGCGAGCGCAGATCCAGCGGCGGGTTCTGAGCAGCCACGGACGCTACGAGTGGCGACGGCGCCAAGGTGAGCACTGCTCAGCACGAAGGCCATCAGTATGCATTTGGGCTTTGTATAATAATTATTGTCATTGGTTCGCATCGACAAACAGCTCCAGCGCGTTGAATCGATTCGAAGCCCTCTACCTGCTCAATCAATGTACGATGGTGATGCACGATGCTGTCTGGCTTTCCGATGATTGTTTATTGGTGTAAGCGAGGATTTGGACGATTCACCCGAGTTTATTAGCAAAATTGAATGTGCACTGCAACCTCTTTTAACAATAGGTGCCGTTAATCCAGAGGACAGCCAAAGTTAATTAACTGAATCAGTTGTCAGTCAGCCAATTAGCAGCAAACAAAATGCCAAGAGGTAAGATGAAAAGCCCTTTGTAATCTTCTCTGATGAGTCAGTTGTTGGTCTTAGCGTGATCTAGCTAGGTGTCAATCCTGTTAAAACTCTCCCCTAATACCAAGTCTGATTGTAACCTAGGATCTTAAAAAATAATCAATTAGCTTATAGTCATCGATCGAAGTGCGATGATGGCAGGCCATGGCCGGCTAATGCCAAGGCATTACGGTTAACTCAGATGACGTGGCAAGCTGAGGAATCAAGGCAAAAAGTTTGTGGAAGCTGTCTATTTAGTTATGATACTAGGCTACTGCTTGCTTTCTTTTGCCGTCTTCTCCTGCAGTACAGTGTAGTTTTCTTCTCTCCGGACACGGCTTGTCCACCTTTAGTTGCGACCTGGCCACCAGCTGCCCTCAGCTCGCCCGCATGTATCTTCTCCGTTGAGCACCTGATCTAGTTTCAAGGTAAATCTCTCCAAGCTGGTGATCAGCTTTTCTCCATAGTTATGAAGTAGGAAACTCAATAAGAACTAGAAACCAATCAATCCTATACACCGATACCGGCTAGCTTGTGTTGTTCATCCATTAGAAGCATTCCTTTCCTACAATTTCACAACATGCTATTGAGAGCGTAGCTACTACTCCAATTAACTACCATGCTAGCTTAGTGCAAAAGCCAGAAGTGCAATCTACAACTCCAATTTTACTTTCCTAAAATGATTTAGCTAGCTAGCTATCTACAACTCACAAGTTATGACATATATGCTGCAGGAGCATAACGAACTAGAGAGATCAAGTTAAAACTGAAAGTGAGCCATAACGAGCTAACTAGATGGCCACCCGAATAATGGTGAGCGCTTCTACTGGTGCTATGAATGCTCTCCTTGGTAAGTTGACCACCCTCATGGGAGAGGAGTTCAGTAAGCTGAAGAACCTACGGAAAGAAGTGAAGTTCATCAGCGATGAGCTCGGGAGTATGAAGGGTACTCTAGAGATGCTTGGAGATGTGGACAACCTGGATCCACAAACCGAGAGATGGAGAGACACACTGAGGGAGATGTCGTACGATATTGAGGACATCATCGATGACTTCATGCACCACATTGGGGAGAAAAGTAAAAATCGTTGGTTTGCTCGAAAGATAGCTCGACTCCTCAAAGAGTTTAGAGCCCGCTATCGGATTGCCAATCGGATCAAGGAAATCAAGGCACTTGTGCTCGAGACAAGTGCACGACGCCAAAGGTACAAGTTTGATATTCCCTCGTCAAGTGATGTGTCCATTGACCCACGACTAGCCACACTATATGAAAATGCAGCTAACCTTGTTGGCGTCCAAGCACCAATGCACGAAATTATCAGTTGGGTGAATGACAAGGAGAAGCAATTGAAGGTAGCATCAGTAGTGGGATTTGGAGGTCTGGGTAAAACAACACTTGTCAATGAGGTATCTCGCAGTCTCAAGGGTGATTTTCACTGTCGTGCATTTGTCTCGGTGTCTCAAAAACCAGATATTACAAAACTTATCCATAGTTTACTATCAGAACTCAGGAGTGAAACATCTTCTCAAATTTGCGAGTTCAGTGTTCTTCTTAACACACTCAGAGAGTATCTACGACATAAGAGGTACTGACTTTACTTTGTGTATTGTTGATTGTGTATGTCTTTCTCGAAAACAAAAATTTAGCGTTGTCAGCTTCTAGGTCCATATTTTATTACTTATTCCAACAAGAAACGCAAACAAACAAGGTGCATGCAAAATGTGCATGAATAGTAATTTTTTATCTCTGCTCCCACCTGATAAGACTACTAATTATTTTTAACTATAATCGTCCGCAACCTGGAAGTCTTGGTTTCATAATAAATGTCCACTAAAGAAATCTAAATTCTTATTAGTGTCAAGTTTTCACTCGACAGTTGTGCATATATGTCGTAGAGAGATTAAGTGGATGTAGCATTTTACTTACGATGGGAATGCACGGTACTTTTAATTAAATTTTCTTTGTGTATAAAGTTTTCTTGCCTTTGAACATTTTGGGATGTGGACAGTTATAGTCAAATAAAGAGTGTTTGAATAAGTTATGCTATTTGACAGGTACTTGATTATAATTGATGATATATGGAATGCAGACGTATGGCGTGTCATTAAATGTTTTTTTCCGGAAAATGGCCTTGGCAGCAGAGTAATAGCAACTACAAGAATTCAGGATGTGGCCAAGGCATGTTCTTCCCACCATCGTGATTACATTTTAAACATGAAGCCCCTTAGCAATAAAGACTCAAGAAGATTATTTTTTAGTAGGATATTTGGCTTGGAAGAAGCTTGCCCTCACCATCTCAGAGACATTTCACTTGAAATCCTCAGAAAGTGCGGCGGTTTACCTCTTGCAATCATTAGTATATCTAGCATGCTAGCCAGTGAAGGTACTCAGCAAAAAGAAAGGTGGGAGCATGTGCGTGACTCTTTGAGCTCAGGAACAAATCTCACCTTGGATGGGGTGAGGCAGATCTTGAAGCTCAGCTACATAGATCTTCCTTGTCATCTCAAGACATGCTTGCTGTATCTTGGTATGTATCCAGAGGACTACACAATAGAGAGGTCTAATCTAGAACGTCAATGGATAGCTGAAGGATTTATCACTGAAGAAAATGGACAAGATGGTGCGGAGGCTGCAAAAAAATATTTCAATGAGATGGTCAATAGGAGCCTTATTCAACCCGTAGAATTTGACAGTAAAGGATCAGTGACACGATGCAAAGTACATGATATGATGCTTGATCTTATCTTGCATAAGTCTAAGAAAGAGAATTTTTTGACTATAATTGATGACCCACAATCCATTACGCGAATGGATTACAAGCCCCGTCGTCTTTCTATCCGCTTAGATGTTGGAAGTAACGGTCGAACAATATTACCAAGGAACATCAGTATGTCACATGTTCGAACCGTTATGTTCTTTGGGAGGTCTCAGAACACACCTCCCCTGTCAGAGTTCAAGTTCCTCCGAGTTCTATTTTTTGACCTCGACCATGCTACAGTTGACCTCATTGGACTGTGTAAATTGTATCAGCTGAGGTATTTATGGATAAGTTGTTTTTGTTCATACCAGCTGCCGACACAAATTAGAGTGCTACAACAGTTACAAACACTTGATCTGGTCAGCTGTTCTAGTGTTCCATCAGATATAGTTTATCTAGCAGGTTTGGTCCATTTGAATGTTGATGCATGGCTGCCTAATGGGATTGGTAACTTGAAATCCCTGCAACATCTATGTAGATTTGATATTTTGGTGAACTCCCTATATAACATTAGGAGCCTCAGAGAGCTGACCAATCTGAGATATCTAATTATTTCATGTGACTATTATGCTGAGGACATGGACAGTCGCATGGATGCTCTACGCTCTTCTTTGGAAAGCCTTTGTAGCCTTCAGTGTCTGTTTATCAGTCTCACGGGGTTCATAGATGGCTTGGTGCCCTTGTCTCCTCCCTTGGCTCCTTACCGCCTTGAGCGACTAATTGTGTCATGGAAGTGCCGTTTTTCCAGGGTCCCTAGTTGGATGGGAGAACTCTGTAACCTCCGTGAGTTACAATGCACATTTTGTGAGCTGCTAAATGATGGTGTTGGTATCCTAGCCGAGCTGCTGTTTCTCACTGACCTTGATTTGAAAGTAGGAAGGTCCATTGGAGAACCTATTATCATATCTGGGGAAGGAGCATTCCCTGCACTAAAGCGTTTTAAACTCCGGTTAAGCAGGGCCTCGTACCTGACCTTCCAAGCTGGTGCAATGCCCAAACTCGAGATGCTGAAGCTAATGTTCAATGCTCGTGCACCAGAGCAGAACAGGATCGCCCCTACCGGCATCGAGCACTTGTTAGCACTTGAAGAATTGCACGCAGAAATTGATTGTGACGGTATTAGGGAGTCCGAAAAGTCAAGCGTAGAATCTGGATTGATGAGTGCTATCAACATGCATCGAAACCGTCCTCGTGTTATAATCGATCTTTGGGATAACAATTGAGATTTTTTTCAAGGATCACAATTGAGATTCTTTCACGGCTAATTGCTCCTTCGGCTCGGCAGCAAGCAGTTGGTATGTGCAAATTTCCACCTCCACTCTCCCAGTCTTGATACATTCTCTCGAGTTGTCTGTCTGCTGGTTTGTTTCTTAACGGGTAAAGCTCCTCAAGCTTGGTAGTACCATTTATTGCTTCGCTACCTAGTTTTCCCCCTTGCACTAGCAAAGGCTTACGTAGAAACTCCAAGTTTTTATGAATTATTATATATACCCATTTCAAAAGTGGAGATGTTCCAGTAGTAGCAAAAAACTGATTTCTGATGCCATTTCTGTGAGAATTTCTCGGTGGTGCAAAATTCGTTCAACTGTTCCTCTCGTCCAGCTTGTGTAATGTGTGCCTAGCCATGATCTCAGTGGATTTCCTTATTTTCTGCTAGACATTGTGGCGATGTAAGATTAACCCTAGAAATGAAATAGTAGTACCTAATAGCTGGTCTGAACTCCTACGCAGGCCTAATTTTTAGGGGACTGGTAACCATTTTCAGTGGGCGGCGGCATTGGTTTTCAGAAAAGGAATGGATTCAACATCTGTCATTTGGGATAACACGTTTCAGAAGATCAAAGCAATACCGCAGGAAGATGTCTCTCACAAGTCACATGTATATCACCGTAGATGGAGAAGGACTGCTGTTCTTGCCAGCTGGAAGATTGAGCTACGGATTAGCTCCATGCAACCTTTTTTTATTGAATTGTTTCTTCTCCTTATCGAATTTAGACTGTGATAATACTCTTACTTATGATTGTAATAAGGCTTGGTGATGGGCATGAGTTTGAACTCGTAACTCTTAACCCAACGAGCTTAACTGACAGAACTAACGGTCATTGTGGTCAGATCGGTCAACGAAAATCCTGACGGAGGCCACGACATGTGGCTGATCAACGTGGGCAACGCCGTTTTCAACGTTCACAGTCGCTGTTAGTGTTATTATATAATGTACAGTACATCTTGATGGCTGAAATCGCTTGGAAAAAAAATCTCAAAGCGATCACACCTTAATTCCGTTTGAGCTCGAGAGCGAAAAAATGGAAGAAGGCGATCAAAGGCTCACGCAAAATAGGTAGTACCCAAACCGGACAGCTAAATAAAGGGTAGGAGAGCGGCCGGCCAAGACAAGCAAAGCCAAGCCACACCCCTCTCTAAACCCTAGAGCCGCTGCCGAGCGTGGCCATCGGCCGCCACCAACACCACCACACCACCCTAGCCGATGTCACTGGATGACCGTTGCGGAGTTCTTCTTCTCGGAGTGCTGCCAGAGTCTACCACCTCCAAGATCTAACCTAGTCGGTCTTGCGGAATCGCCCACTTCGATCGTGTTCTTGATCACACTTCGACGCGGTGTTGCTAATCACGTACGTGTGTATACCGTGGAGGTGTTTCATGTGGGACACTTGTTCGTGAGAATGGTTCGGGGGATAATACATCTCCTCGCGACTAGAGAAATCTAGTGGCGGGGACCGACTCACGAATTCATCAACCTCGTCCTCGACAACATCTGCTGGATCGATCTACGAGGTTATGATTCGTTAGCTCCCCTCACGCACATTATCTTGGTTATGCGTAGGAAAATTTTGTTTTCTATACGCGTTCTCCAACACAAACTACATTTTATTGAGCCAGTCGATGTTTCTTTTTCTTAATATGTCCTTGCTAAAAGAATCTTGATCACAAATAATCAAATCTTTATAAAAATTTGAGTATATGGAAGAAGGAAATCATATACAGTATTATGTTAGCAAATACTGAATTAGTGAGAACCAATCTTCCGCCTACAGATAGTACTTTTCCTTTCCAACTATTTAATTGCTTTTGTAGCGTTCTTCGAGGTGTTTCCATTTAACATGTGTGAGTCTCCCATAATGTATCAGGATGCTTAAATAAATAATTGATAGGAAACTGGTCTTGCACGCAACCAAATAGTTCAACATAAAGGACAATCTCGTGTTGGGCCTCACCGAAAGAAAACAATTCTATTTTGTGGAAATTTGTTTTGAAACCTGAAAGCTGCTCCAAATAATTTTAGATTTCTCGGTTTTTCAAGGTCATGCTCATAAAGAGAATCATATCGTCAGCATATTAAAGGATAGATAGTCCATGATCCACCAGGTGTGCAGCTACTCCTTAAATTTGGCCATCATTTTTTGCTCGCTCTATGATTATGGCTAACATATCAGGCACTGTATTAGATACCATGGGTGATAATAGATCGCATTGCCTTAATTATTTTTGTTTGTTTGGAAATATCTTCCCACATCATCATTGACTTTGATGGCCACACTTCTTTCGAAAACAAAATTATGGATTAAAGCTCGACACTCATCAGAACATTTTTTTATTTTGAGAGTTGTTGAATGAAAGACCACTTAACTTTATTATAAGGCTTTTTGTAGTCAATCTTTAATATTATTCCATCTTTTTGATGTAGTATATGGGAGACCCTCTAGACGTTCATCCGTGGGCAGAGTTTCCTCACAAAAAAAAAGAGATCAAGCTTCCTTTCAAATAGCTCCCCAACGTGAACGAGTTTGTCTTTCAGAGCTTGGGATAGGAACGGAAGCCCAAAGACACGCGTTCGACATCGCATAATCCGAGGTAAGCAATTGGAAATATCGCAAGTATAACTCCTTAAACCCTGGTCTTTTTGCGCTGTCTTCGCCACATTGAAGCTGCCGCACATGGCGCCGTCGCCCTCGCATCGGTCTCCTAAGCGCCGCCGCAGTCTTGTTAGCTCTCATGAAGCCACGGGCAGCTGCACGCCTGTGCCGGCAGAAGGCTCCACAGCCGCCGCTGCGACCTTGCCAGACGATCTCATCTTTGACATCCTCTCCAGGGTGCCGGTGAGGTCTGCATGCCGATTCCGGTGTGTGTCCAGAGGCTGGTGCGCCCTCATCTCCGATCCTGCTTTTGTCGATGTTCATAAGTCTCTCCATGCCGAGCCGGCCATAGTCGTCAGCTCTGTCCACGCACATCCTGACGGAAGTCACGACCTGTGTCTGATGGACATGGGCGGCAATGTCATAAGGGTGATAAAGACCTCGCGTGCCTTCGAGTTGCTCTCCACAAGCCAGCACGACCTTATCTGCACCAGAGGTTATTCTTTCTTTGCAGATGTTGCAAGTGTGATCGACCCGGCCACCGGGAAGGTGCTTGAGGATATTTATGATGAGTCTGTAACCCGCCATATCGATATCGTCTTTGGATTCGGTCGTACCGTCCCGTCTAGTGTGTACAAGATGGTCCGTCTCTGGAGCAGGAGGACATGGGAGTGCCACATATTAACTTTAGGAGACGACACCGGATGGAGGCCGTCAGAGATGCCCCCGGTACCTGTCGCGACGTCCCCGGTTGCTGTCAATGGTGTTATGTACTTCTTAGTGTTCGAAAACCAACACAATGACACCTTACTTCCATTTGATCTCAACATCGAAAAATGGGAGAAGATGATTGAAGGACCAGGGAAAGTTGTAGGACCCAAGCTCTGGAAGAAAAGGGTAACAGTCCGCATAGCCGAGCTCAACGGCTCATTGTGTATGGTTCAATCAGTGGGGTACAATCATCAATACACTTGTTAGATGTATATATTTGTCTATTGTAGTTTTCCCATATGTTAGGGGGCTTTCATGCGACTGCATACGTACTATATATCGCGCTTTCGCCCTGGTAATACAACAAGCATATTTCCCTAACATGGTATCAGAGCCGAAATTGGTTCTCTAAATTTGTCGGCCGACGTTGCTTGTCCGTCGCCGTTCCTCTCTCCGTCGCCGTCTACTTCTCCGTCTTGGATCGATCCCGATTCTGCTCCGGCCCGTCTGCCCCCGCTCGGCTCCCAGCGCCAAGGACCGCCCGCCCCGCTCGATCTCCTCCACTCGGCTCCGTCCCGATCTCCCACGCGCCAGGATCCGCCCTCAGGCTCCGCCAGGATCCTGCTTTCCGCGTGGACGCGCCGCACCCCGCCTGGTTCGCCGCCGACGCCTGCGCCGATTCACGCGTGGACGCGCCGCGCCCGATTGAAGACGCCCGCGCCGATTCGATCTCCTGCTCCGGCCCGATTCTGCTCCGGCCCGTCTGCCCCCGCTCGATCTCCTGCTCCGCGTGATTCCTGCTCCGCGTGATCTTCTGCTCCGCGTGGATTCCATCTCCTGCTCCGCGTGGATTCGATTCTCCGCGTTGATTGGATCGATCTGCCTGCTCGCTCGCTTCCTGCTCTCCGACGGCCCGCGCGTGGTCGTGCTCTCTGCAGTTGACTTTTTTCTGAGGTAAAAAAAAAAAGAGATGTCTTCCTCGGGCTATGTTGCGATCCCTCGCTGCCCGGTGATCTTCGATGGTGCGAATTACCCTGATTTCGCTGCCTTTATGCGTGTCCACATGCGCGGTCTTCGTCTTTGGGGTGTGCTTTCTGGCGAGGTCTCCGTCCGCCACGCCCCGTTGCTCCTCCGCTCGTTGCACCGCCACCGTTGCCCTTGCCCCCGATGCTACTCGGACGGATAAGGATGCAGCCAAGAGGCCGATGACACTGCTCTGGCTGATTATGACCGGAAGGTCCAGACCACTCTACCGCCGTTGCGACTTACCGGCTGGATCTGACCGAGTACACTCTGGATTGATGAGGATGCTCGTGCTGCTGTTCTCACCTCCCTGCCTCAGTATGCTGCTGAGTTTATGGGTCTTCCCACCGCCGCTGGGCTTTTCTTCGTCGCCGGCTATCAGCCGTCTGGGATGCTCTTTACCCGTCTCGTGGTCCGTCAGAGCATGCCCTTCAGCAGGGTGATTCTACTATTGATGAGTTCTACACAGAGTGCTGCTATTTGGCGTCGCTTGATTCTCTCCGTACACCGTGTGTGCCACCTGTCCGCTGTTCGGTGCGCGCGGATCTGGAGTTTCAGCGCGTTTTTGAGTTCTTGTCGCGGCTCCGTAAGGAGTTTGAGCCGCGCCGGGCCCAGCTGCTTGCCCGTGGTCGTGTTCCGCTCTCCGAGGTCCTTGCTGAGCTTCGTGCTGAGGAGACTCGTCTTCGTGGTGCTGGTCTTCTTGAGGTTCCCTCTGTTCTTGCTGCTCGTGGCCCTTCTGTGCCGTCTGCTCGTGGACCTCCTATGCCGGCGACTTTGCGGCCTCCGGCACAGCCGATACTACCTACTCCTTCACTCCAGGGTCAGCGTCAGCCCCAGCAGCCTCGTGGTTCGACGTCACCTTTGCACCGCCTGGCAGGCCGGCCACACTATCTCTACTTGGCAGGGATCCCAGTTACGCCCGCCGCATCTTACTCGTCGTCAGGCTGGTTCTTCAGGATCTTCTGCTGTTGCGCTATCTGATCAGGACATTATCCGTGGTCTTCGTGGTCTGCTTGTGGTACAGGCTCTTCCTCGACGGTACGCTGGTTCTCGTGCTGGCTCTTCTCGGCACCGCGCGACCACCTTCTTCCACACTGAGGTACGTCATCCCCGTGGTATCTGGATTCTGGAGCTTCTTTTCATATGACCTCTGTCTTCTATTCTTTCTGCTCTTCGCTCTTGTTTCGCCTGTTCGTGTTATCACGGCTGATGGTACCTCTCTCCTGTTTCCAGCCGAGGCACCCTTTCTACTACCTCTTTCTCTGTTCCTGATGTTTCCCATGTTCCTAGTCTTAAGATGAACCTGTTTTCCGCTAGTCAGCTTACTGATTCTGGTTGTCGTGTCATTCTTGACGCTGATTCTTGTGCTGTTCAGGACCGCCGCACAGCCCTGGTTGGAGCTGGCCCTCGCAGCCTTGAGTCCCCGGGGCTCGGGAGTTAGACTGCCGCGTTCTTTCGCTGCCACTTCATCTGCGCTTCATTGCCGCTTTCACCGGATCTTTTCAGCATGGCATCATCGGTTGGGTCACCGTGGCTCCCGTTTATCGTCATTAGTTCGTCGTGGTCTTCGGGGTCTGTCTCAGAGATGTGTCTTTGCATTCGTGTCGGGTTGTAGGCTAGCCAAACAGATTCAGCTTCCCTATCCTACTAGTGCGTCTGTATCTCAGCGACCTTTTGATTTAGTGCATTCGGATGTTTGGGGTCCGGCTCCCTTCCTTCGAAAGGGGGTCATCGATACTATATTTTGTTTATTGATGATTTTTCGCGATACACCTGGTTGTTTCTTATGCACTCTCGCAGTGAGGTGCTTTCTATTTATCAGCAGCCATGGTTCGTACTCAGTATTCCACGCCTATTCGTGTGTTTCGTGATGACTCACGGAGAGTATATCTCCCAGCACCTGCGTGGTGTTCTTGCTGAGCAGGGCACCCTTGCCCAGCTTCGTGTCCCGGCGCCCATGCTCAAAATGGTGTCGCCGAGCGTAAGCATCGTCATATTCTTGAGACTACGCGTGCTATGATGATTGCTTCCTCTCTTCCGCCGCATTTCTGGGCTGAGGTCGCTACGTCGACTTACCTCATTAACATTCAGCCTTCTGCTGCCCTTCAAGGTGGCATTCCTCTCGAGCGTCTTTCTGGTTGCTCTCCAGATTACTCGACACTTCGTTTATTTGGTTGCGTTTGCTATGTTCTTCTCCCTCCTCGCGATCGCACCAAGCCGACCGCTCAGTCTGTTGAGTGTGTTTTTCGATACAGTGATGAGCATAAGGGCTATCGCTGTTGGGACCCCGTTGGTCGTCGGATGCGCATCTCTCGTGATGTCACGTTTGATGAGACGCGTCCATTCTATCCTCGTCCCACCTCGGGTACTTACCCGGTGGATGATATCTCTTTTCTTCTTTTCCGGATGCACCCCCTTCCCGTCTCCTCCCCCTCCTAGTCCTGATGCGCCTCCTTCGGCGCCAGCCTCTCCTCCGTCTAGTCCACCTAGTACTCCTCGTTCTCCGGTTTCGGATCCTTCTGATGTTGTCTCTTCTTTCTCTTCTTCTGATGAGTTATCCTCCGCTGATGACCTTCCTCCTTCACGGCCTGTTCGTCGGCGTGCTCCACTCGTTACTCTCCTAGTCGTATGGTCTTTCTGTCGTTTCCGAGCCGACTTCTTATCGGGATGCCGAGCGCATCCCGAATGGCAGCTTGCCATGGCCGAGGAGATCGCTGCGCTTGAGCGCACCGGCACTTGGGATCTTGTTTCTCCCCTGGTGTTCGTCCTATCACGTGTAAGTGGGTCTATAAAATTAAGACTCGCTCGATGGATCTCTTGAGCGCTATAAAGCGCGTCTTGTGGCTCGTCAAGAGCACGGCCGTGACTATGATGAGACTTTTGCCCCTGTGGCTCATATGACTACTGTGCGTACCCTTCTTGATGTTGCTTCTGTTTGCCGCTGGTCTGCCTCCACCTTGATGTTCGAATGCTTTTCTTAATGCAGCCTCCTCCTGGTATTCTGTTCCCGATGGGATGGTTTGTCGTCTTCGACGTTTCTCTATGGTCTCAAACAGGCCCCTCGTGCCTGGTTTGAGCGCGCCTCTGTGGTGACTGCTGCTGGTTTCTCTCCTAGTCTTCATGATCCCGCACTTTTCGTTCACACTTCTCCTCGTGGACGTACTCTTCTTCTTCTCTATGTTGATGATATGATCATCACTGGTGATGATCTGCGTATATTGCCTTCGTCAAGGCTCGTCTTCGTGATCGTTTCTTATGACTGATCTTGGTCCTCTTCGCTATTTTCTTGGCATTGAGGTTTCTTCCACTTCTGATGGCTTTTCTATCTCTCAGAAAAGTACATTCAGGATCTTCTTGCTCTTGCTGCTCTTGGGGATGAGCGCACGGTCGATACTCCTATGGAGCTTAATGTTAAGCTTCGTCCTACTGATGGTGATCCTCTTCCCGATCCCACCCGTTATCGCCATCTTGTTGGGAGTCTTGTTTATCTTGCTGTCACTCGTCCTGATATTTCTTATCCTGTTCATATTCTGAGTCAGTTTGTCTCAGCTCCTACCACTGTTCACTATAGTCATCTCCTCCGTGTTCTTCGTTATCTTCGTGGCACGATCACTCGTCGCCTTTTCTTTCCCCCTCCAGCTCTCTCCAGCTCCAGTGCTATTCGGATGCTACGTGGGCGATGATCCTACGGATCGTCGTTCTTTCTGCTTACTGTGTGTTTCTTGGTGGTTCGCTTGTTGCTTGGAAGACGAAGAAACAGGTCGCAGTTTCCCGTTCGAGTGTTGAGGCTGAGTTGCGGGCTATGGCTTTGTTGATTGCTGAGGTGACTTGGTTACGGTGGTTGCTTGCCGATTTTGGGGTCTCTGTTACGACACCCACTCCACTTTTGTCTGACAGTACAGGTGCTATCTTTGCACGTGATCCCAAGCATGAGCTGACCAAGCATATCGGTGTTGATGCTTTTTACACACGTGCACAGTGCAGGATGATGTTGTTGCGGTTCATTATGTGCCTTCAGATTTGCATTGGCGGATTTCTTTACGAAGGCACAACTGCAGCATGATTTCTATTCTCCAAACTGTTGTGGATCCACCATGAGTTTGAGGGGGTGTTAGATGTATATATTTGTCTATTATAGTTTCCCCATATGTTAGGGGTTTCTGCATATGTGCGCATACGTATTATATATCGCGCTTTGGCCCTTTAATACAACAAGCATATTTCCCTAACAACACTAACATATGGCTCTTAACAAACAAGGATCTATGGATCAAGGCGTACACAATCTCGATGGCTCTGACCACTCATCCATGTACGCCTTTGACGGTAACACGTGATGGTGGTAAACTTATCTTCAGTTGTATCTTTGTTGGAGATGGACTGGTGGTACGAGTCTATGATCCGCACACCAACACATGTACGACATTGTGGAAATTAGACCCAGATGTGGATAGAATAATAGGCCTTTGCGGTTTAAGCTTGGAGCGCTGTGCCTCAGCCACGACTTAGTAGTACTTGGTAAGAACATTGCCAAATTGTGTTGTATCATTATCTTATAATAAACAAGTTGTAGCTCGGCTGTAGTTTCTACAATACGATGATGTCAGCCTTTACTTACGCTTGCCACGTCAGATTTTTGCTTAGTTTAAGGAGAGAGAATGAAGGGAGAGAAGGTTGTCTTCCCTTAGGGCATGTATAATGGTCAGCTAGAGAAGGCATTAGATATAAGTCATACAATGCATTATCTCTTACAGCCATATCTAGCAATTAACATACGGCCACATGGATAAAACTTGCTTAGCAGATTGTTAAGTTAGGCTCATTGTATGTCGATTTTAAAAAATAAGCAATAATTCGATTGTGTATTGGTTAATCAGGCAGACATGAACATCCACCAAGGTTGTTGGTATTTTAATTATTTTTTCTATAGTGGCTTCAATTGTTATTTGAAGTGCCGCCGCGCCCCATGGTGACACTCTTCTGGTAATCGTTTAAAAAGACAGTGAGCATATAAATTTGTCCATATGTTCTAAATGTCACATATATTTATGAAATATTGTACTTTCTTATAGATTTGTACAATTGATTGTCCCAAATCTGGCTTTTCTTTAAAAAAAATCGTAAGGATAACATGTGTGAGTACATGTACACTGGTAGAAAAAAGGGCTTTGGTCGCGGTTCGCAACTGCCATTAGTCACGGTTGCGCAACCGGGGCTAATGAAGCGCGACTAAAGCCCCCCCCCCCCTTAGTCGCGGTTGCTTACGAACCGCGACTAAAGGCGCGTCCACGTGGCCGCCAGCAGTCCGTCGGGGCGGAGGACCTTTAGTCGCGGTTCTCCTGCCCAACCGCGACTAAAGGCCTCCGCAGGTTTAGGGTTTTAGCCCCCACCCCCTAAATCTGGTTTCTTTTTAGTTTGTAATTGTTTTATTTCTTTTATATTTAATTTTGTGTTTTATTTTAATTTTGAAGAAGTTTCAGTACACATATTCTATGGTACTATATACATGCATATGAATGTACAATTTCAAACAAATTTGAAATTAGAACCACGAAAATTCAAGAGGAATACAATATATATATATATATATTCAATATCGGATGACCATATACAATTTTGAACAAGTTTCCATACATAATTTACTTCATCCACAGTTCTACGTCCTCGTAATAGTGTTCTCTTTTAGGATGGAGGACTTCCCTCATGAACCATCCTGCTAGTTCTTCTTGAAGTGGTCGGAAGCGAGCTTCTGGACTAAGCGTCCTCCGGAGGTTATTCCTCTTGATGTTGTTTTCAGACGGCTGCCGCTCAGTGGTGTATCTCTGGATCATCTCACAAACATAGTATCCATATAGATTGGTCCCCTCTGGCTGAATATCCCCAGACACTGCCCTTTTAAATTCTAGCTCTTTGAATTCATCGACCTTTTCATCTGCGAACCGTCTCCAAACCCTACGAGGCAAAGAAAATTAAATAAACAAGAGAGTTATTAGTTACTTGATATTAGGAAATGAACGAAATAGGCCGATCGATATAGAGCGCAAATGAATGAAAATAATTACTTTTGCATCATTTTTCTCATGTCGACCCAAAGCTTTGGATTCATATTCAGAGAGTCGATGATGAGAACTGAGGAGGTGTTAAATTGAATTATTAGCAGAATCCAGTGGAACCTGCGGACACGATACATGCACAGTCATGCATAACTCATCGATTAGACATACCATGCATGGAATAAACAAAAGATAATGTGCTCAAGACAGAAACACTCACCCAAAATGGAAAGGAAATAGAATTTCACTTTTGAGTTGCTGCTTTGTAAGAAACATCCACAGGTCTTTCTCCACATCGGCGGGGAATTTTTCTAACACATATGCATTAACTATTTGTGGGTCAATGAACCCAACATCATGGATGTTCCTTATTCTGCATTCCCTAATCTTCATTCTTCATAATAGCGTACACAACAATATAGTTAGGACAATATGTATATATAGTGCCGGCAATGAACGAGATGGGGTAGAAATAAATCACTTACAGAACGTAGCAACTGATGATGGATTTGTCGAGCTCGCGCAGATTGAACAGCTGGAACAATTCACTCGATGAACTGTTATATAGTAATGTTTGAAGTGATGCTCATGTCTAACTTCCGCATAAATATATTCTTTGGCGGCGTTATTTTTTGTGTAACCCTTGTACCAACGTAGCAGATTTCGCATTTGTGGAGGTAGATCCTCTTCGTCGACGAGAGGCCCATTCTCCACATATGTAATTGCTACACCTCACTCATTGGCGCCTCCTCGAGGCCTAACACTGCACGAAGAGTCATACCTAAGTTGGTCGCTTGTTCTCTGGCACCCGTTACAGTCAATCCCTGTGCTGCCGCAGCTGCTATGATTGTGGGGTCCATTAGTTCAGCATCCGGACCGGTGGCTTTCACTATGAGCGGGGGATCGATTGTTTACTTTGTTCCCCGAGCCGGGCAACTCGTTTCCCGCTTTCTTTACTTTCTAATTCTTTCGTCCTCCAAGGCTTTCTTCCCCTGCTTCTCCGCCAACTCTTTGTTCCTCTTGAACATGAGTGCTTGCCTACGAAGTTCACGTGCATAGTCGTCGCAGATTCTTCGCGGCTTGGGCTCGGGCTCTTTTTCTTGCAGTCCGCCTTCCATTTCTCATGCTGAGCAGCCACGGCCGCCGCATTTTCCTCGACACTAAGTTCCCAAGGTCTCGGGATGAGAGGCTTCAGTGATGGCTCCGGTACCTTTGTGGTCTTAGGTACATAAGGGTCCGGGTTAATAGTCCAGGACTGCTTCTGCTTCTTTGCCGGGGGTGGATTGGGGGGCGGCTGCTTACCCGTCGGAGGCGGACTGGGGGGCGGCGTCTGTGATGACCCACAAGTATAGGGGATCGCAACTATCTTCGAGGGAAGTATTACCCAATTTATTGATTCGACACAAGGGGAGACAAAGAATACTTGTAAGCCTTAACAGCGGAGTTGTCAATTCAGCTGCACCTGGAAACAGACTTGCTCGCAAGAGTTTATCGCAGTAACAGTTTTATAGCAGTAGGAGTAGTGAAATAACAGCACAAGTGAAATAAAGACAGCAGTAGTGATTATAGTAAACAGCAGGATTAAAATACTGTAGGCACAGGACGGATGAATGGGCGTTGCATGGATGAGAGAATTCATATAACAATCATGGTAGGGCATTTGCAGGTAATAATAAAGCGGTATCCAAGTACTAATCAATCAATAGGCATGTGTTCCATATATAGTCGTACGTGCTCGCAATGAGAAACTTGCACAACATCTTTTGTCCTACCAGCCGGTGGCAGCCGGGCCTCTAGGGAAACTACTGGAAATTAAGGTACTCATTTTAATAGAGTACCGGAGCAAAGCATTAACACTCCGTGAACACATGTGATCCTCACATCACTACCATCCCCTCCGGTTGTCCCGATTTGGTCACTTCGGGGCCATTGGTTCCGCGACATGTGTATACAACTTGCAGGTAAGATCAATAAACAATGCATATCATGATGAAACAATAACATGTTTAGATCTGAGATCATGGCACTCGGGCCCTAGTGACAAGCATTAAGCATAACAAGTTGTAACAATATCATAAAAGTAACATCTACGGATACTAGGCACCATGCCCTAACAATCTTGTGACTATTACATGATCAATCTCATCCAATCCCTACCATCCCCTTCAGCCTACAGCGGGGGAATTACTCACACATGGATGGGGGAAACATGGCTGGTCGATGGAGAGGCGTTGGTGGTGATGGCGGTGGAGATCGCTTCAATTCCCTCGTTCCGGAGTGCCGGAACGGAGACGGCTCCCGAGACGGAGTTTCACGATGTGGCGGCTCTCTGAGGGTTTCGCGACTTCGACTTCTCCCGTGCGTTTAGGTCGAGGGCGAGTAGTCCGAAGGAGGGCGTCGGGGGCCCGCCGAGGGGGCCACACACCAGGGCCGCGTGCCCCCCCCCGGGCCGCGCCGCCCTAGGGTGTGGGGCCCTGCCTCCACCCGACTCTTCCTCGGGGCTCCGTGAATCTTCTGGGAAAATAGGGCCTTCTGTATAAATTCCGAGGTTTTTCCTGAAAGTTGGATTTCTGCACAAAAACGAGACACCAAAGCATTTCTGCTGAAAACAGCGTTAGTCCGTGTTAGTTGTATCCAAAATACACAAATTAGAGGCAAAACAATAGCAAAAGTGTTCGGGAAAGTAGATACGTTTGGACGTATCAACTCCCCCAAGCTTAGCTTATTGCTTGTCCTCAAGCAATTCAGTTAACAACCGAGCGATAAAAGAACTTTCACAAACACATTTGCTCATATGATGTATATATTCTCATGCTATGGCTAATACTTAAGCAGTTCATAATGTGATACATGCAAATAAGATCATCCAACAGCTATGTCAATCATGGAGAGGTACCAACAATTAATAATAAGCATCATGAATCATGTATATAAGCAGGATTGCAATGTTCATAAGAGAATATGATAAAGTGGTATCTCGCTTGCCCGTATTTGATCGGCAAAACATAAATGCCCAGGCACCTCTGGAGTTCATAGAAAGACTAGAAGTAGTGATTGTCAAAGATAAAAGCATCAAAGTTATACCACAATCAATCATATTTTGAGACAAGCATATTATACTAAGAATGACAGTTGTGCTCTCAAGATAGTTCTCAAAGAAAGAATGGAGACACAACATAAAAGTAAAAGATTGACCCTTCGCAGAGGGAAGCATGGATTAACATGCGCTAGAGCTTTTCATTTTTAAAACAGAGTAAAATTATTTTGAGAGGTGCTTGTTGTTGTCAACGAATGGTAATGGGTACACTAACTACCTCGTCAACCGGACTCCCAAGAGCGGCTCCCATGAATTATTTGTATGTTTATGTGGCACTCCTTCCAACCTTTCTTACACAAACCATGGCTAACCGAATCCTCGGGTGCCTGCCAACAATCACATACCATGAATGAGTGCCTTTTTATTTAAGTTTTATTATGATGATGACACTCCCCCAACCTTTGCTTACACAAGCCATGGCTAACCGAATCCTTCGGGTGTTGTCCAACAATCACAAACCATGGAGGAGTGTCTATTTAAGTTAATAAATTTGGGACTGGGAATCCCATTGCCAGCTCTTTTTGCAAAATTATTGGATAAGCGGATGTGCCACTAGTCCATATGAGAGTCCGTCAAAAGTAAATGACAAGGTTGAAAGCTAAACACCACATACTTCCTCATGAGCTATGAAATATTAACACAAATTGAGAAGCATTTTGAAAGTTTTAAAGGTAGCGCATGAGAATTTACTTGGAATGGTTTGAAATGCCATGCATAGGTATTTATGATGGACACTTTGGAACAACTTGGTTTTAAGGTGTTTGGAAGCACGAGCAGCGTTCCCGCTCGGTACAAGTGAAGGCTAGCAAAAGACTAGGGAGCGACAAATCAAGAGAGCAGTAACTGTCATAATCATGCTTGCGGCAAAATAAATTAACGGAGGCATAAAAGTGATACAAGAACTCTGAAGCAATATAAATAATCGAGGCTTAATTGACGTTTTTTCAGTCATATGCATGCGTGAGCATGTGCCAAGTCGATATAAATGAATTATTCAGAGGAGGATACCACAATGCCATACTTACTTATGAATAAAACAATGCAAGCGAACATCCATGACATGCTACTCATATTAATAAATTGGAGCTAAACATGAGAGATCATGAACTACTAGACTTTCTCAAATAACATATACCTCACATGAACCAACTAAGCATGCTCACATGGATGAGTATATGTACAAAAATGAAAACAAATAGAGTTCATACCAGCCTCTCACCACAATCCAATTGTTGTAGATCGTCATTATTGTCTTTCACTTGTGTAGCTTGGATAATATGAAATGAAAACCACGCTCCAGCCACCGAAGACCATTGAACTCATGATGAACTTTACAAACCAAAGAAGAACAGCAAATATTTTTGCTGTTTTCGAATTGGAAACAAGAACAAAAGAAACAAGCAAACAAAGCAAAATCTTTTTGGGTTTTCTTGTAGTAAACTAACGATAGAAAATAAAGTAAAATAAGAGCTAAGAACCAAATAAACAAATGGTGAAGAAAAAAAACAGAAATATTTTTGGTCTTTTTGTGTTTTAGGAAAGAAACAAAGCGAAAACAAAAGAATGCAAACTAACAGAAACACAGAAAAGCAGGATGACAGAAATCTGCCAAAACCTGACAGCAGTACAGAAATCGAAATTAACAAAAATATTCCATTGCTCAGCTCAAAAAGTGTTAAACTAATGAAAGTTATATAACAACCTGGGGCACATGCTCAAAAATTGGCAACTCAAAATAACGTTCTGGCTGTGCGTACGAATTTTTTTGGTAACAACCCAGAATCTGTTTTTGGACAGCACTCCCCCAAATATCATCTCCTTCTCATTAGAAAACCACTCTAAGAAACTAAACGAGTATGTACAAGTATCCAGCAAACATAATATGCAAAGAATGAGTGATGCCGGTATACCTCCCCCAAGCTTAGGCTTTTGGCCTAAGTGGAGTTCAATCCCATCGAGGCCATGAGGTAGTATCTCCGTAGTACGACGAAGATGGATCATATTCCGGTATGTGCTAGAAGAAGCACCCGGATACGTGACGGTGTAGTCGTAGGAGGGCTCGGCGTCCTCGGAGTCATGCTGCTGGTGGAAGTCTTGTATCTTCATATGTTCTTCCACCTCCTCGTTAGTGCGCGACCATGATTGCCTGTCAATATTGAACAAACCTGGCTGGGGAAGAGGGATTTCCTTCTCATCCCCGTCAGCAAACAACATTCTATAGACCATATTATCTACAGTGGAATCAGTGGTAACAAAATGATGACTCTTCATAGCAGCAATATCAAGTCTCCTAGGGGTTAATGGCACATCATTAGGATCAAGAGGGAGTCTTAAATGTGTTAAAATGCGCAGTGCAATAGTTCCTCCAAAAATAGGCCCCCTGTTAGACAGGCGGCGAGCAATAAGAGAACCAAGATGATAAGGTGTTTGTCCAGTAAGTGCAGCATTCAAGAAAGCAAGATGATAGCTATAAATATTGCTAGTGTTCTCCCTACCAAGAATGCTAGTAGCAATGTAATATGCAAAATATTTAATGGCGGGGAGTTGAATGTTCCTTATCTTGCCACGCTGAATGGTGCGACAATCATCATCGGTGATCCCTCGATAGAGCTCCAACAGGTCCCGGGGGTTGTCATCAATCCTCCTTGCTGTACCTACAGGGGCAATATCCAATGCATGACAAAATTCTTCCAATTCCATAGTAACAGGATTACCATAGATCTTGAATGCAACTGTCGGCTCATATTGCGTGTTGTGGAACTTGAAGCTCTCAACGAAAATTTTGGTGAGCATGTAGTATTGCTCCCTTTCATCTCCCACGTAGGTGGCTAAGCCCGCCTTGTTGACAAGGGTGAAGAAATCATCCAATATCTCTGCATTTGTCAGAAAATCATAACATGGGAAGGATGAAGCATTAGGAGCCCCATTGTCCTCTTCGGGCGCGAAGCTAGGCGCGATGATATCCTCATTGTAGGATCGCCTAAGTCGGGTGGCGGTCCTAGAAGGCCTCCCGGTGCTGGTTGTTCCTCTCTTGAATAATTCTCCAAAGTTGAACTTCTTCATCTTCCTCTTCTGAAATTTTTCAACAATCCTTATAAAATTTGATTTCAAGGTATATAATTAAGGGGAACTACTATAGGAACTTGCTAGAGTACTAAACATGCATCAAAACTAGTTTCTACCACTTAGAACAAGCATGCAAGCTCACTAAACATGTTATCTACAGCAGCAAAATATTCAAGATATACTCAACCAAACAAAATTCTAATTGGACAATCAAAGGAGTCACATACCAAGGAGCAAATGTGCCAAAGACAGAAATCTGGGCTGAGCAAAGAGATCGAGAAATCGCGAGTTCTTGAGCAGAAACGCGAGTGAGAGAAAGTGAGTACGAGTTTTTTCGGGAGAGAGAATGCACTGAGTGAAAGAGATGATGAAGTGGGGCAAGGAGGGGCCCACACACCAGGTGGCGCGCCCCTGCCGGCCGCGCCCAGGTGCCACTGGGTGCCCCACCGGTCACCCCTGGTGCTCCCATGCCTCTTCGAAAAATAGGACTACCAGTATAATTTTTGTAAATTTTTTAGAACTTCGAAAAATGCACATTTCTGGGTGTTAAATTAATTATTACTGCGCAGGAAAATGATTCCAAAATCTTAACAACTAAAGCATATTGCAAAACAAAAGGTGCTACAGCAAGTAAAACAAGTGGAGGGAGAAAGAAAGAAAGAAATGTTGTTTAGCTCTCTTATGCATTAAAATATACTTGTTAACAAGGTTGATCATGTCTTGCTACCAAATAAATTTTATATGATATAAGAAGAAATAAACCTCAAATCAATCATGTTACCTTATATTGAATTGATATGGATCCAATCACAAGAGTTTGATATTCTTCTTTAGGCTCATATATAGGACAATCAATGGATCCCACTTTGATAGTTTTCACATTAAAAATTGTATTAACTCCATATACTTTATCAATCCTCTTGGGAAAATAGACAGTATGTTCCTTGTCATCAACATTGAAAGTAACTTTGCCTTTATTGCAATCAATAACAGCCTCTGCAGTATTAAGAAAGGGTCTTCCAAGAATAATGGACATATTATCATCTTCAGGCATTTCCAACACAACAAAATCAGTTAATATCAAGCAATGCTGAGTAACTTGAACAGGAACATTTTCACATACACCAACATGAATAGCAGTAGATTTATCACCATTTGCAAAGATATATCAGTTGGTATCAACTTATCTAAATCAAGTCTCTTATAAAGAGAAAAAGGCATTACACTAACACCTGCTCCCAAATCACATAGAGCAGTTCTAACATAATTATTCTTGATGGAACAAAGAATAGTCGGTATACCTGGGTCTCCCAGCTTCTTTGGAACCTTACCATTGAAGGAGTAATTAGCGAGCATAGTGGAAATCTCCTCATTGGGAATTTTCCTTTTGTTAGAGACAATATCTTTCATATACTTTGAATAAGGAGGCAATTTAATAGCATCAGTCAAAGGGATTTGCAAAAATAAAGGTTTCATCCAATCACAAAATTTATTATAATGTTCCTCCTCCTTTGATTTTAGTTTCTTAGCAGGAAAAGGCATTGGCTTTTGAACCCAAGGTTCTCTTTCATCACCATGTTTCTTTGTAATAAAATCTTCTTTAGTGTACTTTTTATTTTTATCATGCTTTTCAGGCTCTTTTTCAATTTATTCTTTATCAGGAGCATCATTCTTATCATTATCTTCCTCATGTTCATTACCACTTTCAGTTTCAGCATCGAAATAGAAATACTATTAGGATCATTAATAGGTTCAGAGGATTCTACAACAGTTTTATGTTTCTTCTTTTTCTTAGAAGGACTACTAATTTCTTTAGTTCGTTGAGAATCTTGTTCAATTCTTTTGGGGTGCCCTTCAGGATATAGAGGATCCTGGGTAGAAACACCGCCTCTAGTTGTTACTTCATAAACTTGTTTCTCTTCATGATTATTTTTTAACAAGTCATTTTGCACTTTAGTAAGTTGATCAATTTGAGTTTGAATCATATAAAAATGTTTAACAAGCATCTTAACATCATTGGAGGTTCTCTCCACAATATCATGCAATTTACTAATAGCTTGAGAATTTTCCATTAGATGATTCTCTACTCTCATATTAAAATTATTTTGCTTAACAATATAATTATCAAATTCATCTAAACATTGATCAAGAGGTTTTGAATATGGAATATCTCCTCTATCAAAGCGTTGAAGAGAATGTACCTCGATTGTGGATGAAGGGGCAATTATCTTACATAGGTCTTCTATAGGAGGTAAATTCTTCACATCTTCAGATTTAATACCTTTCTCCATAAGAGATTTCTTGGCTTCCCTCATATCTTCATCATTTAATTCAATCATACCCCTCTTCTTCAATATAGGTGTAGGAGTTGGTTCAGGTGTAGACCAATCATCATGATTTTTGCTTATCTTTGCCAATAATTCTTCAGCTTCGTCCGGAGTTCTCTTCCTGAAAACACAATCAGCACAACTATCCAGGTATGCCCTAGACTCAATGGTTAGTCCACTATAAAATATATCAAGTAAATCATGCTTTTCCAAATCATGTTGATGGCGTGTAACTCACACGTTCGTTGGGAACCCCAAGAGGAAGGTATGATGCGCACAGTAGCAAGTTTTCCCTCAGAAAGAAACCAAGGTTTAATCGAACCAAGAGGAGCCAAGAAGCACGTTGAAGGTTGATGGTCGCGAAATGTGATGCGGCGCAACACCAGGGATTCCGGCGCCAACGCGAACTGCACAACACAACCAGTACTTTGTCCCAACGAAATAGTGAGGTTGTCAATCTCACCGGCTTGCCGTAACAAAGGATTAAGCGTATCGAGTGGAAGATGTTTGCAAAAACAAAAACACAATTGCAGATTGTATGCTATGTAAAGAATAGGACCGGGATCCACAACATAGAGGTGTCTCTCCCATAAGATAAAGCATGTTGGGTGAACAAATTACAAACTGGCAATTGACAAATAGAGAAGGGCATAACAATGCATATACATGATATGATAAATATAGTGAGATTTAATCGGCATTACGACAAAGTACATAGACCGCCATCCAACTGCATCTATGCCTAAAAGTCCACCTTCAGGTTATCATCCGAACCCCATTCAATATTGCTAAGCAACAGACAATTGCATTAAGTATGGTGCGTAATGTAATCAACAACTACATCCTTAGACATAGCATCAATGTTTTATCCCTAGTGGCAACAGCACATCACAACCTTAGAACCTACGTCACGATCCCAGGTGTCAATGAAGGCATGAACCCACTATCGAGCATAAATACTCTGGAGTTAAGAGCAAAAACTTGGCCAGAGCCTCTACTAATAACGGAGAGCATGCAAGATCATAAACAACACATAAACAATAGATTGATAATCACCATAACATAGTATTCTCTATCCATCGGATCCCGACAAACACAACATATAGAATTACAGATAGATGATCTTGATCATGTTAGGCAGCTCACAAGATCCAACAATGAAGCACAACAAGGAGAAGACGACCATCTAGCTACTGCTATGGACCCATGGTCCAGGGGTGAACTACTCACTCATCACTCCGGAGGCGATCATGGCGATGAAGAGTCCTCCGGAGATGAATCTCCGGCAGGGTCGGAGGCGATCTCCCGAAACCCCGAGATGGGATTCGGCGCCTCTCGGAAGGTTTTCCGTATCGTGGCTCTCGGCGGGGGTTTCACGACGGAGACTTTAAGTAGGCGGAAGGTCAACGCGGGGGCCACACGAGGGCCCAGGGGCGTGGCCGCGCGGCCAAGGGCCAGGCCGCGCCGCCCTATGCCCCGCTGCCTCGTGGCCCCAATCTATCTCTTCGGTCTTCGGAAGCTTCGTGCAAAAATAGGACCCGGGCGAAAGTTTCGTCCAATTCCGAGAATATTTCTTACTAGGATTTAAACCAAAAACAGCAGAAACAAGAATCGGCTCTTCGGCATCTCGTTAATAGGTTAGTTCCAGAAAATGCATAAATATGACATATAATGTGCATAAAACATGTAGGTATCATCAATAAAGTAGCATGGAACATAAGAAATTATCGATACGTTGGAGACGTATCAAGATCCCCAAGCTTAGTTCTGCTCGTCCCAGCAGGTAAAACGATAACAAAGATAATTTCTGAAGTGACATGCCATCATAATCTTGATCATACTATTTGTAAACATATGTAATGAATGCAGCGATCAAAGCAAAGGTAATGACATGAGTAAACAAGTGAATCATAAAGCAAAGACTTTTCATGAATAGTACTTCAAGACAAGCATCAATAAGTCTTGCATAAGAGTTAACTCATAAAGCAATAAATCAAAGTAAAGGTATTGAAGCAACACATAGGAAGATTAAGTTTCAGCGGTTGCTTTCAACTTATAACATGTATATCTCATGGATATTGTCAACATAAAGTAGTATAACAAGTGCAATATGCAAGTATGTAGGAATCAATGCACAGTTCACACAAGTGTTTGCTTCTTAAGGTGGAAGGAGATAGGTAAACTGACTCAACAATAAAAGTAAAAGAAAGGTCCTTCAAAGAGGAAAGCATCGATTGCTGTATTTGTGCTAGAGCTTTTATTTTGAAAACATGAAACAATTTTGTCAACGGTAGTAATAAAGCATATGAGTTATGTAAATTATATCTTACAAGTTGCAAGCCTCATGCATAGTATACTAATAGTGTCCGCACCTCGTCCTACTTAGCTTGGACTACCGGATCTTCGCATGCCATGTTTCAACCAAGTGTCACAAAGGGGTACCTCCATGCCGCCTGTACAAAGGTCTAAGGAGAAAGCATTTTGGATTTCTCGCTTGATTATTCTCAACTTAGACATCCATACCGGGACAACATGGACAACAGATAATGGACTCCTTTAATGCATAAGCATGTAGCAATGATTATTATTCTCATATGAGATTGAGGATATATGTCCAAAACTGAAACTTCAACCATGATTCATGGCTTTAGTTAGCGGCCCAATGTTCTTCTCTAACAATTTTGCATGCTCCAACCACTAAAATGATAGATCCTTCAGACAAGACGGACATGCATAGCAACTCACATGATATTCAACAATAGTTGATGGCGTTCCCCCGAAACATGGTTATCGCACAACAAGCAACTTAATAAAATATAAAGTGCATAAGTACATATTCAATACTACGATAGTTTTTAAGGCTATTTTGTCCCATGAGCTATATATTGCAAAGGTGAATGATGGAATTTTAAAGGTAGCACTCAAGCAATTTACTTTGGAATGGCGAGAAATACCATGTAGTAGGTAGGTATGGTGGACACAAATGGCATAGTAGTTGGCTCAAGGATTTTGGATGCATGAGAAGTATTCCCTCTCGATACAAGGTTTAGGCTAGCAAGGTTATTTGAAGCAAACTCAAGGATGAACAGTGCAGCAAAACTCACATAAAAGACATATTGTAAACATTATAAGACCCTACACCGTCTTCCTTGTTGTTCAAAACTCAATACTAGATATTATCTAGACCTTAGAGAGACCAAATATGCAAATCAAATTTTAGCAAGCTCTATGTATTTCTTCATTAATGGGTGCAAAGCATATGATGCAAGAGCTTAAACATGAGCACAACAATTGCCAAGTATCACATTATCCAAGACATTTTAGAATTACTACATGTAGCATTTTCCAATTCCAACCATATAACAATTTAACGAAGAAGAAACTTCGCCTTGAACATTATGAGTAAAGCCTAAGGACACATGTGTCCATATGCAACAGCGGAGCGTGTATCTCTCCCACAAAGTGAATGCTAGGATCCATTTATTCAAACAAAAACAAAAACAAAAACAAACCGACGCTCCAAGTAAAGAACACAAGATGTGATTGAATAAAAATATAGTTTGGAGGAACCTGATGATGTTGTCGATGAAGAAGGGGATGCTTTGGGCATCCCCAAGCTTAGACGCTTGAGTCTTCTTAGAATATGCAGGGGTGAACCACGGGGGCATCCCCAAGCTTAGAGCTTTCACTCCTCTTGATCATAGTATATCATACTCCTCTTGACCCTTGAAAACTTCCTTCACACCAAACTTCAAGCAAACTCATTAGAGGGTTAGTGCACAATTAATAATTCACACATTCAGAGGTGACACAATCATTATTTTCACTTCTGGACATTGCATAATGCTACTGGACATTAATGGATCAAAGAAATAAATCCAACATAGCAAAAGAGGCAATGCGAAATAAAAGGCAGAATCTGTCAAAAACAGAACAGTCCGTAAAGACGAATTTAAATCTGGCACCAGACTTGCTCAAATGGAAAAACTCAAAACTAATGAAAGTTGCGTACATATCTGAGGATCAAGCTCGTAAATTGGCAGATTTTTTCGAATTTGCTACAGAGAACTGTGCCCAGATTCGTGACAGACAGCAATGCTGTTTCTGCGCAGCGATCCCAAATATAACATCAACTTTGACATAGAAACTTTACTTGTCACAAAAACATGATAAGGAGAGGTTGCTACAGTAGTAAACAACTTCCAAGACTCAACAAAACAAAAAATTGCTGTAGGTAAAAACATGGGTTTTCTCCCATAAGCGCTTTTCTTTAACGCCTTTCAGCTAGGCGCAAATCAAGTAACATCGAGAGTAGAAGCATCAACATCATTACCAGGGGTATTGGGAGTTTTCTCAACCAAGCATAATATATTGGATACATAAGTTTTAGCGTCTCCCTTTTCATTAGTCTTAGGCTTACTATTCTCATCAAACAAATTTTCAGGAACAAGCCAAGCATAGTTGTTTTCCAAGGCTTCATGCATTCCTAGTAGTTTACTAGGTATTGGCGCTTTAATTTCCCTACCATCATTAGCATTATTAGTATACTTAATTCTATCCATATCCATCTTTTCAAGTATTTGTTTAAAATTAGGAAAGAAACCAAGCCTCTTATGCTTAATAAAAACTTTTCTAGCTTCTTTAACTATATCCTCAAATTCTCTAACAAGGACTTTTAAAACAAAATTTCTCTTTTCCCCCATCTCCATATCCGAAAGTGTAAGAAACATATGTTGTATTATGGGATTGAGATTAACAAATCTAGTTTCTAACATGTGTATTAAACAGGCAGCAGCACTTTCATAAGTAGGAGCAGTTTTTAATAATGGTATATCTTCAAAATCTTCATCCATACTAACATGAGTGAAAAATTCTTCTATATTATCTCTTCCAATGATACACCCTCGTCCTACCGGTATCTCTTCCAAAGTAAACTTAGGATTAAGCATGATGAAATAAGCAAAAAGTAAACTAGGCAAATAAAGTAAAGACAGGTAACTAATTTTTTTGTGTTTTGATATAGAGAGCAAGACAGTAAATAAAGTAAAACTAGCAACTAATTTTTTGTGTTTTGATTTAGGCCAGCAAACAAAGTTAAAAAAATAAAAGACAAAAACAAAGTAGATTGAGAAGTGGAGACTCCCTTCCGATCTCTCGATGGCGTGTAACTCACACGTTCGTTGGGAACCCCAAGAGGAAGGTATGATGCGCACAGTAGCAAGTTTTCCCTCAGAAAGAAACCAAGGTTTAATCGAACCAGGAGGAGCCAAGAAGCACGTTGAAGGTTGATGGTCGCGAAATGTGATGCGGCGCAACACCAGGGATTCCGGCGCCAACGCGGAACCTGCACAACACAACCAAAGTACTTTGCCCCAACGAAACAGTGAGGTTGTCAATCTCACCGGCTTGCTGTAACAAAGGATTAAACGTATCGAGTGGAAGATGTTTGCAAAGAAAACAGAAACACAATTGCAGATTGTATGCTATGTAAAGAATAGGACCGGGGTCCACAGTTCACTAGAGGTGTCTCTCCCATAAGATAAAAGCATGTTGGGTAAACAAACAGTGGGCAATTGACAAATAGAGAAAGGCATAACAATGCATATACATGACATGATAAATATAGTGAGATTTAATTGGGCATTACGACAAAGTACATAGACCGCCATCCAACCGCATCTATGCCTAAAAAGTCCACCTTCAGTTATCATCCGAACCCTCCGTATTAAGTTGCAAAGCAACAGACAATTGCATTAAGTATGGTGCGAATGTAATCAACAACTACATCCTTAGACATAGCATCAATGTTTTATCCCTAGTGGCAAAAGACATCCACAACCTTAGAACTTTCTCACTGTCCCAGATTCAATGGAGGCATGAACCCACTATCGAGCATAAATACTCCCTCTTGGAGTTAAGAGTAAAAACTTGGCCAGAGCCTCTACTAATAACGGAGAGCATGCAAGATCATAAACAACACATGAACAATAGATTGATAATCACCATAATCATAGTACTCTCTATCCATCGGATCCCGACAAACACAACATATAGAATTACAGATAGATGATCTTGATCATGTTAGGCAGCTCACAAGATCCAACAATGAAGCACAACAAGGAGAAGACGACCATCTAGCTACTGCTATGGACCCATGGTCCAGGGGTGAACTACTCACTCATCACTCCCGAGGCGACCATGGCGGTGTAGAGTCCTCCGGGAGATGAATCCCTCCCTCCCGGGTGCCGGAGGCGATCTCCGAATCCCCCGAGATGGGATTCGGCGGCGGCGTCTCTGTAAGGTTTTCCGTATCGTGGCTCTCGTGGGGTTTCGTGACGGAAGCTTAAGTAGGCGGAGGGTCAACGCGGGGGCCACACGAGGGGCCCAGGATAGCGCGGCCGGCCCGGGCCGCGCCGGCCACCCCCCGGCCTCCTCGTGGCCCCACTCGTTAGGGTCTCGGTCTTCCGAAGCTTCGTGAAAATAGGACCGGGCGAAAGTTTCGTCCAATTCGAGAATATTTTTACTAGGATTTCTGAAACCAAAAACAGCAGAAACAGAACTGGCTCTTCGGCATCTTGTTAATAGGTTAGTTCCAGAAAATGCATAAATATGACATATAATGTGCATAAAACATGTAGGTATCATCAATAAAGTAGCATGGAACATAAGAAATTATCGATACGTTGGAGACGTATCAGCATCCCCTAGTTCTGCTCGTCCCGAGCAGGTAAAACGATAACAAAGGTAATTTCTGAAGTGACATGCCATCATAATCTTGATCATACTATTTGTAAACATATGTAATGAATGCAGCGATCAAAACAAAAGTAATGACATGAGTAAACAAGTGAATCATAAAGCAAAGACTTTTCATGAATAGTACTTCAAGACAAGCATCAATAAGTCTTGCATAAGAGTTAACTCATAAAGCAATAAATCAAAGTAAAGGTGTTGAAGCAACACAAAGGAAGATTAAGTTTCAGCGGTTGCTTTCAACTTATAACATGTATATCTCATGGATATTGTCAACATAAAGTAATATAACAAGTGCAATATGCAAGTATGTAGAATCAATGCACAGTTCACACAAGTGTTTGCTTCTTAAGGTGGAAGGAGATAGGTAAACTGACTCAACAATAAAAGTAAAAGAATGGTCCTTCAAAGAGGAAAGCATCGATTGATGTATTTGTGCTAGAGCTTTTTATTTTGAAAACATGAAACAATTTTGTCAACGGTAGTAATAAAGCATATGAGTTATGAAAATTATATCTTACAAGTTGCAAGCCTCATGCATAGTATACTAATAGTGCCCGCACCTCGTCCTACTTAGCTTGGACTACCGGATCTTTGCATGCCATGTTTCAACCAAGTGTCACAAAGGGGTACCTCCATGCCGCCCGTACAAAGGTCAAGGAGAAAGCTCGATTTTGGATTTCTCGCTTTTGATTATTCTCAACTTAGACATCCATACCGGGACAACATGGACAACAGATAATGGACTCCTCTTTAATGCATAAGCATGTAGCAACAATTATTATTCTCATATGAGATTGAGGATATATGTCCAAAACTGAAACTTCAACCATGATTCATGGCTTTAGTTAGCGGCCCAATGTTCTTCTCTAACAATTTTGCATGCTCCAACCACTAAAATGATAGATCCTTCAGACAAGACGGACATGCATAGCAACTCACATGATATTCAACAATAGTTGATGGCGTTCCCAGAAACATGGTTATCGCACAACAAGCAACTTAATAAAATATAAAGTGCATAAGTACATATTCAATACTACGATAGTTTTTAAGGCTATTTTGTCCCATGAGCTATATATTGCAAAGGTGAATGATGGAATTTTAAAGGTAGCACTCAAGCAATTTACTTTGGAATGGCGGAGAAATACCATGTAGTAGGTAGGTATGGTGGACACAAATGGCATAGTAGTTGGCTCAAGGATTTTGGATGCATGAGAAGTATTCCCTCTCGATACAAGGTTTAGGCTAGCAAGGTTATTTGAAGCAAACTCAAGGATGAACAAGTGCAGCAAAACTCACATAAAAGACATATTGTAAACATTATAAGACTCTACACTGTCTTCCTTGTTGTTCAAAACTCAATACTAGATATTATCTAGACCTTAGAGAAACCAAATATGCAAATCAAATTTTAGCAAGCTCTATGTATTTCTTCATTAATGGGTGCAAAGCATATGATGCAAGAGCTTAAACATGAGCACAACAATTGCCAAGCATCACATTATCCAAGACATTTTAGAATTACTACATGTAGCATTTTCCAATTCCAACCATATAACAAATTAACGAAGAAGAAACTTCGCCTTGAACATTATGAGTAAAGCCTAAGGACACATGTGTCCATATGCAACAGCGGAGCGTGTCTCTCTCCCACAAAGTGAATGCTAGGATCCATCTTATTCAAACAAAAACAAAAACAAACCGACGCTCCAAGCAAAGAACACAAGATGTGATTGAATAAAAATATAGTTTCAGGGGAGGAACCTGATGATGTTGTCGATGAAGAAGGGGATGCCTTGGGCATCCCCAAGCTTAGACGCTTGAGTCTTCTTAAAATATGCAGGGGTGAACCACGGGGCATCCCCAAGCTTAGAGCTTTCACTCCTCTTGATCATAGTATGTCATTCTCCTCTCTTGACCCTTGAAAACTTCCTTCACACCAAACTTCAAGCAAACTCATTAGAGGGTTAGTGCATCATTAATAATTCACACATTCAGAGGTGACACAATCATTATTTTCACTTCTGGACATTGCATAATGCTACTGGACATTAGTGGATCAAAGAAATAAATCCAACATAGCAAAAGAGGCAATGCGAAATAAAAGGCAGAATCTGTCAAAAACAGAACAGTCCGTAAAGACGAATTTAGAAATGGCACCAGACTTGCTCAAAAGTTGGCTAAGTAGCTGACCCTGTTAGTCCGTTCTTTTTAGATAAAGGAGCATAAGCCTTTTTCTTTTTATTACTATTTCCTCCGCTTAATGGATAACCATTTGCTACCAATGGGGGAATTGCTTCTTATTTCCAATTTAGATAATTGGATTTGCACCAAGGGAAACCAGAAATTCCATATACCATAGAAATTCAGGATAGAAAAGCTATATCCTATTCATTGGTAGTAATCATGGATACTTCCAAATTTTTTTTATTTGTTTGAAGTCATGATCTGAACGACAAAACTAATGAAAGTTGCGTACATATCTGAGGATCACGCTCGTAAATTGGCAGATTTTTTCGAATTTTCTACAGAGAATTGTGCCCAGATTCGTGACAGACAGCAATGCTGTTTCTGCGCAGCAATCCCAAATATAACATCAACTTTGACATAGAAACTTTACTTGGCACAAAAACATGATAAGGAGAGGTTGCTACAGTAGTAAACAACTTCCAAGACTCAACAAAACAAAAATTGCTGTAGGTAAAAACATGGGTTGTCTCCCATAAGCGTTTTTCTTTAACGCTAGGCGCATAAAGTGCAAATCAAGTAACATCGAGAGTAGAAGCATCAACATTATTATTTTTCATGCAAACACAACTTGTTGCAGAGGGTACTTTAGGTGCTCCATTATCTAAATTTTCTATGGTGGTGCTAGGGGTTTTAGCAATTTTAGGCCTATAGTAATTCTTTTGTTTAGGCACTTTAGAAGCATACATGAATTTTTGCTCTTTACCCACATAAGCTTTCTCATTATACTTGAGAGAAGAAAAGGTTGAACCCAAGGTTCCCATAGCTTTTTCAAGTTCATCAATCCTATTGGTTTGATTATCATGGATAACACAAGTTCCTAGGACACTAATTCTTTCATCAATTCCTCCTAGGGATTTGTCAAGTTCATCAGTTTTATCCAATAACATTTCCAATTTAGTTTCAATACTTGGAAAATTTTTCTCTATGGTTTCCAATTTTTTCATAACATCCTCAAGAGAGATTTCAATTTTAACTTCATTAACAGGTGGTATTCCAACTAGACTCTCAATGATGCAACTAGCTTCTAAAGCGGGAGTACCTAGGAAATTACCTCCCGAAAGAGTATCAAGAACATATCTATTCCAACTAGATAAACCAACATAAAAGTTCCTAAGAAGGATAGTGGTGGAGTGTTTCTTAATGCACCTATGATGAGCATTACTAATTCTATACCAAGCATCTTTAAAACTTTCTCCACCTTGTTGCTTAAAAGAACGAACTTCAACTTCATTACTCATGATAACAGTAATAAAGTAAACTAGGCAAATTAAGTAAAGATAAGTAACTTATTTTTTTTGTGTTTTCGATATAGAGAGCAAGACAGTAAATAAAGTAAAACTAGCAACTAATTTTTTTGTGTTTTGATTTAGTGCAAAAAACAAAGTAAAAAGCAAGACAAAAACAAAGTAAAGAGATTGAGAAGTGGAGACTCCCTTGCGTGTCTTGATCTCCCGGCAACGGCGCCTTAAAAGAGCTGTTGACGTGGGAGTTGAAAATCTTTGCGGTGTAACTTTTCTTCACCCGGCAACGGCGCCTAAAAAGAGCTTGATGGCGTGTAACTCACACGTTCGTTGGGAACCCCAAGAGGAAGGTATGATGCGCACGTAGCAAGTTTTCCTCGTAAAGAAACCAAGGTTTAATCGAACCGAGGGAGCCAAGAAGCACGTTGAAGGTTGATGGTCGCAAATGTGATGCGGCGCAACACCAGGGATTCCGGCGCCAACGTGGAACTCGCACAACACAACCAAAGTACTTTGCTCCAACGAAACAGAGGTTGTCAATCTCACCGGCTTGCTGTAACAAAGGATTAAACGTATCGAGTGGAAGATGTTTGCAAAGAAACAGAAACACAATTGCAGATTGTATGCTATGTAAAGAATAGGACCGGGTCCACAGTTTACTAGAGGTGTCTCTCCCATAAGGTAAAAGCATGTTGGGTAAACAAATTACAAGGGCAATTGACAAATAGAGAAAGGCATAACAATGCATATACATGACATGATAAATATAGTGAGATTTAATTGGGCATTACGACAAAGTACATAGACCGCCATCCAACTGCATCTATGCCTAAAAAGTCCACCTTCAGGTTATCATCCGAACCCCTCCAGTATTAAGTTGCAAAGCAATGACAATTGCATTAAGTATGGTGCGTAATGTAATCAACAACTACATCCTTAGACATAGCATCAATGTTTTATCCCTAGTGGCAACAAGACATCCACAACCTTAGAACTTTCTGTCACTGTCCCGCATTCAATGGAGGCATGAACCCACTATTGAGCATAAATACTCTTGGAGTTAAGAGTAAAAACTTGGCCAGAGCCTCTACTAATAACGGAGAGCATGCAAGATCATAAACAACACATGAACAATAGATTGATAATCACCATAATCATAGTACTCTCTATCCATCGGATCCCGACAAACACAACATATAGAATTACATATAGATGATCTTGATTATGTTAGGCAGCTCACAAGATCCAACAATGAAGCACAACAAGGAGAAGACGACCATCTAGCTACTGCTATGGACCCATGGTCCAGGGGTGAACTACTCACTCATCACTCCGGAGGCGACCATGGCGGTGTAGAGTCCTCCGGGAGATGAATCCCCTCTCCGGCAGGGTGCCGGAGGCGATCTCCCCCGAGATGGGACGGCGGCGCTCTCCGTAAGGTTTTCCGTATCGCTGCTCTCAGGGGGCCTCGCGACCAAGCTTTGGCAGGCGGAGGGTCAACGCTGGGGCCACACGAGGGGCCCAGGGATAGGCCGGCGCGGCCAGGGCCTGGGCCGCGCCGGCCACCCCCCGGCCTCCTCGTGGCCCCACTTCGTTAGGTCTTCGGTCTTCTGGAAGCTTCGTCAAAAACAGGACCCCTCAAGAAAGTTTCGTCCACCCGAGAATATTTCTTTACTAGGATTTCTGAAACCAAAAACAGCAACAAACAGGGCTCTTCGGCATCTTGTTAATAGGTTAGTTCCAAAATGCATAAATATGACATATAATGTGCATAAAACATGTAGGTATCATCAATAAAGTAGCATGGAACATAAGAAATTATCGATACGTTGGAGACGTATCAATAGGCAACGGCGCAGAAAGAGTCGTGGGAGGCAATTCTCTGTGGTGTAACTTTTCTTCATCCCCGGCAACGGCGCCGAAAAAGAGCTTGATGGCGTGTAACTCACACGTTCGTTGGGAACCCCAAGAGGAAGGTATGATGCGAGCAAGTTTTCCCTCGAAAGAAACCAAGGTTTAATCGAACCAGGGAGCTAAGAAGCACGTTGAAGGTTGATGGTCGCGAAATGTGATGCGGCGCAACACCGGGATTCCGGCGCCAACGCGGAACTCTGCACAACACAACCCAAGTACTTTGTCCCAACGAAACAGTGAGGTTGTCAATCTCACCGCTTGCTGTAACAAAGGATTAAGCGTATCGAGGAAGATGTTTGCAAAGAAAAAAGTAAACACAATTGCAGTAGATTGTATGCTATGTAAAGAATAGGACAAGGGTCAGTTCACTAGAGGTGTCTCTCCCATAAGATAAAGCATGTTGGGTGAACAAATTACACTGGGCAATTGACAAATAGAGAAGGGCATAACAATGCATATACATGATATGATAAATATAGTGAGATTTAATCCGGCATTACGACAAAGTACATAGACCGCCATCCAACCGCATCTATGCCTAAAAAGTCCACCTTCGTGTTATCATCCGAACCCCATTCAGTATTAAGTTGCTAAGCAACAGTACAATTGCATTAAGTATGGTGCGTAATGTAATCAACAACTACATCCTTAGACATAGCATCAATGTTTTATCCCTAGTGGCAACAGAGACATCACAACCTTAGAACCTACTGCCACGATCCTGTGTCAATGAAGGCATGAACCCACTATCGAGCATAAATACTCCCTCTTGGAGTTAAGAGCAAAAACTTGGCCAGAGCCTCTACTAATAACGGAGAGCATGCAAGATCATAAACAACACATAAACAATAGATTGATAATCACCATAACATAGTATTCTCTATCCATCGGATCCCGACAAACACAACATATAGAATTACAGATAGATGATCTTGATCATGTTAGGCAGCTCACAAGATCCAACAATGAAGCACAACAAGGAGAAGACGACCATCTAGCTAACGCTATGGACCCATGGTCCAGGGTGAACTACTCACTCATCACTCCGAGGCGATCATGGCGATGAAGAGTCCGGGAGATGATCCCCCTCCGGCAGGGTGCCGGAGGCGATCTCCCGAAACCCCGAGATGGGATTCGGCGGCGTCTCTGGAAGGTTTTCCGTATCGTGGCTCTCGGTACCGGGGTTTCGCGACGGAGACTTTAAGTAGGCGGAAGGTCAACGCGGGGGCCACACGAGGGCCCAGGCGTGGTCGCGCGGCCAAGGGCCAGGCCGCGCCGCCCTATGCCCCGTTGCCTCGTGGCCCCACTTCGTTATCTCTTCGGTCTTCTGAAGCTTCGTGCAAAAATAGGACCCGGGCGAAAGTTTCGTCCAATTCCGAGAATATTTTTACTAGGATTTCTGAAACCAAAAACAGCAGAAAAAAGAATGGCTCTTCGGCATCTCGTTAATAGGTTAGTTCCGTAAAATGCATAAATATGACATATAATGTGCATAAAACATGTAGGTATCATCAATAAAGTAGCATGGAACATAAGAAATTATCGATACGTTGGAGACGTATCACATGTCCAGGCCGAGCTCTAATAAGAGAGCAAAATCTTGTCCAAGCTTCAGGCAATTTCTCTCCATCTTCTTAATCAAAGCTATAAATTCTCTGCAGAGCCATATGTTGAGCACTAGCGGGAAAGTATTTCCGAAAGAAAACATCAAGCAAACAACTTGGACTATTAATAGAATCTGGAGGCAAATTATTATACCAAATCTTAGCATCATCCTTTAATGAGAATGGGAAAATCTTAGCAACAAAATAAGTGCGCATCTTAACATCATCGAAAACAAACTACTTAAAGTAGAAAGCTCATTCATATGTTCTACAACACTCTCTTTTTCAGTACCACAAAAGGGTGTTTTCTCAACAATAGATATATGAGATAAATCAAGAGAAAAGTCATAATCTTTATCCTTAATGTTTATAGGAGATGTGGCAAATTTAGGATCAGAGACGGTTTATATCTAACAACATGTTGTGCAATAAGCTTTTTAAGGTTACTTGTACTAGTAGTAGCATTGCATTTATCAATAAAATCATCATCAAGTTCTACATAATCTTCATCAAGATCATCAATCTCGTGAATTAATGTGTAACAGTATTTTCATTAGGAGTTTCAGTATTTCAATTTGTCTAGACCTAGCAATTGTAGCATCTAGAAAAGGACCTAATGAACCAGCATTATCAAGCACAGTAGAAGCATCATCAAAATTATCGAGGAATTTTCAGATTCAGCAGAAATACCAACACGTGAAGTTTGTGGTGGTGAAACAAGTTGACTTATCACAGACGGTGAATCAAGAGCAGCAGAGGTACTCAGAGTTGTACCTTTTCTTGTAGTGGATGGTAATATGGCAACTTTAGTATCGCAGGTTTACCCATGATGGAGAATTTGAGCGAACAATATCAATCCAAGTGAACTTGCAAATAAAGCTATGCTCCCCGGCAACGGCGCCAGAAAATAGTCTTGATGCCCCACAAGTATAGGGGATCGCAACAGTCTTCGAGGGAAGTATTACCCAATTTATTGATTCGACACATGGGGAGTCAAAGAATACTTGTAAGCCTTAACAGCGGAGTTGTCAATTCAGCTGCACTGGAAACAGACTTGCTCGCAAAAGTTTATCAAGCAACAGTTTTATAGCGTAGGAGTAGTGAAAAACACAAGAAATAAAGACAGCAGTAGTGATCATAGTAAACAGCAGGATTAAAATACTGTAGGCACAGGGACGGATGAATGGGCGTTGCATGGATGAGAGAATCCATATAACAATGATGGTAGGGCATTTGCAGGTAATAAAGCGGTATCCAAGTACTAATCAATCAATAGGCATGTGTTCCATATAGTCGTACGTGCTCTCAATGAGAAACTTGCACAACATCTTTTGTCCTACCACCGGTGGCAGCCGGGCCTCTAGGGAAACTACTGAAATTAAGGTACCTTTAATAGAGTACCGGATCAAAGCATTAACACTCCGTGAACACATGTGATCCTCACATCACTACCATCCCTCCGGTTGTCCCGATTTCTGTCACTTCGGGGCCATTGGTTCCGGAAGCGACATGTGTATACAACTTGCAGGTAAGATCAATAAACAATGCATATCATGATGAAACAATAACATGTTCAGATCTGAGATCATGGCACTCGGGCCCTAGTGACAAGCATTAAGCATAAGTTGCAACAATATCATAAAAGTAACATCTACTGATACTAGGCACCATGCCCTAACAATCTTGTGACTATTACATGATCAATCTCATCCAATCCCTACCATCCCCTTCAGCCTACAGCGGGGAATTACTCACACATGGATGGGGGAAACATAGCTGGTCGATGGAGAGGCGTTGGTGGTGATGGCGGGATATCTCCTCCACCTCGTCCCGGCGGAGTGCCGAACGGATACTGCTCCCGAGACGGAGTTTCGCGATGTGGCGGCTCTCTGGAGGGTTTCGGCGACTTCTCCCCGTGCGTTTAGGTCGAGGGCGATAAGTAGTCCGAAGGAGGGCGTCGGGGCCTGCCGGGGGCCACACACAGGGCCGCGCGCCCTCCCGGGCCGCGCCGCCTAGGGTGTGGGGCCTCGGCCTCCACCTGACTTGCCCTTCGGCTCCGTGAATCTTCCGGGAAAATAGGGCCTTCGTATAAATTCCGAGGTTTTTCCCAAAGTTGATTTCTGCACAAAACGAGACACCAGAGCAATTTTGCTCAAAACAGCGTTAGTCCGTGTTAGTTGTATCCAAAATACACAAATTAGAGGCAAAACAATAGCAAAAGTGTTCGGGAAAGTAGATACGTTTTGGACGTATCAGTCTGCTTACCCGCAGGATGACTGGGAGACATAGTCCATGGATTCTGATCACCCACTGGACGTTGTGGACTGTGGGGCGGCGTCAGCTGACGTGAAGGAGGTGTAGGTGAACCACCACTACCACCACCGCCGCCACCGCCACCACCACCGGGGGGTGGACTTGTTGGCCTTGGCGCCTCGCCCGGAAACTTGATAAACTTTTTCCATAGAATGAACCGGCGCTTGACACCTCCAAGTCTCCTTCGGGTGTACCATAGTCAATCTCCAGGTCATCAAACCTTGGGACTATGTCCTCCACCGTGACACGAGCATAGCCATCTTGAATGGGCTTGTGTGTGGAGGCTCCTGTAAACATTGTAAAGCACTGCCGATGGCTACCTTCATGGACATGTTCCCAATTGATAATGCAGATGACATTCTTTCATCTCCTTTACATCGTCCAGGGTAGCGAGGAGGCTCCTGCAATAATATCGATCACGGTGCATCGCCAGTGAGCCGGCGGGCCTCCGTGGAAGCCACTGCTTCTCCGTGTTGGCTTCCGAGATCCGCCGGATGATCTTCATGCGTCCCAGCTGCCGATCTATCTTGTACTAGTATATTCAGGGTTTTCTTCATCTCATCGAATGCCAACCGCGCCACAACATCCGCATCCCGATCCATCTTTCTCTTACGGCTTCTGTAACCGTACGGGTCATCGTTCTGGGAGAACCCTATTTTCCACGGAATGTTCCCCATGCCTCGTACACGTCCTCCGTGTTCAGGATTCCCGAGGGCTTTTGTCGGCGTCGTTCTCTCTGTTGAACATGATCTTCCCCTTGAGCATCCCTCATTGTGTCAATAAGGGCTTGGGTGGGTTTAAACGTTTGCTCCGGTGAACACACACCCTCTCCGGTCTAGCTTCCCCATGCCCGTACCACCAGCTTTTGGCCCTTGGGTCTCATCCCTCCGTACTGGACGGATTCCTCGCGCCCTCAGCTCGTTCTCCATCTTCTCCCACCTAGGCTCCCAAAGGCGATACCCTCCTGGTCCCATAATATGATTGTACTCCTTCTTAGCCGCATTTTCCTTATTTTTTCGATATTTCAATGAACTGCTCCGATTTCTTTTGCCTCACAAATTCTGGCCAATCATGTTTCAGTCTCTCATATTGTCCTTCGAAATCCGGAGTCTTGTTCTTGTTGACATAGTCACGGGCTAGATTTTGCTTGAATTTCCGGAATGCTTCGGCCATCTTATGAAGAGCGAACTGTTTGACTAGCCTCCGCCTCTCCTTGTTTTCCTCAATCTTGTTACCCAATTCATCGAATTTGTTGTATTCCGGAGGTAGAATGAAATGTTCCGTAAGCTTTTTCAAGCAATCTTTTTTTGTTCTCTTCTCGACAAAACTGAAACCAAGACGTGTCTTCTTTGGCTCATTCCACTGGAGGGTGATCGAGACGTTGTCTCTAACAACGGCTCCGCATTGGTTGATAAACTTGGTGGAGTTCTTGTGGGGCTCCAGCGGCTTGCTTGCACGACAACCTCGATGGTATATGTTTCTCCTTGTTTCAGCGTCTTGGTTGCGCCATGCTTTGACGACGTACTCGATTGTTTCAACGATCCGGCCGAGGGCTAAAATAAGAAAGAGAGTCGCGCACGTTAGTACACACATATTTATTCAAACCAGTAAGTTTGTATCACCAGAGGCTCAATGTATATATATACCTCGGCGCCGGAGGTGGTTGCTACTTGCAATTGAAGATCGTCGTTTATCGACGTTTCATCATCTTGCTAACGGCCTTTATCTTGACCGTCAAGGTTCAGATAAGAAAAGATATCCTCTTCTTCATCTTATTCGGTCGGCACATAAAGAATATCGCCGTTTATGAGGCCCATTATATGTTCTTCAGCTTCCGGATCATAGTTGGCCATAATCGGGTCACCTCTATCGTCCGCCATATGTCAGTCCTGAAAACATGTAGTAAAAACTACTTAATTAAGTCAAGAAGGGGGGCGGTGGCGAAAGGGGGGCGGTGGCGGTGGCGAAAGGGCGATGGCGGTGGCGGTCGCGGAAGAGCGCGAGACAGGGCGACAGACGACGGCGTCACGGAGAGGGAGGCGGAGGAGGACGAGCGCGTTGGCGGCGAATTAGTTCTTCACATATACACGTTTACAACTTAATTAAGTTACAAATTTAATTAAGTTTTTAGTTTTGTTTTTTGAATTTGTAACTAAGTTTTTTTTTAGTTTCAAACAAAAAAACTTAGTTACAAATTAGTTCTTCACATATATACACGTTTACAATTTAATTAAAGTTACAAATTTAATTAAGTTTTTAGTTTTGTTTTTTGAATTTGTAACTAAGTTTTTTTTTAGTTTCAAACAAAAAAACTTAGTTACAAATTAGTTCTTCACATATATACACGTTTACAATTTAATTAAGTTACAATTTTAATTAAAAAAACTTAGTTACGTTAAAAATTAAAAACAAGTTTTTTTCTCTCTCCCTCTCGCTCATCTCTCTCTCTCTCGCGATGCATGCGCCGATGCGCGCACGGCGGGCACGCCTGGCGCGGCTAGGGCGCCCAAGACGAGGGCGGGCGGCGAGGGAGGCGGGCGGCGATGTCGCGTCGGGCGGCGAGGGCGGCGGCGGCGGCCGGCGAGGGAGGCGTGCGACGGCGCGCGCGCGCGACGACAGTACCGGAGAGGCGCGGCGCGTCGACTTACAGCGGTGGAGGACGACGACGGTGGGGGCCGGCGTTGGCGGCGAGCGACGTACGGCGGGCGTTGGCGGCGAGCAGCCTGACAGCGTCTGAGAGCGAGGAGACGATCGATCCGCCGCGCGCCTGTGTGTTCGAGGAAGGAGAGTGAAGTGAACCGCCATCGCGCGCGCGTTTATGTAGGGACCCACCTTTAGTCGCGGTTGGTGTGCCCAACCGCGACTAAAGGGTTTTTTCGCCGGAAATTTCGTTCCCAAGCCGAAGGTTATTTTTAAAATACTTTTGATTTCAAAATCTTAAATATGGAAATAATATATCAATAAAATCAGAAAAATAAAACTAATTCATTTCAAAATTTTAAAAATACATATAATATATCAAAAATATCAGAAAAATAAAACTAATTCATTTCAAAATGTTAAAAATACAAATAATATATCAAAAATTAAGAAAAATAAAACTAATTCAATTCAAAATGTTAAAAATACAAATAATATATCAAAAAATTCATAAAAATAGAATTAATTCATTTCAAAATGTTAAAAATACAAATAATATATCACAAAAATCAGAAAAATAAAACTAATTTATTTCAAAATGTTAAAAATATAAATAATATATCATAAAAATTAGAAAAATCCAATTTCTTCCCTCATCTGTCTTTCCGCCCCCCGCTTCCCACCAGTTCTTCCAACCCTTTACTCCATTCATGGGGATGAAACTCTCCCTACCTGCTAGGTTGGCTTGTTGGTCTGCTTGTCAAGGCGTATCGATGCTCCTTTTATAGGCACGGCGCCGCTTCTGCTTTGTCTTGTTCCTCAGAAGGCCGTGCGCTACATGCTTTATCTCATCGAGCAGTGCGTCCACCCACGCGTCCTTATCCCGTCGACGCCTTAGTCACGTTGCACCCTCCAAACGGGACTAAAGCTTACCCACGTCCTTATCCCACCGACGCTTTGTTAGATGACACAAAACCACATTTAGTCCCGGGCACCCACCACCGGGACTAAAGGTTAGATGACCACCTGATTCCTCTTCCCGCCATTTCTTCCCTGTCTTCCCACCTCTTTCTTCCCGCCACTTTCTTCCCGCCTCCCTGTCTTCCCGCTCCCATTTTTCCCGCCATTTCTCACTACATATGTGTCGGCTTGGCCAGCATTATCACATCTCTACAATCTCTCATCACTCTCTCATGGCTTCCACCGCACCCACTCTAACCTACCAGCAGGTGGAGCGCCTCGAACTACCCTTGCCCACCGGGCTACCCGTCCGCCGGCCGGAGCCTAAGCGCCGGCGGCGGTCTCCTCCCGTCCTCAGGAACCCGCGAGCGGCCATCACGAACACTACTACCTCGACCTCACGCCGGAGCAGCGGATGAATCCCGCCGGCATCCCGATAACCAGCATACTTGGGACGCCTTCTTCATCAATCGGCGTGAGAGGGCGCCCGCCATGAGGAGGACGGTCTGCCTCCCGGGAACTTCCACGAGGCCGGCCGTCGGCTATGGTGGTACGGCCGGACTCAGAGCGCCATGGACTACATCACGGCGGCGATATCCCACCCGCGCTACCTCGCCCGAGCCACGAGCGCGCCCGACGACGCCGACGACAAGCCGACGACGACGGCGCAACTAGAAGGCGACGACTACCGCACAACGGCGGCAGCTATGAAGACTACGAGTATGCATATTATACGCCTAGGCAGGAGTATGACTAAATCACTTCAAATTTCATGTATCATCAGTGGTATCTCGAATCAATCGAATCATTCGAAAATGGACACCAAACACATCACGGTAATATAATTCACATGATCCATTCAACAAAGTTTGGTACAATAAATTATTACACATCATTTCTTCCCTTGTGTCCCTGCTTGCTTACGATTGGGCCGTATCCATGGAGCATCCTCATCATTTAACTTAATGCTTGGGTCGGTGTTCACTTTGAAGGGCAGAATTTCAACAAACATATTATAATCTTCTGACATGTCTGTCTTGTCCTACACTCCCACGATGTTTCTTTTCCCTGAAAGAACAATGTGGCGCTTTGGATCATCGCATGATGTACCGATCGTTTTCTTATCTTTCCGTTTCTCGGTTTGCTACTCATGTCCTTCACATAGAAAACCTGAGCGACATCTTTCGCTAGGACGAATGGTTCGTCAAGGTAACCAAGATTGTTGAAATCCACCATTGTCATTCCGTATTGCTGGTCCACCTTTACCCCACCTCCTGTTAGCTTGAACCATTTGCACCGGAACAAAGGGAACTTAAAGGAGGGTCCATAGTCAAGTTCCCATATCTCCTCTATGTAACCATAATATGTGACCTTTTGCCCATTCTGCTGCATCAAAGCGGACACCACTGTTTTGGTTGGTGCTCTTTTATCTTGGGCGATTGTGTAAAATGTATTCCCATTTATCTCGTACCCTTGGAAAGTCGTTATAGTCGAAGATGGTGTCTTGGCCAACATGTACAGCTGATCTAGAATATCATTGTCATTCATTAAATGTTTTCTCAACCAACTGCCGAAAGTCTCCATGTGGGCCTTCCTAATCCAGGATTCCCCGGGTTGTCCGAGCGTAAAATATTCTTGTGTTTCTCAAAGTACGGAGCCACCAAGCTAGAATTGGTCAGAACTGTGTGGTGTGCTTCAGTCATAGAATGGCCGTCCATACATATCATTGATTTCCTTCCGATCGTGCCTTTTCCACTTAGTCTCCCCTCGTGCCGCGATCGAGGAAGACCAATCGGCTTAAGGTCAGAACAAAGTCAACACAAAACTCAATTACCTCCTCATTTCCATAGCCCTTGGCGATGCTTCCTTCTGGCCTAGCATGGTTACAAACATATTTCTTTAATACTCCCATGAACCTCTCGAAGGGGAACATATTGTGTAGAAATACAAGACCGAGAATGAAAATCTCTTCGACTAGGTGAACCAGGAGGTGCGTCATAATATTGAAGAAGGATGGCGGGAACACCAACTCGAAACTGACAAGACATTGGACCACATCGTTCTGTAACCGTGGTAGAACTTCTGGATTGATTACCTTCTGAGAGATTGCAATGAGGAATGCACATAGCTTCACAATGGCTACTCGAACATTTTCCGGCAGGAGCCCCTCAAAGCAATCGGAAGCAATTGCTTCATAATCACGTGGCAGCGTGAGACTTCAGGTTTTGGAACTTTTCTCCGCCATGTTTATTATTCCCTTTATATTGGACGAGAATCCAGACGGGACCTTCATACTGCTCATGCATTCAAAAAGATGACCTCTTCTTTGGTAAGAGCGTAGCTGGCACGACCTTGAAACCATTCCGATGCCGGTCATCGGGTCTTTCAAACGTTGTGGTCCCGCCGTGCTTCCTTTTTATCATTTGTCTTCCCATACACGCCCAAGAAGCTTAGCAGTTCACGCAAATATTCTTCGTGACATGCATCACGTCGATTGCAGAGCGGACATCTAGGACTTTCCAATATTCTAGCTCCCAAAATATAGATTTCTTCTTCCACATGGGTGTGTGCCCGTCACCTCCCTGCGGAACTGATTGTCCGCCAGAGACCCTTTTCAAAGATGACTTTCAAATCCTTGACCATATCAAATACCTCAGCACCAGTGCGTTCCGCAGGCTTCGGCCGGTGATCTGCCTTGCCGTTGTAATGCTTGCCTTTCTTTTTTACGTTATGATTTTTGGGAAGAAATCGATGATGCCCTGTACACGTTCTTCTTACCATTTGGCAAATGCACACTTTCGGTCTCATGTAAGCAGTGCGTGCATGCATTGTATCCCTTATTTGTCCGTTCCGAAAGGTTTAAGAGCAGGCCAATCGTTGATGGTTACGAAAAGCAACGCTCGTAGGTCAAATTCCTTCTTTGTGCTCATCCCACACACCGACACCAGGTCTGCCCCACAACTGTAAAAGTTCATCAACTAATGGCCTTAGGTACACATCGATGTCGTTGCCGGGTTGCGGACCTTGGATGAGCACTGGCATCATAATGAACTTCCACTTCATGCACAACCAAGGAGGAAGGTTGTAGATGCATAGAGTCACGGCCAGGCTCGAGCTCCTCGCCAAAAGGATTCATGTCATCTGTATTTAGACCAAATCTTATGTTCCTTGCGTCAGCCGCAAAATCTTTAAACTCTCTCGTCGATCTTTCTCCATTGCGTTCCATCTGCGGGGTGTCTCAACTCCCCGTCCGACTTACGGTCCTCTTTGTGCCATCGCAACAACTTGGCATGCTCTTTGTTCCTGACATACGTTTCAACCGTGGTATTATAGGAGCATACCACATCACCTTGGCGGGAACCCTCTTCCCGGGTTTCTCGCCTCAACATCGTCACCAGGGTCATCGCCTCGATCTTATAACACAATGCGTGCATACCGGGCATTCATTCAAATTCTCGTATTCACCGCGGTGGAGGATGCATGCTAATACATGCATGTATCTTCTAACCTCTAAACCTAGAGGGCAGACAACCTTCTTTGCTTCGTACATACTGGCGGGCAACTCGTTATTCTTTGGAAACATATTTTTCAACATTTTCAGCAAGTTTTCAAATCCTGAGTAAGCTACACCTTCATGTTCCTTCCATCTCAGCAAATCCAGTGTGCAGCCCAGCTTTTTTAGACCATTATCGCATCCTGGGTACAGCGACTTTTTGTGATCCTCTAACATGCGATCCAAATTCTCCCTCTCCTTTTCGCTTTGCAGCGTCTCCGTGCATCAAGAATGGTCCGACCAAGATCATCAGGGCTCATCACGTGTCTCTTCTTGATCACCTTCCCTTCACCTTCCCCTTCACCTTCCCCACCTTCAGCATCCTCCATGAAAGTATCACCGAAATGATCAAGATAGTTGTCATCGATGATATCATCCCCTTCTTCATCTTCTTCCATTATAACCCCTCTTTTTCCATGCTTGGTCCAACAATTATAGCTTGGCATTAAACCATGCCGAATCAGGTGCAGTGAACTTCTCTTGAGGAAGAGTAACCCTTCGATTCTTACAGCCAACACATGGACAGATAACAAAACCCACCGCTTGTTCGCATTAGCCACTATGAGGAAATCTTTCAAACCCGTAGTGAATTCGCCGGAGAGTCGGTTAGCGTACATCCATTGCCGATTCATCTGCATTATTATAATATAAAGTATATAATTAACCATCATGCATTTGTTAAACTAACTAGCTATAAATAATATAAATTAAACAATGAACTACACACATGCATATTTTATCAATGACACATGAAAGGTTCAAGTTGCTAACCGCGATCGAGAAGGAAAAAATAAATGAAGAAGCTCAAGTGTGGCTCCGACACTTTATATCATGTTTGTTTCATGCTCTTGGGCATTTCATCAAACACCTTGTGTGCATAAGAGGAACCAAAAGCAAACCTAGCACCCCTTGTGAAGTTTGTGAAGTGTGGCAAATGGCAGTGAGCTGAGGCCCTTTTATAGAGATGGGCCTTTAGTCCCGGTTGGCCTGGCCAACCGCCTTCGGGCCAGGCCTGAGGCTAAAGCCCCTCCCGTCCACCAGCTGGCCACCGAGCGTGCTGGGCCCAGGTCTTTAGTCGCGGTTCGCCTCCCGAACCGCGACTAAAGACCCCATTGGTCGCAGTTCTTATATTTTGGCGACTAATGGGGCTGGACGGAAGGCTCTTTTTCTACTGGTGGTAGAACATAATTTTGTGAATGTGGTATCTAACTAAATATAAAAAATAAATATGATAAATTTATAATTAGGCTTGAAAGATCCAAACAGAGTATATTTATATGCTTATGGAATCCTTCCGGAGCTACCGAGCTGCATGTTTGAAATTCTTGGCGTGGATTGAATAAAATCCAATCTTTTCTCAGAGATAGTTTATCTATATCATCTTTGTTTCTCTAATTTTTCCATTTCATGTCAGATCAGTCATTCTTACTTTTTCCCTTTTTTTACTGGCTGCACTCCTCTAATCAAGCATGGAGCAGACCTGCGCGAATGCATGTTGACAGTAATAAGTCTATGGGGCTAATTGACTGGGCTAGTAACTGAACAGGCCCAAGACACATCTAATTTGCCTGCTGCCTGTTTGGCCCATCTCTTAAGAACAGGCGTACACCAGAGTCAGCCTAATTTCACACGCGGACACGCCTCAGCGAGTCCCTAACCCTCGTACCTTCGAGTCGTACCTTGTGGCGTCGCCGCCACACCACGTACGCTGCCGTGCACCGCCACCGCCATCACCACACCAATCTCCTGAACGTCGCCGCCGCCTTCCAAGTTCTCTTGCAGCAGCGTCCCGTGCACCGGTGGACGGCGCTGCTATGTTGCCAATATAGCTCATCTTTGAAATACTTTCCAGGGTGCCCGTGAGGTCCGTGTGCCGGTTCCGGTGCATATCCAAAGGATGGCAAGCCCTCCTCCTTGACCCGATCTCCGTCGCCGCCCATAAATCTCTCAATGCCGAGACATTCATCGTCGTCAGCTCGCTGCCGAAAGTTCCCGACGGAGACCCCGTGATGGTTCTAACGATGGCCCATGTGTGATCAACCCGGCCACCGGAAAGGTTCTCGTCGACTGCCCGAAACATGGTGTGAGATCGGTGGAGGCTTGGAACTTCGTCTTCGGCTTTGGTCGTGCCATCCCGTCTGGCACTTACAAGGTCGTACGTTTCTCAGATGACCGGAGCTGTGAGGTATTCTCGTTAGGAGACAGTACCGGATGGAGGCGGTCAGAATTCTCCCCAGCCGATTTCTTCTTTGTCCGAAGCTCCGTTGTTGCTGTCAAAGGTGTCATGTACTTCTTAGCGTCGCGAAACAAATACACCGACATATTACTTTGCTTCGACATCGAGAGTGAAGAATGGACGAAGACAATCGGAAGTCCAAAAGAAGTACTACAGCAGTACACGAGAAATTCGTGGTCAAACGCCATAGCAGAGCTCAATGACACCGTGTGCATGGTTCAACCCATGGCGAGGGTGACTTCTTATATATGGGTCAACATATGGCTCCTACAAGATTCTCATTAGGATGCATGGATCAAGTCGTACACGATCCGAATATCCGAGTTCACCTATCGTTATACGCCCTTGAGAGTGACACCTGATGGTGGCAAGTTGATCCTTTATTCTAGTACCGTTCTTGGAAAAGGTCGGGCGCTTCAAGTCTACGATCTTCATACCGAGACATGCACGACACTAAAAAGACTAGACGATGTAACCAGTATCAGCCTTTGCAGCTTATTTCGACAGCCTCTGTCTCAACCAAGATCATGAACTTACTTGGACCGCCTCTGTCTCAAAGCAAGATCATGAATTTGCAGGAGCTGTCATTCCACGATATTTCTTGAACTGTTTCTTTATGAATAACTAGCACACGCTATTGATGGAGCAATAGGTTTTGTTTGTTCTCATAGAGATGGAGACATATATATCATCCAAAACTCATATATCATTTGTTCAGCCATTGCTGGACGCGCTGGTGAAAGTTTTCGTGGTCTTTCTACTTGTTGTTGCAGGACATATCCAGGGGCGGATTTACCGTCCGGGCACCCTGGGCACGTGCCCGGGCTTTACTCCGTGGCTTGTATGATCTCCGGCAAGCTGCCAGACCTGTCCTAGTTGCTACAGCAGCTGGAATTAGCGATCTGAGCTGAAAAATACTCTTGTTTCATTCGCTAGGTTAACACACGGGCCTTTTCCAAAGCAGCGCTACCCTAGCAAAAGGCACATTTCGTTTCATATTGTTGTTTCGGTCACAAAGGCCAGCTTCCCTAGAGCAAGAACAAGAAATCAGGCCGACTCGCTTTTACGAACGAAACCTACCGATCTCATCTGTCATTTTGTTGGCGCTAGGGAGTGGCCGTGCAGCCAGCAGCTGCGAATTCCAAGCATCTGCATGGCAACACATGGAGGCGGGAAGCAGCGGCAGCCGGGCGACGCCGTCACTGTCTTTTTTTATAACTTTATATATTAATAATGGCGGTCAGTTTTTTTGAGTAACTTACTGAAAAATTTCACAAATAAATGTCGGTAGTCGCTTAAATCTTAAAATTACGGAGGTTTTTGGTTATTGTTAAAACAAAGTGAAATCTTTTAGATTGAGGTGTGCCGCCCAGGCTTCGAAAAATGTCTAGGTCCGCCACTGGACATATCTGTTTACTTGTGTTTGTGTGCATATGCCAATAGTAGTTGAAAGTTCGTGCGTTGCCTGCACAATTTTGCAAACACATTCAGTTGTTGCTATCGTGTCCGTAGTTTCACTTTCGAGCATAAATTTCCGCTGCATAGTCTGAATAACCTTTAACCTCTATGGATTCTCAGATAAGATGATCAATTGCAACTACGTGGGCTGTGTTGAACCCAGCTCCAGGTACCAGAAAATTAAAGACCGGTATACTAGGGCCTGTTTGGTAGGCTGGGCCGATTTCTTGCATTACTGCCCCAGCGAGATGGGAGTGCCTACCGGACCATGGGCCTGAAAACGTCACTTGTTTGGCAGCCTGTGTAGAATTTTTTGGCCCAACAGAAACGAATGGCTCAGTCTGTTTGGTTTCATACGAGCCCAGCTTTAACCTCACCACTTATCCCTATGGTGACCTTACCTCTCACCTCCTCACCTATCACAGACGCCGCTGTCACGAAGCCTGGCACCACGCGGGTGCGCGGGAAGACCACCGTGCCACTCTCGCCGACGATGGCCAAGGCGGCCTGCCCAAGACTGGGCAGAATATGATAGGCCGAAGCTTTCGGTGTAGCACAACAAGAACGTCGCCACCATGACACCGCCACTGCCTACATCTACACGGTTACCGCTATGGATTACTGCCTATCACATACCATAACCATCACCACCATGACACCGCCGGTCACGCCCGTCACAGGCATCACCACGTCAACGAACAACATCATGATACCGCCGTTCACGCCCATCACAAGCATTACAATGTCGCGGACGATGTCGCCGAACACCACCATAACACCGCCAGTCACGCCGGTCATAGGCGTCACCGAACACGAAGACGAACACCACCATGACACCGCCGTTCATGCCTGTCACAAGCATCACCATGTCGCCGAGCACGAAGCTAAATACCACCACAACAACGTCGGTCGTCATAAGCATCACCACGTTGCCTACCACGAAGATGAATATCACCATGCCGCCACCACCATGGATTATCACCTCCCACTTCTCACATATCATCACCACGTCGCCGTCCATAAAAACGGCAAGTGAGAAGTTGAGCAAAAGTAATCCAAACCTTACTCGCACATAGGTACAGATTACACTATACTTGTGAGTCATTTATCTATCAATGTATGTACATCTAAAAGAAACCTGTCAACATGAAAGTCATGCGAAATGGTGAGGTGAACCTACTCCTGAAAGGAAATCTCAAACGGTTGAGCGTGTGCGACGAATTTGACAAAATTCGCTAAAAACTTCATACACGAAATTGACGATTTAGGACTAAAGAAACTCGAAACCGATTGTGGGAATTGATTCATATCATCGACACGCATATTTTTCATGTATAGCTTTTTTTGATTCGGAATGTGGTTATGTCGATTTGCGGAGAGGGTATGTGGAGTAGTGTAAGAGAGAGTGAGCCGAACCGAGTCTATGTGCACAAGTTGCATCAATCCAGCGTAGGAGGAAAAAAGAACGGACCTCGCCCTGAAGAAACTGCTGATTCGGACGTTCCTCCAGATGCAGGCAAAATACTGCTTTAAAAACCATGCGATGCAACAACATGGCGGCCAGCAGTCAACCAAACGGCCCATTCCACATTCCAATTCATGCAAAAAAAAAAGGCCCACACAGCCTACCAAACGCACCCCTAGTGCCATAGCAGGTGATAGCAACAAGATGTGTGTTGTGGTATCAATATGTCATGAGCTTTGTAAAACAAATGTTTCATACAATGCATTGCTCTTTTGGGAGAAAATTGTATGTGTCATTGAGCACCTAGTCAGGTACAGATATGAAATTTTGGGTTCAAATATACCGCTCATATTTTAGAGGCAATTTTCAGCTATGCCACGAGAGCTTTGATCATCTTAAAGACTCAGAGCAAATTTAATAGTATAGCCAAATGTTAGTTATAAGTCAAGTGTCATGTTATCTATAGTCAACCTAGAGCTAACATGTACTACCTCCGATTCAGGGAATAAGGCGTCCTCGTTTTACGTGCTTTTTGTTTGACCAAGAATTACTCTAAATATATAAAGATTGTTTGTATGAAATTAGCATCATTAGAAAGTGCTTTTCAATACAAATCCAACGATACTAATTACATATAATATAATCAAGATTGTGTTGCTCAATTTTTATGGTCAAAGTTCGTCTTGGAATACGCGTGCGCCTTATTCCTTGGGACGGAGGTAGTATAATAGTAACTATAAAATTATATTATTTTATTAATACATGACCCACCTTTCACTCTCACAAAGTGCCTAGAAGCACGTGCTAGAGTTAGTTCTTGCATAAAAGTTCACTTCTCCTCTCTCCTTCAACTAGGCAAGAATATATAATTTTAATTCATGTGAATAAACAAAATACATGCTCTCCCTCTGTTTTGATATAGTTTACATTTTAGACTAATAAAATAATGTTCCATATTACTCCATGTTTTACGCTTGTAATCAACAAAGAACACGAAAATGAATGAGTCTTACTCTCTGGTTGAGTATCAAAGTAGTATTAAATGAGTTGCTAAGTAATTTTAACATAGATCGCCGCGCTCATTTCCCTCCTTTCCCCTCTCTCCCTTCTCCTGTCCCCTTGAGAGGCTCTCCTCAGATCCCGGCTCCTCCCTCCCTCCTCTCTGGCGGCTTCGCCGGCCGGAGGTGGCGTGAGGGAGGAGGCCGGATTGTATATAGTAGATCTAGTACTAGCTGTGTTTGGGCTATGTCCCAGTTTGGCTTGATGTCGGTGGAGTCTTGGTGGCCGAGGTCTGCGGGCGGCGCTCGGAAACTGGGGGTGGTGCTTCTTTTGCTCACGGTGCTCCGGTGGACGGAGCCGAAGGTGACAAGCAGCAACACTTTCCCCTCCACACAGAATATGCCCGGTATGTCCCAAGAGCTTCAAGATCTGGAGATTCCTAGCCTTTTTCTTGTCGTCTCGGTGACGAGAAGAAGCTTCGACGATGGGATCTGGCCGGATCCGTTTGGCTCTGAGCAAGATCGTCCAGCAGTAGCTGCAATCGGGAGCACACACTCGGCGGCATCTCGTCGACGGCCTGATGCCGTCCTGCCGCCGACTCTCATGGCCAAAGGGCGGCCGCCCCGAGCACTGGCTCCGGCAATCTGCCGGTGCTACCTCTACTACTTCCTACAGGCAAGAGTGCCAGAGGGGAAGATCTTCCTCAGCACCGTCAAGGCGTCCATCACCTGCACTGTCCTAAGTGGTTTCGTCCCCGGGGACGGCGTGGGTGGCCATGGCGGCGAGCTGTTCGTCAACATCGGTGGAGAAGGACTCGATGGCGTTTCCACTTTTCTTTTTAGGGTCCTTTTTGAAAAACTAGAGGGTGTTTGTGTAATTTTCTTACTCCTGCAGTCCCTCTGTGTAATTTGTAACCCCACCGCTCTGAAATTAATGCAGTTCCTGGGGCCTTCTAGGCCCATCCCATTGTAGAATGTAGAGTAAAGAGAAGGGAGACTAATTCCGAATTAGCATGTTCAGGTAAACATCAAGTCACAAGAAAAAAGCTTAATTCTTCATGAAGTGATTAAAAAAAGGTAAAATAAGAAAGAAAAATTCGCCACCGGAGACTCATTCTAGATACTCGCACGTACTCCCTCCGTTCTCTTTTAATTGACTCGGATTTAGTACAAGTTGTACTAAATCCGAATTAAAAAGAACCGGAGGGAGTAGGAATCAGAAAACGAGCATCCCTAGTAGATTAAAAAAATCTCTTGTGTTTTCCTTTGAAACCTAGATACAAGGAAATCTTATTTGGTGATTTCCCCTTCTCTTAAACCACCTTAACAAAATTGCCTACATTCCTTTTCAAAAAGAAAAAAAAAAAGCAAATGTGTAGTACTATTTTACAAAGAAATATTCGTGGCCGTGGCCAGTGGAGCCGCTGAGTGCTAGGCCAATCATTTTACTGGCGGGGTTGGTCCGGAATAAATAAATAACGCGACGCTGTTCCCGATGCCCAAAATGATGCGACCCAGCAGACCTGCGTAGCAGCAACGCGACCCTGCAAGTGCATGCACTGCACACGCACGCGACCTGGCCCCACCACCATCCATTCATCAAGTGCAAGACGCCAGAGCCGAAAGATGGATCGATCGGCGGCCGCCTCGAATCCCGCGCGCGCCGTTCACCGGCTCCTCTACTCGCCTAGGCCACCCGACGCTGTCCGCTGGGCCCGGGGACTTTCCGCCAAGGTGGGCCCGATCCTGTCGGGATGTTATAATTTCTGGCAGATTTTTTTAAGGTGCAGCGAAATTTGTTTCCGTGGTAGGGAAAATATGTTCGGTGGATACTGGAACGCGTTTGCTTTACTTGCGCACAAATTCGTTGGGCCTTTTCTTGATATATTTCTATGGCCGAGTTGGGAGGGAATAAACAGGTTCGGCACATCAGCTAATGGAAGGGAATATGTCTGGCGCTCCCTTTTTTAGGGAGGTGGAATAACGACTTTACATGGTCAAAAAGGTGGAGGAAACATTTCCGACCTCACCAAGATGTTGACGTTTCCTGCAAAATCATCCGTTGTGTGTTGCGTCCACAAATCTTTGGCGAAAACAAGTTTGGCGTGTAAGACCATAGTATACATATGTTGAGTAATTGTCGAGACCAACCCAGACACTAGCACCCGTTGGCATTTTTTTATAGAAAAAAAACTCCATGAGCACCCCGTCGAACCCAGCATTCGAACCGGGGCGGGCTGGATGCGCTCCCGCATCTCAAGCCACCCGAGCGACGCTCTGATCTCGTTGAGTAATTGTCATATCACATTGGTTTAAAAAGACTCCAGCAGATGATGTAGATGTAGGGCTGGAATTCGAGCCGAGCCGAGCCAGCTGACTCGCTAAAGCTCGGTCAACAATCGAGTTAGCTCGACTCGACTCGATTAACAATCGAGTCCAGATTTGAAACGCGGCTCGACTCGCAAAGCTCGCGAATAACTCACGAGTAGCTCGTTTAAAACTATCAAATAGAACATGTAAAATGTACAATGCATTTTTTCCAAATATTTGGGCATGAATGATGAATAACAAGCACTAGGATTATGGTACCAGAACAATATAAACCACAACGATCAATATATCATTAGAATAAGATTGCCAAGTTGAGAACCACAAATATAGTTGCCCATTTTGGTGGGCTTGGGCCAACTTTATTTTTACCAAGCTAAACGAGCTACTCACGAGTTCAATGAACTCGACTTGTTTTGCTTAAATTTGTTTAACGACAAAATATGAAACTTGGCTTGGCTCGTTATACTCCGAGATCGAGTCGAGCCGAGTCATGTCACGAGTTACTCATTTAGCTCGCGAGTTTCGAGTTTTAATTCCAGGCCTATGTAGATGTAAAATATATCTCAAAAAAATTCGCATCGCGACATAAATTTGCAATACGCGTTGCAAATATACATTACATAGGTGTAATTTATCGTAAAAAACCACCGCCCGTTGTCCCGATTTTGGCTCGCCGCGGCCATCGGTCGGCCGTCTACGGGACCGCAGAACACCGAGGAGCTTCGATCCGGAAGAGTCCAGCCGAAGTCGACGGGTGACTGATCACCTCCGCCTCACGACCACCAGGCGTCTCCCTTTTCCCATCGGCCTCGCCCAGCCCGCGTCGATGCAACTAAGGCTACCGCTGGATGCGGAACTCCATGTTGGACGGTCGGTGCTTCAGAAGTGACCTCACTATTAGAAAAAGGCCTAGCCGTAGAATGCTATAAATGGCGCACCACTTTACTAGTGCGTCACTGCTATATAGCGCAGTGGCGTACCAAAAAGTAATGCTATAGGCCAGTAGTGTGCCACCGATAACTTTTGTCTTGGTCCACTCCATCCCTAGGCTTACCAGTGGCGCAACACTTTTTAGTGCGCCACTGCTTTCTAGCAGTGGCGCACCACTTTTCGGTGTGCCACCGCTATGTGTGATAGCAGTGACACACCATGCTAGTGGTGCTCCACTGGTAAGTCTAGTCATTTTTGAAAATACTGAAAATATGGTACCCTTAGGGCATCTCCAGCGGCGCGCACGCATTTTATTATCCACGCGCGTCCGTTTGCGTCGCGTCGCGGACGCTGAAATAACTGTTTTTTGTCCGTGCGTTCGTTTGCGTCTGGGGTTGGCTCCAGCGGGGCGACGCATTTTTTTACTTGCTTTTTTTCTCTCTTTTCCATTTGAACATAGTTCCAAATATTACATATGGACCATTATTTTACACAAACTAATACATAGTTTGGAACATGGTTTACACAAACTAATACATAGTTTGAACCATGGTTGACACAAAAACATTTTTAAAAAAGAAACCAGTTGTGTTGATTACCGTTTGTTCGCTGCCAAGAAAGAACATTCGAGGGCACACCCAGTCACCCAAACTGGAAAATCCAGCTTGGGACGGTGCCCTTGTTGGTTCTACCGAGGAAGAACAACCAGAAACCTCCACTACTGGCTTCGTCTGGCCCGTAGCCATATTCGTTGCAAAGAAAGAACACTCTAAGTTCTAACTATCGGTGTTCGAGCCGGATTCGTCGGTGTGGTAGTGCCTGCGGTAGGCTGTGTCGTCGAACACCTTGACGATCATCTCGCCGTCCCCCGTAGAGGAAGGTGAGTGGCAGCCGGATCGAGCGCTAGGTCACGGCAAACTTGTCCCACCCCGTGTGTGTGTACATCTTGCCCTCGCCCATCGAACAAGACCTCCACGGTCCACCGGCAGAAGTTGCAGCTGGGCTCCCGTAGCTGCAAGTGCGCCGGCTCGACGCTATTGACAAACTTGGCGAACTTGTCTGGGAGCCGCTTGATGCCGAGTGGGTCGTCATTGATGTGGAGGAGGAACTCGCGGGTCGTCCCGAAGACGAGGAGGCGCAGCGACGGCGAGCGTGGGGCCGTAGCTGCTCCACCACGGCGGCCCCGGCCCCGGGGGCGCCCAGGGCCGCGGCCTCGACCGTCTCGCCGGCCACCAGGACCCGCCATGGACTTCCTCGCGGGCCTGGCTCCGTTGCAGGAACAGCTATGCGGCGCTACGGTGGAGCTTTGTGGCGGCTAGGATTTGTTTGGAGGAGTGGATGAGGAAGAAGAACGCGCGCCCTCTTTATATAGACCGGAGGCAGGCGATGGCCGCGGGACGCGTGCTGTTGCCATTAACGTGGTTGGCGGAGGTAGGCAGTGGCCGCTCGGCAGCCGAGACATCGACGTAAACGTGACTCAGATTGCCGAAGCGACGGAGCGCCGCCAGTCGCTGGCGCGTTTGAGAAGTTGCATCGACGCAGGATCGCTACCAGGCGGGCCCGACGAAACGTCCGCCAAACGCGAGCGGACATTTTGCGCATCCACAGAGAAGCATCCGAGGCGCATATTTGGACTAGGTTTGCGTCGTGGCGGACGGTCCGATCACTTTGCGCCGCCCCGCTGGAGCAGGCCCAGACGCATTTCCGCTCACGGCGGACGAAAACGGTCGCTCTCATCTGTTTACGTCGCGCCGCTGAAGATGCCCTTAGCAATGGCTCACCGTGGCATAGTGCGCCACTGGTACTTGAGATAGCGCATGGTGCGCCATTTCTAAGGGGGTACCATATGTTTTGCGCCCACCACACACCACACCCCTCCCCACACACATAGGAAGAGGCAGAGCCGAAAGATGGATTGATCGTTCACCTCGAAATTTGTTTCCTGGGTAGGAAAATATAAGTTCGATGGGTATTGGAACGCGTTTGCTTTACTTGCGCACAGATTCGTTGGGCCTTTTCTTGGAATATTTTCATGGCCGAGTTGGGAGGGAATAAACAGGTTCGGCAGCTAATGGAAGGGAATAAATCTGGCACTCCCTTTTTTAGGGAGGTCGAATAGCAACTTTACTGGTCAAAAAGTTGGAAACATTTCCGACCACACCAAGATGGAGACGTTTCATTCAAAATCATCTTACGTCCACAATTTTTTGGCGAAAACAAGTTTGGCGAGTAAGAGCATAATGTACATGCTAAGAGCATCTCCAACAGAGGCTCTAAAATTTGGCGCTGTAAAAGTCGTTTACAGCGCGCTCGTTCCGGATACAGCGCGCGACGCAGGCGAGAGCTTCGTCGGAGGCTCTATTTTACAGCGCAAACAAAGAGGCAAAAAACGGCCCTTCGGCAGAGGCTGTAAAATAGAGCTCCACAAACAAGTTTTTTCAACATACATACATCAAACAAGATCAAACATGCCACAGTTAAATCTGAAAAAATCAACTAAAATTTACAACTCTACGGGGAGCTTATCCACCTAGCTAGCAATTGATCTAGTTAGCAAGAAATTACGATTCATTGCCTGCACGCGTGCATAGCAATTGATTCCCATGCGTGCGTGCCCACAGCAATCGATCGATTTCATGCGCGAGCGGCCACAGCAATCGATTTTTGCTCGCGCGGCTGGTGGAGCTTGCATCACGGAGGCTGCCGGAGCTCGTAGCGGCGGGCAAGGTCGGGCTCGGCCGCGGACCTACGGAGCTCGCAGCGTGGCGCCCGCGGAGCTCGCAGCACCGGGCAAATTCGGGCTCGCCGCGGACCTGCGGAGCTCGCAGCGGGACGACCGGCGGAGCTCCCAGCGCCGGGCAAGGTTGGGCGCGGCGGACGGACCTGCGGAGCTCGCAGCACGGAGGCCGGCTGAGCTCGCAGCGCCAAACAATGTCGGGCGCGGCCGGCGGAGCTCGCGGCGTGGCGGCCGACGGAGCTCGCAGGGCGGGGCCAGCTGACCTTTCAGAGCGGTTTTTATTCGCGCGGTGAGAAGAATCGCACTGCCAGTTTACAGCGCGCGCTAGCCGGCGCACCAGATATAGCGCTTTGGATAGCGCAAACTGTCGCGCGCACTAAAATATTTACAGCGCGACCTACTTTGCAGCGTCTGCTGGAGGACAAAAAAACACGCTGGGCGCTGTATATTGACAGTTATTTTAGCGCAGCGCTAGTTTACAGCCTCTGTTGGAGATGCTCTAAATAATTGTCATATATATCACTTTTGTGTAAAAAGGACTCCAGCATCATTGAGACCGTGTCGCTCACATCATTGAGTGCTACAACGTGATTCAAGCTGAAGTTACCCATGAAGATCTTCGGAAGAATTTCATGGAGAAATGGTGAACATGGTTGGGCAACAAAGGAGTCATGGTCATCGCTGAATTATGTGATGAACTATACGATATATTTGTGATGAACTATGCGTGTTAATTCGTGTGCACCTTGGTGACGAAGTATCCGTGTAATAATGATCAAATGTAATATTTAGTAATAGTAAATGTATCATTTAAATACACTCTTTTTTATTGAAAACGCAATGGAACAAATTCCATCTTCCTTTTGTATGGCCGCCGAGAAAGAGGATATTCAACACAATATGCTGGGTCCCAAGAAAAGAATCCTAGCACCAAGCGAACAATGTATAGCTGGATCGATCACAACGCATATCCCACTTCTTCAAATTTACGCAAGATCAGTATTTCAATCTCACACAGTCGGTACTGCAAGACCAGAAAAGCATCCACAATATAATAAGCACATCCGTGCATCATGCAGCGCAGTGGCATCACAGTAGCATTGTCCTTTTCAATGTAGGGTACACAATGTAATAAACGTGCAAATTGGATATTTACCACAACACTATGTACTCATGTCCTTTTGTAAAATGGAAGAACTGTTGTTGCGTAAAATTCAGAGCAATGTACTACCTCTGATTATGAAATCATCAATGTGAATAAAAATATATATCTCTAACAATATAAAATCATCAGAATAAGTTCAGCTTCTCGCGTCAGATCAGAAACGCCAAAGATTTCACAGAAAACGATTGGATAGCACAAGAAACCTCAACGCATTCCAACAAAGTGGAGCCAGGCGCATCAAACAAAAAATGAATAAGACAGACAGATAAATCCTACAGTACTACGAAGCGAAAATTTTAACTTAACAGATGATTCACCATAGCGAAAATTCATTGATTGATTCATTCTCATACTAGCAAAGTTGTCATAGAAAGGGTACCATAGGAGCAGATCTAGCAGCGACACGACAGAGTTCACCTGAAACCATCCTAAACCAACCATGGAGATCTATCTCATCGGACGGACACAAGCGAGACACGACACGAGACGACATCTTATTTCAGGACGACGACACGAAGACACAGGGAGACTCGACTACGAATTAATGGAGAACGAACTGAAGGACGGCAGCAGATCTAGAGCTGACCGCAGTCGGCGATGACGACGGGCTTGGAGGTGGTGCCGCTGCGCGAGCCCACCTTCTCGATGGCCTTGACGACGTCCATGCCCTCAACAACCTGTCCAAACACGACGTGCTTGCCGTCGAGCCAGGTGCATGGCACGGTGCAGATGAAGAACTGTGACCCGTTGGTGTTGGGGCCCGCGTTGGCCATGGATAGCACCCCGGGGCCGGTGTGCTTGCGCACGAACTTCTCGTCGGCGAACTTCTCGCCGTAGATGGACTCGCCGCCGGTGCCGTTGCCCTTGGTGAAGTCGCCGCCCTGGCACATGAAGTCGGGGATGACGCGGTGGAAGGCGCTGCCCTTGAAGTGCAGCGGCTTGCCGAGCTTGCCCACGCCCTTCTCGCCCGTGCAGAGGGCCCGGAAGTTCTCGGCGGTGCGCGGGACCGAGTCCGCGTACAGCTCCATCACGATGCGGCCCGCCGGCGCGCCGCCCACCGTCATGTCGAAGAAGACCCGCGGGTTCGCCATCGTCGCCGGGATCGGTGGTGGAGGCTAGGGTTTTGGGGATTGGGATTTCTGTTGGGAATTTCCTTTGGGTTCGGAGCTCGGCGATCTGGGATGGGACAGCGAGGTGCGGTTAAATAGCGGGCGTCGGCCGTTGGATTGGGACGCGTGGCGGTATCGTAGGTGGCAAGGGTTAACCGGGGAGGTTAGGCGGTGGGGTTGGGCGAACCGTGGTTGGGTCTAGGGTTGGGCTCCGGAAGCCACGAGCAGCACGTGACCGTTTCCTGCACAAGGCTGGATGACAGGTAGGCCCCGTGGATGCCTGGCCTGCAGGGGGTGGGCCCTCAGCAGCAGCCGGCGCGGGTGGATGTGGGGTACGTACGTGTGCCGTTTTCTTGGATCGTTGTGGCGGTAACCATGGTTAGGGCTGGGGCGGTTGGGTCGGGACTAGGGTTAGGGCGCGTATCTTTTGAGCTACGCGCGGTCCACAAGCACCGGCGGTGCGGCCGGGCGGCAGGATCCTCTGCGCGGTGCATGGACTCGGTGCAGAGAAGGGCGTGCGGTGGAAACGAGCGGACGAGAGGGAATACGGACGCGGCGGCGTGGGAAGGGATATGCCGTGCGCCAGTGGGATAGAGATTCTGGCCGGGTAGCGGGGAACGCACGCAGACCGCATGTGCAACTGGCCCCTGCCGGAAGGACCAGTCCGTCCAACCAGGGCTCATCGCTACCGTCCAGTACGATTTCGACGGCCACGCTCGAGTGCTCTAGAACCTCCTGGACTTTTCCAGTGTTTTTCCTTTTCTGCTAGCATATAGCCATTTTTTTTTGTTATAAGGATGGCCCCGAAGGACCCAGAAAATGCATTAATTTCAGCGGTGGCAACACTAACTAGATCTAGGGCCCTAAAGAAAAGAGAAAATACATCATGGCCCTCGGACTTTACGCCGATGATCCTAGAGTAAAAACCCCAAAAAAATATCATTTCCCTCTTCTCCCCGCACGATGAATTTGAGCTTCAGATCACGGGCACCGACACCATCGTCGAGTACTACGCCTCTTGAGATGGTATAGACGAGGAATCCCGCATCGAACCTGATAAAGGGTCTCCGAATTGGCACCATGGAATGGAGGTAATCAGTGAGGTGGCACCAGGCAGCTAGCACTTGTAGGGGCTGCCCTTCGTCCACGATAGTCGGCAACATGCTAGCCTCAGGCCTACAGAAGGCCACATAGGATGTGTTCTAGAAGACTAGCGTAGTCTCGAACTCTTCTCGATCCATAGAACTGCAAAGAATGGCAACGTATTGATACTCCTCTCCTTCTCCACCACCATAGTAGCCTCAAAGACATAGCAACTTGAACGCTCTGCCTCGATCTAAACAGCCACATCCGAGCTTTATTGACATGGATGCAGCAGTCGCGCAGTGGAGACTGGCCTCCTCTCCCCTGTCATCTCTAGCCGGCTAGGCCGCCGGACGGAAGTCGCGGCGGCACGGATGGGGGCAGTGCCATCAGCGGATAAAACCCCGCCAGCTCGGCAAGGGTTGGCCCCATGACTGTCGGCGCCTTCCCCCCGGCTGCACTCGAGGTCCCGCCCTCCTATGGAGCCGCCGTTGTTGTAGCCCTTGCCATGCGTGCCTACCAATTGACGAGCGACGGAGCACTCATAGCCTTCGCAAAATTGAAATCGCTTGTCGTACGCAGCATTTGGATATTGTTCGCTGCCCAACGCTCCTCCGACAGACCGCTTGCGCACAGCGAGGGGCTTCCGCGGCAGAGGTGGGGGTGGAGGGACGTCGGCCATGGCGGTCAGAGGTGCATAGGAGGTGAGATAGTGGTTTTTGGATAGTGAGGGATGTGGAGTGGGAAGCTAACGCGGAAGGTCATGTCTCCCGCGCTTCCCCACGCGTGCAGAGTAGAGGGCATGTTGCACTCTCCAACGCCTCTATAAACACGACAACGCCAATATTTTAGTCGCTTTAAAACTAGTGCGGTGCAGAAAAACTGTGCAGGAGGCCGATCAACAATTAAGAGTCTTTTTTGCACTCTTAATAAGATATACGGAGTATAAAATGTATATCTGGATGGATGGGTCACCCTTTTACACCTTCATCTTGCGACATACTATTATCTCAGATCCCCGCATGATCGCTATCATTCCGATCTCAAGGCATGCACGCATGGACCATTTTTTGAATCGTCAGTTGTTATTCTAGGATGCCCAATCTGAAGAACAGGTTTCGTTTCAGTACTTCCAAGCGTCAGATCGGATAGGCCAAAATCAGAGGAAACTGGGGAACAAAAGATGAACGACACAAACAGTATTACAGACGATGAGTACTATTCAATCATAAACTGAGCGCCGTATATTCAATCATTTGCTCAGAGAAAATAAGAGTATAATACTCAGATCTAGATGGATTGTCACACTGTTGGCACCTTAATTTTGCGACATAGTATCTCAGATGCGACACAACAAACCACAGATGATCAGCAGTATTATTCAGATCTCAATCTCTGGCACGCGCGTGAAACAATCTGAATCGTCAGTTGTTATTCTAGGCTACCAATCTAGATCAGGCTCCAGCACTTACCGGCATCAGATCGGATAAAGTAGACCAAAAACAGAAGAAGAAACTGGGGACAAAACCTCACGCATTCCAAGCAAAAGATGAATGAAACAAAACAGATATAATCTGATAATAAACTAAGCGCCGTTTATTCAATCATTTGTTCGGAGAACTCAGCAGTGAAACGCTAAGATGGCAACAGGGAAAGAAAGATACAACGGCCACGCCGGATAGATCCAACAGCCTAACGACGGACGATTCCACGGACGGCACGAAGCGCAGCACCCAGATCAGATCAGATCTAGAGCTGGCCGCAGTCGGCGATGACGACGGGCTTGGAGCAGTTTCCGCTCTGGGATCCGACCTTCTCGATGGCGGAGACGACGTCCATGCCGTCGCAGACCTGTCCGAAGACGACGTGCTTGCCGTCGAGCCAGGCGGTCTTGGCGGTGCAGAGGAAGAACTGGGAGCCGTTGGTGCCGGGGCCGGCGTTGGCCATGGAGAGGACGCCTGGGCCGGTGTGCTTCTTGACGAAGTTCTCGTCCTTGAACTTGGCGCCGTAGATGGACTCGCCGCCGGTGCCGTTCCCGGCGGTGAAGTCGCCGCCCTGGCACATGAAGCCCGGGATGACGCGGTGGAACTTGCTGCCCTTGTAGTGCAGCGGCTTGCCCATCTTGCCGACGCCCTTCTCGCCGGTGCAGAGCGCGCGGAAGTTCTCCGCGGTGTTGGGCACCACGTCGGCGTACAGCTCCATCACGATGCGGCCCGCCGGGGCGCCGCCGATGGTGATGTCGAAGAAGACCTTGGGGTTCACCATCTCGCCGGGATCGGAGCTACTACTGGTGATTGATCTGGGAGATTTTTTTTTTCCTCGCTGCCGGCGATGAGATCTGGGGAGGGGGATGAGGTGTGGTTAAATAGGCGGGTCGGGTTGGGTGAACCGTGGTTAGGTCAATGGTTGGGTTCGAGCACAAGATGGCCTTTTTTCACCGGGTGTATACGGGAGAGAAAGTGTGGGGCCCATGTGTCATAGGGTGTGGGTGTGTGGCCGTGAGGCGTTTCTGGATTTGTATGGAGTTAACTCGGGTTTTGACCGTGGTTAGGAGGGGGTGGGTGTAGGGTTAGGGTGGATGGTTCGTCCATGAGGTGCGCGTGGTCCACCAGGACCAGGTGGTGCGGCGCGGGTGGGGATCCGTGCGTGGTGTATGGACCTGGTGCGCGCCGAGGCTGCAATGGCAACTGATGATGAGACAAGACGCGGCTGGGTTTCTTTGTCTTGGTTAGGGCATTTTAAGCGGACTGCCGCTCAGGCTCAGTGGATAAATGGGTCTCCAACTCGGTTCAGCAGCCCACCGGCCCGAACCAAAACGATTGATATGTCTGCGGGATGTAAATCTGGTCTAAATTTAGATTGAAAATGAGTTGTGTGGACGCAACAATGTGTGACCGCTCCCTCTGCTTCGGGCCCGCCTGACAACGATCTTGTCTGCTTCGTCTTCTCCGCGGTGCGGCGGTACTGACGGACGGCGTCGCTTCCGCATCTTTTCCCAAACCTAGCAATGGGTGCTCTCCTTAATGCACACCACCGGTCCCTCGGCTATCTCTGGTGTATAAAATAGGACGTTGGAGGCATCCATTCCCGCACACAAACCCCATCTATCTCCCAAATCCCCAATCCTAGTCGACATCCATCTTCTCTCCATCCACCTTCTTCCTGCGCGCGCCATGGCGGGTCGTAGGGGCCGAGGACACGGCCGCCGAGGCCGGGCAGGGGTGGCCATGTTGGATCTGCACGCTCGCCATGCACTTTGAGTTCGTCGTCGACATCACCGAGGAACACCTCAGCGAACCTGATAAGTACCCAGAGTTTCTCACTGTCCGGGAGCCGGACTCCGTCAACCTGCGGGAAGACAGTTGCCGAGTGTCGGTGGCCCGTCTAGGTGATGTTTGAGGGGGAAGGCAAGATGTACCTCGACGCCGGCTTCGAGAAGTTTGCCCGCGCTCATAGTATGGAGGTCAAGTGCATGATGCTCTGTCGCTACAAAGGCGATGGTGAGATGAGCGTCAGTGTGTATGAGGACTCATGCTACCGCATGCATTACCACAGCGACAACTCCGGTGAAGACATCGACGGCCAACTCTAGGTTTTTTTCGCAGAGAAACCGTAGAAAAAACCCAACGGTATGAGACCAACTCTAGGTCCATGGTGTTCTTTGTTTGCACCGAATATGACAAATCCCAATTGAAGCCACTAGTGCAGGTTTACACCAATTAGATTTTCTCATTTTGCAATGTTTTTCAAATTATGTTCAAAATCTACCTTGTAATGTTTCAAATTATGTGACAAAAGCCATCTTGTATTGTTCAAATTATGTATCAAAAATAATAATAAAAAAGTTTGAAAACTGAAAATGCGCTAGTAGGGGCTCCACCAGACGCAAACGGACAATCGTGGCCTGAAGACCATTTCCGCGTCCGCGCCCCGGTGCAGATAAAATGCATGCATGAACTTTCTAGTTTGTTGACACATATTCCCACATATTTATAACATATATGATCTTATATCCATATTTTATATTGATTTTTGAGTATTTACCAATGATCTCCTTTATTTTGGTTATAACTCTAGAGGACAAGAAAACCTTGTTTTGTATATTTTTAGCTTTCAGGGATCTAAACAAAATCAAATGGAGTTAGAACTTTGGGGAATCAATAGAAACGTCTGAAGAATTTGGACCTCACGAGATGGGCCATGAGGGCCACCCATGCTCTTCACCCCCTTCCCCCGATCGTCCGATTCGCTTGATTCTTTCACCCACAGACTTCGTTTGACCTAAAACCCCCTAAATAAAGGGCTTCCCGAGGCTTCCTCGAGGAGAGCGCGGTGGAAACAGAGAAACACCAAAACAGAGCCAAAACCAGCGAAGATTGGAGGGGGAAACTCCAACAAAGCCACCGCTAGAGGGATTCCCACCTTCTCCAACGTCTCCACCATCATAGCCATGATGAAGATGGAGTTGTCCACCTTTGGAGTATGGGTTTGTGGCAGTAGCTTGATCTCTCTCTTGTTCTTCATTGATCTAGTACCATATCAGCTGCCCAAAATGATTATGATCATATATGTAATTCCTATGTGGTGGAGACTTATTCTATGATATTGATATATTAGATTGGAACCTATTAATTATGTATAAGTTGTATTGGTAGATCCATATCATGTACCCCGTTCTTAAGTACTTGTTCTTATCCAACTTTTATGAAGAGGATGTGTGGGGAGAAGTGTGTATCAGATGGAGTAGCATGGTTTCAGTGATTAAATAGTGACAACAAATTCAAGATCTACTTCGATTTTTACCTTTCTTTTGCTACCTCACTAGGGGTGAAGTGAATGCATGTGCTATAATTATTATGTGACAGTGTGATAATCTTGTTTGTTCAAGGCAGCATATTTGAGATTCAAACAGTATGTCAAATTACTTAAGTTTATACTCTGTTGATTTTTAATTCAAGATTGCTTGAATTTTTTCCCTTTTTTGAGGAGTACAAGAGGGATGTGTTGCATCATCTCTATGTTAGCATGTAATGCCCATATGAATGCTTATCACACACATGTTGAAGTTCCACCAATATTATGTCTTTGATGAATTGTAATGAGTAGAAGTAGACCCTTTATCCAATAAAATAGATGACATATTGGCCTACATATCAAAACAAAAACATTGATAATGTCCCCCTACAAGAATTAATTGGAAACACCAATGAAAATTTAGATGTCAACTACATAAGAAATTTTGGAAATAATGGATATGGGAACAATTATAGCAACTCTTATGGTTGGTCACATTATGCTCAAAATAATTATGGCAACCGTCCTTTCATTCCATACCCTAATGCCAATGAAAACAAATGGAAACCTTCCACTATTCCACATATTGGTGAGAGATCTTAAAAACAACAGTAGCAAAAAATCGATAAAGGAAATATATCAATATCAAAAGATACCAATTACATCCAGCCTCTACGACAACGCAGCATCGGCAATACATCCACCACCAAGACAACGCCTGAAATACAGACTCTCCAAAAGCAACGCCTCCAAGAAGGAAACAGTGCACCAGAGCCGTCGTCGGCCGATCAAAGATCTTAGGTTTTCACCCTGAAGAGAGTCTCCGCTCTCAAAATAATGCCTCCGACTAGGTCATTGTCAGGCACAACCAGTTAAGGTCAGACCTTGAGTTTTCACCCTGAAAGGTAAGACTTTGAACTTCACATGTCCTGCTGCCCCACTTCTACAAAGCTTCTCGAAATACCAAGCAAGTTCCTCAACATCGTGCAGACTTGAACCTCCTTTAGCTAGTCCCTCAATCCAGCCTTCATGATATTCTCTTCTTATGACAAACACCATGGACCATAAAGTCTCTTGGCGTCAACACAGAACAGAGCTTCACGCCGCTCCCTGATGTCTACGTTCCCCCTCCTTTCCTGTAGACAGTGTTGGGCCTCCAAGTGCAGAGGTTTGTAGAAGCAATTTTTGGATCACCCAGGTTTATCGAACTCAGGGAGGAAGAGGTCAAAGATATCCCTCTCATGCTTTGTGGCAGTGGTTGCATGAGAGGGATATCTTTGACCTCTTCCTCCCGAGTTCGATAAACCTTGGGTGATCCACTTAAGGGAAAACTTGCGCTGTTCTACAAACCTCGCACTTGGAGGCCCAACACCGTTTCAGAAAGGAGGGAACGTAGACAAAGCCAACAAAGCCGAAAGAAATACAACATAACGGGGCGAGTCGCAGCTTTGCGCATTCGTCGCCTAGGAGAAAAGCGCCGCCGTTCTATGCGTTAATCAAGCAAAGGGAAAAATTCCAATGGAACGAGGAAGGGCGAGCGAGAATCTCAAGCGAGCATTTCGACACCACCGATACGGTGGCGCCAAAAGAGAAAGAACCTCTCCTATTGTACATTGCAGCCACACCTCAGGTGGTCAGCACGGCCCTAGTAGTCGAGAGAGAAGAAGAAGGCAAGCTTCATGGAGTTCAACGGCATATTTCATCAAGTACGTCGTCAAAACAATGTACCCGCAATATCAAAAGCTAGCATATGGAGTATTCACGACAGCAAGAAAATTGCGGCACTATTTTTCGGCTCACCCGATAATAGTGGTCAATGAAGCTCCCTTATCAAATATACCGAACAATCCAGAAGTTAGGTCGTGTCTCCCTTTGGGGAATAGAACTTTCCCTCGACATCACGTATGAAAAGAAAAGCAATAAAGTCACAGGTCTTACCAGATTTCATTGCAGAGTGGATGGAGCTACAAAACACGGACCCCCAGATTTATCGAGGACTTGGACCATGAACTTCGACGGGTCCAAGAGATTGGAAGGCTGGAGCGCGTGATATTAGTTTCACCCGAAGGCGACAAGTTGAAGTATGTTCTGCGGATGACGTTCCCAAACGCATCTAACAATGAAGCAGAATATGAAGCTCTCATACACGGGATGAAGATGGCGAAAGCGGTGCAACCCGATTGAAAATTTTCGGCGACTCACAGTTGGTAGCACAAAGTAATGAACCAATGCGACGCAGTCAACGAAAGTATGATAGCATACAAGGAGGTGTACAATGAGCTGGAGAAGCTATTCGATGGTTGTGAGGTAAACCACATCAGGATGAGCAACGATGAAGCCGACGTTCTCGCAAACATCGGTCACAATGCCTCGCAATCCCTCCAGGTGTGTTTTGGGAAGAGATAAGCGAAAGATCAACAAAGCCAGCAAAAACAAAAAAGGAGAAGAAAGAGAAAACCTCGACTGTCACCAAGGACACAAAGAAGAAGAAGAAGAAGAGCAAGAACTAGTCATGATGGTACAAGTTCCATGGATGCAGCCTACATATCATACATCCTAAGGAAAGTCATACCCGACGATCCACGAAGCAAGGCGAATAATTAGGCGATCAAAAGCTTTCACCGTGGTAAAAGGAGAACTGTACAAACGCAGATTTCGGGTGTGTTACAACGGTGTGTTACACCCGAAGAAGGAAGGATCATCTTAAAGGACGTGCATGAAGGAATATGCGCATCACGCAAGTAGCCGAGCCATCGCGGCTAAGGTTCGTAGAGCAGGATTTATGGCTCACAAGAATCGAGGATGCGAAGGAAATAGTGCGAACTGCGATGCGTGCCAAAGATTTGCGCAAGACCTCACTCGCCAGCAGCAGAACTTATGCCAATCCCACTATCTTGGCCCTTTGCTCAATGGGGTCTCGACATGGTGGGTAAGTTGCACAAAGCTTCACCAGGAGGATATGAGTACTTACTGGTGGCTGTCGACAAATTTACCAAGTGGATCGAAGCAAAGCCGATAAATTCACCAGACGGCGCGTCAGCGATTAAGTTCATGAAAAGCATCGTCTTCAGATTTGGAGTTCCTCACAGTGATGACAACGGCAGCAATTTCACGTCCAAGGAGTTCAAAGCATACCGCAGAAGTGGGCATTAAATTGAGTTTTGCGTCTGTCGCGCATCCTCAGACCAATGGACAAGTCGAGAAGGCCAATGGTATCATCTGCAATGGCATCAAGAAACGCCTGCTAGGCCCATTGGAAAAAGCTCGGCATACTTGGCCGGAGGAGTTACAAAGTGTGTTGTGGAGTATTCGAACAACACCAAATACAACGCAGAAACACCGTTCTTTCGGTCCACGGAGTGAAGCAGCCTTGCCGATAGAAATAGAACACGATTCTCCACGAGTCGCAGAGTATGACGAAGAAACTTCGAAAAAGCTTTGGAAGATGATGTTGACGCACTCGATGAAGCTCGAGACGAAGTCTTGTCGCGAGTCGCCAAATATCGCAGGACTGAAAACTATCACCGACGATTGCGGCCAAGATCTTTCCAAGTTGGTGACCTGGTTTTACGACTAAATCAAAAAAGCCATGAAAAACTCGAGTCACCATGGCTAGGACCATATATCGTGAAGTAATAGAAGGAGGAGCATACATAATCAAAGACAAGAAGAGGATTGACGAGCCAAATCCCCGGAACGTGGCTTAGGCGTTTCTACGCCTAGGTGTCGAAAATATAGTCCTCCTTTGTAAAATCTTCAATGTACCGAAACGCCCACGAGTTTTCGACGCACTCTTTTCCTTTTCGGGCACCGAGTGGGGCCGGAAAGGTTTTTAATGAGGCGGGCTCGTGGTGCTGCAATATAATAAAGATAGTGGAATTATATATCTTCTTCTCGACAAGATCAGGGGTTTTCCCTACATGATACAATATATATATAAACATAATATCGACAGATGCAAAAGAAGCATCCGGCCTTGGTAAAAATACCTCGCCAAAATAAAAAGAGATATCGACAAAATAGTGATCAACAAAAAGCTCGGGGCTTACACCCGTACAAAATAGTACACAATGTATATTATCTTGCCTTGGGACAACCTCGCATTATAATACACAAGATATTGCAATCAAAACGCCCGAGGGCTTGGCGATAAAAATAAATGACTTTACAATATAGCTGTTCTATACAGGATATAAATCTCGGAAAAAAGTTTCGTCTTCAAGAATTTCCCAATATATTATCTATGGTTAAGTGCTCGTTATTTACAGCACGAGTACTATGCTCGCATAGCTGCCCTTCACGAAGAATTCGGAATCCATCCGAGAAGTTCATCCATCATATCTTCGGCAACAGGAGTAACAATGTCATCATATTTGCCGAAGTTTCTTTTCCTCTTCGACATCTTCTCCAGGCACTTCGGGACAACTTGCCCCACGTCTAATTTCGGATAGCAAATTTTTATCATGATCATCGCAAACCTTGCGCCAGCAGCTAGTTGGGCTCGTACAAAGCCGTGGATGCGAGGAGCATCTCGAAATTTGTCCATCAATGCAGGAAGGGCCTCTGGCATCTTATTGCGAGGAAACATGGTACCATACAGAGACAAAGTCCTTGTACAAGTCAAGATATTCGCGAACCTGAAGTGCACGATCTTGAAATCTCACGATTTGGCGGGTCCGCTGGTGTACCCCAAAAGTCGATCCGTGTTCATGTGCAAGCCGAAGGAGAACATTGGAACGGCCTCGACACGTTCATCTTCAAAAAAGCACCTATTGTTTCATAAAACAATTCGGTGGGCAATGAGGAAGCAATCAGCAAAGGAAACAAAGAAGCGACATAAAGACAATGAAACTTACCCGCCATATCCAAGCTAGCATCTGTTAGCAACTGGAGCATAGAATTCTCTCGAGATGCCACGCCTTCAAGAATGTCCTTGTCGCTATGGCATCTTGAGCTTGTTGAAGCGCAATTTTCTCCTTTTCGAAGATTCTCGAGACTGCTCCATAAGTATAAGTGACTGCTTCTTCACGACTGAAGTTGCACTCGAAGTTCTTCAATTCTTCTCAGATCCACACTCGAAGAATCATCAAGGTTAACGACAGAGGACTTCTTCGCAAGGGATGAAGGAAAAACTTCGGGAGGATCAGGAATTGGCGAATAATTGTCAAAAATCAACTGAAAAATAGAAAAACATCGACATCAATCATTGAGACAAAAGTTCGACTTCCATTCATTCTTGTAGTATATACATATCTATTACAAAAGAAGGAACTCCACACGACCTAATCGTCGCCAGAAGCGTTACAGCGACAGTACCAGAAGGAAGAGATAAACTAAAACAAAGCAAAAGAATATGGAACTAGACCTCCGGCCTTGATGAGCTGGGAGTCGAGAGTGGCTTGATCCCGAGATATGCTAAGATTTTCTTTGTGTTGGGTTTGGCTGCCTTAATCAGCGACCTCCACCTCGATTGTTCTATTTGATTGGTGTCGCCAACCTTCATCCAATCAATAGTTTGTCGGCTGTCAACTGGGCAACAAGATTTCGATAAAGAACCTTCATGTTCTCTTGGCGCATTTTCAGTCCAAGGTCTTCTGCTGAATTGAAGTTCTTGGCGAGATCAAGAAAAGTTGCGGGTTCCTCTTTCTTTGGGAAAAAATAAGGAAAGAGCCGCGACAATCCTGCTTTGGCCTGGTCAATGCCTTCGCGTGCCTCTGATCCATGAACTTCGAGAAATGACAGAGCGTCGAGAAGAGGATCATTGACAGGTTCTTCAAGTTGAAACTCTTGAGCTGTTTTAGCTGTCAAAAAAGAAACTTATTAAGCAACAAACAAACACAGAAAAGGAAATACAAAAAATGATAAGTGATACTTACCGACGAAGCGGCGACTCTGTGTCTTCAAGCGTCTAAGGATCGCCTCTTCGCGAGCAGATTGAGCAGTTATATGGTCGCTCAGCGAAGTCTCGGCATCATGAAGTCTCTTGCGAAGATCTTCGACACCAGCAGCATCAGCCTTGGCCTTATCAGCTCGCGCACCAACAGCATCTGATTCAGCCTCTTTGCGAGCCTTCTCACTTTGCTCTAATTGTTGAGCAAGTGTGTTGGCACGCTCATTGGCTTCCGCCAGTTTTTCTACCAAGAAAGATAAATATAGTTACAAATCTCGACAACAAAGAAGCAAACGAAGAGAAGCAAAAAAAGTAAAGCATTACCTTCAGTTCTACTAGCATATTCACGGTACCCGACAAATTGGGTACCGATGCAAAGAAGATCCTTTATCAAAGGCTGTTAAAAAAAAGGGGGGATAAAAGGAAATGGTGGTATGAGAAAAATATAATGGTACAGAGAAATCAACAAAAGAAAACATAAACAATGACAAGGAAATTGAGAACTTACATCCTCCAAGAGAGGGTTAGAGGAGCTACTCAATTGGAGAGTAGGCTCCGGGATGATCTCCGTCCTCGCCCTTTTCGACAAAGGGGCTCGGGGCTTGGAGGAGGCAGTGTCGACGTTCGTCGAGGAGGCGAAGTTTCTTCTCCTTCAACCGGCGTCTCTCGAGGCAACTAATGTATGTGACGTACTCGTTCGAGCAGCCACATCAGCGGTGGTACCTCTTCTTCCTCATCACTACAAGTAAAATGTCGACAAATAAGCAGCAAGACAGATACGAATGATCAAATACAAGGAAAAGATAGAACAAGGACTCACGAACTGATAAGGGTCCCGAGATATGGATCATAAGCTGCCTTTTGCGACGAAGGATCAGTTTCTCGGGTTTGGAGGTGCCGGAGGCTTCGGCGTCATCCCTTTTCCTTTTGTTCTTCGGAGAAACAGGAGGAAGAGATTGCGTCGACTCGCCGGCTTCGATTCAACTTCCTTTCACGGAAGTCGCAGATTTGTGAGAACCTGCGACTTCACTTTCATGAAGAGAGGAACCTTGATTGTCCTCGGCAACGACAGCTTGTTCTTCGACTTCTCCATCCTCGGAAGGGGAGGAAGAGAAGACATAGTAGGATAGTTGCAAAATAGCGACAAAAGAAAAAATAGCGAGATATCAATACAGTAAGATGAAGGGAACATTTTGAACAAGATAAAAATTCGAGAAGACAAAAATACCTCGGGAGAGGATTGGTGGAGCTATATGGTTTCACGCGGCAGGAAGAAGGAACAGATCTTTCTTATTTAAACTAGAAATTCTTCGAATCAGCTTCTCCAAGTCCTTTGCAGAGAGATCACTGGAGAGCCTATTGGCGTCATTTACACCAGATATGTCCAAAGGGGATTTTTGCGCCTCGAAGAGGCTGCACCCTAATTCTAAGAAAGTAGGCGTGATTTGAACACCAGATAGTTCTTCGCCTCGAGTATTTTGGAGCGATGAATACGAGACATAAGCGCTTCTGTCGCCTTTTCTCTTCTTCGGAAGCTTCAGCATCCCGAGCGGCGGCGTTGAATTTTAGCATTTCCGTCAAAGGGGACTATGTTGTGCTCCACAGAATTGGCACTTTCTTCGTGAATGTAGAGCCACTTTTTGCGCCACCCTTGACAGAATCGGAAATTTGACGTCGAAATATTCAACATCGTTCGGACACAAATAACAACGCCGCCTATGTTATAAGTGGCGTTGCGAGAGGCATTGTGACGAAGAAGGAAAATGCGTTTCCAAAGAGCCCAATTGGGAGGGACTCCAAGGAAACATTCGACGGTGATGAAAATAGAAATATGGAGGATGGAATTGGGGGTCAACTGGTGTAGTTGAATCCCATAAACAAAGAGAAGGCCGCGGAGGAAATCGTGAATAGGGGCAGAAAGGCCGCGGATGAGGTGATCAACAAAACTAACCCGTACTCCATTGGAGGGTTGGGGTAGCTTTCTTCGGGAAAGCGGATGGCGTCATCTTTCTTCATCGGCCAAGCTTCTTCATCGTTGAGGTCTTGGTTGGAGATTTTGGATCTCTCCCACCAAGATCTTCGCGGCCATTGCGGATTCTGGAGTGCTGTGGCGCGTAAGTCGCGTGCGTGGTGGCATCAACAGCAATGAACAAGGCAATGCTTGAGCGTGCGGAAGACCAAACGGAATTGGGCGCAAGGGAAGTTTTGCAGAGGGGAACAGGTGTGCGCAAGCGAAGGATTGGACCGAGGTTGAAGAAAGGTTTATATAGGGTTCGGACGAAGTGCACCGTTGGATGAAGAAATCGTGTGGTTAAAAAGGATCTCGTAGATACAAGGGTAAAAAGGTATTTTTACCGAGAAGGAATGGAACAGGCGTTACCGTACGTGCGCCAGAAAAGCGGAGGACGTGTGTCCCCCACTTGCACGACGTGTCAACGTGGTGAGAAAATGGACCCACAAAGCAGAAAAATTTCGACTATTCATAGAGGTGAAGAGATTTTGACAAGGGAAAGTTTGTCGACAAGAAAAATAAAAAAAGAGAGAATGGCGACAGGACAAATCATTTGAATACTTCTGGAGCTTTTGATCAAACACAAGTTTTTGCCCAAATGCTCGGGGGCTACTTTGGAAAAATAGAAAATTTCGAGTATGACAATATAGAAATGGCGAGAGCCTATGACCAAATCCAAGAATTTGTTCATAGCCTCGGCTACTCCCATCGGGAGCGCTGGTCGCGCACCCGATAAAAATAAAAATATCAAGAAGGATCATAAATATAGCGGCAAAGGATAAGGTGGAGCCACCCAAGCACAAGTTCTTGGGTAGCTCTGGGTTACTCCCATCGGGAACGCTGTTCGCGTGCCCGATGAATTTGATCAGAAATAGAGAAAAAGAAGTGAGTATATTTCGAGTTACACAAATAACTCTACATATACTCCCATCGGGAAGACAAAATAAAGTCATCAAATATGACTCAATAAAATGTGCTATTCCAAAGGCGAAAAGCACTCGACAATATATTCTCGAACACCAAAGTTGCGATCAATTTCCGAATGCCGCAAATTTGCGAAGGTAAGACCCCGATCCGTTTCGGGCGTGGCATCGCCAAAGATCGCTCTATTTTTATCCGTATCAACGATACGAAGAAAAATCCTAACGGACGCGTTAGGTACCCGATAAATTTGACTGGGACTCGACAGAATGGTAAGACCTTAAGCGGCACCGTCGAAGTTTACACCAGTATCCCGAGATCATGTCCGGGACGTGATCTTGAAGTAGGTTTTTTTTGCGGATTGTTAACTAGTACCTGATCCGTCGATGAACTAGCCCCAACTACCATTATCCCCGTACAATATAGAATTTTATGTGAAGGAGTATGAATAAAAGCTCTCGAACAAAAATAAACGGGAGAGATTTTCCCGACTCTACGATTCAAGCAAAATCTCGGGGACAGGCACCCCAAATGGGCCTGCCATAGATAGTACCCGGGATTTATGAAGGCCCACTATCCGAAGAATAAGAAGATTCGGGAGCCCAAGATGTATTAAGGAAAGCTAGAGTTGTAATAGGAAGTATTATTTGTAATCGCGGGACGAGCTAAAACCGTCCCGACTCGAACTTGTACAATACGAAACCCTCGGCTCCACCTCCTATATAAGGGGAGTCGAGGGACAAAGAGAGGATCGAATCTACTGTCAACATAACCCTAGTTTTCGTAATCACCGAGTACTTTTCGCCTAAACCTTTGAGATCTACTTGCCCTCTACTTCTAGCAAAACCCTAGTCTACAATCTGTAGGCATTGACAAGTTAATCCTTTGTCAGTTGTCTTCTTCGAGTCGGCAACCTTGGGCTCCCATGTGGGCTATGGGCCCTTCGTCTTCGGCGATGCCACCACGGTGGAGTCCGGCGTTGTGTTGGCGCGTTACGACATGAAAACCTACCAGCAGATGGGGCAATCCAGGGCTTTTTGTGGGGGTGGCAACGCTCGATTGCAATAGGAACTGGGCGGTGGTGACCGCGGATGGTCCACCAGGGATGGGCAGGGTCTGGGAGTGGCCGGAGGCGTAGTCCATGGACGCATTCAGTCAGCGGCAGGGACGGTCGTGCACTGGTGGGGGTTAGGAAACGATAAAGTGGCGATTGTGTCGCGTGGGGTGTTGTATTTTGTTTTGCAGCAACCCCTAGGTGATGTATATTTGCATCACCAACCCAAATTTTAGGGCTTGCAAAAAAATTCGGACCGTTTTTTACAACAACTGTTATAGCTCATTTTTTGCTCCAAAGTGCCCTAGCTATATGGCATGTTTTTTTAGTTAGATCATCTTGTGGAGGGAGGGACGCTAGTGGGTGAATGTTCTCATCGGTGCCATTGGCAGGCGGGTCCTGGAGAGAAAAGAGGAGGACACGAGCGTGGACGCGTTGTCCGTGCCAACACATTACCAAAACAAATTTAGGTTGTGAATAGGTCGCCGCGAACACGTCGAGCCATTGGGCTAGATTTTAGTGCCCAACTATCCACTTGCAATAAACAAACAAGCGCAGTCACTTTAGATCAAACTTGGCCAATAGGCCAGCCCGGCCTGGTAGAGGTCCATTACAGTGTGTCGCGTTCCTAGCATGACCTAACACACCAAGGCCCGTTAAGTCGTGGGTCGACATGGGGTCCTGGCCTCAAGGCCCAGGCACATCCTCAAGCTCTGTCGGGCTAGCACGCGGCCCTGCGGCTCGTTTGGCATGTATGGCTTGGTTGTTGTTTCCCCTAGACCGATCAGAAAAACCTTTTACAAGAGCCGACATCCTAATATATCATTAACGTTTTAATGGTTTGTGGTTACGTAGAGGACACGATATTTTCGTGAATATTACTCGATTTACTGACGTGCTTCGTAGGCTAACAACATGCTCTCATAGGCCTCCATCTAACGGGCCATGCCGGGCTGGCACGTGTGCTCCATGGCGTGACACATGCACAACCCCAAAGCTTCACATGCTGGGCCAGAGCTGTAGCGGGCTTTCTTCGCGTGCTTCAAGCCGGCCCGCTAAAAGCACGGCCCGTTGGGCAGGTTTGGTTTAGATCGGGCCGCTGAAGCAACCGTCACCGTAGCAAAGGCTCCCCCAGCACGCCTATTTAATCTTATCTCGTCTCTCTCGCAGGATAGGAGCGCCACAGACCCAAATCCAATCTCTACTAGCACAACTCTTCTCCTCCAATTCCGGCGAGGTATCGTAGCGAGATGGCGGCGACGAACCCGAAGGTGTTCTTCGATGTGACCGTGGGCGCCCAGCCGGCGGGCCGCGTGGTGATGGAGCTGTTCGCGAAGGAGGTCCCGAGGACCGCGGAGAACTTCCGCGCTCTGTGCACCGGCGAGAAGGGCGTCGGCAAGATGGGCAAGCCGCTGCACTACAAGGGCAGCAAGTTCCACCGCGTCATCCCGGGCTTCATGTGCCAGGGCGGCGACTTCACCGCCGGGAACGGCACCGGCGGCGAGTCCATCTACGGCGCCAAGTTCGCGGACGAGAACTTCGTGCACACGCACTCGGGCCCCGGCATCCTCTCCATGGCCAACTCCGGGCCCGGCACCAACGGCTCCCAGTTCTTCCTCTGCACCGACGCCTGCGACTGGCTCGACGGCAAGCACGTCGTCTTCGGCAAGGTCGTGGAGGGCATGGACGTCGTCCAGGCCATCGAGAAGGTCGGCTCCCGCAGCGGCACCACCTCCAAGCCCGTCGTCGTCGCCGACTGCGGCCAGCTCTAGATCCCTGCTGCTGCCATTCGTGGGGCTGTTGGATCTGTGGTGTCCGGCATGGCCGTCGCTGTATCTTTCTTTCCGTCTTGTTATCTTTGCGTTTCCCTGTTTTGAGTTGTGCGAGCGAATAATCGAGGAAGCTGCGCTCAGTTTGTGAGATCCGGCGAGTACTGAAACCTGTTCTTCAGATTGGCATACTAGAAATAAAGAACTGACGATTCCGATTGGTTCAAGCAAGCGTGCGGGCGTGCATCTGAGGTTGAGATCTGAATAACACTGACCGTGCGTAGATCTGAGACGCGTGCGACAGATCCAAATATGCTTTAGAGAATTAGAGTTCAGAGATAAGTTTACGATAGCTCCTCCGTTCTTTCTGAAGCTCGGAAGGCATCCCTTCACGTTTTGGAGGGGCCGCGAATCCAATCTCCAAACCTGAATATATCGACATTTCAATTCGGATCTTCAGAAAGAGTTGGGTAGCTATATTTTGTCCGAGCGACATGATCTCCATATTCACCATTGCATCCGATTCTCTTTTACGACTCCTTAGTTTTTCAGGATTCCTTTCAAAGTCTCAATATGCCAAGAAATAATTCTCTCGATGCCAATTCTATCCATACACATCACAAAAAAACAGTTGCTTATCATTTAGGGTGTGATTGGTAGCTTGGGCAGACATTTTTTTTAATGGGTGGAGAAATAAAACAGCCCGATTAGTTGCCTGGAAGGCCTCCGTGTTGTGGCTCAACCGATTTTCAAAGCGCCATCGAAACAGAGGAACGCCAAATCGGCAGTTCCTTTGAGAGTCTCAATATGCGAGTAAATAATTTTCTCGATGCCAATTCCATCTATACACATCACAAAAAAAAGATGCATTTAGGGACCGTATGGTGCATGTCGTACATCTTATTGTGGTCCGGCATGCAAGCTGTGAAGGCGCAATCCCGTGATTGCAATTGGCAGCTTCATCAAATACTCCATGATGGAAATGATTTGTCTGATTTTGTCCGCCTAGGTGGCTGCATGGACAGGCCTGAACACGCCACATCTCCTTTTCCATTTGGGTCGTTCGCCGACCTCCCTCGTAGCCTCCTCCTGCACCCTCGCCATCTCGAGGAACACCTCCCACTCGGCCTCTTCAGTGGCCGCCACCATCGCTGCCTCGAGAGTGGAGAGACGCAACGCCTCCGCGAGCCAGGGACACCTCATGTGCTCCTCGAAAATCGGAGGCCTCAATGACGGCCTGTAGGGCCTAGTGGTGTGGCATGTCCTCTACCTCCTCCTTCGCCGAGGTGGCGCTGGTGGTGGAAAATGGCTCGCGCGCCGGCGTGCGCCTCGAAGAAGGTGCGCCAACACGTGTTGTGCTCGAGTGTGAACCATATGTCCTAGTAGCCCGAGCCCTTGGTGTACGCGGGGTCATCGAGGAGGTCCAGTGGGAGGAGTGCACGGTGCCGCTGGATCTCGTTCCGGCGCACGCGGCCGGTCACGGGTGAAAGGATGAGATATCACCTATAGGGGTTTTAAATACTATTACAAATTTAGCTTATAAGAATGTGATTTTTTTGAACAAGATAAGTATGTGAAATTAAACTAACGTTTATTTGATAAACATAAAACATAAATATGAACAAGATACAATAAGCAAGATAGACACAATATACTAACAAAACATAAATATGAACAAGATAAAATAAGCAAGATAGACACAATATACTAACAACAAGTTATAGCAAGATATAAGTATTTTAAATTTAATGGCTATGACAAGGAAATTAAAGTCGAGTATAGAGATAACCGAGGCACCTGAGACGAATATGTATTTCTGTGTTCCCTCACATGAAGTGAGGTACGTCACATTAGAAAGATGCAGGCTACCACGAAGGTTTCCCGAACGCCATGAAGCTCACCTTCTTCTCCAAGCCAATACTACAAAGGACAAAGAGCCTTTTCTTATGGCTACCTTTTCCACCACTTCATAGATAGCAAGCTCCACAATTTCTTCACAAGATTCACGAAAAAGAAGCCCGAGCCTCTTCACAATGTTCCACGAAGAGGTCACCGGAGCACCAACCGCCAGCCAACTAGGAGGTCACTCTCCATGAGTAACAAACCCACGGTCCCTCACTGGAACTAATCATAACAGAGAGATCAACACTATGCAAGAATGCAAAGAAAGAACACTAAGAAAAGTGCTCAAATCATTCTTTCTCAAATCCCACCAATCCAACGAATGCCATGGAGAAACTAGAGAGGAAGAACAATGGTGGAGATCAACTAATGACTCTAAGATCTAGACCTCAAAAGTTTCCTTCGCTTAGAGGGGGAATGGATTGACGGAGGTTGTAGATCTAGATCTCCATTTTCAAATCCCTCAAATATATGCGAGAATCATAGGAGGGATGGGAGAGGAAGCGAACTTAAACATGTCAACAATGATAGGAGAAAATAAGCTCAAGAACCCTAAAAATCATTGGGGAAGAAGCCCCTTCTATAGGCAAACCAAATATGACAGTTTGGGGGCTAAAACGGGCAGCCCGGTAGCTGACCCGGTCCAACCAAACCAGAAACCGGACCCAGAACCGGGGCTCCCACTGCTACAAAATCGTCGATTTCGGTCCTAGACCTAGTAGGCTGAGTGAGGTACCAGTAGAAAAACCGTCTTACGAAAAACGCGATATCTTCAGCATCCGAACTTCGATTTTAGCAAACTTGAGATTTTTGAAAAGCTAAGAACAAGATCTATCTTGTGGAGACTATGAAATCAAAGAAGCATCAAGAAATTAAATGTCAAAAGTTGGGAGAAGAGAGACCTCCCGAAATGAAGAACCGATAAAACCTCCAACCTCGAAAACGCAATAGAAGATGCATGTGAATTCCGTTTTCAATCAACTTGTGCTTGTTGAGAAGATAGCAACAAGCTCAAGAGCCTCACAAAGAGAAACACCAAGAAGAATAAAAAAATAGGGGATGAAAAGTTTGCAAAGGATTGAGCTCCCTAAGAAGACGCGATCAAGTACCCAACCGAAAGCTTCTCTTGATAGTGCGGCTATCTATCCTATAACCCGGTCTCAGAAAAACCACCTTGAGACCGGTAAGAGGAAACATAGCAAGACCATACCTTTGCCTTGCGTATCCCGCTTGATCTTGATGATGACGCTTCATATTTCATTGAAGGAATGCACCATTCGTGAAGACTCACAATTTACTCCCCCATACACCAGTATGGGATAGCTTCGTTAGGGCACATCTTCACATGTCTATTATTACCAAATGGACAGAGCTTCAAGAATGATATTCTAGATATGCTCATCTTGAACTTGTCCTTTCCAACCTTGATGACGATCACTACTTGATGTTATTCTCTCATGGGCGATATGAGATCTTGCTTCTGATGCGTGCCCATGAAAAGATACATAACCTACATAGAAAATGCAAATACACATATTTGATTGGTTAATTCACAAAGCATAATTGATAAGGCTAACCATACCACAAGGTCACATGATCTAATGTGGTACATTGTTTATGCTTCATGTGTTGACCAACTTGAGTCCAATCTTCACTCTTAGTCTTGGTCAACCTTGTATCTCTTAATGTTCTAGCATACACCTTGATCATTCGTTGCTTAACACATAAGCTAGAGCATGGCTAAATTTAGTTTCACATGACAATTTCATCTTCATTTTCTTCTTATTGATCATGTCATATTCTTCTTTTCAAATCGATAATCTTAATACCAATACCCAAGGTATATCTTTATCTTCATAGCATCCACACTTGAATCCAACACATCGACAATAATAATTACATATGGAAACATTAGTCCGTAGGGATTGTATTAATTATCAAAAACACACATTGGGGCAATGTATCCTTATAGTGGGCACATGTGGCACCCACGTGGGAGGTGGACTTCCCCCACTGCATTGGCGCGTTGGCCTTCCAAAAGGATTTCGCCAATGCCGTCCTCACGTTTGCCCGATGCCACCGAAATTGTCAGGCAAAACGAAGCAGGGTGGCATGGCCGAACCACTTCTTCGGAGCCATGGTGGCGAGCTCGTGTCAGATGAGTGGAATAGGGATATTGTTTGGTCCTGAGGCCTCAGTCCCATTTAATAGGACCACAAGAGATCGGTGGGCCGCCAACAGGTGGCCTGGGAGGGCAACATGCGGAAGCAGGAGAACACGCTAAATGTCCTTTTCTTGACCGTATGCACGCAAAGCAAGCCGAGTAACACTCACACACCACATCTGTAAGTACGGCAGCTAAAACTATTTTCTCGTAAACTAATCTTGTCAGACATTATATCTCAGCACTCATTGTCCAAACAAAGAAGTGCAAAGTACACACATTCTTCCCGTAGCACAAAATTTGTAAGTTTTCTAACCTATAGGTGCAGAAATATGTACATATGTATAAATTCTAATTTACTACTGATACTATTAGATAGATACACTTGTTCCAAAATGGAATATTTAGTCTACAAAAATTAATATACATGAAAGGGGTTCTTTTTCGTCAACAAACCACACAGGAAGGACAATAACACTGCAATTTCGTTACGGTCTCGCACAAGCTAAGCATTAGTACAGTTTTTGTAGCCTCAATACGCTATGGAGCCTCTGCAACTGTCTTCACAAGAAAATAAACTTCATGTTCCAATACATTCAGAAGACTTTCCATTGCAGAGAGCATTTCTCATAGTTAAATCACAAAGTGCAAAGCTAAGATTGAATTATAAAGGCTTTAGCTGGTAAAAGGACGTTGGGCATTCTCCATGAGAAGCGGGCTATTAGGAAGAATATTTTGTACGTAGCACCTTAACCGTTAGACATTGCCTGTGAAAAGACCGGTTCTAATACAAAAATATGTGCCAAACAAATAGCGTTCGGCGCCTAATGTTGTAGTTCAATGTTTATATAACATTTTCGTAAGCCATCTAATTGAAGTTTAGATCATAGCATTTGAATTTGAGTGCCTCTGGCTACACTGTCTGACGATGCTCTGATCAGATTTATCTACACTTCTACAGCTGGTGTTTCCACACACAAACAAGTACCCGCGATTTACAACCGTACCACTAGATTGGATCAGATTTAAAAGCAGGAACAACCAATTTAGTCCTTATTCCAGCAACACAAACACTAAAAGTTATTAGGAAATGCATCGCTGCACCCATCCGAAGGAGCTGCCAGGAGTCTTCTATCGATGTCATTGTTTACATCTATCCATCTGTCAAACATTTTGTTGAAGCGCAAGGTTGTGAATGAAAAGTGAGCATCAAGTGGGAATAAAGTACCAGTAGCATCTCTCTGAAACTTTCCCATTGACCAGGCCCTTAGTTGTCGCTTCATGATTTGCAGCCGTTCCGTGTCTCCCATTCCCCCATGTCCCATCATCGCCATGGCTGGCCCTTTCTCCTCCTCTCCCTGCTACTTTCCCCCTTCGAATCCTGGCTCCCGTGCGGCTATGCAGGAGGAGAAGTGGGCGCCGGCCATAGGGTCCTCCTGTACCCGCACTCCGCAAAGGTCTCATCTATCGTGAGCATCAAGTACAGAACCGGCTACCATTTCCAGCCCCCCAAGAACTGGATCAACGGTAATATATGCACCAAGGACACCCCCCCCCCCTATTATTATTCTGTTTCTTCCTTTTTTTTGAACTTTATTCTGTTTCTTCCATCTCTAAGTGAGATCCTTTCTTCCCAATCTTCTGGTGTGATTTTATTTGTTTGGATGCCTGAATTGTGTCCGCTAGCCATTTTGACTAAACCACTTTTGAATCTTCACTTGATTGCATTACAAATGTATACTACGGGCTAGTGATAGCCTTTGGCCTCTACCATGTTAGAAACATATACATATGCATTTTCCCTGCAAAGAAAAGAAAACACATATATGCATTTCTGTCCTGAATCCTAACCTTTCTTCCTCATGGCGACATGGAAATCCTCGCGCGACGGACATACAGATCCAAATGGTATGCATCTCTCTCTTCCCCTTATGTTGATCACGGACGAGTGGACCATGTCTAACATTAGAAAGATGTAATGGTTTCATCAGGACCAATGTACATCAATGGCAAGTACCATCTCTTCTATCAGTACAACCCTGGCAGTGTGATCCCGGGCAACAAGACCTGGGCTCACTCGGTCTCCACCGACCTCATCAACTGGCTCCGGGTCGAACCTGCATTGGATCGAACCGAGCCATACGATGCCAAGGGCTGCTGGTCCGGCTCCGTCACGATCCTGGCCGATGGTCGACCAGCCATCTTCTACACGGGAGCAGACGGCGTGAAGAACCAGGCACAGTGCATCGCCTTCCCGAGCAACGACTCCGACCCGTACCTCAGGGAATGGACCAAGCTGGACAGCAACCCGGTGATCCGGCCAGATGGGCCTGGTCTAAATCCGAGCCAGTTCAGGGACCCCACGACCGGCTGGACCGGACCGGACGGGGAATGGAGGATAGCGGTTGGGGCTGAGCTGAACGGCTACAGTGCTGCACTCTTGTACAAGAGTCAGGACTTTGTGCACTGGAGCAGGGTTGATCACCCACTCTACTCTTCCAACTCATCCACCATGTGGGAGTGCCCGGATTTCTTCTGGGCGCTGCCTGGCAACAGCAGTGGTCTGGACCTCTCCGCGGAGGTCCCAAATGGCGCCAAGCATGTCCTCAAAGTGAGCCTAGACTCCTGTGACAAGTACATGATTGGGGTTTATGATCTGGAACATGATAGGTTTGTGCCAGATACTGTCGTGGACGATAGGCGGCTGTGGCAGAGGATCGATTACGGCAATTACTATGCTTCCAAATCATTCTTCGACGCCAAGAAGGGAAGGAGGATCATATGGGGCTGGGCTAATGAGTCGGATAGTTCGTCGGATGATGTCGCAAAAGGTTGGGCTGGGATCCAGGTAACTAAGAGCATCTGTCCCCTGGTTGAATGCAATTATCTCAGGAACTAATTATTTTGAGTGATTTAGCATACCACTGTAACAGGTACATCCTCGTTTGTTATTAAATTTAGGCGATCCCCAAGAGAATATGGTTAGATAGCTATGGCAAGCAGTTGATGCAATGGCCAGTTGAAGAGGTCGAGTCCCTTCGGAGAAATGGAATTAGCCATCAAGGAATAGAGCTAAAAAAGGGTGACTTGTTTCAGATTCAGGGAACTGATACTTTGCAGGCTAGTTCCTTTCTAAAATAAATTCTTACCACTTGAATTCTGAAACAAGATTTTTTAATTCAGTAATAAAATGCCATGTCAGTTTAATCAGTAGGGTATTATGATAATTAACCAGAAATGATTTTCTTGTAGTAGGCAGATGTGGAGATAGAGTTTGAGCCGAGAACCCTGGACAAAGCTGATCCTTTTGACCCTTCATGGCTCTTGGACACAGAGAATCATTGCAGGGAAGCAGATGCAACAGCTCCTGGTGGCCTGGGGCCATTTGGGCTTGTGGTTCTAGCATCTGAGAACCTGGAGGAGCACACTGCTGTGCACTTCAGAGTCTACAAAGCACAGCACAAGCACATGATTCTGATGTGCTCTGATCTAAGAAGGTTAATCAACACTTATGGCTTTGCTTCTTTTTTTCTCGCATGTTCACATCAATTGATTTCAGAAAGTTGCCTCTCTGATTTGCACTGCATCAATTTAAGCAAGAATTTTCTTTTTCTTGTTCAGGTCGTCCCTGAGACCAGGGCTCTACATGCCAGCCTATGGAGGCTTCTTTGAATTCGAACTTGAAAAGGAAAGAAAGATATCTTTGAGAACATTGGTTAGACATTGGGTCTTGTTTCTCCTCATGTACTTATATCACTCATGTGATAATTGGAAATAGATTCTCTAACAGTCATGCATATATCTCTCATGCAGATTGATCGTTCAGCGGTAGAGAGCTTTGGCGGCAGCGGCAGGGTCTGCATCATGGCTAGGGTTTACCCAGTGGCGCTCGTCAACGACAGAGGTGCTCGTATGTATGTGTTTAACAATGGCACGAGCACCGTCATGGTGTCACAGCTCAAGGCATGGAGCATGAGGAGAGCACTGATGAATGTGAAGAAAGGATGAAGTCCTATTACCCAACAGAATAAGGCAAATAGATAGTATTGCAAAAACGTTAGATATTCAATTGCTTGACCTCTAGTCCATATTGTTGTGGAGTGTTGACTAGTTACTAGTCATAGCATGGAGGTGCAAAAATATGGTTGTGTGGAGCACATAATGCAGAGTCCGGGAGAATGATCTTTTAATTGTCTAAGAAAATGATGTGAAGTAAAGTCAATTGGTAAAACAAACAATGTACTTGTTTTGTTGTCAAAGTGCAAATGCATTCTTGTGCTCAAGCAATGGTGCTGGACATTTGTATGCTGTTTGCATCGGCATATTGCTCATTTTGTGTGGAGCCTACATGATTGGTGCACGCCAAGCACATGTATCTGGAGAAACCAAATATGGCAAAACGGATGGAAAATACTCAAAAAATTTCACTCCACTTGCAGGATGATCAGCAGATGATAAAATCCACCTGTACATCTCACACTTTTGTATTTACTATTTGCTGGAGATGGAGACAAGTTAAATGCAACCTTGTGTTCATGAAGATGTCTTCATTAATCTTGAGAAGACAAGTTCAATGAAAATTTAGTTCTTGGTCTCCGTAAAAAATAATTCGGTTCTGCTGGAATGCAGTAAATAAAGTAATGAACTGACAAAATGTTGAAACCAAAAGAATCAAGTATGCGGGCCCCCATTCTTTACGTTGTACTCCGTGTGTTTTGATTTTGTCTATATCCTAGAAAAAAATAGACGAACTAGTACTGCATTTATTAATACTACTTCAAGATATATTAAAAACAATGGCATCCAATAGAAAGAGCAAGACCGCTTAGTTTTCTGTGTTTTTGTTAATTAAAAGGTAGAATGCAGATTAATATGGAACAAATATTTGGTCTAGAACGTAGATAAAAAGAGAACAAAGGGATTACACCTTATTTCATATATTGTCGCTACCACTAAGCGAAGAAAAACCTTAGCTCCGCGTCTTATCATCAGAGGAACTGCTCTGCTTCAGCTCCATGGGAATCTTGGTCTATCTACGAAGACACCAGGAGCAGGAAGTATTGAACAAACCAACATCTCACATATTGAGCTGCTATTTGTCCTGATGCCTGACAGGGGATGGTTTAAGCATTCAGGACAATTTTTCACGGCCAGAATATTGACAATCTCATTCAGCAAGAGATCCAGGAAGTTATGGGCATCCTACAGAGTAATAGAGAAAAGAGATGCTACTTATGGAACAATTACTCTTTTATGTCCCTGAGGGTAAGCATAATTTGCAACACTTCCAGATCATTATAGATGACTTGGACTTTCTTAGCAGCATTAAAAGAGGGAGAGTGAATTTGGTACACACATGGGTAGCTACGCATGCGTTCATCGCCGTTTAATCTGTGCTGAGATTCGTACTGATTCGGCTTGGCCTTTGACCGTGTCCCACGTCGTGCACAGTAAACCGATTATCTAATTCGCTAATCCACAGTGACGCTCGAGCTCTTGACCGCGAGTCGACCTGCATACCATCGTGGCCAGAGCCTTCAATCCTCCCCGCCGACATGTCCTCACCGTCGCCCGACGCCGCCCCTGGATCCTAAATGCCGTTGTCGCCCCTTTTGATTCGAACCGGCCAGATTCGGTCGAGATTCTTCATTGCCGGCGTGGAGAAATAGAGAGGCAGAGTTAGGTCGCGCGGAGGAGCTGGAGGTAGGAGAAGCCGCCATGGCCGAGAAAAGAGAAGCCGCCCAAAATCTCGATCTGGAGATGGCCGCGTTGTTCAGCTCGTGCGGGCTCAAGCAACATCCCGGAGTCGAAGAAGACGGCCGCCATGGCCTCCCCCTCGAGCGTCCACCATGCCCCCCCCCCCCATCGAGCGTCCGCTCGCCGGCAGCGCTTGACGGTGGGCGGGCTCCCGGAGTCGCAGAAGACGGCCGTGTGTCGCCGTCCGTCCTCCACCGCTCGACGGATCTTGCACCTCCGTGCGTGGCCGTCCTTGACGGATCTGTGGGTGAGCTCGGGTGGCGGCGTGGATGGCGGCCGATTCGACGGCGCCGCCGCTTGTCTCCCCGCGCCGCACGAGATGCGGTCAACGCTGTGGCCATGTAGGCGCTCGGGGGAGGGGGTCGAGGTGCGGGGCGACGCCCTAACTCGAGGTAGGGAAGGCCGTGGGCGGCGAGGAGATAGGAAAGATTTGTCGATGGAGGGGGAGCGCTAATCGTTTTTTACTGCTAAGTACGGCTACAGTAACAGATGGAAGGGGGATAATGAGATTTGACTGAAGGCACACGCGTTGGCTCGAGGAGGGGTGCGTACCTACCCCTCCCATGGCCAAAATGAACTCCTGCTTCTACCATCTCTTTCAAATTGATGTTCCAATATCTTCTTGTCATTTTTTCCACATTTCCTTTTGATTTTTTTTTCATCCTAGCATTATTCCATTACGGAATTTTTTTCTTTTTGAAGATTAAGAAAGATCTAAAATAGCTTGAAATAAATAATAATTGTTCCGAAGGAACCTTCTACTGAGAGTTGGCCATTGATACATTGGGTACCAGGTTTCATCCGTTAGAAGAGGCACGAAATTGAATATATTGAGCAACCTTAATGGGTTGTTTGGATAAGTGGAATATATAGAACTTGTTTTGCACAAACCAAGAAAACTGACTAACAGAATAAAACCTTGTTTGGCGACGCTAACAAGACCATGGATATGGAAAACTTAGTTTTCGGAATACTCATATTTCGTGTTTTGGAAAAAGAAAAGTATTATTCTTTCTGATTCAAATTAATTAACTCAACTTTGTGTAGATACACATGTATCTAGAACTAAAACATGTCTAGATACATCCGTATCTAGAAAAAGACAAGTCAATTAATTTGGAACGGAGGGAGTTATTGTTTTTCCATAAACGCGCTTCCCATATACTTGATCCTAGCAAACAGGTTCCGTCCCATTTATTTCTCAACGACTTTATTGGAGTCCACTTGCTGCCACTGTGATTTTCTCAACAGGAATCGTTAGTTTGTATCAGATAAGGAATATAACAAGTCGTATTGCAATTTTCTAACCAAACACGATTTCCTATAAACCAATTTTTAACTGAAAAATTAGTAAAGCCGGTTTCACTAAAAATCAGCCTAAAACTCATTTTCTACAATCTAAAGCTAATCCTGGCTATCTGAACAACCACTAAAGGGTTGTTGAGTCAATGCAGGCCATACACATAGCTCAGTTTATATTAGTGAATTGCCAAATAAATGGCTGAGGATTAATAAGATATGTACATACATTAGTAAGGTCCAGGTTATGATTGATGATGCAGTAGTTCTGTAAAAAAAACTATAAGTTACCTCGTGCATATAACTCCGAAATGATTTTCGTCATGTTTTCTCACACGATGGACAAAATGCTTTGGAGAATAACGCTAATATTTTCCTTCGATAGGCTTATCTGCAAGTTATCAGTAACCATTGGTATAAGATGAATAAAAATATGTTGATGTTTGAGGCAACATGTGCAAACCAAGTAACATGCTCATGAAAACATAAAAATGGAGGGCTAACAGCAAATAGAAACTAATGACATGTCTGCTTGCTTTTGCCTAGGTTGAAGCCAATTTAATCCGATAAGTCACATTTATGAGCTGGGCTGTTGGACGAAGCAATTTACAAAATTGTCAGCAAGCACCGTGCAAAACTGAGTTCAGACAAGGCAAATTAACCATGCTACTAAGTCTACAATGCATGCAATCACTGCACTGAAAAAATGTATAAAATGGGAAATCACAATTCTTGTCTTGTAAACAAAATCTGCACTACTCTCCTTAATAAAAACATCTTCTGATATACCATTTAGATTTTACAATGCAGTTTTATCATGTTCAAGTACAATACTCCCCAATAGACTCACACACGTGAGCGCACATAAAACTATCATATAGTGCAGAAAATTCTCATTTGCTATGAGAACGGAATATCAAGAAACAATGTAGTTACTTATTAGTCCTCTTAGTACTTTCTTCTTCACCAAATATAGGCCGTTTTAGAGATTGACATGGTCTCCAAAGTATTATTTTAAATACTGCCTGGTTTTCTCATTTGCTGTTATATCATAAATAAATAAAAAGTTATTGTCAACTTCAGGAGTTCAGGGGGATTTTATTGTAAAACTATAATAGTCATGTTATGTTTTTAACTCGGGACTGGGTACCAACGTAGGGGTTTATGGTGTTAGCTTCAGAGGGTAATCACATTGGGCTCTGACGGATGACAAAGAAACTATGCAACAGACATAAATTACCAGCAAGGATAATTGTCAGTGGAAGAGCACATGCATGTGCTGAGCCTGCTTTGCTTGCTCCTCATCATCGCCACCACTAGCCTCCCGCAGTTTGCTGCCTTCTGTAGTGACTGCATGCTCATACAAATCACACATTTTTAAAAGGCCACATTGTGAACACTATGACACTGACTGATCCTGGTCGTCAACACAATCAAGGATTCAAGGTAATCCGCCATATCTTAATATTTTGCAAAGCTATGATCACCAAGATAAGTAGTTTACCACTCCACATTAACAACCAAACTCAATTCCACAAAAACAGTTTGACATACCAGATATCCTTGCACTTGACGTTCATACAGCTTTTCAATATCACCAGAAGATCCATGACTTCAACAACAGACAGGCGAAATGTTTTCGTGCAGATAACATAAATAATCCAAGAAAGCACTTCAAGAGAAAAGAATCACAAACCCAGAGCCCCCAATGATATCTCATCCTCCCAATGCTATCACATCTTCGGTGTGAGGGAAGCACTTGTTCATCCCCTACCTTGTGGCACGAACCTTATCAATATTCCTTGATTTTCTCAACAAGAACGAACTAAAAAAAAGTGTAGATACCACCACAAAGCTCAAACAAGTCAGCGCAACACAAAACAACCCACAACAATAGAAAACCAGTTAGCTAGTCACGTGATACATCCACCCGCTAAGAGTTCATATAACATGATAGTGCATACAACAAAATAACATTAAAGTTCAGACAGATGAAGCAGCTCAACCCGAGCTATTGCATCGTCGAGCGATAATCTCATTCTGCAAGCTCATGTAGTATTGTTGTAGTGGCCCAGCCATAGCACTTATGTTCATATTCATTATTCTTTCATCCTCCAACCTTCTCTTAAATTCTAACTCTCTTTCCCTTACTTCCAGCTTTCTTCTCTTGAATTCCAGCTCTCTTTCTTTTACTTCAAGCTTTTTCATCTTGTGCCCTATCATGGCTTTTTCATGTGCAATCCTCTCTTCTTCTAGTGCACATGCTTGTTCAAAGCGTTCATCTTTCTTGAGCTCTTTCACAGCCTCTGCATCCCTCTTTCCTGACCACGGATTATCTACCACTCCCATGTAAATACCATCATTTGGCAAGCCAGAACTTTTACCTCGCTGTAACAGTTCTTTCTCCGCCATACTACCAATCTCTCTTCTCGAGGGCTCACTTTCTGGAATAGGAGCCTCCGCTTCATCATGCCGACCTGAGTTGGTACCAAGAGTAGACGTATCGAGAACTGAATGGGAGGTTGTCTTCTGATTTTTCTGACATAACCTGTTTGTCCACTTTTGATGGAGGTGTAAGGTATTCCAACAACGCATGAAACCAAACGCCTTTTTCTCTTCTGACTTGTACACTTCCAATGCCTGATCAATCTGTGGACGTGTATGTGTTACTAAAAGTGCACGGAACATATGAAATTACAAGCAAATTAAAGAGATAGGTGTATACCTTATCTTTCTCTGCCATTCCAATTCTACATACAATCCGGTCATAACATCTACAGAACTTCTCAACATGTTCTTGGATGGTACACCAACGGTTTGAGAGGGAACTTTGACTACGATCTGACTCGAAGCTCCTGTTCTCGTGGAAGTAATAATGCATTCTCTGCCAATAAGTAGAGCGAGTTTGTTCATTCTCTTGTGCTGCATCCAGACTGATATTTAGCCATGCCAACACCAACATGTCATCTTCCTTATCGCTGAAATTTTTTGTTCTCTTGCCGTTTGTTCTCACAAACGGAATAGATTGGTCAACTGGCGACTGTTGCTCCTCACCTGGGCTACAAAGTTGGCGCTCATCCCAAAATGTGTTATTGTTTCCCTGATTCAGCAAGCTCCCATTACCACTCATTGGGGTACCCTGCATGGCAAAATATCAAATTAGTATTCTCTTCGCATAAACTGCTGCTGCATAACAGATGGCACCATGAATATATACATGCTGGAATAGTTCAAGTGTAATGTACCCAGTGAGGGAGAGAGATGTGGTTTTGGGATGATGGCGTCAATTCCTTTCCACATAAATTAGAACCAAGATTTTTTTTTTCGTTCTTCTATTTCTATATGAGCTCTACTCCATGCCTTCCAGGTTGCCGTATGAACCAGTAAGAGATCAACAGTACATTTGTAACAAATCGTGACCCTGATGGCAAAACTAGCACAGAAAATTTCAATGTGCAAGAGCACACTCATCGAAAACCCGCTCAAAGGCCTACCTAGTCAGCAAGACAGGGAGAGACTGGGGGATGGGATACCTGGATATGGGAGTCATGGTCAAGAGGCTGCTCCAGGAAGACATTCCCGAGGGCCTCGGCGCGAAGCTCGTGGCCACCGTCCCTTCCGTCTTCGGAACCCGAGGGCTCATCTTGTAAAGTAAGAGCCTCTAGTTCATCATCATGCAGACTTGAGTTGGTTCCAAGAGCAGATGTATCCGGACTTGAATTGGAGGTTGTCTTGTGTTTTTTCTGAGATGACCTATTAGTCCATTTTTGATGGAGGTGTAAGGTATTCCAACAATGCAAGAAACCGAAGCCTTTCTTCTCTTTTGATTTGTAAGCTTCCAATGCCTGAATAATCTGTACAAGTGCACGTGTCACTAAAATTGCACGGAACATATGAAGTTACAAGCAGATCGAAGAGCTATTTGTATACCTTATCTTTCTCTGTCATCCCGCTTGTAGACTCAATCTGGTCATAACACCTACAGAATTTCTGAACATGTTCTTGCATGGTAGACCACCGGTGCTGGAGGGAATTTTGATTACGATCTGACTCAAAGTTCCTGTTCTGGTGGAAGTAAGAATGTATTCTCTGCCAAAAGGGAGAACGACCCTGTTCGCTTACATTTAGCCATGCCAGCACCAACATATCATCCTCCTTATCGCTGAAATTTTTCGTCCTCTTGCCATTCGCTCGCGCAGATGGAGTAGCTCGCTCAGCCGGCGACTGTTGCTCCTCAGCTGGTTTACAAGCTTGACGGTCATCCCAAACGGTGCAACTGTTTCCCTGATTCAACAGTCTCCCATTACCAACAATCGCGGCACCCTGCATTGCGAAATAGAACAAATCAGTCTTCTGCAGCTGGTGCATAACAGAGGGCACCACAAACATATGCTGCAATAGTTCAGGTGTAATCTCTGTTCGTATCTAGTGAGGGAGAGAGACAAAATTTGTTTGTTATAGCATAAATTCCTAGATAGATATTAAGTTAATTAACCCAGGCAAAGTATCTGCTGCATTATCTGTTCTCATATTTCTCTCCTCTGTTCCCAATATTTCAATGTGAGCTCCCATGCCTTCCAGATTGCCGTGTGGAGTGAACCAGTGAGAGATCAGCAGTACATTCCTAGCAATTCACCATCCTAATGGCGATACCAGCGCGGAGAAGGGTGCGAAACGCGTAGGAGCACGCCCTAATCGGCGTCACAAACACCGCTCGAAGCCCTAGCTAGTGAGCGAGACGAGGGCATGGCATGGCGGCGCGATAGGATACCTGGCCGTCGTCGGAGCCCGAGGGCGGACACCAGGCGATGGGCATCACGCCCTCGTAGGCGCCTCCTCCGGCGACGCCCGCAGCCGTCCCCGCCACCGGCAGGGCCTCTTCCATGGGCGTCGCTCGGTCACATGCTCCGCGGGCTCGACCCCATCGACCGTGACACTGTTCTTTTTCTCTCTCTTTCCCAATTTTCTGTACTTTTCTGATATACTCCCTCCGTGGGCACTAATATAAAATATTTTAGATATTTTTAAAATAGACTAGATACATACTAAAAGAAGTGTACCTATAATAAAAGTAGACTGAATACAAATAAAAGTGAGTGAACCAAAAAATAGTTAAGACGTCTTACATTGTTGTACGCAGTGGCGAAGGACGAAAAAAATCTAAGGTAGGACGAACTTTGAATGATGCAAATACCAAATAGTCCTAAAAAAATAGTAATATCTCAATACAATAAAAATAAAAATATTTGATTATAAGTATAACCTAAAAATCATAACAATAATGCTAACTCAACGGCAAAACTTTATTACATCTTCTTAAAAAATATGATGTAATTCAAATAATCAAGACGTTTGATTATCCCTCGTTCGATGCGTAACTCGATTTTGATTATTTTTTTGTTAGAAAATTCCTTTCAATTGTTGATGTCGTCACGGGTAAACCCTATGTCATCTTATTGTAGTAATAATACGGTCGGAGAAAGTATTATATGTCTTTAAAATATCTAAAAATCTTCAATTCTACAAGTATGTATAATAAATAACTGGAGCTTATCTTGTATATACTAGGGTACATTCAATGATAAATCTCAATACAAGCAATATTATTCATATTGAATCTAGAATACGCGTTTATATTTGGAGGTAAAAATAATCTATGTTTTTGGTCCGTAATCGATTTTGCGCAGTGTTTTTACTGAAACACGCATAACTTTCTTATACGGAGTCCGTTTTCAATGTATGACCACTCAAAATTTTCAGAAAAAACACGCGCATCTAAGTGTATTCACCAAAAATCAAGGTAGGACGGCTGCCCTACCTTGCCCTATTGGGAGCTCCGCCCCTGGTTGTACGGAGGGAGTATTTCTGTAATTTTCTGATATAAAGCACCTCGGCAATGAATGATGATTCGGTGCACCTGATGTACTATTTTTTTGACAATCAATATCACGTATATTTATAATAGTAACAAATAGTATAAGGTAGAGATACACGAGATGTCTCAAATGATTATAAAATAAATTTAAAAGACAAGCAAATCTTCAAAGTCTTTAAACCCGTTCTTTTTTCAAACATAATTTTGTAATTTTCTGAAGACAACCAAAGATAGATAATAAACCATAGACCTATAAATATTAACGAAGGTTCTCTCATAAATTTAATTTGAGCCGCAAATGCCAACGCTGCGTGTACGCACGCAACCATTAAAGTATTCAATCAACCTCGACAAGAGTACCAACAACAGTATGTCAGGAAATAACAACCGACCAGCCTTGTCGACGTCTCTGGAGAGCCGAGAGAACGAATCACCATTGTCGAGGATGTAGCAGCCGATACAAAAACTGCGAGGACAATCCTCCTCGCGGCAACCATGAGAAAATATCCAAAACAGATCTGGTGAAGTAAGATCTGAAGGCCCATATCTAGAGAATTGTAATCTTTCCACATCACCATTGACGCCGGGAAGAAGATCTCTTTGTCGAATGGAAGGCCGAAAATCACTTATTGCAGACGATGCTATCTCCATTGAGGGGAAACCAACAAAACGATGGATACCAAACCCTAACATAATCTGAAAACAATACTTTAATTAAAAACTCCACGCATAGATCGGGTTCCCCTCTCCTCTCGACGTCGGTGAAGCCGTCCGAACGAGAGAGAACCGATCTCTGGAGGAGGCTGAAGTGGATGTGGCTAGGGTTTGTCCAGAGGCAGCCGGTGCACATGTCGTACTATAATTAAATATACGTGCCTACGTAACGCTAAGTGGTTAAATAATATTTTTCTTGGAAAATTCTATCCATTAATTTAAATTTAATTATTCTAATTATTTTAATAATGTGAATTAATGTGGTGTCTTGTATGGTGCCTTCAATTAGTAAATATAAGATATAAGATAGTAATCGTTATAAGTGTGAACTTTATAAGTATGTTTTGCATTTCGCAAGATAATTATTCATATGACCTAGAGACAAGCCAGCTGTTCTATTCTTATAAATAAAGCCTTTATTATTACAATTTTGGTTATGAATGAATTATTCTTATTTTAATCTCGTTGACAATAGCTCAAATATTTATGAAACATTGAAATGTTGAAAGGTATCCAAAGTTAATAATGATATCCATTTCGAATGACACTACCGTTTGATCAATGCATGGTGCAATGTGCAATCATTTTGATGAAATACAAAGTGTTTAGATACTTGATCTTTTGACATATGGTTATAATGCCTCATGAATAAACTTTGCGTTCGAACGGCATATGCGATAAATTGATGAGTATCATACATAATGATGTATAGGATTTCAGCAAATAGTAGATATCATTATTTCATAAACTTCTTTGTTGATTTAAGTGAATATGCCTATTTGCTAATTGAAGTGAGTCTAAAACTACTTGACGGGTTCAAAAAATTCAAAATGAAGAAGGATACTAAATTAACAAGAAAATCGAGTCTCTGCGATTTAGTCAAAATGACGAAGCATTTGAGTTATATTTTCTGCATATATAACTTGTGATAGATGTTCCACAAATTGTAATGGTTTTAATATATGAAGGTGTCGATATATCTAAAGCATTCTAACCATACTCTATTTCCAAATATTGTATGGTCTAAATCATTTCTTACCGTGTTACTCATATTATTTAGAGTTAGCATTTAAAAGAATAACGAACACTCATTTAAAATAGGGAACCATCTAAAATTCATGAAAATTTTGAGTTACAGGATAATTCAAATTTAAGATGAGTAGGTATTTGTAGTGTATTCTTAGTAGCTATGAATACATCTTCCACAAAACCAAAGAGGCAAAACTTGTTTTGCTGCGCATGGTACTTTCTCGAGAAAGATGTTCTTGACAAAGATGTTGATGGAAAAAGTAAAACCAAACCAAGGTTGTTGACCTTGCCTCCATAAATCAGAGTGGCGCAAAATGTGTTCCAGAACCAAACCCTACAAATAATGGAGAGACAAAATGATAATGATCATAGCGTTTTAATTAAAGTTTCACTAGTGTAAGCAGGATTCAACAATATATTCTGCCTCATGGCGAATAATATTCATGATTCACTTGTCTTTGAATAATATTCCTAAGACATGCCTAGGAACTAGGAATAAGAGATGGTGGACCTAAATATTCTCAAAAAGAAAGTGGTGATTATTGCAGTTGAAACAAAGCAGTAAATAGTAGCAGCAGGTTCCTAGTTTTCACTAGAGAGCATTAAAAGCGTAGGCATGAGGTAACTAGAGGGGTGCTGCATGAATAAGATTGATCATATAATGCAAATATAAATACCATATGTTTATCTCTAATTCTTTGTGTGTAGGTGTGTGTCCCAAATTTAGTTATGCGTACTAGCTGGAAGAATTTGCATACCATCTATTTTCCTACATGCACATTTCACTGGGACCAATTTGGAACTACGGGTAATTATGGTCTACCCTTTTGAACAGCCCGGAACAATGCACTAACACTCACATAATACTCAAACTAAAACATACCCCCTTGATATCTCCATTTGTCACCTTGAGGATCGCGGGATCAACATAATAGCATGCAACACACTTTGCAGATATATACCAACACTCATATGTCACTCATTCCCTAGTAACAACCATTAAACATAGCAATAGTGCATCAACACCCATACAAGAATATTCTCAAGACAAACACCTCAAATCTCGACTACTTCTATGAATTATAACATGATCAATATCATCCAATCCACATGCACCTCACATGCCTACAGAGAACTACTCACACATGGTGATGGAGAACAATCACATGGTTGGTGGAGATGTTGTTGGCGATGATGGCGGCAAACAAACCCTCGAAATCCCCCTCTCCAGCGTGGAGAGCAGGATCAATTTGACCCCAAAAACGAAGATCGTGGTGGTGGTGGCGCTCTGGTTCACAGAAAGCTCTCTCCTCATGGAGGCGTAGGTTTTCATGGTATATAAGGACGTGCCCCGAAGGAGAGGCCGAGTCGACGTCCGAGGCCCAAACGGGAATGGGTGGCACGGTCCCCCTCCCGGGCCGCGCCATCTGGTCTCGTCTGCAGGCTGTGTGGCCCCCGGTCTCCGGTTTTTCTCAAACTCCTTCTTTTCCATAAAAACTTCCGCCAGAATTTTCCGGAATTTATTTCCAACAATACATGGGTCAAAAAGATAGAAATAAGATTTTGCTAAAAATAACGTTATATTCTGTAGGTTTATTTCATATTTGGTGAGGTTCCGGAGCAAAACTATGAACAAAGTTCTTGGAAAAGTAGATGCATTTTGGATGCATCAATGAGGCTTTTGAAGCAACAATTATAATATCAGATATAGAACCATGTATTGAGTTTTATCACACTTCCCTCAAGTGACTTAGAGGCTTCCAAACCTTTGTACTAATAATTTTTATGAATACTACCAATTATTAGCATGTCATAGGATCATCATGTTCAATCAAATGGAATTTAGTGATAAATTCAGCATGCATAGGATTTTTTTTTTGACTTGTACTTTCTTAATAAATTTTATAGTAGTTTGCTTAGTACATTCTCGAAACTTTCATAGCTCTTTTAACTCAAGCAATCGTTCTCTTTTGTCTCTTCTTTTGTTTGAAGTCAAACTAATGATTGTGACATACTAACAAGAATTCTTCTTTTACTACTAGTACTATAAATGTGAAAGACCCTGAAATCATCACAAAGTACACACAAGATATTACTCATCCTAATTCATACATCTAACACACTAATCATAAAACTAAGAATACTCCATATATAAAAATTGATTGAAAATTGATTGGATATAAATCGTTCCTTCTCCAAGGGAGCTAATTATGCAACTAATGCAAAACTTTAGAATTTAAAACTAATATGCATGCAAGAAAGTAAACATGCTAAAAAAATTGTAAGATAGATTAGAAGGTTTTATAGATCACCCAAGCTTGGAATCAAACCAGGTGGGATCAAATAATCCCTTGCGATTATTTGATACCGTGATGTTCTCTGTAAGGTGGAAGGATGGCATGGGTGATAGCTGCACGGAGCTTCTTGTTGGTCTGCTCCAAAGCGGAGATGCATCAGAGAGATTTTTGGATGTCAATACCATAGTACTTGTGGCATCCACAAACCTTCCCACCATATCATTGAGATCCTTTCCGCTTGAAAAATTAAGGAGACAACGATGCACTATGTCCCGGTGGATCATCTCTTTCTTCTGTATGTCTCTAGAGCAATAAGCTACTGCTTTGTCTTTGAAGCCGGCTTCTCTAGGACAACAGACACCCGATACTCCAACCGGATATTTCCATCTGAAAAACGCCAGTAAAAATCTTTCCAAAAAGTTGTACGGGAGCTCGTACGGTCTACCCATACCAAAAGTCGGTGGGCGTAAACGTTTTTCAAGTTAAGACAGAAATTAACAAAACACATTAACAACGGGCTAGTATGCCTGTACCACCCAATCATACCGTACTATCGCAAAAACAAAAGAAACAAAACAAAAAACTTACTAATGGTTGACGACCTCTGGTATGGGGGGGGGGGTCTGCATGTACGGTCTGCTTGTACCACTTCGGCATGAAAACAACAAATTTAGTAGAGAAGGTAGGGGTGTTTAATGAACGTTGGTACGGGCGCCTGCGGTAGTACCGCCCGCCCATACCAACCGCCCAAATAGCCAACCAGATAAAAAACACAAGGGCTTCAAAAATGGAAATGAAAAAGGAAAAAAAGAAAAGAAAACAAAAATGAGTTAAAGTAAACTTAACTAACTCACTGGATCGTCAAGGAATGAGTTTGGTAATTTTACTTCCCTTCTATTTTTGCATTATTTTTTCACTTCCCCTTGTGTATGGCTAGTTGCAAGAAGTTGCTAAAGCCATTACAAAGGGTTAGAAAATTTCTTTTCTGGTCCAATGGTATCTGGGGGTATATGATATATAGATCGATGATAACCTCTCTTGTGTAGTATTTCTTCAAATGAACTTGGTACCTCAGGTGAATTCTCCTTTCTTTGCATTATTTGTAACTTAAACTCTTGTAAAAGTAAAATCATTCTAGGCTTAACATCAGTTCTATCAAGAATTTCTTTCAAGATATTACGATCAATATGTACTCTAACTTTTGAGTCAATAATATAACATCTAAACTTATCACAACATAATACAACTGCAAAGAATTTCTTCTTGGCCATTGGGTAGTTTCTTTGAGCTTCATTAAGGGTACGACTAGCATAATGAATGATATTGAGTTCATCACCATCATGCTAGCAAAGAACAACCCCAACAACTTAATTACTAGCTTCACAAATAGATCAAAAGGTTTCCTCCAATTAGGTGGTTTAATGATAGGAGCATTTAGAAGGGCTTGTTTTAAAGTGGTAAAAGCAATGAAACAGCTTCCATCATAGTTAAAACGAGCATCCTTTTGTTAGAGATTAGTTAATGGTCTAGCAACTAAGAGAAATTCTTAATGAATCTTCTATAAAAGCATGCATGATCAAGAAAACTTCTTATACCTTTTACATCATGTGGAGGTGGTAGCCTTTATCATTTTTAGTGTATACATTAATATGATTTATCATTTTTACAATAATATGGCTTAAACATTAAGCAGATGTAGATTTTAATGTGATCTTTATATACACCATATAGTGATAAATTATTGTGATCTACAATCTTCACAATAATGATCATACCTTTTTTAGAAAATGATCTGAAACAAATACAAATTATACCGCTAGTTGTCAATCTCAAAAAATCAAACACATGGATCTAAATGTGAGACGACATCACATATAAGAGCAACACCACTTTGTTATAAAAATTTCTCAACATGACAATGCACAAAAGGAAACAGTGTCATGTATATGCAACTACGTGCGGAAGACCATAAATTTAGGAACTTCCTCTTAATTAGTTCAAATATGGTTGTGTTCATTCAAGACCAAGAAACAGTGCAACAAGCATATAAAACTAGTTTCAAGCACGTACATCTAGAGCTGGTCATAAGGTAGTGGTCAGATGAGCAGAAATTCAAATGTATGGAACACAAGAACATGCTTAGGAAATTTATATTGCCAAAGGCTTGATCATTATATATATATCAACAAAGGTACAATGTCAGGTGGACATCATGCTTGCCAAGGTTCAATTAATAATTTAATGATGTGCATGAAGTCGTGACCGAAGATAAATTGATCGGGACAATGACCTTTTACCGAATCCTACATTTTTTTTGGAATTTGGTGCTTGCAGTTGTAAAATTGGATCAATCGAGAAGACAAACACGAACACAATAAACCAAGAACAAACCCTAGCAATCAAAGAGAGACTAGACCTAACCCTACCAATTTATCATGCATCCCGGGCACCAAATCATACACATGTGTGAACTAACCCTAGGAATCTAACCCTAGCCATCAAACATATATAGAGTAGATCTACATGCTTGACGTTGTCGCTAGGAAAGATGCAGGAGCCCCTTTCTTCCTTGACGACCGGCTGCATCACGAGGATGGCGAAAAAGACAACCGAAAGATTCATCGCCTTGAGATGTTGCCGCAGGTCTGTCTCCGAAGAGAACGTCAAGATGACGTCCTCCGCCTCCTCCTCGATGGGATTGACCACCGTCGCCGAGGTGGCAAGACCAGGTGTCGCAGTTCCAGCAGCAACATCAAGAACAGTGCCTCCAAATGCACCTACATCGACATCACCATCAATGTCGAGCTCGATGCATGCTTCTTCGTCACTTCTTCCTGTGCTCAATCCATCAATGCACTCGAGAGGTTGTGCGGCGGCAGCGATGCACGTGGCCGGAAGGAATTGGAGATGACGTGAGGTGGGGTTTTCTCGTACTAGATTTGGGGGAGGAATGGCTAGATGCGAGGATGCGATGCATCCGATGTGTTTTTATGCCCATGGACGATTATGTTCCCATTCGTCGTGCGGATAGGGCTGTATACGCGTACATGTACAATATGTGTAAAATCAAACATGCCATACGGGCCTTTTCAGGGCTCTATGTCTTACCCTAGTTTAGCGGAATTTCTATCGTGCCCTCCACAGCGAAGAGGTATCAACAAATCTCAATCATCCTTGTGTTTTGAGCACACGTTGGGTTTTGGAGGGGTTGGACCACTGAAGCAGAAGCGTATATGTGCATGTCATTATCAGGGTGACACTTGGAAGTCATGTCACACATAACGTTTAATTTAAAATTGTTGCTTCTTGCCAAAAGTAGCCGACTAAGATAAATTGACATTGTATGATGTTCTCTGACATGTAATTGCGGAACAAGATCAGCACAAACATGGATTGATTTGCATGCAATGTTAGCTCTCCTGACTTACAACTATTCCTCGGAGTGCTTAAACAGGATCACTAACCTTCTTGCCAATACGAGAAACTGCAGTCTCCCGTCCGACGACTTCCCTAGGAGGCTAGGAGTCGTTGGCTTCCTCTGCAGTTGGTTGGTGGGAGCTTCACCGTGGCCAGCCTCTCTGCGCGGATATCATAGGTGAGAACTTGGTCACCGTAGTCCGCTATGAGTAGCCAGTGGATGATGCTTCACTCGTGTTAGTCTGGAGCAACCCGAATGGGAGGACATGGTGGCCAGAAGTGGCAGGCCCCCAACCGGTGCCGCCGTCCTCTGAGATTTTTGCGGCCTGCCCTATGATTCTGACTGCAGCTGTTGTGTAGCACAAGTGCACATAGGTTACGAGCAGGCAGCGGCAAGAAGGAGCAGCCTATGACGTCCTCTTCGGTGAGCAGAAAGTGAGACACTAATTTTAGGACGCAGGTAGTACATGCTACCAATGAGAAATGTGGGCCGGGTACCCAAATTCATCGGAAAACCTAGGCAGGGAACGGAAACGTGCCCTGGGACAACGGTGACGGTTAGGTGGTTTACACTGACCTACGCAGAATATTCAGAAGGGCTGTTGCAAGTTCATGTCGACACAGCATGTTTTAAAGGTATAAATAGTACTACTCCCTTTGAATGAATTGGGTGGTACAGGCATACCAGCCTATATTTCTTTCTTGCATAACAGACTTGTCCAAACATGCTGATGCATGGTGGCGTACCAAACTTGGTTCTGCTAATGGCATACCAGACTGAGAATGTAGGTGGTGTTTGGGGAATAATTCCTTACCATTAGCAAAGCTGAATCGCAGGAATTGCTTCAAGATAATTACCTAGTCTAGCCTAACCATAAGAAAATTACTAGATAAGCAAACGATAGTGAACCCTTAATTACTTGCTGCCTCAAAATGAGGGAGTAGAGTACTGTTGCACGCACATCAAGTGACTATAGGCAGAGTATGACTGGAATCACACCAATATATATGCAGCAAAACCGTGATTCTCCCCTCATCGAAGCACTTGAACACGATAAAGACAGGCTGACCAGGACCATTGCTGCTGTCTAGTGAGCGCAGCTTCTCTTCCATGTTGATCATCAAGGCCTCCTACGCCCAATCTGCGCCTAGGAGTTGGTGCCACATGGATATCATGAACCCATCAGTACCCAACAGTCTTAGTAGCTTCTGCCTGTCATGTGAGTTAGCGAGTAGTATGACGCCAAGTAGAGCCGTCCTTTGAAGTTGGTAACGGGGAGTGCGGTGGCTGGTGATGATACAAGCACATTAGGTTTTCCAGATTTCGTTCAACATCTGCTTGCCTTTTGCCTTGCTTTAACTAACATATGCGCCAGCTCACTAAGTTCAATGGTAGAACATACCATTCTGATTAGTTCTCAGTGACTAAAATATACAGACCTCCGATTTCCTTTCTGTGCCAAGGTGTCATGTCCCACCTATCCGATCAGCTGATCTAACCTCATCTGAAGAATCATTCAGTTCAGGAATTAATTGACTGCCATCAGTTCCAGAAGGTTGCATGATCTGTATCACTGCGTTTCTTCATCACCATCAGAAGCTTGCATCTCTGCGGTTCCTTCATCACCATCGGAAGCTTGCATATCTGTGGTTCCTTCATCACCATCAGAAGCTTCTTTGCATTCTCTTTCCTGGCGAGCGATGAGAAGGCTGCATGACTTGCGCAGATGTAGCAGCTTCATCTTCATCTGACGCTCCACCAGACTTTCTTTTCTTGCAAACATACATGTCCTGACCACTGTCTTCATTGGTGGGAACTTCATTGCCGTCATCCGAGCAAGCCAGAGATCGACTTGCACATGTACCATTTTCAATTCTGGGCTCACTGGTGGGTTGGGGATCCTTGAAATCCAATGTATTTGGAGAACAACCATTACTGGCGCTAAGTAGCGTCTCTAACTGTGTTCTAACAGAAACTGCCACAGCAACTGCATGGTCACAAACCACAGAGTCACTGGGTAGGCAATGGACAACATTTGCCAGTGCCTGGTAATAGCGAAGTAGAGCCAAGGATGGTGGTGCCAATCCCCTGTGGCGGCAAACCTTAGTGGACTTCATTACATGTTTGCAAAGGTTTCCCTTCATTGACCAGCTACAATCACACAAAGAAAGCTCAGAACCTGGGTTCACTATGGCATGGGACCTCTCCTTATCTTTCTGACAGACCACTTTAGCATAATTATCTTCTATGACAATATCAGAATCTGGAATTTGTAATCCCTGTTGCCATTGATTTGGGCCATTTTTCCACTCACTCCTCCAGTAACGAGAAAAGGTGTCCTTCCCAGAAAATCCATCCAACCAGTAGTAAGAATGAACCTTTTGTTGGATAAAGTCCCTGTACTGTTGTCTCTGTGGAGAGGCTGCTGCACATGGTCCTGTGGAGGACTGGCTGCAGCATACATGGTCCTTGTGAAGGACTGCTGTTAGGATAGGAAAGTATCTTTGACTGCCTTTAGAGGCATCAAGGACTGGCAGTTAGCAGCACCCTTGACTGCTTTTAGGGGCATCAAGGACTGGCAGTTAGACTAGCATCTTAGCATACTCGTGGCTGGCTAGCAGCTATATATCTGTATCCCCAACCCTCAGGTTGGTTATGGCATTGTGTGAGATGTATGTGAAATAAACCAACGAAAATTGCCCCAACTCTCCTAGTGTCATCCTCTTCTTCATGAAAGTGAGGCTAGAGATACTATCAAGTGGTATCAGAGCAAGGTTGTCTTGCAACCTGAGCATTTCCTGCTCCTCCCCTTCACAGGGAAGAGAGCAGCCCCAGCGAGTAGCAGCCTCACCTGCCCCTGGTTACTTCCCTCCCTCCGGGTTGTCGAGCAGCAGCTCGTCAGAAGCAGCTCTTAGCCCCCCAGCAGCGAGCCATGTCCGACGGCCACTCTCAGCACACGGCTACCTCCAGCACGCGGCGTCGGCAGGAGGCCGATCGCGCCGCGGCAGAGGAGCGTGAACGAGTGGCTGCAGCAGCCGCTGCGGCGGCAGCAAGGGCGTCGAGGCTGGCAGCGGCCGAGCTGGCAGCAGCCAGAGCGGAGGTAGAAGCAGCAGCCAGAGCGGAGGTAGAAGCAGCAGCGGCAGCGGAGGCAGCACGTGTAGCAGCGGCGGAGGTCGAGGTGCTGCGCGGCAGCGCCAATGGCTCCGCTTCTGCTGACGGCAACGCCGACGCAGACGCCACAGCGCGAGAGCGGGTGGCGCAGTGGGCAGCCGAGCACGCCCGCGCACACGACGGTGGCGCAGCCAGAGGAGGCGCGCACGGCGGTGGCGCTCCCGGAGGAGGCGCGCACGGCGGTGGCGCTCCCGGAGGAGGCGCGCACGGCGGTGGCGCTCCCGGAGGAGGCGCGCACGGCGGTGGCGCACCCGGAGGAGGCGCACGGCGGTGGCGCTCCCGGAGGAGGCGCGCACGGCGGCGGCCGCTGGGACGACCAAGACCGCGGCCTCTACGGGGTCCGGACTGTGGTCAGGGACGTTGGTCCCGGTGTTGGGTGGCCTACCCTCACCAAAACCAACTACGTCGAGTGGGCCGCGGTCATGAGGATCAGGCTCCAGGTGCGGCACATGTGGGAGGCGGTCCAGTACGGCGACGTCGACCACCATGAGGATCGACGGGCGTTGGATGCCCTCATCGCTGCAGTTCCGCCTGAGATGCAGTTCTCGCTTTCCAACAAGCGGACTGCCAAGGAGGCTTGGGACGCCATCGCTGCGGCACGCATCGGCAGCGACCGTGCTCGCAAGTCGACACTGCAGGCACTTCGCAAGGAGTGGGAGAACCTGGCCTTCAAGCCAGGGGAGGACGTCGATGACTTTGCTCTCCGTCTCAACACTCTGTTGCAGAAGATGGTGCAGTTCGGTGATGACACCTACGACGAGGAGAGAGCTGTCGAGAAGCTCTTTCGCTGCATCCCCGAGAAGTACAAGCAAATGGCTCGCTCGATCGAGTCTCTGCTGGACCTCTCCACGATGACGATCGAGGAGGCGATAGGTCGCCTCAAGGTCGTCGACACCGACGAGCCACAACCTCTCTCGGGGCCCATCACCATCGACGGGAAGCTACTTCTCACTCGGGAGCAGTGGGATTCCTGTCACGGTGACATGAAGAAGGGGGAGTCCTCTTCCACGCCAAGCGGCCGCAAGCGTGGCAAGCCGCGCAAAGACGCCCAGGCCGGGGTGCAAGGACTTGCCGACGATGATGCCCGCGGAGGCGCCCAGGGAGGTGCCGCCGGCAGGCACAAGCCGGCACCAGACGACACCTGCCGCAACTGTGGCCGGCTTGGCCATTGGGCCAGGGAGTGTCGACAGCCACGACGCGGCCAGGCCCACGTCGCACAGGCGGAGGAGGAGGAGCCGGCTCTGTTCATGGCGCATGCAAGCATCGAGCTACCTCCAGCGGCACCGACTGCAGCGGCTCTCCTCCACCTCGACGAGTCAAAGGCACACGCCCTTCTCGGCGACGGCTCCGGCAACAACAAGACTGGCGGGTGGTGCCTCGACACCGGCGCCACCCACCACATGACCGGTCGACGGGAGTTCTTCGCCGACCTTGACTCCGACGTGCGAGGCTCCGTCAAGTTTGGGGATGCCTCCGCCGTGGAGATTAAGGGTGTCGGCTCCGTCACCTTCACCGCCAAGACTGGAGAGCATTGGTTGCTCACTGGTGTCTACTACATTCCTGCGCTGAGGAACTCCATCATCAGCCTGGGACAGCTGGATGAGAACGGCTCGAGCGTGCTGATCGAGCATGGGACCCTACACATCTGGGATCGCCACCGTCGCCTGCTTGCCAAGGTAACTAGAGGCACAAATCGCCTCTATGTTCTTGACGTGCAGGTGGCACAACCCCTCTGTCTCGCTGCTCGTCGGGAGGACGAGGCGTGGCAGTGGCACGAGCGCTTCGAGCATCCTCACCTTGAGGCCCTGAAGCGTCTCAGTGACACGGAGATGGTGCGAGGCCTGCTGTGCCTCGACCATGTGGTGCAGTTCTGCGATGTCCGGGCGAGCTTCCGAGCCAAGGAGAGGCTCGAGCTCGTGCACAAGGACTTGTACGGCTCGGGATGGCTCAGCGCTCCCACAAGACGACGTACAAGACTTAGGGGGAGAATGTTGGATAAAGTCCCTGTACTGTTGTCTCTGTGGAGAGGCTGCTGCACATGGTCCTGTGGAGGACTGGCTGCAGCATACATGGTCCTTGTGAAGGACTGCTGTTAGGATAGGAAAGTATCTTTGACTGCCTTTAGAGGCATCAAGGACTGGCAGTTAGCAGCACCCTTGACTGCTTTTAGGGGCATCAAGGACTGGCAGTTAGACTAGCATCTTAGCATACTCGTGGCTGGCTAGCAGCTATATATCTGTATCCCCAACCCTCAGGTTGGTTATGGCATTGTGTGAGATGTATGTGAAATAAACCAACGAAAATTGCCCCAACTCTCCTAGTGTCATCCTCTTCTTCATGAAAGTGAGGCTAGAGATACTATCACCTTTGTACCCAACTTATGAACCAACCAATCTGCACGCTGATAGATGCTTTCATCTGCCTCATTCAACAGCCGAACTTTTAGCAGGTGATGGTAAGTCTCAATTGCTGAAGCTACCTCAGCAGTAGCCAACGGGGTGCTCTTCAAGACAGTTGTCCATGCCTCTGGCAGACACATTAAAGAGTTGAATTAGAAAACTCATCCAAAAACCTAACAAGTAAAATCAAGATATGGCAGGTAAAACAGGTAGAGGCAAAGGAACATGGACCAACCAAGTCTTGGAAACCATAGAGCTTTGAAGTAGTCCAGAAAACTAAAGCAATCAACAAAATCTTCCAGGAAGGCTTCAAATAATTCCACACCACCATTTCCTCTGCAGATACTGGATATTACATTCCCAAGTCGTTTAGCCATCATTGAACGCTTCTCAAAATCTGAGCACTTGTCTAGCAAATTTTTATGCCAAGCATGCCGGATACGCCATATGGTAATCAAAACTGGGCAATGGAACACTTCCCTGTTCAACAGAATACATACTCAGGCACCCAGACCCGAGGGGAAGAGTACACTGGTAGAGAAGCATCAGTTACCTTATAGTGCGCACATCGGTAAAGGGATCATCAATAATGAAGCCACCCAACTGCCATGTCGGATCTTTTGTACGAACCCGGTCATAAAGAGCACCCATCCATCCATACATTTCATGATGTGTAAAATTGGGTGTTATGATCCAAGCAACAGGAATCACATTTTTCTTCTGGTCGAAAACAAGGATACTATGTACAGGATACTGCAAAATAGCAAACAGCAATACTAATATCAAATCAAAGGAAACTTTGAACTACTAAAAAATAAAAATGACATTGACAGACCTTCAACTTGTTTGTTCCAAACTTTGAATCAGAAGCAAGTAAACTGTGGTTGCCATACTGAATCATCTGCTGTAGCTGCCAATCTGTCTGAATGCCCAAGACAAAGCTATCCCTGTCCGTAAAATCTTCAAAGAAAAATATGTAATCCTGGTGATTCTCAACCAACATGTTAATACTAACGGCATCATCTTCATCAAGTTCATAACCAAAACGCCGCATTTTCCTCTCCATCCTCCTAACATATCTGTGCGTAAGAAGATCATCACGGTTTGACGGCCCTCCTTGCCTTTCAACCATTTCAGTATGTCTCTGCATTATGGTCTCAACAGGAATACCAACATAGAGCAAAGACATAACTTCAACACGTAATTCATCAGATATGTAGGGTGCAAACATTGCTTTCGTCCCAATAGCCATCTTGTCCATGGGACCATGGCAGGGTGAGCCTTTTTTATCTACATGCTTATTGTGGTTATAAATCACAAGAGCCAATGATGGTTCAGCAATCAAACGCTTCACAATAAAATGGCAAACACATCCCCTTTTTGTATTAGGACGACCAGCAGGTGTCTTCTTCTTTCCACGAGAGGCCCTGCTAGGGCGGACAGCACCACCACTTCTATAATCATCTGGACCGAAAGAGCACCAATACCTGCATGCAATGGTGTCAAAATGACACATGTTCTATTTAAATTATAGTATCTCAAACAAGAAATAAGGTAAGAAAAGATGAAGGCAGTGTAATAAAATAGTGATAGCCTAATTATCTTTAGTGTGGAGATGCTAAGGAAAAGCTGACAAGATGAACGAACAGCTTCATTTCCTAGCATTAACATTAGGCATGCTTCCATTTACTTACAGAATATACTCGAGTATCCCATCAACTTTTGGTTTGCAGTTCATGGTTGGCTGACGCGTTCTGTGTGCTTCTTTGCGAAATCGTGTTTGACATTCTTTGTTGTTTGACTCTCCTCTGACAAAGTCATTCACTCTGGAAAATGGAATGAGTGCAAGCCTGTCCATCGAGTCCTTCCAGCCCACAACCATAGACCACGTGATATCTGCTGCTGAAAACTCTAGTGTAGTTGGATTCTGAACAGGAAGAGTCAAAATTTCATCCCACCTAGCCATCTGCAACCACAGGATTTGTCACAAATAAGGAATGAAAACAAAGACAATAGCCAATGCAGTACAATGTCAGGTCTATGACTTATTATTGACAAATAAGAGAAGTTATCCATTCAAAGAGGACAGCATACACTAATACTAAAAGACCCCATGTGTAACAGTTAGCTGTATGCATGCATCTTGGTCTAATCATGATACCAACTATTTGTGCTAGCATAGCATGGAATAAGAGCATAGTGCCATTCCTAACACAAGTGATCCATGCCCTAGGTGATTAGGTTTAGCTATATGCTGGCTTAGTTTTATGTTTAAACATAAAAAATAATGAAGTAGCTTGTCCATTTTTATCCTCTTATATGAACAAAAATGTTGTTTCCCAAACACAGCACTGGAAGTAGTCTCCTCAGAAGTTCACAAAGCAAAGTCATGTCTAGAAAGATTCAAAGTGACTCCATTTCCTCATGATATTTGTTGCTAACAGAGTAAGATCTGTAAAGAAATGCTACACCTTCAGGACAAAAATACTCAGGACAATGATATCGATGAATTGGAGTATCAGATTGCTCACAGCAACCTCTAGGCAGCAACAATCCACAATGATATCGATGAATTGGAGTATCAGATTGCTCACAGCAAGGAAATAACAAGAAAGAATTCTTGGATCAATCCAAGAAAATTAAGAGTCTTCACCAGCAAAGGATGTCAATTCAAATCCATACGGATCTCCACACTAGACATCCTAGTGGGGGCAGTAACAGAGCTACGAGCTGAAGCACACTCCCACCTAAAGAGTACTTGGCCATTACTAAAACCAGAAAGTACCAGCACCAAGGCAAAACAAAGTATAGCAAACGCAAAGTTGATACACAATCTGAATTCCACGATTAACGATACATCTTTGTGTTTCGATGAAATTTTAACAAATACCAGAATACTTGTAAATAAGTGTTATGCAGGGTTAAGGACCTTAAATCTGTTTCTTTTGTACGACTAAAGAGTATATATGGTTTGCTTCAAGGTTCTTGTGGTTAGGTTGATAACCGGTGCTACCACGCAGACGCAAAACGGGCAAGTGGCAGACTAGTGCTACATAATGTTGATGTTGTAATTATGGTGCAGCTAACTTATATAATCAGCAGTTAGCAATAATTCATATTTTATTCTTACTACATTGTGGAACTTCAGGTTTTGACGTTGAAATCTTCTTTTTCTTATTTTTGTGAGAAAAAGTCTTCTTTTCCAAACTTCATACTCCCTCCATTCCATGAAACATGTCGGAAGTTTCTCTAAACTTGAATGTATCTACGAGCTAAAAAAATGTCAGATACATCTGAATTTAGACAAACTTCCGACATGTTTAATGGGACGGAGGGAGTTTTTTTAGAGGATTCTTTTTCGAACTACAAATAGTACCATTTTTAAGGGGTTCAAATACCTAACTGTCTCGTTCCCTATGGAGTCTGCGCGCAACGACTATAGCCAATAGGAAGGCATGGAGAAGGTCACTCGTTATGCTCCTTTCTCCGAGGCACACACAAGCACAACGGCCTCCATTATATGCTCTAAGTCATCATTTGTTGTCCAACATTAACAAGATGCAAATTGTAGGCACTATAAACATGCTCAATGCACATACTAAAAATAATTCATCAATTCTACAAACTTGATGCACTTTTGATCTAAGCTGCGATCGATTGCTATAGTTTATATATTGCATAGAGATTTTTTGCACAATGAATACATAGCTCAATCAAACAACTATCTACAGATGAGAAAGCCTTCCAACTGAAAAGCTGCTGCAGATGAGCCAATGTCAGGGGACAAACGCTACTGAGACACAACAGACAAGGCAATCCTACTAGTTTCATAAGTACTCTGGCCTCTCTTTTTTATGTGCCATATCACATGATGTATCTAGAACTTTGGATCCGCTATTTCATTGCAACTTTTTGGAAAACAAAGATCAAGGACCAGGAGCTCTCACAAGACCTCACAAGAGCACCAGTTCACTCAGACTCCAGTCAGGAATACATCAATCGATTTGTAAAAGTCACATCAAAATAAATAAATCAATCAATCAATAAATAAGCTACACTCCCTATTCAGTGGGGGCAAACATACATATTGCTGAAACAAATAGACTTTGCCAGTCTTATTCAATGGGGGCGTACATACATATTGCCAAGTAATCTTATACTCCCTCCGATTCATATTACTTGTCGATAATATGGTGTATCTAGAACTAAAATGTGTCTAGATACATCCATATTGGCAACAAGTATTATGGATCGGAGGGAGTACATATTATTGTTGTAATTGTTGTTAGGGCTTCAGCTTATGGCTAGAAACAGTACTGAGCAGAGCAAGTCATAAATATTTATGGCCATGTAACTGAACTCGCTGTCTAAAAAGAGGCCGTGGGGAATCTAAATTGTGGGGAGAGGTTTTTTGGACCGCTAATTGACACCATTTTTTCCACTACGAATTGTCCAGAAATGCAGGAATCAAGAGTAACTACCACAAGACAAAGATTTAGTAATTCCACAAGACAAAGAATATTAGAACTAACAAGATTTTGTTTGCCCGAATTAGTGAAGCAAGCCAAATGAAATATCAGGATGATATGGCATAATACAGTACCTGTAGTCTGAACTCTTATGCTGACCTTGTCAGCAGGATGGGATGCTATTATCCACAAAATGCTACCCTCGGGCTGTGGATGCAAAAAGGAACCAGAAAGACAGAAATGAGGATCTTGAATTCATATACTCACATTTGTTTCTAGTTTCCATTGAAACAACAGCATATACGCTCGGTAATGCTTATTTATTGCACTCAATTTGACCGGACAGATAAATGCTCCAGGCATATGCACGAGCACCATACAATATTTCATAGGCAATTAGGAACTATCATAAATGGAACATAATTGTTCAGAATGCCGTTTGAGACAGATATGAATAGGAACAGTAAAGTTTATTTATTTCACTCAATTCGGCCGGACAGATAAATGGTCCAGGCACATACAGGCCAATCCAACTGTGCATGTGACATAGGATATACTAACACTGCTTAAGCAGTCCTGATCGTTACAGAGGATCATGCTATCACACCGAGCCTGGAACATGCATATAGTACTAGTCATGCTAGGAGAATGAATCTATGAAGCTAGAATTATTTATTCATGTGAATGGACACTCTCATTGAGCACAGCACAAAAATTGGTTTCTGATCACCACACATGTATGTACATGTAGAAACAGGAATGCAAACTAATAGCAAGTACGTCAAAAAAAAAAAAAACTAATAGCAAGGGCCTCCCTACAATAACAGTTACATCATCCGTATGTGTAAAAATCATCAACTGATAAAAGAATACTTCAGTTCCCCCAAATATAGACACACACGCACTGCCAACCTACACTGATTACAAAAGGAAATCCAAAGTGTGTTCCCTGTCTGTTTTGAATCTCTGTGTGTAATTGCAATGCTAGAACAAATTTGATGTGGCCTGACAACTCGGCTGCGTGCAAATATATAGTTTTCTAGCCTTGTTCCTGTGGTGGACTTTCCCTGTGTCATACATCACCGAGACTGGTAGGACACATGAGATTGGGGAGAGAATGGGAAGGAGGCTGTGCTGGTGTGCTCACCGGCCGGCAGAAGCAGCTCCGGCAGGAGACATGAGCAGGACACGAGAGGGTTCGATGGAGAAGAACATGGCCAAGAAAACTCGGTCCGCCGCCGCCGTTCACCCTCCCGGGGAGGGGGGCGGGCAGGGGGGAGAAGGGCGGGGACGGGGAGGAGGCAGGCCCGGGAGGGAGGAGGGCAGGGAAGGGAGACGGAGACGAGGAGGGAGGCCGAACCTGCGCGACGCCGCCGGGGTCTGTGCCTCTGTGGTCGCTCGCCTGAGAAGGGATGGCGCCGCCCAGGGGAGGGGAGTCCTCGTTCTGTTTCCACGCGATTTCGAAGGCCGCTTGGTATCTAGCGAGCTCTTTGCACGCGAGAGAGCCAAAGGCGGCACCAAGACCAAGCGGCCTCCTCCGCTCGATCTATCCGGCGTTTTTGCACACCATTGTTTGAAAAACACGACTAGATTTTTTTTTATACCTCAATAATATATGGTGCCGGCCAAGAAGGAGGTTGTTGTAAAGTTATCACCGTGAAAATTCACGACACTTATTACGAAAATGCACCGGTGCAATGAATATGGGATCAAAGTTAATATCTCCACCATTGCATGACATAGGATAGGAATGCCAGACGGTGAGAACCATATATGTGCCCACTCATATGAAAAGATTCTCTTCTCTAAATGCACTAGAAAAACAAGCACAACTTTTGCACATTAACCACAAATGAGTTTTTGTTTCCATATTTGACTCCCTCTCAATGAACTTTTCGAAATGAGTCTAATATTTAATATTTCAAAATTTATTTCGTGAACTGCATCTACAAAGTCCTCTATTATTTGCCCATGTAGTCCTTAAACTATGTATATGTAGTCCTGCGATACGTCGTGCTGGATTTATAAAGTCCTTCCAAATTTATTTAGATGGTACATGTAGTATTGCTAAAAATACTCATGACAGCTGCAGATTATCTTTTTTACGTGGGGTACCATCGACTCGAATGTCGAGTAACATCATCAGTAGCAATAGCACATATATGAACTTGGTCCCATATCAACTTCACCAACTGCGTGTCCCACTTATTATGGATGGGGGGTATGACTAGAGTTTTATGAAGAAAATAATAATATCTTAAATAATAACAATGGTCAAAAATTGGAATGCAGGTTTTATGAGTGAATTAAAAAAATTCTCAAACTACATCCTACTACAAGATCAAGTGTACAAAAGGAAGCCATCCCTCCTCCCATGGAGTGTCCTGTAACTATGACGTTGGTATCCCCGTATGTCTTTAGTGCCTTGTGATCAACAATTGTGATAGTTAGACGTAAAACTATACTATTATAGAAGGAGAAATTGCATTGTGTCATTCTCCAAAAATGCATTGTGCACCTTTAACCCGAGTGGTACAAAGTTGTTATAGTAAAAAAGGTCCATCTGCATTTACATTTCTCTCTAACAAATGTATAGACAGTACCTGGCCCTGGCGGCCCAAATCCGAAACAGGCCCACGCAAGCGAGCTGACAGTGTTCCCCACTCGTGCCCCGCCGCTCGCCGTCCCTCGCTTCCACTCCCCGCTCCGGCCGCCCCACGTTCCTCGCTGCCGGCGCCTACGCGGCAACGCAGATGGGCGGCGGGAGGAAGCGGCGGCGGCAGCAGCGCGACTGCTCGGACGCGCCGCCGACGATGCACCCGCGCAACCGCTACGCCTCCTCGGCGCCGGACTTCGCGGCGCTGGCGGCGCTCTACCCCTCCTTCGCGCCCTTCGTCTCCGTGTCCGCGGGGGGAGGCCGCGCCTCCGTCGACTTCACCGACTTCGCGGCCACGCGGGAGCTCACGCGCGTCCTCCTCCTCCACGACCACGGCGTCAACTGGTACGCCTCAACCCCTTGCGCGCGACGCTCTGCTGCTGTTCCTGTCACGGCTGCTTCTGTTCGCTTCCACGGAACTAGCTGAGCTATTCGTCTCTTTGATGTTGTGCTGTCGTGGAATTAATTGCAATGGCGTTCCTGCATTCCACTGATTGAAGCATCAAGCTCAGCATGCTGGGTCTCGGTTTCAAGGACCTGTTGCCTGACGCACTCATCGAATTATGAATTGCTAACGCTGCTGTCAGAAGTTTTGAGATGACTTCAGATCTCGGGAGGCTGGTATTTCGTGTTACATGTTAGTACTGTGCACAACATTTCGTAATTGACAAGAGATCATTTGATTTGTCTTGCAACGGTACTTGCATAATACTCTCTCCGTTCCATATTAGTTGCCACTGATTTAGTAAACAGTGGAGTCTTTGTATTGAACAAAATCTGCCAAAAAGGACATCTACAGGAAGTATATGATGCTTATTGTATTATTGTTCAGCTTCACGAGCAATGCCACTGGGAACTTCTGTAGAGAGCGGTCCATGTAAAAAATTTGTGCTCAACTTACATACTGTATAACATGCCATAACAAGATGTGTGTGCTTTCCACTTTGGTCTCGCTGTACAGAGGTTGTCTTGTTAATTCGTGGTGCTGTGCCAAATTGTCCCTCTTATCTTTTGTGATTAGACATCTCAGTAAATATTTTACATGATTTTTTTCAAGTTCAAATCATCTGATGTAGGAAAATTGTATAACCAAAGTTGAAATATAATCCTTATTTAGCAAAATTGTCACTTGCCAGTTTGGTAACCATAAGAGATTAAGTGCCACTTGATTTTCAAAAAATCATTCAATTTTATATGCCGTGCACCGTATGTCCTCATATGCTGAGTATGTTCTTTTCTATTTTCCATGCAATATGGTTTGTGGTAAATACCACATTTTGGTATGTGACCATGATATATATCGCTACTACTATCAGGTGGATTCCAGATGGACAGCTTTGCCCTACTGTTCCAAACAGATCCAACTACATCCATTGGATTGAGGATCTCCTCTCGTCCGATCTCATACCACGAATATCCAACTCAAGTGAGACAGTGAGGGGTTTTGACATAGGGACAGGTGCTAATTGCATTTATCCTCTCCTCGGAGCATCATTACTGGGCTGGAGCTTTGTTGGATCTGGTACAGTTTTATCCTGTGTACGGGAAGTTTCGTGAAGAGTAAACTAGGGATCTCTTAGTAACCTTCTTCGGTACATTAGAAGGATCTATGCTCAGTGATTTTTTCTTTGCAGATGTTACTGATGTTGCTCTCGAATGGGCTAAGAAGAATGTGGAGAGCAATCCACATCTAGCAGGTCTAATTGAGATCAGAAATGCAAATGAAGTACCCTGTTCTTCCAAGTCTGAAACAGTTGCCGAGGAAGCAGTCAGGGAGAGCACTTCAGAGCCAGTGGAGAATGTGGTGCGATCAATACCACCTATTCTCGTGGGTGTTGTGAAGGATAGTGAGATCTTTGACTTCTGTATGTGCAATCCACCTTTCTTTGAGAGTATGGAGGAAGCTGGCCTTAATCCAAAAACTTCTTGTGCTGGAACTGCTGAAGAGATGGCTTGCCCTGGTGGTGAGCAGGCCTTTATAACACTGATAATCGAAGACAGTGCTTCCCTTAAGAACTCTTTCAGGTAATTCGAATCTGCAATCTACTCTTGCAATTGCCATAGTTTGTTATATTTTTTTTTCTGTTGTTCACAGTATTACTTAACTTTTATAGGTGGTTTACATCAATGGTTGGCAGAAAAGCAAATCTAAAATTATTAGTATCGAAAGCCCGCGCAGTTGGGGCCTCAGTTGTGAAAACTACCGAGTTTGTGCAAGGACAAACAGCTAGATGGGGCCTTGCATGGTCATTCATTGCTCCAAGAAAAATGGTTGTAAGATCCAGTATACCAGGAAAAGTACACTATTCTTTCATGCTTCAGGTGTGCAACATGTCACCTTTTGCTCCTTAATCATGCATGTTGTTGCTTACAGCACCTACGTCCAATTCGATATACCTTTGGTTTTATCCGTCTCTATCACAAAAGGTTACTGTTCTTCAATGAGATACTTCATCTTTGACAAACTGTCTTCTCCAGTTCTCATTATTGTGATCTCTGCATCGTGAATGGCATTTAATCTGCATAATAGTAAATAAATAGTGGAGTACATCTCATCTTTATTTGTAACCTTTCTGTATCCTTGTTGGATTTGCAATTAGGTCGCGTTAAGACTGCTGGCTAGCCTGACATAAAACTCCTTGCGTCTCGTCAACCTATATTTATGTTTTTGTTATTGTTACCACTAATCCGCTACTATTTTTCACTATTGCTTCCTTGTTCAATGTAATGTTTATACATGATGAGTTTCAGGGTCTTCATCGCGGAAATGGTGCATTTCAGGTGTTGAAGTCAGCTGAGGCATTTTTCTGTGTGTCTAATCTATCATGTAAAACTGATTCTCTGTCATTTTCTATTGACGTAAGAATCCTTATTAACCTTCGACCTTTTCATTTTCTTAAATTACTTGAGGACAGAGACCCACACTGATCTGCCACTTTTGTACTTCTGTAAAATCTTAGTAAGTATATCTCTTGCTTGTTTAGGTTACATTGTCAGATGAGCAGACTGAGGCTGCAATATTGGATGGTGATGACCTTCCTGGTTCTATTGAAGACAACTCTACAAAGCTCCATAGCACTGTTACAGGGGCATCCTTCCGTATTTCGGTATGTTGATAATATATTGTATGTATATTACTTATCTCGTACATATTTCGATGTTGCCTCCCAAATAATTTATAAATTTACTTCTGCATAGGTGTTTGAACAGATGCCCGGCACACTGCTAATCAGAGGTTCATTATTGAATAAATCACTCTCAGGTACCCTTTGTTCTGTATGTCAAAATATCACACTTCTCGGACAAACTTGTAGACCCTTTTCGGCTTTCTTCAATATATGGCATGCTTATATTTTCTTGTTCTTATAGTTATTATTTATGTTTTAGTTTCGTTTATCATTTTCAACATACGTGTGGGCCTAGATTCCGAGATGTTTATAACGGAAAATGAGTTCAGGATACTGGTTGACCACACAATCCAAGATATATTACTAAGTAGCATATAGTTTCTGGACAAGCACACCACGAAGATTAAAAAAAAAATACCGAAGTGACTGTCTGATTATATTTTCAGACGCACTTGTAGACACCTTTCTGGCTTTTGTGGCATGATGATTATATTTTCTTGTCCTCGTAGTTTTTATGTTGGAGTTTCTTCTATCGTTTTCAACATACGCGATGGTCTAGATTCCAAGATATTTAAAACAGAAAACGAGTTCAGAATACTTGTTGACCACACAATCCAAGATATTTACTGAGTAGCATAGAGTTTCTGGACAAGCACCCCACGAAGCAGAAAAAAACTACCAAAGTGACTGTCTGACGTGGAAATGTTGGTCCTACAGTCCTGCTAATAGTTGTCTATCCAGTAAAGAGGGGTGGCAGTGGTACTGATGCCTCGGTGGTTTTGTTGACTGGCTCTGGACAGCTGCTAGTTTGGTAAAAGCATGACGGGGACATAATAATGACATTTGGACGTGCTAGTGACTATTGGGAGAGGTTGAATGGTTGGTCTGTAGGAAGCAGAGCCTATAGATCCGGATCAAATGGCATGTTGGTTTTGTAGGAGCTTTCTCTGTTATGGACCGTCCTTTCCATTGACAATATTCAGGTGTGCAAGAACTTGTAGACGATCTCATATGTTAATAAGATGCCACTTCTAATATTCAGATTGCATGAACCCAACACAGGATACATACTTCCCTTTTTGCCGCATCTGCATTGCATATGCATATACATGCGTATTTTGCTCATTATGCACCAACTCCAATGGATTCTAAAACCAGTAGCGAGTCCGGTTATGAATGTGGACCAGATAGCGCTTCCACACGATGATCTCTCAGACACTGCGCTGTAGTTCTCCAGATCGCCAGTAACACATAAGCTCGAGTGTTTATTTTGTTGCTGTGGTGATACTGTCTCTGAACCACTGGTTCTGTGTGTGCAGGTACGTTCTCATCATTGTTCTCGCAGCTGGAGGAAACACTAAAGCTGGAATTCGTCAGTAAGGCCCGGTAGTTCAAGGCCATCCATCCATCCACCCTTAAACTAATCATGAACAAGGCTATGATAATCTCCTGGTGATCTCCACTTGTTTGAACTCTTTTGGACGCCAAGATATGTGAAGCGTGGGCATCATGAGACAGCAATGGCCCCAGCTGGTAGCCACAAAGCAAGCAGAGGTTCTGTCTGAGCTTGTGGTTGAAGGCAACCTGCACTACACCAAATTCCATCTTTTGGGCTGATGCTTATTACGAGCATGTTACTGTCCCGTTGCCTATCCAGGTCTTGAAAACGACTGGACGACGCGGTTCGAGAACCTTTGCTTTGTTCCTTCTAGATTCTGCAGCGACATCCACCCCTTTGTTTTGTGACAGTGTCTGCGATGCTTTTGGAAATACATCGCGTCTGGCTGCAGTGCGGGTGCTGTCATTTTTATCTGACGTGTTTCGGAGACATTGCATTTTTGACGGTATGGCAGCTGATTTTGAGAAGCATCTTTTAGTTATTGGATATGTTCACTTTCGGCTGCTCCTTTTACCAATCTAGAGCAATGGCTTTATTGCATCTTGAACTTTCCTCTCGTATTGTTTTTTTTTTCTATTATGCTTTTATTACATGACTATGAAAGGTACTCCCTCTAATCCATACTAATTGTTGATGATTTAGTACAATATACTAAATTAACGATAGTAATTAAAGAATCAGAGGGAGTAAGGCTATCTTAGTTGGTATCATGCACCTTAGCCCCACAAAACATACTGGTGTGATAGCTAACTAAGAAGGAGAGAGAGGATTAGAGAAACATAAACATAGGCAGTTCCTACATTACGAGAAAAATGAATGTTAAATAGATTTTGTATACAATTTTGCATTGATATTCTAAAAATTAATAATATAATAAAATTATGATATTACTACATAACTACATAAAATCATGCATTATAAAGATAGTACTCTCTCTGTTTCAAAAAAAAAGTTGCTCAAGTTTATCTAAATACGATTGTATCTAGACATGGTTTTAGTGTGTAAATTTATATCAAGAAAAAGTTGAGCAACCTCTTTTGGGATGGATGGAGTATCATATACATTGATATTTTCATGATATTAAATTATCAATATATTTTCGGACAGAGATTTGGTGCACATGGGCACCAGTGATCTCGTTTCAAAAAAAAAAATCAAAAATCATAATTTTGAGTTTTAAAAAAATTTGGAAAAAATCCACATGTAGTCAATGATGTATCCCACAAACGTGCAAAAAATCAATTTCAAATACTTAATATTTTGAGCTACACAAAAATGACAAAATTGTAGATCTGAGTAGTCACTAGGAAAAAAGCCCGTGCGTTGCCATGGCGAAACAAATTTAGACCTCCACGAATAATAATTTGGTTTGAAAGTTGAAAAACAACAGGTCAACAATAGATTGTTGGCTTCCATCTATGTCCCACAAACCTACATCGAGCAACCTCTGATGAGTGCTCATTTATTTTGATTAGGATAACCATGCTAGATATGCTATGTTGAAAGCATTATATTTGCTTTTTCTATCTCATCTCGATTGTAGATTTTTAGTGGTTAAATGTAAACAAAAATGAAACCAGACTATTAAAGTACATATAAGAAATGAGTATTATAATTAACTTGTTTTTCCATATATGGAAGTAGAAAAATGATAAAATAAAACTAATACTATATATGTTTTTTGTTGAATTGTAGCTAACCCATATGTTTAATTCCCACATAGTTGATAGGTCTAGTCAAATAGTCAACGAGAAATTAAGCCTACACATGAAGATTGCTAATTCTATTGGATATTAGAAACTGAATGATGTTTATGATTTTGTTTGAAAAACACAGACCTTGATATCATAACTGGCCTGCATGAACTTGAAATTTTCAAGGGGGAAAATGCTCGTAATGTCTATGATCCGCCGCGACAAAAATAAATAGTACAAACTCAAAGTCTGCACGTAATTGTATATTCCATAGTTACCAAGTTGCGGCCCTTCTGCCGTACAACATATTAGCGTTGCAAATACCTGTAAAGCTCAAGTATGCAACACGGCTAGCTTAATTTGCATTATCAGCACGTTTAAGTGCAGAGTACCAGATAAACTAAGCATTTATTATATGCCCTAGTATACACTATTTTTAGAAATCTGTAAAGTTGGTGCATGTAAAGTGACAAATCTGTATAAGAAAATATTTAGAGTCTAGGCATCACACCTTTGCTTAATGTTGAAAGAAACGAAGCCTCTAGATAGAAAACATCAATCCGCTGGCTAACATGTTTTGTCCCGGCAGAGAAGATTAGTTTCATCGTGGATAGATGTGCAGTTTATTTTTTTTGAGAACGGATAGATGTGCAGTTTGTGCAACAACGTACTGCTACTGTTCCACATTCTTGGTATCTCGCCCAGGGCTTCAATTTACCGACGCGGACAGGACCGCATACTGCAATCTTTTGACTGTGTGTTGTAGTACGTGATGTTTATGTCTATCAGAGTTGGAGTACCATTGCTAGGCTCCCAGCTGAAGACTGCACTGCTAGGCTAAGAAAGTCAATCGTGTCGACGATGTTCTCCGGGAATTCGTCCTCGGCCAGGAACTTGCCGACGCGGTTCAGCAAAAGTGCCCGTGCGTTGCATTAGGAAATAAATACTCAAACCCATCATGTTGCATTTTATATGGGAAAGCAATTTTCTTGCCTCATTCATATTGACAATGAAAATAAATTTGTCCATTAACTAAAGTTTGGACAGTAAATATTCACTGTGTTTGGATGCATAGAAAGTGGGCATGAATTGAAATTTGGGTCAATTCCGCAAATTCTGCCGTTTGGTTTGCGCTCTGAATTGATGTGTGGAAAGACAACCAAATTCTGAGCGCCCACCTCCCGTGCAAACAGATCGCTCAACTTTTCGAGCTCTCACCCATGGAAAGGCTCGGAAACGTGCTCCGCTCCCTGTCTCCCTCCCGTCCTCCCCACATCCCCCACCCGTCTCCCTCCCCGCTGATACGTCCAATTTGCATCACTATTTTGTATCATAATTTGCTGTTATTCATTGATATATTTCATATTGGGACACAATACTTATGTTATTTCATCTATTTTGCATGTTTCATCATCATTGGGGGATCAAGCACCGGAGCCAGGATTCTGCTGGAAAAAGCACCGTCGAACGCAATATTTCGGAAGATCAATGTGGAAGGGAATTTCACGTAAATTCCTATTTTTCCAGATGACGGAGGGAGCCAGAAGGGGAAGAAGAGAGGGCCACAGGCCAGACCATAGGCGGCGCGGCCCATGGCCCGGCCGCGCCACCCTATGCTCCTGGGGGCCCACGACCCTTTTCGCCTCCTTTTCTTCGCGTACTCCTCGTCCCGAAACCTAAGCCACAGAGGACCTCACGAGGGTTACAGCCGCCTCTGCGGGGCGGAGAACACCAGAGAGAAAAGAGCTCTCCGGCAGGAACCGGGAAATTCCCTCCGGGGAAATCGACGCCATCGCCATCGTCATCGAGCGGGACATCATCTCCATCATCATCATCGTCATCTCCACCATCTACACCGCCATCACCACCGCAGCACCTCGTCACCGCTGTAGCAATTCGGGTTAAATCTTGATTGTTTGATAGGGGAAACTCTCCCGGTGTTATTCTATACTTGTTGTAGATGCTATTGAGTGAAACCATTGAACCAAGGTTTATGTTCAGATTGTTATTCATCATCATATCACCTCTGATTGTATTCCATATGATGTCTCGTGAGTAGTTCGTTTAGTTCTTGAGGACATGGGTGAAGTCTAAATGCTAGTAGTGAATTATGGTTGAGTAATATTCAATGTTATGATATTTAAGTTGTGGTGTCATTCTTCTAGTGGTGTCGTGTGAACGTCGACTACACGACACTTCACCATTTATGGGCCTAGGGGAGTGCATCTTGTATTCGGTTGCTAATTGCGGGTTGCCGAGGACAGAAACCTAAGCCCCCGTTAGTATATCGATGCAAGAGGGATCGCAGGATCTCAGAGTTTAAGGCTGTGGTTAGATTTATCTTAATTAATTTCTTGTAGTTGTGGATGCTTGCAAGGGGTATAATCACAAGTATGTATTAGTCCTAGGAAGGGCGGTGCATTAGCATAGGTTCACCCACACAACACTTATCAAAACAATGAAGATTAATCAACTGTATGTAGCGAAAGCACTAGACTAAAATTCCCATGTGTCCTCAGGAACGTTTGGTCATTATAAGTAAACAAACCGGCTTGTCCTTTGTGCTAAAAAGGATTGGGCCACTCGCTGCAATTATTTCTCTCGCATTTTATTTACTCGTACTTTATTTATCTGCAATATCAAAACCCCCGAATACTTGTCTGTGAGCATTTACAGTGAAACCTTCATCGAAACTGCTTGTCAACACCTTCTCTCCTCGTTGGGTTCGACACTCTTATTTATCGAAAGTACTACGATACACCCCTATACTTGTGGGTCATCAAGACTATTTTCTGGCGCCGTTGCCGGGGAGTGAAGCGCTATTGGTAAGCGGAATTGGTAAGGAAATTTACTGTTTGTGCTGATTTTATTTCTGCCTGCTGCTATAAATCATTATGGAGAGATCTTCTCTTCAATTTCTATTTGGGAAATCTACTACTACTGCAACGGTAGTGGATGAAGCGCCAGGTGAGGAAGTAGTACCATATAAAATACCTATGAAAATTATTGAACGTGTTATGGATAACCGCTATGAAGGGGATGGAACTGTCCATCCTGGTGATCATTTACTGTTTTTGCATGAATTATGCGGGTTATTCAAATGTGCAGGTATTTCTATGAATGAAGTTAGAAAGAAACTATTCACTATATCGCTGTCTGGTAAAGCGGCGCACTGGTATAAATTGCTGAAGAATGGTGATTCTATTGATTGGGAGGACATTGTGCCTTTATTTTATTCCAAATTTTATCCTCCAAGTGAAATTCACAAAGATCGGAACCGCATATATAATTTCTGGCCTCATGATGGAGAAAGTATTGCCCAAGCTTGGGGAGATTGAAGTCTTTAATGCTCAAATGCCCCATTCATGAGCTTCCTGGTAATGTTATTATTGATAATTTCTATGCAAGACTTTCTTTTCAAGACAAGACCTTGCTGGATACTTCTTGTTCTGGATCATTTACACGCAAGAATGAAGAGTTTAAAAGGGACCTTCTTGATCGGATCCAAGAAAATACTGAAGGATGGGAGAACGACAAAGATAGAGAATCAGGTATAACTTATGATTATAAATGCATTGAAGCTTTTATGGATACTGATAAATTTCGTAATATGAGTGCTACATATGGTCTTGATTCCCAAGTTGTTGCAAATCTTTATAAAGCTTTTGCCTCTCATTATGAACTGCCTAAGAAGAATTTTGATAAGTATCATGAACCGTATAAAGATAAAATTGATTCATCTGTAAACAAATGTGTAGTGGTTGAAACTGTTGATAATGTTATTCCTGAAGCTTATATTGAAAAAACTCCTTTCCCTGCTAAAATGAAGGAGTACTCTGTCATATCTAGTGCGTTAATAAAAGTGAAAAGAAACCTAAAGAACCCGAAGAACAAATTAAAATTGAACCTGCTGTTGCTATAGTTAAAGATCTTGTGACTGAAAATGTGGAGGATGGTCATATTATTTTCTGTGAAGATGCTTCTAATATTGTTTCACATCCTAATAAATCCAAACAAGTTAGTGTTCCTATGCTATCTGTTAGAATTGGTGATCATTGCTATTATGGTTTATGTGATATTGGTGCAAGTGTTAGTGCTATACCTTATGAGCTTTACACGGAGATTATGCACGAAATTGGTTCTTGTGAACTTGAAGATATTGATGTGGTTATTCATCTGGCTAATAGAGAAACTATTTCTCCAATTGGTATTGTTCGAGATGTGGAACTTCTATGTGGTAAGATTAAATATCCTGCTGACTTTTTGGTACTTGGTTCTGCTGCTAGTGATCATTGTCCTATCATTTTTGGTAGACCTTTTCTAAATACTTGTGGAGCTATTATAGATTGTAAGAAAGAGAAAATTTTGACTAGATTTGCTGGTGAACCTTATGAATTTAACTTTTCTAAATTTACCAAAACTCCTTATAAAACTGACTTGCCTAGTAATGATTTTAAAATGGAGCAGTGTGCATCTATTGTTCTTGTTCCTAATAATCCTTTGCAGCAACATTTGGAGAATAGTGAAAGTGAAACTTTTAGGAAAGAAAGAGATGAGCTTGAGGAAATTTTTCGTCGCCAACCTATTCTCAAGCATGATTTACCGGTGGAAGATTTGGGTACAACACCGCCACCAAAGGAAGATCCTGTTTTTGATTTAAAGCCTTTACCTGATAATCTTAAATATGCTCATATTGATGATAAGAAAATATATCATGTTATTATTAGTTCTAAGCTTTCAGAGATTGAGGAAGAAAGGTTATTGGAAATATTGAAGAAACACCGAGGAGCTATTGGCTATACTCTTGATGATTTGAAAGGGATTTCTCCTTCTATTTGCCAACATGCTATTAATATGGAAGATGATGCAAAGCCTGTTGTTGAACATCAACGTCGTCTAATTCCGAAGATGAAGGAAGTGGTAAGGAACGAGGTATTAAAACTCCTTGAAGCTGGTATTATATATCCTATTGCTGATAGTAGATGGGTTAGTCCTGTTCATTGTGTTCCTAAGAAAGGAGGAATGACTGTTGTGCCTAATGATAATGATGAGCTTATTCCTCAAAGAATAGTTGTAGGTTATAGAATGTGCATTGATTTTCGAAAAGTTAATAAAGTTACTAAGAAAGATCATTACCCTTTACCCTTTATTGATCAAATGCTAGAGAGGTTATCTAAAAATACTCATTTTTGCTTTCTTGATGGTTATTCTGGGTTTTCACAAATTGCTGTTAAAGCTAAAGATCAAGAGAAAACCACTTTTACTTGTCCTTATGGAACTTATGCTTATAGGCGTATGCCTTTTGGTTTATGTAATGCTCCTGCTACTTTTCAAAGATGCATGTCTGCTATTTTTCATGGCTTTTGCGAAAGTATTGTAGAGGTGTTCATGGATGATTTTTCTGTCTATGGGAATTCTTTTGATAATTGCCTGCGAAACCTTGATAAAGTTTTGCAGAGATGTGAAGAAACTAACCTTGTTCTTAATTGGGAGAAATGCCACTTTATGGTTAATGAAGGAATTGTATTGGGACATAAAATTTCCGAGAGAGGTATTGAAGTTGATAGAGCTAAAGTTGAAGCAATTGAGAAGATGCCCTATCCGAGGGATGTTAAAGGTATTCGTAGTGTTCTTGGTCATGCTGGGTTTTATAGGAGATTTATTAAAGATTTCTCTAAAATTTCAAAGCCTCTTACTAATCTTCTTCAAAAAGATGTACCTTTTGTTTTTGATGATGATTGTAAGGAAGCTTTTGAAACTCTAAAGAAAGCCTTAACAACTGCTCCTGTAGTTGAACCTCCTGATTGGAATTTGCCTTTTGAAATTATGTGTGATGCTAGTGATTTTGCTGTAGGCGCTGTTCTTGGACAGCGGGTAGATAAAAAATTAAATGTTATTCATTATGCTAGTAAGACTCTTGATGCTGCTCAAAGAAATTATGCTACAACTGAAAAGGAATTGTTAGCTGTAGTCTTTGCTTGTGATAAGTTTAGACCCTATATTGTTGATTCGAAAGTTACAATTCATACTGATCATGCTGCAATTAGATACCTTATGACAAAGAAAGATGCTAAGCCAAGGCTTATTAGATGGGTACTTCTGTTGCAAGAATTTGATTTACATATTATAGATAGGAAAGGTGCTGATAATCCTGTTGCTGATAATTTGTCTAGATTGGAAAATATTGCTTATGATCCTGTTCCTGTTAATGATAGTTTTCCAAATGAACAATTGGTTGTAATAAAGGTGAGCTCGCGAGAGAGCCCTTGGTATGCAGATTATGCTAACTTTATTGTTTCGAAGTATTTGCCTCCAACCTTTTCAGCTCAGCAAAGGAGGAAATTCTTTTATGACTTGAGGCATTATTTTTGGGATGACCCACACTTATATAAAGAAGGAGTAGATGGTATTATGCGAAGATGTGTTCCTGAATATGAACAACAGGAGATATTGAATAAATGTCATGGAAGTGTTTATGGAGGACATCACGCTGGAGATAGAACCGCGCAAAAGGTTCTACAATCAGGTTTTTATTGGCCAACACTCTTCAAAGATGCAAGGAAATTTATTTTATCTTGTGATGAATGTCAAAGAGTTGGTAATATCTCCAGACGCAATGAAATGCCTATGAATTATACTCTTGTTATTGAACCATTCGATTGTTGGGGATTCGACTTCATGGGACCTTTCCCTTCTTCAGACGGTAACACTCATATACTTGTCGCTGTTGATTATGTTACTAAATGGGTAGAAGCTATACCTACAAAGAGTGCTGATGGTGAGACCTCTATAAAAATGCTTGTAGATATTATATTTCCTAGATTTGGAGTACCTAGATATATTATGACTGATGGAGGTTCTCATTTTATTCATGGAGGTTTTAGAAAAACTCTTGCTAAGTATGGTATTAATCATAGAATTGCTTCTGCTTATCATCCTCAAACTAGTGGTCAAGTAGAATTATCAAATAGAGAGATTAAAGCTATCTTAGGAAAGACTGTTAATAAATCTAGGAGGAATTGGGCTAGCAAATTGAAAGAAGCACTATGGGCTTATAGAACTGCTTATAAAAATCCTATGGGAATGTCACCTTATAAAATGGTTTATGGAAAAGCTTGTCATTTACCTCTAGAACTAGAGCACAAAGCTTATTGGGCTGTTAGAGAACTAAATAAAGATCCTAAATTAGCCGGTAATAAGAGGTTGTTGCAATTAAGTTCTCTAGATGAATGGAGAAGTGAAGCTTATGAAAATGCTAAACTCTTTAAAGAAAAAGTTAAGAAATGGCATGATAGAAGGATCATCAAAAGAGAATTTAATGTTGGAGATCAAGTTCTATTATATCGGTCTCGTCTCAGATTCTTTGCAGGGAAATTACTCTCGAAGTGGGAAGGACCATATGTTGTTGAGGAGGTGTATCGTTCAGGAGCAATTAAAATTAGCTCTCTCCAAGGCAATGCCACACAAGTGGTGAATGGACAAAGACTCAAGCATTATATCTCGGGCGATTCTTATAATGTTGATGTTGATATTATTCAAGTGGAAACACCGGAGGCCTTCATCAAAGGACAAATTGACAGTCCGCCAGAACTGGACTTTGAATAGGTAACAGTATAGGTAATAAAAAGTCCGCGTTTACCTTTCCGAACATTATTTCTGCTATTTTTAGAAAATATGAAAAATTACGGAATCGAAACGGAGTGGAAAGGACGCGCGAGGGCCCGTCACCACAGGCCGGCGCGGGCCCCACCTGGCCGCGCCGACCTATGGTGACAGCCCCTCGGCGTCCCGTTTCCACTCGCGGCCTGGAACCTTCCTTTTGTCGTAAAAATATTTGCTATATAATCCCCCGGACCCCTGGAGGTCCGTAATATCGTTTTCTCGTCGTGTTTTGTTTCGAGCTGTTTTCTGCCAGGATCTGCTTCGGATCTAGATCCACCATGTCTTCGTCGGGAACTCAGAAGGACAGCTTCTTTGAGGACGTCGTCAACCCGTACATGAACGAGCTGAAGATGCACCCCAAAGAGTTGCAGCTCGTGGATGGAGAGTTGCAGATCAAAGATGTCCAGGGTCCTAAGGGAGAAGGGAGCTTGGAAGACAGGATGGAGAAACTGGAACAAGAGGTTTTCAACTACAAGAAGATGGCTGAGCGTGAAGTGGATATCTTTCACAAGATTGTGTCTGAACTCATTGATGGGCACAAGAAGGAGACTGCAAAGTTGTGGGACGATATCTTCTCACTTCACGACACCACCAACAAACTCCAAGCTCAACTCTATGACGTTCATAATCAAAACTGTGAGTATGAAAACAGGTTTAAGCGCATAAGTCATGCTGCTAGTTTCAGGTTTCCGGAGACCAAGATGTCTTTTGTTGATGGAGGGCCTCTTCCATGGAAGTCTGATGACGACAAAGATTCACCATCATCACCGAAGGAGTAATTCATCATCGGTATTGGCATCCCCTTGGTTTGTTCCAAGCTTGGGGGAGTGCCGCGGTATCACATCATCACCACCTTTATCTTTTACTATCAAGTAGTGTCATATCATGAATAGGGAAGTTATTATATGGAATAGTATGCAATGTGGAAGTATCTCTCTTAGTTAGTTATCTATGTATCCGTTGGTGTGAGTTATCGTTATGGAATATTAATGAGAAGTCTTATCATTTACTTCAGGGCCGGCTCTTTATTTTGCGGGGCCCTAGGGCGAAGTGGCGGTAGGGGGCCCTACAACTAATATACATTGTGCAGGTTCAAATTCTTGCCTTTAATTATCGTGATTGACATCAAACATTACTTGCTACCGGAAAATACCTATTTAGAACATATGTGATTCAATAAGTTAATTCTCTCGTTTTCTTTTATTCCTTTTGCGGCACCATACTTATGTTTCGGCACTATGGCATCTAAAATTGTGCATAAATTTAGAACCCTAATCTACCATGGAACATGAACATTGAACAATGTTTTTCTAATTGGCTAAAGAGAGTCAAAGGGACAAAAATTACCACGGCCACCGGGCCATGGTGGACTAGCCATGAGGACGAGACGCAAGTGCTATCTTCTAATCTCCATTTGGACGACAGGGCCTGATCTCCACTTCTCCATACTCGAGGCGAGGTGGTCGAGTCGAAGAATGAAATAAGTCAAGAAGATAGGTCGAACGTCAACCAGATAGGTCGCTTCTTATGCATTTATTTTCAGAGATCGAAAAGCTTTCTAGTCTAGATCGTGTGTGCAAGTTTGTAAAAGTGGATCGCTCGCATGTTAGGGTTAGCCACTGCTTTGCGAATTTTGCAAGAGCAGAGTACCAATCTAATGTATGACTCGGTTCAGATCCTGAAAGCATGATTCTGGAACTGGATTTTGAGCGTCTTGTACCCTTTGTGAGTAATGAAATACTTTTTTACCCGAAAAAAAGATAGGCGCTCTTTTCTTTTTAAGGAAGAAGATAGGCGCTCAGTTGCCGATCAGATCGATCGATCGTTGGCTTCACTGTAGGATAACGTAGCATAGAAAACAAAAATTTTCCTACGGCGAACACGCAATCCAAGCCAAGATGCAATCTAGAAGACGGTAGCAACGAGGGGATTGTCGAGACTCACCCTTGAAGAGATTCCAAAGCCTACAAGAGGAGGCTCTTGTTGCTGCGGTAGACGTTCACTTGCCGCTTGCAAAAGCGCGTAGAAGATCTTGATCACGATCGGTTCCGGCGCCACGGGCAGCACCTCCGTACTCGGTCACACGTTCGGTTGTTGATGAAGACGACGTCCACCTCCCGTTCCAGCGGGCAGCGGAAGTAGTAGCTCCTCTTGAATCCGACAGCACGACGGCGTGGTGTCGGTGGCGGTGGAGAAATCCGGCGGAGCTTCGCTAAGCGTGCGGGATATGGTGGAGGAGCGGGGCGCTAGGGTTTGGGGAGAGGGGGTGGCCGGCCACTATGGGGGGCGGCCAAGCTTGAGGCTTTGGTGTGGCCGGCCCCCTCCCCTTGGCCCTCTATATATAGGTGGAAGCCCCAAGTGTTGGACTACAAGTCTTCGAATAAGACCCGAACCCAAAACCTTCCATATGGTGGGAAACCTTCCCTCCCACTAGAGGTGGGAATTCCACCTTCCATAGGGTGGCCGGCCCCCTGGGGGAGTCCACTTGGGACTCCTCCCCACTAGGGTTGGCCGGCCATGGAGGTGGAGTCCCATGTGGACTCCACCTTCCTTGGTGGTTTCTTCCGGACTTTTCTAGAACCTTCTAGAACCTTCCATAGAACCTTCCGCATCATTTTATTCACATAAAATGACATCCTATATATGAATCTTATTCTCCGGACCATTCCGGAACTCCTCGTGATGTCCGGGATCACATCCGGGACTCCGAACAAATATTCGAACTCCATTCCATATTCAAGTTCTACCATTTCAACATCCAACTTTAAGTGTGTCACCCTACGGTTCGCGAACTATGCGGACATGGTTGAGTACTCACTCCGACCAATAACCAATAGCGGGATCTGGAGATCCATAATGGCTCCCACATATTCAACGATGACTTTAGTGATCGAATGAACCATTCACATACGATACCAATTCCCTTTGTCACACGATATTTTACTTGTCCGAGGTTTGATCATCGGTATCACACTATACCTTGTTCAACCTCGTCTCCTGACAAGTACTTTTACTCGTACCGTGGTATGTGGTCTCTTATGAACTTATTCATATGCTTGCAAGACATTAGACGACATTCCACCGAGAGGGCCCAGAGTATATCTATCCGTCATCAGGATGGACAAATCCCACTATTGATCCATATGCCTCAACTCATACTTTCCGGATACTTAATCCCACCTTTATAACCACCCATTTACGCAGTGGCGTTTGATGTAATCAAAGTACCTTTTCGGTATAAGTGATTTACATGATCTCATGGTCATAAGGACTAGGTAACTATGTATTGAAAGCTTATAGCAAATAACTTAATGACGTGATCTTATGCTACGCTTAATTGGGTGTGTCCATTACATCATTCATACAATGATATAACCTTGTTATTAATAACATCCAATGTTCATGATTATGAAACTAATCATCTATTAATCAACAAGCTAGTTAAGAGGCTTACTAGGGACTCTTTGTTTGTTTACATATCACACATGTATCAATGTTTCAGTTAATACAATTATAGCATGGTATATAAACTTTTATCATAAACATAAAGATATATAATAGGGATTTCTATTTTCGTGCCCCTGCTTCGTTAGTTTTACTCAGTTTTCCCCAGCTCGTTAGTTTTTCCTCAGTTTTCCCCTCCCTCTAGTTTGAAACCCATCGAAGACGCGGGTTGCCGTCAGGTCAGAGGCCTTACCGTTACCGTGAGGTCAGTTCCTCGCTGACCGTCTCGTGCTGACGGGTGGATCCATCTACCGCTGACGCGTGGGCCGTTTTATTTACTGATTGTATACGCGGTGCTGCCAATGACAAATGGGGCCGCTCTATGGGGCTGCCGCAGCCAATGACCAGTGGGTCGTCTATTTATTTATAGAAAATTATATAGGGATCCCAATTATATATTGCCGCTCTGTGGGGCCTCCGCAGCCAATGACCGCTGTGGTCGTCTATTTTATTTAGAGAATATAATATAGAGCCGCTCTGTAGGGGCCGCCTCAGCCCATGGCAGGTGACTATTTTCGCAGCTTAATCTAAAGTGACTTTTGTGCTAAACATTGTGCATCCCGGCGTTGACCTAGCAGTGGCGGCGAGGATGTGGTGCTCGAATAATAGTGGAAATGCGATATTATTTTTTACATGCATAATATATAGAAAATAGCTAGATCTCTAAATCGATGCATATGAAGCTACATATATATTCTTGGTCATGATCCCCTTAATTATCTAAAGGGGATGGATGCATGGCTTCACGTCGTCGTCGCTTTCATCATCAGTATCTTCGTCGTCTGAGTAGTAGTACCTCCTGCACATTGTTCCGTCAAACACCTTCACTGTGAGCACATCATCGCCTTCATATTTGAAGTGTACGAACCAGCCGAAATCCACACCGTGCGCGATGGCGAATTTCTCCCAGCCCTTGTCGAGGTACATCCGGCCTTGTCCGTCAAATAGGACCTCCACGGTCCAGAGACGAGGACCGCAGTCAGCTGCTCGCAGATACACCTTAGCTGGCTCCTTGCCGTCAAGATAGTCCGCAAATTTTTTTGGGAGTTCCTGCAAAGAGATCGAGCGCCGATCGTTTGAAATTAGGGAACCCTTGAAATTAAAGGTTTTTTAGAACATGCCCATAATTAATCACATGCATCATATATGTGGGAACGCGTACGTACCTTCTTGACCAAAGGGTCTTCATAGACGACGATGAAGAACTCCTCTATGATCAATGGCAGTGTTGACGGTGGTGGTGGCAATGATGATGATCCACTTCCCATTCCCCTTCCCCTTCCCCTTCCCCTTCCGGTCCGCGTCCGAGATGTGGAAGCCATGGCAATGGATAAAGTGTATGTGAACGAAGAAGAGAGAGGCAGAACCTATTGACACAAGGGATGGCCGTGTGGGTGTTTATAAGGGAGAGATGACCGTTGTAGGGGTTTACACAATAAAATAAGGAGGAGATGACCGTTGTGGGGGTTTATACACAATAAATTAAGGAGGAGACGACCGTTGTGGGGGTATATATCTCAACAAAAAAAGTAATGCGGACTATGTTGACTAGTTTATCATTTTACGGTGAAAAGTAATGCCTAAGACTACTCATAGTGGGAGTAACTTGGGTAGTAACATAGAGCTATGTTACCATAACATCACATTTTCCAAGATTATATGAGTCTACAACCTAATTAATATGGCTTTGCATGACACTACACATATGTTACTTCCCACTATGAAGGTAGTAACATAGAGTAGTAACATGTGCATGTTACTACTCTATGTTACTCTCCACTATGACTAGTCTAAAAGAAAAGTAATGGCTACAAGAAATCGGTGATGGTTTATCGTTTTTTGCGTGAAAAGTAATGGGTACAAGAAATGGGTGATGGTGTATCATTTTTTGCGTCATAAGTAATGGGTCCAAGAAATGGGTGATGGTGTATCATTTTTTGCGTCATAAGTAATGGGTCCAAGAAATGGGTGATGGTGTATCATATTTTTGCGTGATAAGTAATGGCTACAACAAAATCGGTGATGGTTTATCGTTTTTTGCGTTGAAAGTAATGGCTACAAGAAATGGGTGATGGTGTATCATTTTTTGCGTGAAAAGTAATGGCTACAACAAAATCGGTGATGGTTATCATTTTTTGCGTGAAAAGTAATGGCTACAAGAAATGGGTGATGGTGTATCATTGTTTGCGTGAAAAGTAATGGCTACAACAAATCGGTGATGGTTTATCATTTTTTGCGTGATAAGTAATGCCTAAAAAGAGTTTATAATTTAGCTCGTGAAAAATAATGCAGAAAACCAAACTTTAGCGTACTAGGTAACCGCCCTTTCGCATACATAGAGTGTGGAAGCTAACCGACGACAGAGAGAGAGAGGGTGGTGGCCCCGACCAGAGAGAGAGATAGGGGTTATCCTGCCCGTTAGATCATACGATCAACGGTCGGCGGGCAAGATCCGCGTGACATGGGCTAGACCAATCAGGGCAATGTTGGGCGTCTGTGAGAGTTTGTGAAGGGAGAGGGCAAAACTGAGTAGTATCAAGAAACCAAGGGCAAGTGAGTAGTAAACAGACTAAGGGATTCAAATATGAGATTTAAAAAATGGAAAATGCGTGTTTTGTACAATGAAACCCATCTTGGCCTACCTCAAACTATTTGCAATACCAATATACATCAGTGTGAGAATTGTGGCCTCATTTAGACAAAGTATGTTTTGGGGAAAGCTGTTTTGGGTAGGGCTTATTATGGAAAACCATGCACCTTCATAGCTACTAGGTGATTTGAGAAGTGGCAATTTGTGGTGAAACTTGATTTATCTATGATTTATCTATGATTTGAGAAGTGGCAATTTGTGGTAAAGACTCCATGAGTAAGTGCCACTCTTTTTCGGATTTTTTTGCACATTAAATAACTCATTTAACTAGTTAATCCCATTTGTTGACTCTCTGTTGACCAGCCACTTGAGGGTAAAACTGAGTATATTGCACTAGCCAGTATTAGCACTCGAGGAGAAAACTGAGCACACAAAAAATGCTAGTATATGACTCGAGGGTATACCTGAGTATATCTAAATTTCCAGGGTTAGACTCGAGGACGCGTGTTGCGGTGCAGAAGTGGAAGACGTGCCATTGTTGACGCGTGTCGCGGTGCAGACGTGCAAATAGTGGACGCGTAGGACGCGGGTCGCATTTAGGACGCGTAAGCCCCTCCCTCCCTCTGCACACAGTCGTCTCATTCTCGCTCACGCACGAAACCACCCCTCTCACGTCCCATCAACTTCTCCAAATCGAAAAAACCCCAACCGCCGTACGCACGCTACCCTGCCGGCGATGGAGAAGAAGAATGCGCCGGCGGCCGTCGCCTCCGAGCCCGTCGCCTCCGAGCCCGTCGCCGCCGAGCCCGTCGCCGCCGAGCCAGTCGCCGCCGAGCCCGTCGCCGCCGCCGCCGAGCCGCCGCCGCCGCGTCGCCTCCGAGGGCGGCGCATCCAAGCGCGGCTCCTCCGTGAACTGGGCCTCTCTCTCGGCTGATGGACCACTTCACCAGATCGGCGAATGCTTGCTGGCGAACGAGGAGTACGCCGACACGTACTCTGCCATGAGGCAAGTCTGTAGAAATTGGCGCTCAGGTTTGCCTGAGCCCGACGTGCACCTGGACGAATGGATCATGCTACACCACGCCCTTCCACACGTCGCTGAGTTCACCTTCCTCCAACTCGGCACATCACGCTACGTCACCATAGATCTATCCGAAGTTCATACAAGGTTCAACTTCCTCCATATCTACCTCTTTATTTTCAATCTTAAACATCTTAATTAGTGCTGAATGTTATCGTGCTTGCCCAGATACTACTTCGTCGGATTTTGCCGTGGCGTCATCGTGCTTGCCCAGAAGAACCCGCCGCACAAGATACGGCTTCTGAACCCACTCACAAAGAAATACACTATGTTTGAGGCGCAGATGCCATCTATTTTCCTGAAATCAGTCGCTGTGATCAAATCCCCGACTATGGTCTTCGTTACCGCACATTACCCGTCGGAAATTGGTTGGGTCGATGAGAGCACTCCAACTAAGGATATAGATAAAGATTGGGAAAACAGATTTTCGATCAAGAACCATTGTCTGCGTTGCATTACACCGTTCAATGGTGAACTGTATGCACTAGCTGTGGACAATTTAGAGCACGGAAGAATAGTGTGCACCAATGTACAGTTGCAGCAGCGCACGAGCACTGTCAAGATGGAGACACTAATTTCATTTCCAGAACTTGGACATCAGAAGTTCTACCTCGTGAAGTCGGATGGTGATCTGCTGCTTGTGTTGTTGGTCAGCGTGGCTTTGGCGGGCAGACCATTGGTGTACCGTGTGGACACTCAGAGCCGCTCTCTCCATCCGGTCAGTAACATTGGCAGTAATGCCTTCTTCGTGAATTATATCCGGTGTATCTCCGTCGACACCAGAGTGTACCCGACACTTCGACCTGGCTGCATCTACTACACGGATTTGGGTTATATCAGAGAGTACTCTCATGATACAAAGGCCTGGGAGGAGTGGCCAGAACGTGTGGATAGAATAGGAAACTACGGTATGAGAAATGAATACAAGCCATACCGTTTGGAGGATGTATTGGCCGCACACTGCAGACGGAGGGAGTTCAATCAATATTTCCTTGGGGTAATGCACGGCTGGAGCAACGACGAAATATATGAGGAGGAATGAAGAACAAATTCATTCATCCTAATCTTCTTGTTGTCCATACATTGCGTGCGTCTTGTATATTACAACGTTATTGGCTGCTTTTGGCTGCTGTATGCAGTTTCCCTATGTATTATACTTAGCTTTCTGATTATGCAGTTGTCAATTTATCATATACTAGCTTCTACATTTGGTACTAGATTTGCTGCCATATTGGGCAAAAAACGAGGGCCAAAAGGCATAAATAACCCCAGAGATTTGCTACTAGATTTGCTGCCATATTGAAGAAAGACAGAAATAGAAGCTTCTCTAGATTTGATACTAATTTGGTGAAAAAGACAGAGAGAGAAAGAGGGGAAAAGGTGCTCTTCAAAATGCCAATTTGGGCCGAGAGAGACAAAACCCAGCTCCTGCTCACGTGCAACCAAACGCTTCTCGTCCTGTCCCACGCGGTCCCTTTCTACCAGCCCCACGCGACGCGGCCCCACACGTCGCGGCCCCACAGACGACGCGGCGCAACACGCAGCACAGAACGTCCAAATAAACGGATTCCTTCCGTCTGAGCTCGTTCTGCGGGTTTCAAACTAGAGGGAGGGGAAAACTGAGGAAAAACTAAGGGGCTGGGGAAAACTGAGTACAACTAACGACCCGAGGGCACGAAAATAGAAATCCCTATATAATAACCACTTTTATTATTGCCTCTTGGGCATATCTCCAACAGTCTCCCACTTGCACTAGAGTCAATAATCTAGATTACATTGTAAGGTACCTAACACCCATGGCATTCTGGTGTTGGTCATGCTTTGCCCTAGGGAGAGCTTTAGTCAACGGATCTGCTACATTCAGATCAGTGTGTACTTTGCAAATCTTTACTTCTCCATCTTCGATGTACTCGCGAATCGAGTGGTAACGCAGCTTGATATGCTTCAGCCTCTTGTGTGACCTTGGTTCTTGTGCATTGGCGATGGCACCCATGTTGTCACAGTAGATGACTAGTGGGTCCAATGCACTAGGAACCACACCGAGCTCTACAATGAACCTCTTCATCCATACCGCTTCTGATGAAGCCTCTGAAGCCGCTATGTACTCCGATTCTGTTGAGGATTTCGCCACCGTGCACTGCTTCGAGCTTGCCCAGCTTACTGCAGCACCATTCAATATAAACACGTACCCAGATTGTGACTTAGAGTCATCAGGATCAGTGTTCCAACTTGCATCGGTGTAACTTGTTACAACGAGCTCTTGGTCACCTCCATAACAAAGAAACATATCCTTAGTTCTTTTCAAGTACTTCAGGATATTCTTGACCGCTGTCCAGTGTTCTATTCCTGGATCACTTTGATATCTGCTAGTCAAACTAACAACATGTGCTATATCCGGTCTTGTACATAGCATGGCATACATGATAGAGCCTACTGCCGAGGCATAGGGGATCTGACTCATCCTTTCTCTTTCTTCTGCCGTAGCCGGTCCTTGAGTCTTACTCAAGACTTTGCCTGGTAACATAGGTAAGAATCCTTTCTTACTTTCGTCCATTCTAAACTTCTTTAGAATCTTGTCCAGGTATGTACTCTGTGATAGCCCTATTAGACGTCTTGATCTATCTCTATAAATCTTGATGCCTAATATGTATGATGCTTCACCAAGGTCTTTCATTGAAAAACTATTATTCAAATAACCCTTTACACTGCTTAATAGTTCTATATCATTCCCAATCAATAATATGTCATCTACATATAATATCAGGAATGCTACAGAGCTCCCACTCACTTTCTTGTAAATACAGGCCTCTCCATGACACTGTATAAACCCGAAGTCTTTGATCACCTTATCAAAGCGTCGGTTCCAACTTCTCGATGCTTGCTTCAGTCCATAGATTGAACGCTGAAGTTTGCATACTTTGTCAGCATTTTTAGGATCGACAAAACCTTTGGGTTGTACCATATACAACTCTTCCTCAATGTCTCCATTAAGGAACGCCGTTTTGACATCCATCTGCCAAATCTCATAATCGAAAAATGCAGCTATTGCTAACAAAATCCTCACAGATTTTAGCTTCGCTACAGTGAGAAAGTCTCATCGTAGTCAACACCTTGAATTTGTCGGAAACCCTTTGCGACAAGTCGAGCTTTATAGACAGTAATATTACCATCAGCATCTGTTTTTCTTTTGAAGATCCATTTATTCTCGACAGCCTTGCGGCTATCAGGTAAGTCTACCAAAGTCCATACTTTGTTATCATACATGGATCCCATTTCGGATTTCATGGCTTCTTGCCATTTGTTGGAATCTGGGCTCATCATCGCTTCTTCATACGTCGCAGGGTCTTCATCATTGTTATCCACAATCATGACATTTAGACAAGGATCATACCAATCTGGAGTGGCACGATCCCTTGTCGATCTGCGAGGTTCAGTAGCTGTCTCATTTGAAGTTTCATGATCATTATCATTAGCTTCCTCTGTTGCCGGTAGGTGGTACAGGAACATTTTCCGGTACTGCGCTACTCTGATCAACGAGTAGAGATTCTTCAATCTCATCGAGTTCTACTTTTCTTCCAGTCACTTCTTTAGTGAGAAATTCTTTCTCAAGAAAGGTTCCGTTCTTAGCAACAAAGATCTTGCCTTCGGATCTGTGATAGAAAGTGTACCCTATAGTTTCCTTAGGGTATCCTATGAAGACGCATTTCTCCGCTTTGGGTTCTAGCTTGTCCGGTTGTAACTTTTTTACATAGGCTTCGCAACCCCAAACTTTTAGGAACGACAACTTAGGTTTCTTATTAAACCATAATTCATACGGCGTCGTTTCAACGGATTTTGATGGTGCTCTATTTAAAGTGAATGCGGTTGTCTCTAATGCATAACTCCAAAATGATAACGGCAAATCAGTAAGAGACATCATAGAACGAACCATATCTAAGAGAGTTCGATTACGACGTTCGGACACACCGTTTCGTTGTGGTGTTCCCGGCGGTGTCAATTGTGAAAGTATTCCGCATTTCTTTAAATGCATGCCAAACTCATAACTCAGATATTCACCTCCGCGATCAGATCGTAGAAATTTAATCTTCTTGTTACGTTGATTTTCTACTTCACTTTGGAATTCCTTAAACTTCTCGAAAGTTTCGGATTTATGTTTCATTAAATAGATATACCCATATCTACTCAAATCATCTGTGAAGGTTAGAACATAACGATAACCACCGCGCGATGCTACACTCATTGGTCCACACACATCTGTATGTATGATTTCCAATAAGTCAGTAGCTCGCTCCATCATACCCGAGAATGGAGTCTTAGTCATTTTTCCCATCAGACATGCTTCGCATCTATCAAGTGACTCAAAGTCAAGTGATTCAAGTAATCCATCAGTATGGAGTTTCTTCATGCGTTTCACTCCAATATGACCAAGACGACAGTGCCACATATAAGTAGAATTATCATTCAATTTAATTCGCTTAGCATCAATGTTATGTATATGCGTATTACTACTATCGAGATCTAACAGAAATAAGCCATTCTTTTGTGGTGCTCGACCATAAAAGATATTATTCATAAAAATAGAACAACCATTATTCTCAGACTTGAATGAATAACCGTCTTGCATTAAACAAGATCCAGATATAATGTTCATGCTCAACGCAGGTACATAATAACAATTATTTAGGCTTAAAACTAATCCCGAAGGTAGATGTAGAGGAAGTGTCCCGACTGCGATCACATTGACCTTGGATCCGTTTCCAACGCGCATCGTCACTTCATCTTTCAGCAGTTGTCGTTTATTCTTTAGTTCCTGTTTCGAGTTACAAATATGAGCAACCGAACCAGTATCAAATACCCAGGTACTAGAACGAGAACTAGTGAGATAAACATCTATAACATGTATATCAGATATACCTTCTTTCTTCTTCTTGACAAGGCCGCTCTTCAGATCTGCCAAATACTTGGAGCAATTACGCTTCCAGTGTCCCTTCTCCTTGCAGTAATAGCACTCAGCATCAGGCTTAGGGCCGTTCTTAGGTTTCATAGGAGGCGTGGCAGCTTTCTTGCCACCCTTCTTGAATTTTCCCTTAGACTTGCCCTGTTTCTTGAAACTGGTGGTCTTGTTGACCATCAACACTTGGTGCTCTTTCTTGATCTCAATCTCAGCAGCTTTTAGCATGCCAAAGAGTTCAGGAAACTCTTTGTTCATGTTCTGCATATTGTAGTTCATCACAAAGTTCTTGTAACTTGGTGGCAGTGATTGAAGGACACGATTAATCCCCAGTCTGTTAGGAATCACTATTCCCAAGTCACTGAGTTTCTTCGCATGCCCGGTCATGGCGAGCATGTGCTCACTAATGGAGCTGCCTTCTTCCATCATACAGCTGAAAAAGTGTTTCGATGCTTCATAGCATTCCACGGCCGCATGAGTCTCAAAAATAGTCTTCAACTCTTTTATCAACTCATGAGGATCGTGGTGCTCAAAACGTTTTTGAAGATCGGATTCCAGACTGCATAAGATGGCACACTGAACTTGAGAGTACCGAGTTTTCCGAGTCGCGTAAACATTCTTTACTTCATCGGTTTCAGTTTCTGCAGGAGGGTCACCTAGCGGTGCATCAAGCACATATTGCAGATTTCCGCCATTGAGGAAGATCCTCACATGACGGAACCAGTCGGTGAAGTTGCTACCGTTGCTCTTAAGCTTTTCTTTCTCTAGGAACTGGTTAAAATTGATTGAGGACGCCATATCTACAACATATTTGCAATAGTTTAGACTAAGTTTATGACAAATTGAGTTCAAATTTTAATTCTACATAATTAAAAATCTAGGTGAACTCCCACTCAAAACAATATCCCTCGCATTGTCTTAGTGATCACACGAACCAAATCCATCACACCTATGCCCGATCATCACGAGACAAGATGTAATTTCAATGGCGAACACTCAAAGTGTTCATCATATCAATCATATGATTCATGCTCTACCTTTCGGTATCACGTGTTCCGAGACCATGTCTTTACATGCTAGGCTCGTCAAGGCCACCTTAGTATCCGCATGTGCAAACTGTCTTGCACCCGTTATATGTACTTATCGAATCTATCACACCCGATCATCACGAGATGCTTCGAAACGATAAGACTTGATAACGGTGCTACTAAGGATGAACACTTTATTATCTTGAGATTTTAGTGAGAGGGATCATCTTATAATGCTACCGTCGCGATCTAAGCAAAATAAGATGCATAAAAGGATTAACATCACATGCAGTTCATATGTGATATGATATGGCCCTTTTGTCTTTGCGCCTTTGATCTTCATCTCCAAAGCACGGACATGATCTCCATCATCAACGGGCATGATCTCCATCATCGTCGGCGAAGCACCAAGGTCAATGGCGCCGTCTTCATGATCGTCCTCCATGTAGCAACTATTACAACTACTTTGAAATACTACTCAACATGAAATTTAAAGACAACCATAAGGCTCCTGCCGGTTGCCACAATACAATAATGATCATCTCATACATATTCATCATCACATTATGGCCATATCACATCACCAAACCCTGCAAAAACAAGTTAGACGTTCTCTAATTTGGTTTGCATATTTTACGTGGTTTAGGGTTTTCGAGCAAGATCCAATCTACCTACGAACATGAACCACAACGGTGATACTAGTGTTGTCAATAGAAGAGTAAATTGAATCTTCACTATAGTAGGAGAGACAGACACCCGCAAAGCCACTTATGCAATACAAGTTGCATGTCAAGCGTGGAGCAAATCTCATGAACGCGGTCATGTAAAGTTAGCCCGAGCCGCTTCATCCCACTATGCCACAAAGATGCAAAGTACTCAACTAAAGATAACAAGAGCATCAACGCCCACAAACCATTGTGTTCTACTCGTGCAACCATCTATGCATAGACACGGCTCTGATACCACTGTAGGATAACGTAGCATAGAAAACAAAAATTTTCCTACGGCGAACACGCAATCCAAGCCAAGATGCAATCTAGAAGACGGTAGCAACGAGGGGATTGTCGAGACTCACCCTTGAAGAGATTCCAAAGCCTACAAGAGGAGGCTCTTGTTGCTGCGGTAGACGTTCACTTGCCGCTTGCAAAAGCGCGTAGAAGATCTTGATCACGATCGGTTCCGGCGCCACGAACGGGCAGCACCTCCGTACTCGGTCACACGTTCGGTTGTTGATGAAGACGACGTCCACCTCCCCGTTCCAGCGGGCAGCGGAAGTAGTAGCTCCTCTTGAATCCGACAGCACGACGGCGTGGTGTCGGTGGCGGTGGAGAAATCCGGCGGAGCTTCGCTAAGCGTGCGGGATATGGTGGAGGAGCGGGGCGCTAGGGTTTGGGGAGAGGGGCCGGCCACTAGGGGGGCGGCCAAGCTTGAGGCTTTGGTGTGGCCGGCCCCCTCCCCTTGGCCCTCTATATATAGGTGGAAGCCCCAAGTGTTGGACTACAAGTCTTCGAATAAGACCCGAACCCAAAACCTTCCATATGGTGGGAAACCTTCCCTCCCACTAGAGGTGGGAATTCCACCTTCCATAGGGGGGGTGGCCGGCCCCCTAAGGGGGAGTCCACTTGGGACTCCTCCCCCACTAGGGTTGGCCGGCCATGGAGGTGGAGTCCCATGTGGACTCCACCTTCCTTGGTGGTTTCTTCCGGACTTTTCTAGAACCTTCTAGAACCTTCCATAGAACCTTCCGCATCATTTTATTCACATAAAATGACATCCTATATATGAATCTTATTCTCCGGACCATTCCGGAACTCCTCGTGATGTCCGGGATCACATCCGGGACTCCGAACAAATATTCGAACTCCATTCCATATTCAAGTTCTACCATTTCAACATCCAACTTTAAGTGTGTCACCCTACGGTTCGCGAACTATGCGGACATGGTTGAGTACTCACTCCGACCAATAACCAATAGCGGGATCTGGAGATCCATAATGGCTCCCACATATTCAACGATGACTTTAGTGATCGAATGAACCATTCACATACGATACTAATTCCCTTTGTCACACGATATTTTACTTGTCCGAGGTTTGATCATCGGTATCACACTATACCTTGTTCAACCTCGTCTCCGACAAGTACTCTTTACCCGTGGTATGTGGTCTCTTATGAACTTATTCATATGCTTGCAAGACATTAGACGACATTCCACCGAGAGGGCCCAGAGTATATCTATCCGTCATCGGGATGGACAAATCCCACTATTGATCCATATGCCTCAACTCATACTTTCCGGATACTTAATCCCACCTTTATAACCACCCATTTACGCAGTGGCGTTTGATGTAATCAAAGTACCTTTTCGGTATAAGTGATTTACATGATCTCATGGTCATAAGGACTAGGTAACTATGTATTGAAAGCTTATAGCAAATAACTTAATGACGTGATCTTATGCTACGCTTAATTGGGTGTGTCCATTACATCATTCATACAATGATATAACCTTGTTATTAATAACATCCAATGTTCATGATTATGAAACTAATCATCTATTAATCAACAAGCTAGTTAAGAGGCTTACTAGGGACTCTTTGTTTGTTTACATATCACACATGTATCAATGTTTCGGTTAATACAATTATAGCATGGTATATAAACTTTTATCATAAACATAAAGATATATAATAACCACTTTTATTATTGCCTCTTGGGCATATCTCCAACATTCACTGCGTGTTTGTGTTGCCTTTTCCCCTCCCGATGGCCTTTTCAGCAAAAAAAAAGGAAAGAAATCAGCCCAACAAGAAACGTAGCTGGATAAGGTATAGAGGAGAAGATCTGGTCATGGGCCCCCTCCAAGTGTGGGCCCCTGGGCGTTGCCCATGGTGGCCTAGGGCCAGAGCCGGCCCTGATTTACTTTTTGCACACCTTATTTTAGTTTGCAATCTCCATTATATGATTACTCTTGACATGAGTATTGATATCACTTTGAGAGCATTGAGTAAATCTATTTGGTTTTGGCAAACTTAGCATTGGTCAATAGCAACAACATCTTGATGTTTAATGAAGGAGAGAAATACACTTAGATACATTATTCTATTATCTCTATGCTTAGTATTCTAGAGTTAAAATTGCTTGTGCTTATGAGAAAGATGCATGATTGTTTCTATCATATGTATATTTGTTTGTTTCCCTCAACCTTTATGCTTGCTATCAAACCTTGCTAGCCAAAGACCTGTATCGAGAGGAGATGCTTCTCATACATCCATAACCTTAGACCAAACCTTTGCCATTTGTGTCCACCATATCTACCTACTACATGGTATTTTCTGCCATTCCAAGTAAATACTTCATGTGCTACCTTTAAATTATTCAAATTACTACTCCTTATTTGTGTCAATGTTTTATAGCTCATGAGGAAGTATGTGGTGTTTTATCTTTCAATCTTGTTGGGCGGATTTTCACCAATGGACTAGCGGCACATCCGCTTATCCAATAATTTTGCAATAAGAGCTGGCAACGGGGTTCCCAGCCCCAATTAATAACTTTCATTAATAATTCTCTTCACATGTTTTGCTCTGAGTTATCAGTAAGCAACTTAATTTTGCAATAGACACTCCTCCATGGTATGTGAATGTTGGAAGGCACCCGAGGATTCGGTTAGCCATGGATTGAGAAAGCCAAGGTTGGGGGAGTGTCATCCTTAATAAAACTAAAATACATGTGTAAACAAAAGAGAAGGGGGATGATCTACCTTGCTGGTAGAGATGCCGTCCCTCATGGGAGCCGCTCTTTGAAGGTTCGTTTGGCAAGGGGGTTAGAGTGCCCGCTACCATTCGTTGACAACAACAAACACCTCTCAAAATCTTACTTTTATGCTCTTTATATGATTTCAAAACTTGAAAAGCTCTAGCACATGATTTAATCCCTGCTTCCCTCTGCGAAGGGCCTGTCTTTTACTTTTATGTTGAGTCAGTAAACCTATTTCCCTCTATCTCAAGCAAGCAATTGAGTTGTTGTGAACCAATCATTTATGCTGTGATCCAGTTAATCATGTCTTTTATACTTTCTTGTTTAGTACCAATTTTATCTGAATGAATATGACTTTGAAGTTATCAATAATTATGAGGAGATTGTTATGCTTAAATATGAAGGCTCAGCTATAAATTCTAATATGAAAGCTTTGCTTAGAAGTACAATCCGTTAGTAGTTCTCTGACCAAGAACAAAGTTTGCCATCACCAATTATGATTTCTTATGCACCTTTACTTGTGATTTCTCTTTACTTATTTCAAGATGAGTTATATGAGGAAGTTGTTTACTAGAATGTCTTGTGTGAATGAATATGATGCTTCTTGTCCGTATTTTATTTATCGACTCTTCACTCCATAAACATGTGGTCTCGTTTATCGAGCTCAGTTTCGCTTGGGGACAAGCGAGGTCTAAGCTTGGGGGGAGTTGATACGTCCAATTTGCATCACTATTTTGTATCATAATTTGCTGTTATTCATTGATATATTTCATATTGGGACACAATACTTATGTTATTTCATCTATTTTGCATGTTTCATCATCATTGGGGATCAAGCACGGAGCCAGGATTCTGCTGGAAAAAGCACCGTCGAACGCAATATTTCGGAAGATCAATGTGGAAGGGAATTTCACGTAAATTCCTATTTTTCCAGATGACGGAGGGAGCCGAAGGGGAAGAAGAGAGGGGCCACGGGGCCCGACCATAGGCGGCGCGCCCATGGCCTCGGCCGCGCCACCCTATGCTCGGGGGGCCCACGACCCTTTTCGCCTCCTTTTCTTCGCGTACCCTCGTCCCGAAAACCTAAGCCACGAGAGGACCTCACGAGGGGTTACAGCCGCCTCTGCGGGGCGGAGAACACCGAGAGAAAAGAGCTCTCCTCCCAGGCAGGAATCCGGGAAATTCCCTCCGGAGGGGGAAATCGACGCATCGCCATCGTCATCGAGCGGGACATCATCTCCATCATCATCATCGTCATCTCCACCATCTACACCGCCATCACCACCGCAGCACCTCGTCACCGCTGTAGCAATTCGGGTTAAATCTTGATTGTTTGATAGGGGAAACTCTCCCGGTGTTATTCTATACTTGTTGTAGATGCTATTGAGTGAAACCATTGAACCAAGGTTTATGTTCAGATTGTTATTCATCATCATATCACCTCTGATTGTATTCCATATGATGTCTCGTGAGTAGTTCGTTTAGTTCTTGAGGACATGGGTGAAGTCTAAATGCTAGTAGTGAATTATGGTTGAGTAATATTCAATGTTATGATATTTAAGTTGTGGTGTCATTCTTCTAGTGGTGTCGTGTGAACGTCGACTACACGACACTTCACCATTTATGGGCCTAGGGGAGTGCATCTTGTATTCGGTTGCTAATTGCGGGGTTGCCGGAGTGACAGAAACCTAAGCCCCCGTTAGTATATCGATGCAAGAGGGATCGCAGGATCTCAGAGTTTAAGGCTGTGGTTAGATTTATCTTAATTACTTTCTTGTAGTTGCGGATGTGAAAGATCGAGATGTCGCCTAGAGGGGGGGGGGTGAATAGGCAATTAAAACTCTTTCGGATTTGTCTTGTAATAATGCGGAATTAAACTATCGTTTAGTTTACAAGCACAAACCCTAAGTATGCTAAGCTCAACTAAGTGTAACAATAGCAACTAGAGCTAAGCAAGATAGGCACAAGATATATGTAGCACAAGTGATAGCAAGATATATGTACTTCAAGCACGATGGCTATCACAAGGAAAGAGAGCTCGGGTATAGAAATAACCGAGGCACGCGGAGACGAGGATGTATTCCCGTGTTCCCTTGCTTTGCAACAAGGTACGTCACGTTTGGAGGAGTGGAGGTCCCACGAAGGATTCCCCGCGCCACGAAGGCTCACCCTATTCTCCGAACCACACCCACGAAGGATAATGGCCCTTTCCTTATGGTTAGCTTTTCCTCCGCTCCGGAGATGGCAAGCTCCACAACCACTTCACAAGCTCCACGAAGGAGAAGCCCGGGCCTCTTCACAATCTTCTTGAAGAGATCACCGGAGCACCAACCGCCAAGCCAACTAGGAGGTCTCCCTCCAAGAGTAACAAGCTCACGGTCTCTCACTCGAACAAATCGTGGTGGAGAGCTCAACACTATGCAATGATGCAAAGCAAGAACACCGGAGGTGTTCAAGTCCTTCACACTCAAATCCCACCAAAGCAACGAATGCTAGGATGAGATTGGAGAGGAAGAACAAGGGGGAAAGTCAACCAAAGACTCCAAGATCTAGATCCCAAGAGATTCCCTCACTTAGAGAAGAATTGGTTTGGTGGAAGTGTAGATCTAGATCCACTCTCTCAAATCCTCAAATATGAGCAAGAATGGTTGGAGGATTCAAGAGGAAGAGCAAGTTCTTCAAATAGTAGCAATGGAGGAGAGAGAATGGGAAGAACTAGCTTGGCTCAAGGTGGAAGAAGCCTATTTATAGCTAAGGGGAAAATAGAGCTGTTGGGGGAAAAAACAAATGAAAAAGGGAAGAAAAACGGCCCAAAAAGGTGTCCCACGGTCAGCCGCTGACCGGAGCCGACCGACCACCATGGCGCTCGGTCGGGCCGGCCGACCGGCGGGGCAGCAGCGCACGGGCGGCGGAGAGCAACGGGCGCGCCCGGGGTAGGTGGGCCGTCGGGGCATTTGAGGCCCATCCGGCGGTGGCCGGCCCTGGCCGGCGGAGCCGGGCCGGGTCGCCACCGGGCCCGTGGCCGGACCGGACCGGAAGGCCTCTGGATGCGGCCCCGGATAGCTCGAGCGCCAGGCCGGATCTGGCCGGTGGGCCGGCTGGGCGCCGGCAGGCCGACCGACCGCTGCTCCTCCTCCTTTTTTCTTTTTCTTTTCTTTTTATTCTTTTCTCTTTCCCCTTTCTTTAATAACTTTTGCTCCCGAACCCCGATTCGAATGAAACCAGTTTTGTTTGGAAGACAACAACAAATGCTATCCTATGGAAAGTGAAAACACAAGAATCTATAGGAGGGGATTTTATCATGAATATAAAAGGTAGAACCTTATATCATGAATAACCGGTAAAATCACCCAACATCGAAAACGCAATAGAAGATGCATGTGAACTCCGTTTTCGATGAACTTGGGCTTGTTGTAAAGCTAGCAACAAGCTCAAGAACCTCACACCGAGAAATACCAAGAAGCAATAAGAATATGCAACGCATGCAAGGATTGAGCTCCCTAAGACGATGTGATCAAGTTACCCAACCGAAAGCCCCTCTTAATAGTGCGGCTATCTATCCTATAATCCGGTCTCCCAACATCCACCTTGAGACCGGTAAAAGGAAAACCTAGCAAGGCCATACCTTTGCCTTGCGCATCCCGCTTGATCTTGATGATAACACTTCACGCTCCACTCAAGCCGGAATGCATCACTTGATCATTGTCGCTTCGTGTATACTCACAAATGCTCCCCCATACACCATGATGGGAAAGCTTCATTGATGCACATCTTCACATGTCCATTATCACCAAATGGACGGCAAGCTTCAAGCATGTGATCCACTCAAGATGCTCATCTTGAACTTGCCCAACTCAACCTTGTATCTTCTCATACTCACTTAAGATAGAGCATGGATAATATTGAGTTCCACATAAGAACTCAATCTTCATTTCTTCTTCTTGATCATATCACATATATATCTTCATACCGATGATCTTGATGCCAATACACAAGGTATATCTTTATCTTCATGGCATCCATACTTGAATCCAACACATGGAGAGCAAGTAGTACCTATGGAATATTCCTTCATATAAACTCAATGAAAACATTAGTCCATAGGGGTTGTCATTGATTACCAAAACCACACATAGGGGCAATATACCCTTACAATCTCCCCCATTTTGGTAATTGATGACAACCACAATAAGAGGGTTTATATAATGAATATTAGAAACAAGTACGCAACTTATCCGAGAATAAGTTGTATACAAGAGGTTGTATTTGATATGGTCAAGTAACACAAAGCTACTAGCCCATATCAAAACCGGCTCTACTCACACAACTACAACAAATGCAAGAGATGTGAGTAGAACCAATATATATAGAGAAAACTCCCCCACAATGTATGCACGTGTGATGAACATGAATTCATTGCATATATTGTCAAGATTAACCTTTGGGATAGTTTCCACTATATATATACAACCATGCAAGACATATAAATATGGAATGCATGAGAGGCAAAACACTTAAGCACAAACCAAGCTTAAGTATAAAACCATTCCCTTAAACCCTCTAAACTTCTCCCCCATTGGCATCGATTGTCAAAATGGGTGAAAAATTTAGAAGGCCAATATAATGTGAGTTCCTCCCCAAAGTGTGCACTTCTCATAATTTGAGTGGAATCAAGTGCACATATCCAATGATGAATACTTGAAGGAAATCAAACTATATTGAGGATCAAAGATTGCATAAAGATAACATGGTGAAGTGAGCTTCAACAAGTAAAGCAAGCAATCAAAGATCCAATTGGACAAACAAAGATATCATGATAAGAGAGATATAGTGCTCTTAAATAAAAAATAAGAAAGCTCCCCAAGGTTCGTGCACAATTTATAATGTTTGCATTTGAATACAATATGCACAAACATGGAATCCTCACTCCCTATATATCATTTAGAACACAACTAAGATAAAGAGAATATGCTTATCAAGAACAACTTTAGTCCAACAATTACGAGATATGAGTGCAAGAAGGAAAACAAATAAACCAAGCACTCATAAATCTCCTTTACCAACACCACTAAGAAACAAAAGGATAAAAGATGGTCGGCAAAGAACAAAGATATCAAGGTGATGGATTAACGCTCTTATGTATATAAGTTTCTAAAGTGGACAAATGATCCATAAAGAGACATGCACACATAAGAGGTTAACAAAATAGATAAGACAAGATATCCAAGATGAAGTCATAAGATATACCAAAGGATGTTTGCTTAAGAAGCATATATAGCCTATGGCTCCAATTTTCACTTATGGTATATGAATGAACTTCAACCAAGTTAAATCTCAAAAACATCACAACTAACAATAAGGGAAGTAGAGCTAGTTGGAGTGTTTTGAGAAAGGCAACAAGTATCATAAATATGGATTTATTTCGCAATTTCATCAATATTGCACATAAGAGCTCTTTGAGGAATTGATATGCAATAAATTGCTAGAGGGCATATTTGGGTAGGTGAATCATAAACATGATGTATATATATATATATTCCCAACATATGCATCTTCTCAAATTACTCAAATGTACAATAAGAAGTTTCGCTTTAAAAATGATTTTTCAAGAACCGCAATATTTTTGAAATAAATAATTTCATGCCAAGATACAACCTACAAGAGGTTGGATGCTATATGAGAGTGCATGAATAAGATACTTGTTACCGAGATGGCAATGGCTTGATGTAGTAGATAAGAGTTCATCGATCATCCTAGCTTGACTCCAATTCTCATATGGTGACAACACCTTCCTTATAGATGAGACAAGCCTCCATTGCATCTCCAATGTACCTAAAACATCATTCAAGTACATCTTGGCCCCCAAACTTATTGGGTCCAACATGGTTAGACAAACCACAATATATAGGACACACTCCATATAAATATGTGCATATTTAGATGAAATTTGAATTTCATGCACATCTTAGACATTTAGGATTTGATGGAGTATACCCTATATAATGGATCAAACAAAGCAAGCATGCTACAAATATAAACAAATTACATATAAGCACACATAAAGACTTTAAAGATCCAAGAAAGATATACTTTGGACAAAACACCAAAAGAATCGAATAAGGCATAAAGGTGTCACCAAACAAATTTGTTGTCCAAAATATATCAAAGACGCAAATCACAAAAGATTTGTTCAACAAAGTTCAACAAATGAACTAAGAAGAAACCATTGAGCATAAAGGATGAAATAAAGCAAACATGCTCAAGGATTTATCTCATTCAAGCAAATGAATCATGTAAGAAAGAATGAGATAGCAAACTCCCCAAAAGAGCAAGGTTCAAACAAAATAAACCAAACCCTATACACTTTTCACAATGGCACAATGTACCGTAAGGAAAAAGGTTTGTCTTCCAAAACAAACACTTGATATGAATCAAGAGAATTTATCAAAAGATTTTTCAAAGGGACAAGGAAGACACATGGGAGCAACAAAGATTTGTTGGAAATAAAATAAGGCAATAAGAAACAATCCAAGGTGAAGATGATCCAAAAATTCAACCACATACAAGGTTATCAATTGTCAAAGACAATGAGTATATTGGAAATAATTTCCGGTGGAGTATTCACAATGTTAGTAAGGATCAACTTCACAATAAAAGGCATAGGATAAGTATATAGAATTGAGCACTATGCACGGATGAAGATTCTTGATAGCTTCAACTAGTCACACAATCACGCACGGCAATGATTAGAATAACTTGAAGCAAACGGTGTCCCAAATAAGATATAGAGATATGTATTTGAGGAAAACCGTACCAAGAATTTCTTAATCAAACAAGAGTCCATAAGATGAGCCAATAAAAGCTTTTTAATAGAAGTGGAGCTTGTTTGAGCAAACATGCCACCTAAGAACAAGATAATTAAGAGCATTAACTCTAAGTGGCATAACCTCATATGTTCACATTTTCTAGGCTTGTGATATGTACAAAACATATTACTCCCCCATAATGTGATAAAACATTTCTTCTAAACAAGAGGCAACTTAAAATTCAACTAGAGATGATTAATGGATATTTTAGAATTTGAATTTCTCATGAGTATGACACACCACATAGTGACTAGATAATCTTGCAATATCAATACTAGGTGGTGGTACCCATGTACACACATTTTAAAGAAAGAGAGATGCACAAAGCATATCACTCCCCCAAAATGGGATGTTCCATTAATCACTTCAAAGAGAGCCAAATAAGATATCATCAAAATGCATTAGGCTCCAAAACAATACACAAGTATATGATGAGTCAAACAAACATACTTGAATACACAAGATAGGTAAGTAAGACACAACACATACACACAAATATTTGGTACAAAACCAAACATGCAAAGGGGCAAGTAACTTACAATAAATATGATGAGTTGAAGTATAAGTTACCGCAAAGAGGAACATTGGATATAAGATATAGATGATAATCCATATGACTTGACTTGGTCAAAATATAATATATGAAGATCCCTTAATTCTTCATGAAGTAGCCAAGTCTCCAATGACCTCCACATGCACCTATTGATTACGTTTGAGCTTGTTGGTCCCCAACCAAGTTGGGTCCTAAGAGGTTAGTCACAATAGGCTTGGCAACCCAAATGGTCCTTTTCTTGAGACCACTTTGAGTTCCAACAAACTTGGCAAACACATTGCCATCCTTATCCTTCCCTAGAGAATAATCATCATCAACAATTATAGGGTTAGATAAGGTACCACTTAAACATGAAGAAGCAAAGTGCCCCTTCACACGGCATAAGTAGCAAGTGTTCCCCTTTCTCTTCTTTATTGATTTCTTCTCTTGGGGAACAACATCTTGATTCTTCTTGGGAAGTGGCCTATCTTCAACTTGAGGTCGAGCATGAGCTTGACCTTGACCTTGTGGCCGTTTCCCTTGTTGTTTCTCACTCAAGTGCTTCTTCTTCTTCAATGGGCATGATCTAACATGATGCCCTTCAACCTTGCACTTGAAGCAAACCAACTTGGCCGGATCCTTGACTTTGTCTTGGCCCTTCTTCTTGTTGCTCTTGCTCTTGGACTTGTTCTTGTTATTGGAATTGAATCCAAGTCCACTCTTGTCATTGGGGGATTGTTGCATACTCAACATCTTGTCAAGTGCGGATTTCCCTTCATGACGCTTTTCCAAGTCTTTCTTTAAAGAAAGGACTTGGGCCTCGAGCTCTTTGATTTCCTCTACATGGTTAGTAGAAATACAAGTACTAGAGGAAGTAGAAGCTTCATTATTAGAGCAACAAGGCAAAGCAAGTAATCCAACACAAGGTGTATCACTAGTTTGACTAGATGGACTACTAGGACTAGCACATGTCGATATAGCATTTGTAGTAGAGATTGTGCTAATGTCCACATGAGGCTCACAAGATGTTACCTTAGTGATACAAGCCTCATGAGCTAACTTTAGCTCATCGTAGGAAGTTAGAAGATCCTCAAGAGAGTGTGAGAGCGTTTTATTGCTTTCTTCCAATTCCCTACAATTGCTAGTTAGCAACTCAAGTTGAGCCCTTAGCTCAACATTCTCCTTTAAGGTAGATGCTTCACAAGAAGTAGAGTTAGTAGCACAAGCATCAACAATAGTTTTCTCATTTTCATGCATATAGGATTCAATTTTTTGTGTAAGCATAAAATTAGTATGCTTCTCATCTTTTAGCTCATGCTTGAGGAGAGTGAATCTCTTTTCCCCATTTTCAATATGGGACTCCAACTCCACTATGGTTTCCCTATATTTACTCAAGGTATCCATAGAGTGTTCGAGATTAGCACGAGCTTCTTTATTACCATGAAGAGAAGCATATACCATTGCCATATTATGCACCAAGATATTATATTCTTCATCATTATCATCATCATCACTCTCATCATTAGAGGAAGTGTTAGGAGTCAAAGTAGGAGATACCTTTGATCCATTTGCCATAAGGCACATGTGCATACCGGAGGATGAAGATGAAGAAATTCTTGAATCCTCATTTGAAATCATGTCTTGATCCATAGAGTGTTCGGTTTCCTCTACATTGTTAGTCAAACAACTAGAGGAGATAGAAGCATTTTGATTATGGGAGCAAGACAAGGCAAGCATATCATCATGGGATTTATGTGAGCAATTTACACATGATATGCGAGGACTATCAACACAAGCATGTAGATTATTTTCAATGCTAGATGTGTTTAAGTCCAAAGAGGAAGCATTGCAATGGGATAGAGATGAAGAATCATCACTATTGAGCACAATATCAACATTGCAATTTTCCTCACCACTCACCATATCATTACCTCGTGTCTTGCTACACGTTGGTGAAGTGGAAGAAGATGAGAACTCATCACGGCCGGAGGTGGAAGCAACTTGGAGCTCTTCATGATGTGAAGGGGAAGAGAGCTCCTCGGAGACACCACCAACCAAATGAGAAGTGGATCCACCAAACATTTCCTTAAGCTTGATCCACATCTCATGAGACGATTTTCGCTTTATATATATCAAGAACCTATGAAAATCTGGTCTCAAAGAGAGTACAAGCTCATTAGATACTTGAGCTTCAAGATGTAAGTTTTTCTCATCCTCTAAAGATAGATTTTGAGGATCCATCGGAGGAGAAAAACCTACATCTAGAAATTGCTCTATATGTGGACACAAGGTCCGAAGATTACAAAGCAAGCAATTTCGCCACAAAAGATAATTTGTGCCATTAAAGACAATTGTGTCATTGTGCACTATACTAGCCGACATCTTTACTCTCAAGGCGGTGAAGCCTAAAACAAGGAGAGACCTTGCTCTGATACCAATTGAAAGATCGAGATGTCGCCTAGAGGGGGGTGAATAGGCAATTAAAAACTCTTACGGATTTGTCTTGTAATAATGCGGAATTAAACTATCGTTTAGTTTACAAGCACAAACCCTAAATATGCTAAGCTCAACTAAGTGTAACAATAGCAACTAGAGCTAAGCAAGATAGGCACAAGATATATGTAGCACAAGTGATAGCAAGATATATGTACTTCAAGCACGATGGCTATCACAAGGAAAGAGAGCTCGGGTATAGAAATAACCGAGGCACGCGGAGACGAGGATGTATTCCCGTGTTCCCTTGCTTTGCAACAAGGTACGTCACGTTTGGAGGAGTGGAGGTCCCACGAAGGATTCCCCGCGCCACGAAGGCTCACCCTATTCTCCGAACCACACCCACGAAGGATAATGGCCCTTTCCTTATGGTTAGCTTTTCCTCCGCTCCGGAGATGGCAAGCTCCACAACCACTTCACAAGCTCCACGAAGGAGAAGCCCGGGCCTCTTCACAATCTTCTTGAAGAGATCACCGGAGCACCAACCGCCAAGCCAACTAGGAGGTCTCCCTCCAAGAGTAACAAGCTCACGGTCTCTCACTCGAACAAATCGTGGTGGAGAGCTCAACACTATGCAATGATGCAAAGCAAGCAAGTCCTTCACCCTCAAATCCCACCAAAGCAACAAATGCTAGGATGAGATTGGAGAGGAAGAACAAGGGGGAAAGTCAACCAAAGACTCCAAGATCTAGATCCCAAGAGATTCCCTCACTTAGAGAAGAATTGGTTTGGTGGAAGTGTAGATCTAGATCCACTCTCTCAAATCCTCAAATATGAGCAAGAATGGTTGGAGGATTCAAGAGGAAGAGCAAGTTCTTCAAATAGTAGCAATGGAGGAGAGAGAATGGGAAGAACTAGCTTGGCTCAAGGTGGAAGAAGCCTATTTATAGCTAGGGGAAAATAGAGCCGTTGGGGGAAAAACAAATGAAAAAGGGAAGAAAAACGCCCAAAGGTGTCCCAGTACCGCGTGCCGCCGACCGGGCAAGCCGCTGGTCACTGGCGCCGGCCAGCCCACGAGCGGCGGGGACAGCAGCGCACGGGCGGCGGAGAGCAACGGGGCGCCGGGTAGGTGGGCCGTCGGGGCATTGAGGCCCATCCGGTGGGCCGGCCCGCGGCGGGGAGGCCGGCGGCGCCGCTACCGGGCCCGTGGCCGACCGACCGGAAGGCCTCCGGATGCGGCCGGATGGCTCGAGCGCCAGCCGGATCTGGCCGGGTGGGCGGCGCGGGCCAGCAGGTAGCCGACCACGGCTGCTCCTCCTCCTTTTTTCTTTTTCTTTTCTTTTTATTCTTCTCTTTTCCCCTTTTCTTTAATAACTTTTGCTCCCGAACCCCGATTCGAATGAAACCAGTTTTGTTTGGAAGACAACAACAAATGCTATCCTATGGAAAGTGAAAACACAAGAATCTATAGGAGGGGATTGACATAGGCACCCCAAATGGGCCTGCCATAGATAGTACCCGGGATTTACTGAAGGCCCACTATCCGAAGAATAAGAAGATTCGGGAGCCCAAGATATATTAAGGAAAGCTAGAGTTGTAATAGGAAGTATTATTTGTAATCTGGCGGGACGAGTTACAAACCGTCCCGGACTCTGTAACTTGTACAATACGAAACCCTCGACTCCACCTCCTATATAAGGGGGAGTCGAGGGACAAAGAAAGGATCGAATCTACTGTCAACATAACCCTAGTTTTCATAATCGCCGAGTACTTTTCGCCTAAACCTTCGAGATCTACTTGCCCTCTACTTCTAGCAAAACCCTAGTCTACAATCTGTAGGCATTGACAAGTTAATCCTTTGTCAATTGGCGCCGTCTGTGGGAATTAGAGGCTGCAAGGATCCGATCTCGATGGCACGTTCAAGATCTTCGACTTCATCGACAGCAAGCAACGCGATGGATCGAGGTAACAAGGGAAAAACTGATCTATTCAATTTTATTCCTCACCCGCCCTCCCGTATGGATGCATGTGCCTATCTGGAGGAGCCCATCGTCATGACGTTCGGAGAATTCCGATTTGGCGTCAACAAGGAAGGATCCTACCGTCTCGAAGTTCCGATCTCGTCGGAATTTTCAGCGTCGACTCCAACTTTTCGTCGACTGACGAGGAGTTTTCGTCGACATACTTCGTCGACAACAAGGCAAGCGGAAAGCTCGCCAAGATCTTCAGCAACACATCCTTCGAGTCATCTGCGGACTCCTTTATAAGCAGCGACTCCGACAGCGTCGACAGCTTCAACTTCATCGACAAGTCTGCTGCCATCGGAAAGGTCTTCACCACTCTATATGATGGTGTCACCAATCCCGACAAAAATCAATGCACAAAATATCATCAGATCTATGTGGTAGAAGGGGCAGGCACATCAGACCCGCAAACATCAGAGGCTTTCGACGAATTGGGAAATCCATACGTCGATCCCGCTGATCTCAGACATGGTCTAGGCACCAAATATCCTGGATCCACAACTCGCGCAAGAGTACAGCTCCCGCAAAGCGCGTGGGATAGGGCCGCGAAAGCCATGGATGGTTCAGAACCTATGACCACCACTGCTACTGCACAAGAACTTCAAGCATATCAATATAGACTTGCTCGAGTAAGCAGAGAGTTGGAAAAACAGACAGCATCCTTGAATAGGAGAAAAGAAGCAGCTTCTGCATCAAGCAGACGCCGAGCGGATTTAAGTCGACAATCTAGAACTTCGGGAGATAGTCACAGAGAAGCTCGGAGGAGAGCAATGTCTCGGCTGCAAAACATACCCGAAGCAGCAGAGAGGAAACATAATCCAAAATCTCGACATGTCCTTTATGTCGATCGATGAAAGAGGAAATATCATCCCAAAAACGCCAGAGGCAGGTTACATGGCAACACAAGCTTATATCTTGGCATCCAGACCACCTGCTGGAGACCCGAGAGAACCATTGTTCAATATGGCGATGGCTGGAGTAGGAGTTATGGGAACAGCGTTTGCAACAACGCCTCCCGAAGAAAATCCTAGGCAAAATAGTCCACGACCCACCTGCAGCAGTTCAAGACCCACCAAGAGCAAGTGGAGCAAGAGACACAGCAGTCCAAGTAAGGGTGGACAGAGCGCGACAAGAAAGGAGGGACCGTCAGCACTCGCCAGAACTTGCCGACGAAGATATGTGTGGGCTCCCGTGCTTTACGAGAAGAGTTCGAAAAACTCGAGTCCCAAAAGGGTTCAAGTTACCCGAGAATTTCAAGAAGTTCGACGGCCTGCAAGATCCCGAGGATTGGCTCGTGGATTATCTCGAGATGGTAAAGCTGGTAGGAGGAACCAGAGCAACAGCTATGCAAAGTATCCAAGTTCACCTGAGCGGTGCCGCAAGATCTTGGATAAAGAAACTCCCCTTGAACTCCATCGACAGCTGGGAAACTTTTGAGGACATCTTCGTGAAGAACTTCCGATCCACCTGCAAGAAACCTGCGTCGTTGGAAGAATTACGAGCGTGTCGACAAAAACATGACGAGTCGATGAGAAAATATATACAGCGGTGGAACATTATCAAAAACTCGGCAGAAGATATATCTGACGAGAGGGCAATAGATGCGTTCGTGGCAGGAATCCGACGAGCAGACTTCGTCGAGGACTTGGGGAGAACTAATCCCAAGACAATCTCAGCGTTGATGGAAATCGCTAACAAGTGGGCAGATGGAGAAGACGCAATATACAACAAACGACACAGGTCGCCAGAAGAGGATCGTAGTCGAAATTATCAAAATAGAAGGCGATTTTCTCGCCAGTTCTACAACAACGATGCTCCCGGCCACATATCGGCTGGTTTTCGGGGAAATCCTGGAGGAAATAGTCGAGATGATTATCAAAGGAGCAATGAGCAACAAGGCGACAATAGAGGTGATTTTCGCGGCAACAGACAAAATAGTGGACCAAGGATTCAAAGACCTTACGTGTCTCCCGAGGAGATGATGAACGGTCCGTGTCAAATGCACTTTTACCTCGACAACAATGGAAAGAGACAGTCAGGACATCTCCAGAAAGACTGCCGCAATTTTCAGGCAATGCTGCGAGCCGCAGGAATCGCAAATGCCCAAGCAAATAACAGAAATCCTCGGGAGCCAAGGAGCGAGATTCACCTTCCACCTCCTCCCGCAATAACCGAAGAAAATCGACACCAGCTTAGAATTGCGGCAGCACCACATCCACCTCCATATGTTGACCCCAACTCTAACGGTGTGGTCTCGATGATTCAGAAAGCTAGGCCGTCCAACAGGGCGCAGAAGGTAATATCTCGACAAGTGTTCATGGCAGAGAAGATGCCTCCACCAACAGTCGAGTACTTAAATTGGTCGGGGCAAGATATCGGCTTCACGATCGCAGACCATCCGCAGCAAGTCCCTCGACCAGGACAATCGGCGCTCATCTTACCCGCTGTAATCGCTGGTTTCGACGTGTCGAGAGTTTTCATAGATGGCGGCAGCAGCTTAAACCTCATGTACGCAGATACATTGAGGAAGATGAACATATCCCTAGCAAATCTGAAGCCAACTGACACACGCTTCCACGGGATTACACCAGAGAAGCCAAGTTACCCATTGGGCAAGATCAACCTCGACGTTCAGTTTGGAACCCGAGAAAACTACAGGATAGAGAATTTAGAGTTTGAAGTGGTGGATTTCCCGTCGCAATATCACGCTTTGTTGGGACGACCAGCGTACGCCAGGTTCATGGCAGTGCCGCACTATACATATCTGTTGTGGAGGTTGCCTGGGCCTAAGGGACCTATCACAATCAAAGGAAGCTTTGCACTGTCCGATAAATGCGACAAGGATTTTCATCGACTGTCAGAAACTTTCGGGATGCAAGCAGAATATGCGGCACCTAGGTTCACTGATTATGATGTGCTGCCTGAGGTAGGAAGACCTTCTAAGGAGCCAACTTTCAATATAAATAAAGATTCAAAAGAGGTACAGATCCACCCGACAGATCCAAAGAAAACGACGTCCATCGCCGCAAACATGGATGTCGCATAGGAAAGCGCGCTCGTCGAGTTCCTCCGTGAGCACTGGAAAATCTTCGCATGGTGTCCAGCCGACATGCCAGGAGTACCCAGGGAACTTGCCGAGCACCACCTCAATTTGGATCCTCTCGCACGACCAGTAAAGCAACCTTTGCGGCGTTTTTCGGAACCTAGCCGCAAAGCCATGTTATCGAAATAGATCGACTCAAAGATGCTGGGTTCATCAGAGAAATATCTACAGAAGCCACATGGGTAGCTAACCCAGTGATGGTGCCGAAGAAACACACAATAGTCCTTCGCATGTGCGTCGACTTTACGTGTCTCAATAAACATTGTCCCAAGGATCACTTTCCCCTCCCAAGGATCGATCAAATCATCGACTCCACGGCAGGATGCGAACGTCTTTCCTTCCTGGACGCATATTCTGGTTATAACCAGATCAGATTAAAAGAAGAAGATGAAGCCAAGACAGCGTTCATCACACCTTATGGCGTGTTTTGCTACAAAACAATGCCCTTTGGTCTGAAAAACGCGGGAGCAACATATCAGCGGATGATGCAGAAGTGCCTAGCAACACAGATGGGAAATGTACAAGTCTACATCGACGATGTCGTAATAACATCAAAGAAAGGGTCAACGTTGATCGAAGATTTGAAGGAAACCTTCGACAACCTCGATAAGTTCTGCCTCAAGCTGAACCCGACAAAATGCTCTTTTGGAGTTCCCGCAGGAGAACTTCTCGGGTTCTTGGTATCAGCAAGGGGGATTGAAGCTAATCCCGAAAAAATACAGGCTATCGTTACTATGAGAAAGCCAACAAAGTTGAAAGAAATACAACAGCTAACGGGGCGAGTCGCAGCTTTAAGCAGATTCGTCGCCAGGCTAGGAGAAAAGGCGCTGCCGTTCTATGCGTTGATCAAGCAAGGGGAAAAATTTCAATGGAACGAGGAAGCAGACAGAGCTTTCGAGAACCTCAAGCGAGCAATTTCGACACCACCGATATTGGTGGCGCCAAAAGAGAAAGAACCTCTCCTCTTGTACATTGCAGCCACACCTCAGGTGGTCAGCACGGCTTAGTAGTCGAAAGGGAAGAAGAAGGCAAGCTTCATGGAGTTCAAAGGCCAGTATATTTCATCAGCGAAGTACTGTCGCCGTCAAAACAGCGGTACCCGCAATATCAAAAGCTAGCATATGGAGTATTCACGACAGCAAGAAAATTGCGCCACTATTTTTCGGCTCACCCGATAATAGTGGTCAATGAAGCTCCCTTATCAAATATATTAACAATCCAGAGCTACGGGTCGTGTCTCCCTTTGGGGAATAGAACTTTCCCCTCGGGACATCACGTATGAAAAAAGAAAAGCAATAAAATCGCAGGTCTTACCAGACTTCATTGCAGAGTGGATGGAGCTACAAAACACGGGACCCCCAGATTTATCGAGGACTTGGACCATGAACTTCGACGGATCCAAGAGATTGGAAGGTGCTGGAGCAGGCGTGATATTAGTCTCACCTGAAGGCGACAAGTTAAAGTATGTTCTGCGGATGACGTTTCCAAACGCATCTAACAATGAAGCAGAATATGAAGCTCTCATACACGGGATGAAGATGGCGAAAGCTGGCGGTGCAACCCGATGAAAATTTTCGGCGACTCACAGTTGGTAGCACAGCAAGTAATGAACCAATGCGACGCAGTCAACGAAAGTATGATAGCATACAAGGAGGTGTACAATGAGTGGAGAAGCTATTCGATGGTTGTGAGGTAAACCACATCACCAGGATGAGCAACGATGAAGCCGACGTTCTCGCAAACATCGGGTCACAATGCCTCGCAATCCCTCCAGGTGTGTTCTGGGAAGAGATTAGCGAGAGATCAACAAAACCAGCAAAAATAAAGGAGAAAAAAGAGAAACCTTCGAGTATCGCCAAAAACATAGCAGAAGAAGAAGAAGAGCAAGAGCTAGTCATGATGGTGCAAATTCCATGGATGCAGGCGTACATATCATATATCCTAAGGAAAACCATACCCGACGATCCAGTCGAAGCAAGGCGAATAATTAGGAGATCCAAAGCCTTTACGGTGGTAAAAGGGGAGCTGTACAAACGCAGTATCTCGGGTGTGCTACAACGGTGCGTTACACCCGAAGAAGGAAAGATCATCTTAAAGGACGTGCATGAAGGAATATGTGGGCACCACGCGAGTAGCAGAGCTATCGCGGCAAAGGTTTTCAGAGCAGGATTTTATTGGCTCACAGCAATCGAGGATGCAAAGGAAATAGTGCGCACTTGCGACGCGTGCCAAAGATTTGCGGCAAGACCTCACTCGCCAGCAGCAGAACTTATGCCAATCCCACTATCTTGGCCCTTTGCTCAATGGGGTCTCGACATGGTGGGTAAGTTGCACAAAGCTTCGCCAGGAGGATATGAGTACTTGCTGGTGGCTGTCGACAAATTTACCAAGTGGATAGAGGCGAAGCCAATAAACTCACCAGATGCAGCATCCGCAATAAAATTTGTGAAGAGCATCGTCTTTCGCTTTGGAGTACCTCACAGCATCGTCACAGATAACGGCAGTAACTTTACTTCCAAGGAGTTCAAAGCATATTGCGCAGAAGTGGGCATAAAACTAAGTTTTGCATCTGTCGCACATCCACAGACCAATGGTCAAGTCGAAAAGGCCAATGGCATCATCTGCAACGGCATCAAGAAGCGCCTGCTAGGACCTTTGGAAAAAGCTAGGCATACTTGGCCAGAGGAGCTACCAAGTGTTTTGTGGAGTATTCGAACAACACCAAATACAGCGACGCAGGAAACACCGTTCTTTCTGGTCCACGGAGCTGAAGCAGTCTTGCCGATAGAAATAGAGCACGATTCTCCACGAGTCGCAGAATATGACGAAGAAACTTCGAGAAAAGCTTTGGAAGATGATGTCGACGCACTCGATGAAGCTCGAGATGAAGTCCTGTCGCGAGTCGCCAAATATCAGCAGGACCTGAAAAACTATCACAGTCGACGATTGCGGCCAAGATCTTTCCAAGTTGGTGACCTGGTTTTACGACTAAATCAAAAAAGCCATGAAAAACTCGAGTCACCGTGGCTAGGACCATACATCGTCACAGAAGTAATAGAAGGAGGAGCATACAGAATCAAAGACAAGAAGACAGGGATTGACGAGCCAAATCCCTGGAACGTGGCACAGCTTAGGCGTTTCTACGCCTAGGTGTCGAAAATATAGTCCTCCTTTGTAAAGCTTCAATGTACTGAAACGCCCACGAGTTTTCAGACGCACTCTTTTCCTTTTTCGGGGCACCGAGTGGGGCCGGGAAAGGTTTTTAATGAGGCGGGCTCGTGGTGCTGCAATATAATAAAGATAGTGGAATTATATATCTTCTTCTCGACAAGATCAGGGGTTTTCCCCTACATGATACAATATATATATATAAACACAGTATCGACAAATGCAAAAGAAGCATCCGGCCTTGGTAAAAATACCTCGCCAAAATAAAAAGAGATATCGACAAAATAGTGATCAAACAAAAGCTCGGGGGCTTACACCCGTACAAAATAGTACACAATGTATATTATCTTGCCTTGGGACAACCTCGCATTATAATACACAAGATATTGCAATCAAAACGCCCGGGGGCTTGGCGATAAAAATAAAATACAATGACTTTACAATATAGCTGGTCTATACAGGATATAAATTTCGGAAAAAGTTTCGTCTTCAAGAATTTCCCAATATATTATCTATGGTTAAGTGCTCGTTATTTACAGCACGAGTACTATGCTCAGCATAGCTGCCCTTCACGAAGAATTCGGAATCCATCCGGAGAAGTTCATCCATCATATCTTCGGCAACAGGAGTAACAATGTCATCATATTTGCCGAAGTTTCTTTTCCTCTTCGACATCTTCTCCAGGCACTTCGGGACAACTTGCCCCACGTCTAACTTCGGGTAGCAAATTTTTATCATGATCATCGCAAATCTTGCGCCAGCAGCTAGTTGGGCTCGTACAAAGCCGTGGATGCGAGGAGCATCTCGAAATTTGTCCATCAACGCAGGAAGGGTCTCTGGCATCTTATTGCGAGGAAACATGGTACCATACACCAGAGACAAAGTCCTTGTACAGAAGTCAAGATATTCGCGAACCTGAAGTGCACGATCTTGAAATCTCACGATTTGGCGGGTCCGCTCAGGTGTACCCCAAAAAGTCGATCCGTGTTCATGTGCAAGCCGAAGGAGAACATTGGAACGAGCCTCGACACGTTCATCTTCAGTTATAGGATCCAAAAAAGCACCTATTGTTTCATAAAACAATTCAGTGGGCAATGAGGAGGCAAGCAGCAAAGGAAACGAAGAAGCGAGATAAAGACAATGAAACTTACCCGCCATATCCAAGCTAGCATCTGTTAGCAGCTGGAGCATAGAATTCTCTCGAGATGCAGCTGCGTCAGCTTCAGCAACAGCGGCGTCCTTGTCAGTTATGGCATCTTGAGCTTGTTGAAGCGCAATTTTCTCCTTTTCAGAAGATTCTCGAGACTGCTCCATAAGTATAAGCGACTGCTTCTTCACGGACTGAAGTTGCACTCGAAGTTCTTTCAATTCTTCTGTCAGATCCACACTCGAAGAATCATCAAGGTTAACAGGGACAGAAGACTTCTTCGCAAGGGATGAAGGAAAAACTTCGGGAGGATCAGGAATTGGCGAATAATTGTCAAAAATCAACTGAAAAATAGAAAAACATCGACATCAATCATTGAGACAAAAGTTCGACTTCCATTCATTCTTGTAGTATATACATATCTATTACAAAAGAAGGAACTCCACACGACCTAATCGTCGCCAGGAGCGTTACAGCGACAGTACCAGAAGGAGGAGATAAACTAAAACAAAGCAAAAGAATATGGAACTAGACCTCCGGCCTTGATGAGCTGGGAGTCGAGAGTGGCTTGATCCCGAGATATGCTAAGATTTTCTTTGTGTTGGGTTTGGCTGCCTTAATCAGCGACCTCCACCTCGACTGTTCTATTTGATTGGTGTCGCCAACCTTCATCCAATCAATAGTTTGTCGGCTGTCCGCAAGAGGAAGGTATGATGCGCAAAAGCACTCAGTTGAAACCAAGGTTTAATCGAACCAGAGGAGCCAAGAAGCACGTTGAAGGTTGATGGTCGCGAAATGTGATGCGGCGCAACACCAGGGATTCCGGCGCAACTAGGAACCTGCACAACACAACCAAAGTACTTGCCCCAACGAAACAGTGAGGTTGTCAATCTCACCGGCTTGCTGTAACAAGGATTAAACGTATCGAGTGGAAGATGTTTGCGAAGAAAACAGTAAAACAAGTAGATTGTATGCTATGTAAAGAATAGACCGGGGTCCACAGTTCACTAGAGGTGTCTCTCCCATAAGATAAAGCATGTTGGGTGAACAAATTACGGTCGGGCAATTGACAAATAGAGAAAGGCATAACAATGCATATACATGACATGGTAAATATAGTGAGATTTAATCCGGGCATTAACAAAGAACATAGACCGCCATCCAACTGCATCTATGCCTAAAAAGTCCACCTTCATCATCATCCGAACCCCTCCAGTATTAAGTTGCAAAGCAACAGACAATTGCATTAAGTATGGTGCGTAATGTAATCAACAACTACATCCTTAGACATAGCATCAATGTTTTATCCCTAGTGGCAACAGCACATCACAACCTTAGAACCTTCTGTCACGATCCCGGTGTCAATGAAGGCATGAACCCACTATCGAGCATAAATACCCCCTCTTGGAGTTAAGAGCAAAAACTTGGCCGAGCCTCTACTAATAACGGAGAGCATGCAAGATCATAAACAACACATAAACAATAGATTGATAATCACCATAATCATAGTACTCTCTATCCATCGGATCCCGACAAACACAACATATAGAATTACATATAGATGATCTTGATCATGTTAGGCAGCTCACAAGATCCAACAATGAAGCACAACAAGGAGAAGACGACCATCTAGCTACTGCTATGGACCCATGGTCCAGTGGGTGAACTACTCACTCATCACTCCGGAGGCGATCATGGCGATGAAGAGTCCTCCGGGAGATGAATCCCCTCCGGCGCCGGAGGCGATCTCCGTAATCCCCCGAGATGGGACGCGCGGCGGCGTCGTCTCTGGAAGGTTTTCCGTATCGTGGCTCCTGACCGGGGGTTTCGACGGAGCTTTGGGTAGGCGGAAGGTCAACGCGAGGGCCACACGAGGGGCCCAGGCTCAGGCGAGGGCTCCGGGCCGCGCCGGCCTAGCCTCCGGCCACCCGTGGCCCCACTTCGTTAGGTCTTCGGTCTTTCGGAAGCTTCGTGCAAAATAGGACCCCGCGAAAGTTTCGTCCAATTCCGAGAATATTTCTTTACTAGGATTTTCGAAAAAAACAGAAAAAAGCAACGGGCTCTTCGGCATCTTGTTAATAGGTTAGTTCCGAAAATGCATAAATATGACATATAATGTGCATAAAACATGTAGGTATCATCAATAAAGTAGCATGGAACATAAGAAATTATCGTCGTTGGAGACGTATCAGCATCCCCAAGCTTAGTTCTGCTCGTCCCGAGCAGTAAAACGATAACAAAGATAATTTCTGAAGTGACATGCCATCATAATCTTGATCATACTATTTGTAAACATATGTAATGAATGCAGCGATCAAAGCAAAGGTAATGACATGAGTAAACAATTGAATCATATAGCAAAGACTTTTCATGAATAGTACCTCAAGACAAGCATCAATAAGTCTTGCATAAGAGTTAACTCATAAAGCAATAAATCAAAGTAAAGGTGTTGAAGCAACACATAAGAAGATTAAGTTTCAGCGGTTGCTTTCAACTTGTAACATGTATATCTCATGGATATTGTCAACATAAAGTAATATAACAAGTGCAATATGCAAGTATGTAGGAATCAATGCATTACTCACACAAGTGTTTGCTTCTTAAGGTGGAAGGAGATAGGTAAAACTGACTCAACAATAAAAGTAAAAGAATGGTCCTTCACAGAGGAAAGCATCGATTGTTGTATTTGTGCTAGAGCTTATTTTGAAAACATGAAACAATTTTGTCAACGGTAGTAATAAAGCATATGAGTTATGAAAATTATATCTTACAAGTTGCAAGCCTCACGCATAGTATACTAATAGTGCCCGCACCTTGTCCTACTTAACTTGACTACCGGATCTTTGCATGCCATGTTTCAACCAAGTGTCACAAAGGGGTACCTCCATGCCGCCTGTACAAAGGTCTAAGGAGAATGCTCGCATTTCGGATTTCTCGCTTTTGATTATTCTCAACTTAGACATCCATACGGGACAACATGGACAACAGATAATGGACTCCTCTTAAATGCATAAGCATGTAGCAAAGTTATTATTCTCATATGAGATTGAGGATATATGTCCAAAATGAAACTTCCACCATGATTCATGGCTTTAGTTAGCGGCCCAATGTTCTTCTCTAACAATTTTGCATGCTCCAACCACTAAAATGATAGACCTTCAGACAAGACGGACATGCATAGCAACTCACATGATATTCAACAATAGTTGATGGCGTTCCCCGAAACATGGTTATCGCACAACAAGCAACTTAATAAAATATAAAGTGCATAAGTACATATTCAATACTACGATAGTTTTAAGGCTATTTTGTCCCATGAGCTATATATTGCAAAGGTGAATGATGGGATTTTAAAGGTAGCACTCAAGCAATTTACTTTGGAATGGCGGTAAATACCATGTAGTAGGTAGGTATGGTGGACACAAATGGCATAGTAGTTGGCTCAAGGATTTTGGATGCATGAGAAGTATTCCCTCTCGATACAAGGTTTAGGCTAGCAAGGTTATTTGAAGCAAACTCAAGGATGAACAAGTGCAGCAAGACTCACATAAAAGACATATTGTAAACATTATAAGACTATACACCGTCTTCCTTGTTGTTCAAAACTCAATACTAGATATTATCTAGACCTTAGAGAAACCAAATATGCAAATCAAATTTTAGCAAGCTCTATGTATTTCTTCATTAATGGGTGCAAAGCATATGATGCAAGAGCTTAAACATGAGCACAACAATTGCCAAGTATCACATTATCCAAGACATTTTTAGAATTACTACATGTAGCATTTTCCAATTCCAACCATATAACAAATTAACGAAGAAGAAACTTCGCCTTGAACATTATGAGTAAAGCCTAAGGACACATGTGTCCATATGCAACAGCGGAGCGTGTCTCTCTCCCACAAAGTGAATGCTAGGATCCATCTTATTCAAACAAAAACAAAACGAAAAAAACGACGCTCAAGTAAAGAACACCAGATGTGACTGAATAAAAATATAGTTTCAGGAGGAACCTGATGATGTTGTCGATGAAGAAGGGGATGCCTTGGGCATCCCCAAGCTTAGATGCTTGAGTCTTCTTAAAATATGCAGGGATGAACCACGGGGCATCCCCAAGCTTAGAGCTTTCACTCCTCTTGATCATAGTATATCATTCTCCTCTTTGACCCTTGAAAACTTCCTTCACACCAAACTTCAAGCAAACTCATTAGAGGGTTAGTGCATCATTGATAATTCACTCATTCAGAGGTGACACAATCATTATTTTCACTTCTGGACATTGCATAATGCTACTGGACATTAATGGATCAAAGAAATAAATCCAACATAGCAAAAGAGGCAATGCGAAATAAAAGGCAGAATCTGTCAAAAACAGAACAGTCCGTAAAGACGAATTTATAAATGGCACCAGACTTGCTCAAATGGAAAAACTCAAAACTAATGAAAGTTGCGTACATATCTGAGGATCACGCTCGTAAATTGGCAGATTTTTTCGAATTTTCTACAGAGAATTATGCCCAGATTCGTGACAGACAGCAATGCTGTTTCTGTGCAGCGATCCCAAATATAACATCAACTTTGACATAGAAACTTTACTTGGCACAAAAACATGATAAGGAGAGGTTGCTACAGTAGTAAACAACTTCCAAGACTCAATAAACAAAAATTGCTGTAGTAAAAACATGGGTTGTCTCCCATAAGCGCTTTTCTTTAACGCCTTTCAGCTAGGCGCAGAAAGTGCAAATCAAGTAACATCGAGAGTAGAAGCATCAACATCATAGCTTGTTCTAATAATAGAATCAAAAGGCAACTTCATTCTCTTTCTAGGGAAGTGTTCCATACCTTTCTTGAGAGGAAATTGATATTTAATATTACCTTCCCTCATATCAATAACAGCACCAACAGTTCGAAGAAAAGGTCTTCCCAGCACAATTGGACAAGATGCATTGCATTCGATATCCAAGACAACAAAATCAACGGGGACAAGGTTGTTAACCGTAATATGCACATTATCAATCCTCCCCAAAGGTTTCTTTTTAACATTATCGGAGATTAACATCCAAATAACAATTCTTCAATGGTGGCAAGTCAAGCATATCATAAATCTTTTAGGCATAACAGAAATACTTGCACCAAGATCACATAAGGCATTACATTCAAAGTCATTGAATTTCATTTTAATGATGGGCTCCCAACCATCTTCTAACTTTCTAGGAATAGAAGTTTCAAGTTTTAGTTTCTCTTCTCTAGCTTTTATGAGAGCATTTGTAATATGTTTTGTAAAGGCTAAATTTATAGCACTAGCATTAGGACTTTTAGCAAGTTTTTGCAAGAACTTTATAACTTCAGAGATGTGGCAATCATCAAAATCTAAATCATTATGAGCTACAGCAATGGGATCATTATTCCCAAGGTTGGAAAAAATTTCAGCAGTTTTATCACAAGCAGTTTCAGCAGTTTTAGCAATTTCAGGCAATTTGTACGCTTTGCACTAGGAGTAGAAACATTGCCAACACCAATTATTTTACCATTGATAGTAGGAGGTGTAGCAACATGTGAGGAATTAGCATTACTAGTGGTGGTAATAGTCCAAACTTTAGCTACATTATTCTCTTTAGCTAGTTTTTCATTTTCTTCTCTATCCCACCTAGCACGCAATTCAGCCATTAATCTTATATTCTCATTAATTCTAACTTGGATGGCATTTGCTGTAGTAGTAATCTTATTATCAAGATCATTATTAGGCATAACTTTCAACTTTAAAAGATTAACATCGGAGGCAAGCCTATCAACTCTAGAAGCAATAGTATCAATTTTATCAAGCTTTTCCTCAACAGATTTGTTAAAAGCAGTTTGTGTACTAATAAATTCTTTAAGCATGGCTTCAAGACCAGAGGGTACATTCCTATTATTGTTGTAAGAATTCCCATAAGAATTACCATAACCATTACCATTAGCAGAAGGATATGGCCTATAGTTATTACCATAGTTGTTCCTATAAGCATTGTTGTTGAAATTATTATTTTTAATGAAATTCACATCAACATTTTCTTCTTGAGCAACCAATGAAGCTAAAGGAACATTATTTGGATCAACATTAGATCTACCATTCAAGCATAGACATAATCACATCAATCTTATCACTCAAGGAAGAGGTTTCCTCAACAGAATTTACCTTCTTACCTTGTGGAGCTCTTTCCGTGTGCCATTCAGAGTAATTTATCATCATATCATCAAGAAGTTTAGTAGCCGCCCCCAATGTGATGGACATAAAGGTACCTCCAGCAGCTGAATCCAATAAATTCCGCGAAGAAAATTTAGTCCTGCATAGAAGGTTTGGATGATCATCCAAGTAGTCAGTCCATGGGTTGGGCAATTCTTTACCAAAGTTTTCATTCTCTCCCATGCTTGAGCAACATGTTCATTATCAAATTGTTTAAAATTCATTATGCTACTTCTCAAAGATATAATTTTAGCGGGAGGATAATATCTACCAATAAAACTTGCATTTTAGTCCATGAATCAATACTATTCTTAGGCAAAGATAGCAACCAATCTTTAGCTCTTCCTCTTAATGAGAAAGGAAACACTTTCAATTTAATAATATCACCATCTACATCTTTATACTTTTGCATTTCACAAAGTTCAACAAAATTATTGAGATGGGCAAGCAATCAGAACTAGCACCAGAAAATTGTTCTCTCATGACTAGATTTAGTAAAGCAGGTTTAATTTCAAAGAATTCTGCTGTAGTAGCAGGTGGAGCAATAGGTGTGCATAGGAAATCATTATTATTTGCATTTGTGAAGTCACACAACTTAGTATTTTCAGGGTTGGCCATATTTAGCAACAAGTAAATAAAGCAAACTAGATAAAGTAAATGCGAGTAACTAATTTTTTTGTGTTTTCGATATAGAGAGCAAGACAATAAATAAAGTAAAACTAGCAACTAATTTTTTTGTATTTTAATTTAGTGCAGCAAACAAAGTAGTAAATAAAATAAAGCAAGACAAAACAAAGTAAAGAGATTGAGAAGTGGAGACTCCCTTGCGTGTCTTGATCTCCCCGCAACGGCGCCAGAAAAAGAGCTTGATGGCGTGTAACTCACACGTTCGTTGGGAACCCCAAGAGGAAGGTATGATGCGAGAGCAAGTTTTCCCTCGAAAGAAACCAAGGTTTAATCGAACCAGGAGGAGCCAGAAGCACGTTGAAGGTTGATGGTCAAAATGTGATGCGGCGCAACACCTGGATCGGCGCCAACTAGGAACCCGCACAACACAACCAAAGTACTTGCCACCAACGAAAGGAGGTTGTCAATCACCAGCTGTAACAAAGGATTAAACGTATCGAGTGGAAGATGTTTGCAAAGAAAAAGTAAAACAAGTAGATTGTATGCTATGTAAAGAATAGGACCGGGGTCCACAGTTCACTAGAGGTGTCTCTCCCATAAGATAAAGCATGTTGGGTGAACAAATTACAGTCGGGCAATTGACAAATAGAGAAAGGCATAACAATGCATATACATGACATGGTAAATATAGTGAGATTTAATCCGGGCATTACGACAAAGAACATAGACCGCCATCCAACTGCATCTATGCCTAAAAAGTCCACCTTCAGGTTATCATCCGAACCCCTCTCCGTATTAAGTTGCAAAGCAAAGACAATTGCATTAAGTGGGATGCGTAATGTAATCAACAACTACATCCTTAGACATAGCATCAATTGTTTATCCCTAGTGGCAACAGCACATCACAACCTTAGAACCTGTCACTGTCCCAGGTGTCAATGAAGGCATGAACCCACTATGGAGCATAAATACCCCCTCTTGGAGTTAAGAGCAAAAACTTGGCCAGAGCCTCTACTAATAACGGAGAGCATGCAAGATCATAAACAACATATAAACAATAGATTGATAATCACCATAATCATAGTACTCTCTATCCATCGGATCCCGACAAACACAACATATAGAATTACATATAGATGATCTTGATCATGTTAGGCAGCTCACAAGATCCAACAATGAAGCACAACAAGGAGAAGACCACCATCTAGCTACTGCTATGGACCCATGGTCCAGGGTGAACTACTCATCAACCCGAGGCGATCATGGCGATGAAGAGTCCTCCGGGAGATGAATCCCTCTCCGGCAGGGTGCCGGAGGCGATCTCCGAACCCCGAGATGGGATTCGCGGCGGCGCGTCCTCTCGTAAGGTTTTCCGATCGTGGCTCCTTACATCGTTTCGGCGACGAGCTTGGGGCAGGGAAGGTCAACGCGAGGGCCACACGAGGGCCCAGGGGGAGGGCGCGGCCGTGGCTCGGCCGCGCCGCCTAGCCTCTCGGCCACCTCGTGGCCCCACTTCAGGTCTTCGGTCTTCTAGCTTCGTGCAAAATAGGACCCTGGGCGAAAGTTTCGTCCAATTCCGAGAATATTTCTTTACTAGGATTTCTGAAAAAAAAACAAAAAAAAAGAAAAAGACTTCGGCATCTTGTTAATAGGTTAGTTCCAGAAATGCATAAATATGACATATAATGTGCATAAAACATGTAGGTATCATCAATAAAGTAGCATGGAACATAAGAAATTATCGATACGTGAGACGTATCAACCTTCATCCAATCAATAGTTTGTTGGCTGTCAGCAACCAGGGCAACAGTACCTCTCGACAGCAACCTTCATGTTCTCTTGGCGCATTTTCAGTCCAAGGTCTTCTGTTGAATTGAACTCTTGGCGAGATCAAGGAAAGTTGCGGGTTCCTCTTTCTTTGGGAAAAAATAAGGAAAAAGCCGCGACAATCCTGCTTTGGCCTGATCAATGCCTTCGCGTGCCTCTGATCCATGAACCTCGAGAAATGACAGGGCGTCGAGAAGAGGATCATTGACGGGTTCTTCAAGTTGAAACTCTTGAGCTGTTCTAGCTGTCAAAAAAGAAACTTATTGAGCAACAAACAAACACAGAAAAGGAAATACAAAAAATGATAAGTGATACTTACCGACGAAGCGGCGACTCTGTGTCTTCAAGCGTTTAAGGATCGCCTCTTCGCGAGCAGATTGAGCAGTTATATGATCACTCAGTGAAGTTTCGGCATCATGAAGTCTCTTCCGGAGATCTTCGACACCAGCAGCATCAGCCTTGGCCTTATCAGCCTCTGCTGAGCACTAACAAGATCTGACTCACCTCTTTGCGTTTTTTTCACTTTGCTCTAATTGTTGAGCAAGTGTGTTGGCACGCTCATTGGCTTCCGCCAGTTTTTCTACCAAGGAAGATAAATATAGTTACAAATCTCGACAACAAAGAAGGAACAAAAAAAGAGAAGCAAAAAGAAGTATTACTCAGCTCTACTAGCATATTCACGGTACCCGACAAATTGGGTACCGATGCGAAGAAGATCCTTTATCAAAGGCTGTTAAAAAAAGGGACAGAGAATGAACGGTATGAGAAAATATAATGGTACACAGAAATCAACAAAAGAAAACATAAACAATGACAAGGAAGTTAAGAACTTACATCCTCCAAGAGAGGGTTAGAGGAGCTACTCAATTGGAGAGTAGGCTCCGGGATGATCTCCGTCCTCGCCCTTTTCGACAAAGGGGCTCGGGGGCTTGAAGGAGGAGTAGCAGTGTCGACGTTCTGTCGAGGAGGCGAAGTTTCTTCTCCTTCAACTGGCGTCTCCGAGGCAACTAATGTATGTGACGTACTCGTTCGAGCAGCCACATCAGCGGTTGGTACCTCTTCTTCCTCATCACTACAAGTAAAATGTCGACAAATATAAGCAGCAAGATAGATACGAATGTTCAAATACAAGGAAAAGATAGAACAAGGACTCACGAACTGATAAGGGTCCCGAGATATGGATCATAAGCCCGGGGCTGGACAGCCTCGGGTTTGGAGGTGCCGGAGGCTTCGGCATCATCCCTTTTCCTTTTGTTCTTCGGGAAACAGCAGGAGGAAGGGATTGCGTCGACTCGCTGGCTTCAGATTCAATTTCCTTCATGGGAAGCCGCAGATTTGTGAGAACCTGCGACTTCACTTTCATGAAGAGAGGAACCTTGATTGTCTTCGGCAACGATAGCTTGTTCTTCGACTTCTCCATCCTCAGGAAGGGGAGGAAGAGAAGACATAGTAGGATGGTTCTGCAAAAATAGCGACAAAAGAAAAAAAGTAATACAATGAGATGCAGGGAACATTTGGAACAAGATAAAAATTCGAGAAGACAAAATACCTCGGGGAGAGGATTGGTGGAGCTGTATGGTTCCACGCGGCAGGAGGAAGGAACAGGATCTTTCTTGTTCAAACGAGAAATTCTTCGAATCAGCTTCTCCAAGTCCTTTGCAGAAAGATCACTGGAGAGCCTATTGGCGTCGTTTCCAGATATGTCCAAAGGGGATTTTTGCGAGCCTGAAGAGGCTGCACCCTAATTCTAAGAAATAGGCAGTGATTTGAACACCAGATAGCTCTTCGCCTCGAGTATTTTGAAGCTGACGAATACGAGACATAAGTGCTTCTGTCGCCTTTTTCTCTTCTTCGGAAGCTTCAGCATCCCAGGAGCGGCGCTGAATTTTAGCATTTCCGTCGAAGGGGACTATGTTGTGCTCCACAGAGTTGGCACTTTCTTCGTGAATATAGAGCCACTTTTGCGCCACCCTTGGACAGATCAGGAAATTTGACGTCGAAGTATTCAACATCAGTTCGGACACAAATAACAACGCCGCCTATGTTATAAGTGGCGTTGCGAGAGGCATTGCGACGAAGAAGGAAAATGCGTTTCCAAAGAGCCCAATTGGGAGGGACTCCAAGGAAACATTCGCACAGCGTGATGAAAATGGAAATATGGAGGATGGAATTGGGGGTCAACTGGTGCAGTTGAATCCCATAAACAAAGAGAAGGCCGCGGAGGAAATCGTGAATAGGGGCAGAAAGGCCGCGGATGAGGTGATCAACGAAACTAACCCGATACTCCATTGAAGGGTTGGGGTAGCTTCACTGGGAAAGCGGATGGCGTCATCTTTCTTCATCAAACCAAGCTTCTCCATCAGGTTGAGGTCTTGGTTGGAGATTTTAGATCTCTCCTACCAAGATCTTCAAGCAAGCAATATGGGATTCTCGAGGCCGAGGGCGCGGTAAGTCGCATGTAGGCATCAACAAAGAATGGACACAGGGGCTGCTTGAGCGGCATGGAAGACTAAAATATAATTGGGAAGTAAGAGAAGATTTCGCAGAGGAGAGCAGAAAGGGCGCGAGCGGAAGTGCTCAAGGAAGAAGAAGGGGATCTTATATAGAGATGCAGTGAAGCGACGGAATCGTTGGATGAAGAAAGAATGCGGGGGAGATGATTACCACGTGGCAACAAGGGCAAATTAGTATTTCAACATTGACGAGGTTACGGAACGGCGCCAGAAAGCGGAGGATCGTGTGTCCCCCACTCACGACGTGTCAAATGGTGAGAAAATGGACCCATGCGTAAAAAATCTCGACTATTCGTAGGTGTGTAGATTTCTTGACAAGGAAAGCTATTTTACAAGAAAATAAAAAAAAGAGAGAATGACGACAGGACAAATCATTTGATAACTTCGTGAGCTTTTGATCAAACACAAGTTTTTGCCCAAATGCTCGGGGGCTACTTTAGAAAATAGAAAATTTCGAATATGACAATATAGAAATGGCGAGAGCCTATGACCAAATCCAAGAATTTGTTCATAGCCTCAGGGCTACGTATTGACAGCTGGTCGCGCACCCGATAAAAATAAAAAATATCGAGAAGGACTGGTTAAATATAGCTACAAAAGGATGTTGACTAGAGCCCACACCCAAGCACACAAGTTCTGGCCGAGCCTGGAATATCTCCACGGGGAACGCTCGGCTCATGTGCCCGAAGAGAATTTGACTTAGTTAGAGAAAAGAAGTATATATTTCGAGTTACACAAATAATTCCTATATATACTCCCATCGGGAAGACAAATAAAGTCATCAAATATGACTCCAATAAAATGTGCTATTCCAAAGGCGAAAGGCACTCGACAAATATTCTCATAACGCCAAAGTTGCGATCAATTTCTCGAATGCCGCAAATTTGCGAAGGTAAGGACCCCGCATCCGTTCCGCTTGGGCGTGGTATCGCTAAAGATCGCGCTTCGTTATTTTTTTATCCGTATCAACAGACACGGAAGAAAATCCTAACTGACGCGTTAGGTACCCGATAAATTTGACTGGAACTCGACAGAATGATAAAGCGGCACCTGTCGAAGCTTACACCCGTATCCCGAGATCATGTCCGGGGACGTGATCTTGAAGTAGGTTTTCATGGATTGCCACTAGAGTGCTAACTAGTACCCGATCCGCTCGATGAA